>CM057452.1:1622072500-1622762500 GCA_016271365.2 Neoceratodus forsteri
GTGCAGGATATAAACCTAACACAGCTAAGGTGGAGGTGTTGCAAATCCATTACCAACAGAGTGCACAGACAGAGCAGTTTTTCTTTCAGTTTAAATAGGGTTTGACTTCACTAAAATATCTAGGGGCTCATTTACCAGTGGACCTCAACCTCCTAATCTCCTTAAACTATACCCCCCTCACTCAGACCTTTCAGGAAGACCCTAATCAGTGGCAATCCATAAACTAGCCTTGATTTCAAAAGGTTGATTGTATTTAAATGAACAACCTACTCAGGATTTTATACATTCTCAAACCTTCCCGAATCCCCACCCCTACCCCCTGAAAAGACCAATTCTGGCAATGGCACAGGCTAACACTTCAATTTTTATGGGGTGGGGCTTGTCTGCATACTAGATAAGCTACCCTCCAACTTCCAAAGGCAAATGGAAGTCTAGCACAGCCACATCTGGAATTCTGCCACCTGGCTGCTCAAATAAGAACAGCACTATCAGCAGCGGCTCTAGCCACAAATGGTTACCAGGGCACAGGCGGGGCACAACAGATGGTAGCCAGGGCACTTATATATTGTTACTATGGGGGAATCTTTGTACCATATGGGGCACCAACTGGGGCACAGCATTTTTTTACCAGGGCACGTGCCCTGGCGGGCCGTGGTGTAGAGCCGCCACTGAGCACTATACCAGCCTTCTCCAGCCACACCACCTTGTGGAAGTCTGTAGAATTAGTGGAGGAGCATTTGCTTCCCATCACTAACAGAGTGTTGCAGCCTCTCCCTCTCCCTATTTCATAGGAGTGGGTAACCAATTCATGAATACCACTCTCCTGCACTGGACTAAGACCCTTAAACACCCTTCCCTGCAACTGTACCAATACCCTGTCACACATTCACTTATAGCCCACAGTTCTCCCTGACCCTCCTTGATCAGACATACAAAAAGAGAGAAAAGGCAGGCCTTATCTGCCCCCTCACTGTGTGCAGGGGTAGGACATCTTAGATTTTAATGAACTGGCAGGGAAATATAAACTGTGACCATCGGATTCTTACTGATACGTGCAGATGATGGCCTATATACAGCAGGCTGGGAAAACTTGCCCATTAAATCAGCTTATCCCAGGTCTCTTACTCTTGATATAGCTGGTATTAACAGAAGCCTCCCTGGACTCCTACTGTAAATATCCAGAATATATGCCACTTTAACTACAATGGAGAAACACTCAGCCAAGTATCTTCGAGTAAGATGGCAACAAGATTTAGATATGGTGATAACTCCTAAACAATGGGAGAAATATTTAAGGTATACCCATAAACCAACTCCCTCATTTCTATGGAGGCAGCTTTTATGGGAAGACGTCACACGTTATTTCTGCACTCCATCCCAACAGGCCAAATATGGGTCACGACTCACTCTGCACCGCTGGAGGGGCTGCAGGGAGGAAAAGGTGAGCCATGCGCACATTTTCTGGCTTTGTCCTAAAGTCCAAGAATTCTGGGTTTTATTACAACAGGAACTGGGAGAACATTATAAATCCTTTTTTGGTCCTCACCCTGCAGATGTTATTATTCCTAGATATGGCTGAGGGATACAGGTCCCCCACAACCAGAAAAATCCTATCACTCTGTTTACTAATGGTCAGGAAAGCTATAAGCAAGAACTGGCTTCTGCACAAACTTCCAACCTTAGAACTATGGCACAAGTTAATGATAGACACATATGAAATGAAAAAAATTAACTGTGTGGGTGTCACAGGCACTTCCAAAAATGTTAACTCTTGTAGCAGAAGTGGGTCACATATGCAATGAAGAAACGTAATGACTTTGTACCTTAGACAGTTTCATATAGATTTAAGCCCTGATAACAGAGAAGGTTCAGTTATTAATGCTAGAATGTATATTTTTGTATAAGATGACATCGATGTACATAATAATGCAGCAGTCTGCTGCTGTTATTGTTTGCTGTGATTTGAAAAAATAACAAACATAAATTTTAAAACACACACACACACACACACATGCACATGCACACGACTTCTGCATTAAAAACTAAAGGGGCTTGAAATACAAGCCTGCAGCACAATATCCCTGCTTCACAGATGCCCCTCACACTGGCACCAACAATTACAGGGGGCAGCTTATAATAGCACAGAGAAAATAATAAAGAGCAAGTGGTTATTAAAAGTCTTAAAACTATTATAGTTACAACAATTATGTTTAACTCTTGAGTTTTGTTTTATCTTTTTTTACTTTCTCCTGTTATCTACTAAGCATTTCAGACGTTGCAGTATTTATTTTGCTACAGTATCTTTCAAAAGGACTGACTGTACCCAACTGACCTCACAATTGCTGTTTGTGACATCACAGTCTGTTGTCATGCCAGGTATTATTATGCCATAAGCAAAGGCACTATGAGGTCAGCTGAGAACAGAAAAATGCCTTTTCTGCACAATTCTTATGCAGCCTACCAAGATATGCTATCAACCCTGGAATGGAATACCAAAAATGAAAAAACATTTATTCTCTATCGAATTGTAATATCTAAAATATTATGTGTACAGAAGCACATGCTGAAATGCAAAGTTGCTCTTCAAATAATATTAACTTTAAAAACCTTTGAACTAGGAGAAAAACACTTGAGGCACAAGCATCTTTTAGGAGAGTGTCCCAGCTGACGTCTGCATAAGCAATTACAAGTAAGAAACATTTAGACACATCCAACCAATAAAACCGATTCTCATTGTATTGCACCATAATAACATAGTGTTTCCTATGATTTTGTCAATTTATGCTGGAATGATCTAAAAATATACTGCACTGAGACAGAATTAACTGCTTTTATTCTGTTCTGTTGAACAAAATTGTTGCTCAGCAGTCTGAAAAAATGGACTGTAAAGAGGATTGCGGTACAGCACTGAGGTCCATGGGGAGACTCTTCCAGGAAGAAGGAGCACTAAAAGAAAAAGATTATTTACCAGAGTCATACCAAGCCTTCGGAACAACTATAAGAAGGGGATACGGTTTTAATGTTGATGCGCTTTTAGGCTTTTCCAATTATAAACTGCGTAAGTAAAGTGGCGCTCTGTTAAAATAAACCCTTCTAAACAAAATGCCACCAATAAACTTTCCTCCATTTTTTTTTAACCCCTTCATTGCTAAATCAAATACAAGTGATCTCTGGATTTCCCAGTAAGCTGGTCTCATCCAGATTCTTCCTAATGGTAGACCTCAGTGCAGGGGCAGAACCAATACTTCCACTAGGTAGCAGTGGTAATTTGTACAGGAGGCCCACATGATCTCTGGAGGAAAGGGCCACCACAAGACAGGAACGTAGCCTCCAGTGGTTTACCAATGAGCAGCAACAATGTAGTGTAATAGAAACAAAATGGATCTCAGTTCTATAGTGTCTGACCCTTTTGCCATGGAAATGACTGTAGCCACTAATTCTGATAGTTATAAGCAGTTAATCAGCAGCCAAATTCACCTTCCTTGCAGGACAATAAATGCAACCTATAGTGGCTGCTATGACTGGGAAAAGATTCCAGCAACCCCGGGGAGGGGGAGCAGACATGAAAGGGCAGTGAAATCCAATTGCTATCACTGAAAGAGGCATTGATCTTGACTCAGGGAGGCTTTTGGTAAATTCCCCACAACTTGATACTGTAACATACCCAGTGGTGCCTGGGCTGTGCACATGGTGCTGCCACCATCTTTGCTAGACCGAGGCGGTCTGGTATGATTGGGTAGGGTGGGGAGAGTGCTGGAGGCACTCCAAGTCAGCAGAGCCACAAGAATCTCAGTGGGTCTTGGTGGACTTATTAAGAGAGGGCATAACAGAACCCTGCTCGAGCACTCCTTCCCTGCAGTGCAGTGTGGCTTGACTTCTGCTGCAGACAGCCACCGCCAGACTAACAGACTGAGATCCCTGCTCTGAAACCCACCCGCACAGCAAGATCTTGTCAGCCCTGATCAGGTGCTCCTTCCCTGCAGTGCAGTGCGGCTTGACTTCTGCCGCAGACCGCCACCGCCAAACCAACAGACCCAGAGCCTTGCTCTGAAACCCTATCCACCCAGCAAGGTACGGTTTACAGCTAGCCTGCCAGTAAAAGGCATCCTGACTTCAGAATTTCAGATTGTGGTGCATTTTCCTACCTCCACATGATTGGCTCCTTCCTGCTCGGTGACTCTGGCTATTCGCTACATATTGTGACTGCTTTTCTACTTATCTTTCTAAATACTGCACTGCATACTTTACTTTTTCTGGTTTTACTGCTAATAGCTTAAGACGTACTGTTGCTGTAATATTTTTTTTGCTGTCTGAAAAACCTTCTGTTGTCTGAAAGACCTACCAATCAGCTAGAAATTTTTTTATTTGTTTCTGTTTTACCGCACGTAGCCTGTAATGTACTGTTAGTGCTATATTTATTAATCTGCTAGAAAAGTGCACTGATAGTGTTATTTATTAATCAGCTAAGAAGAAAAAAATATTCTTTTTCTCCAATTCTGTTTTACTGCCTGTAGCCTAGAATGTACTGCTAGTGCTGTGTCTATAGCTAGACAGGTCCACAAATTCGGCTAGTTTCCAGGTTGGAACTCTGCTGTCCTGACTGTTTTTCTTTTCTGTTTTCTCTTTTCCTCAGGAACCCCCCCCCCCAATCGTCCCCGCCATACCCATGCTTTTGTACTACAGCTAGTCTGCTCTTTTAGAAACCATACTTCCTTTGCTACAACCCCCTGTGGACTCTCTCTAGATACAGTATTCCCCATCCCCCAGTCCTTCTGTCTCTCTGCTCCTTTGGTCTCCCTCCTCCTGTTATCTCCACCCACTGATTACTCAAATTCTTGCTTTCAGTTACTGTAATTGTCCTCCCCCTCCCTCCCTTTGCCTCAACTCAGTTCTATCTAATTTGCACTCTCTCCTTCCCTCCCTCCAGACCTCGTCAGCCCTGATCGGGTGCTCCTTCCCTGCAGTGTGGTGTGGCTTGACTTCTCCCACAGACCACCACCGCCAGACCGAGAGCCCTGCTCTGAAACCTGCCCACCCAGCAAGGTACGGTTTACAGCTAGTCCACCAGCCAAAGGCATCCCACCGGCGTTGCGCGCCTGCTCCCCACCCTCCCCTACCACTCCCACCCTTGGCCGGCTTTCCTTTTATAGGCATGGCGAAGGGGCATTTCCCTAGTCTTTCTGGCATGCGCATCTGTCTCCCTAGTTTCTGATCTGCAAGTTATACTGAGCCACCTCTAGAGGGCCTCGCTCCTTCATCCAGTCTATTTCTGCTTCCTACCCTGCTTTCTGCCAAACCTCTCCGTAAATTTTAAAACTTTTCTCCTATTCCCCACCTCTGCTCTCCCAAAGTCACCCGTGTGCCACACCACCCTGCACTGCCCCCTCCACACCCACTCAGCACTCCTAATTGTTAACTCTTCCACATTATCTCAACATGCATCCCGCCCCCCTTTGCTGCTCTTGGCCTCTTCCTATTTAATTTTTTCCTACACCTCTTCCTATATCCCCCCCTGGCTGCCCTTTCCCCTCCCTCCCCCTTCCACCTCATTACTCTTTGGGCCAGGGAAACCCATAATATCCCACTCGCATACTCCTCACTTCCCACCCTTACCCTTTTTTTACCCTCTCTCACCCCACTTCCTGCCCCCTCAGCTATCTCACGGTGTAACCCTCTTTCGATGTTGCACTTATAGACAGCCCTCACCCATCTCTTTAAAAGGGCGAAAACTCCCAGCCACCTTCTCTATGTTTCTCCTCATCCTACTACTCTCTGGAGATATTAAACAAAACCCTGCCCTCCCCCCCAACGCTAAAGCAACTGCCCTCCTACCTCAAAGGCTTGAAAGTAATGCACATAAATATCAAGAGTCTGCTGCCAAAACTAGATCCCCTAAATTGTGGGCTAACTCAAAACTCCCCTGATATATTAGGCATATCGGAAACGTGGTTACCTGCTAAGATACCTGACGCATCCCTTGCCATCCCCGGCTACTCTATTATCAGGCAAGACCATGGCAAAGGGGTGGCAGTGTCACCATGCTTGTACGGCAACCCCTCTCATGCACCGTAGTCTAAAAAGAATCATACCCAGGATCATATGAACTGGTCCTTGCCAAAATCTCCTCTCCCTGCTCCCTGCCCTCCTTTATAGGAGTGGCTTATGCCTCCCCCCAGCTTGGACAAACTGCACTTATGGAACACATCACTACCCTTTGGCCTCTAGCAAACTCTGGTGAGTTGCTGCTCCTGGGTGACTATAACCTCGATTGGCTCTTCCCTCCTCTGCTCTGACCATCTCCAAAACTGAGGCCCTAAACCTCTCCCAGCTTGTTAATGAACCCACGCACTACAGCCCTTGCTCCCCACATCACTCCCTCATAGACTGGGTCCTATCATCCTATCCCATAGAACATCCTGTGCTGGAGTCCTTGACCCTGCCCACAGTGACCACTGTATCACTTACTGCATTAGGAAAACACAACTGCCTAACTCCACACAAAGTACATCGAAACACGCCCCCTACACTTGCTTGACACAAACGCTCTCCTCTCAGACTTATACTCTGCAAACTGGGCACCAGTATACTCCTCCTCAGACATCAACACAGCCCTGGCTCAGTTCACAAGTATATTCACCAGTATATGGGACCTCCATTTACCGCTCCTAAAAGTTAGGGTCAGAAACTGCCACCACCCCTGGATCACCGCCCCAGTAATTGCTCTCTGCAAGTCCCAAGACAAGGCCTGGTCTGCCTTCAAAATCTCCCAATCCACTCACTCCAGGCAAGTCTACAACACCACTAGAAATTCTTGCACCAAAGTCATCAGGCTCGCAAAAGCGGCCTACTTTAGAAATCGCCTCAGGACTGATCATCCCTCCTCCTTCTGGAACATTGTCCACTCCATCATCAACCCATCTCCTCAATCAAATGTCCCCTCTCTAGATCTCAATGGCAGTAAAATTACTGACCCCACCCAGACGGCAGATGCCATGAACACCTTCTTCACTACATGTGCCCTCCCAGATCAAGTATCCCCCTCTCCATCAGCCAATAAACCCCACCCGCAGCCCAAAATGGGGTGGCACTCCTCTCTTGCCCCTGCTTCTGCTGATGAAGTACTGACTGCGCTCCTGTCCCTAAACCCAGCCAAATCGAGCCAGACGGACTCCATCCTAGTCTCCTACACATATCTGCCCCTGCCATCACCCTTCCCCTAACCTACTTGCTAAACCTATCCTTCTCCTGATGCTCAGTACCCGCAGCATGGAAAACTGCATGTGTCATCCCCCTTTACAAAGGTGGGGATCCCACAACTCCAGGGAACTATCATCCAATCTCCCTCCTCCCCGCCTTATCAAAGGTGCAAGAGCACTAAGTACAATCAAGACTGGATGCCTTGCTCACCTCCACCAACTTCCTGTCCCCTTTCCAGTCCGGCTTCAGGAAACAGCACTCCACCATGTCTTCTCTCCTTAGGTTTACTGGCCACATTCAATCTGCACTGACAAAGGACATATCACAGCTGCAGTGTTCATCAACCTAGCCAAGGCCTTTGCTTCTGTATCCCCCCCACTCCTAAATATGCTCAACCAGGCCAGTATTTTCCCCCAGTGGTCCAGTGGTTCAACTCTTATCTTATAAACAGATGTCAGTCGGTCAGGATAGGTAACTTCTCTTCCTCCTCTCTCCTTATTCAGGCAGGTGTTCCTCAAGATTCCATTCTTGGGCCCATTCTTTTCACTGTCTTTATTAGCAACCTCCCTTCAACATGCTCAAACTCCAACATCCACATGTACGTGGACAACACTGTCCTATTCATCTCTGATTCCGACCTAATCTCTATCAAATCTGCCCTACAGCAAGACTTTCACAACGTTCAGTCTTGGTTCCAGGAAAACAACTCAGATTAAACACCTCTAAAACTGTCTTTATGACCTTTGGAACCTCTCAAAAACTGAATAAAGTCCCCCCCATCACGACCTTAGAAGACACTTCCCTCAGCGAGGTCCCAACCTACATGTACCTAGGAGTCTGGCTGGACCCTCAACTCAACTTCTCTCATCACATTAACTATATTGCATCAAAACTCCCCCAAAGCGCGGCATCCTTTATTAAAATAAGGACTCTCTCTCTCTCTTCCTGTCCTTTGAGCATGTCAGTATGCTGATGGAAGGGCGAAACCCTGTCGGCGAAATCCCCCACAGCGACATTTTCAACAAGATTCAAAAATGTAATTGTGGGGGACCCACAAATTTCCCTTTTTTGTATACTTCTCCCCCCCTTCACATTAACTCAACTGGATTTAACAATCGTTAAGAAGAGGGGCATGAGGCCAGATCCCCATGGGGGTTCAGGAGTGCAACCCCAATAGAAACAGACCGATGTCTAACAGATGAAATTTCGCCTGTCGACATGGGGGATGTCTCTATGCTATACGTCGACAACAATGCTGTCGTGTCGACATAGGTAAATTGAGAACTTCTAACCAAAATGATCTTGCCTATCATTGACTATGCAGACAGTTTACTGCACTGCCCCCTCATCCCTACAGATTAGATGTAGCTCTCTTTTTCATGCCTTTTGTTGCTTCGCCCTAAACTAACCCACTAGGACCCACCACTGCTCTCTCCTCTCAACCCTTGAACTCCCTCCCCTATCCCATAGATGTTACATCCACTCTGTCTCCTTTATCTCTAAATACTGGTTCAACCTTCTCCCCTCCTACCTCTCTGACAACCTCACCCCAACACCCCCTGCCTCTTACTCCCTACGCTCAAGGGATGCCCGCTCCTTTTCACTACCCAAACCATTCTACAACATGGGCATATCTGCTTACACCTATCGTCTTCCCAAACTTTGGATCTCTCAACCTCCCATCCTTCGCAACTCCCTCTCTCTCACCATTGTTAGATCTCAGCTATGCCTCCTGTCCTCTCCTACATGCTCTCATGTCATCTAATAGCACCTATGCACTGTAATCATATATTATAAATGTACTCTGATGTATATTCACCACTCTGCATATGCTTATCTACTTGTTGATCTGCAAAATTACCTCTGTTCACTGTCTTACCATACAAAGTGACCCTGTATTCTGTAAAGCTGTTTTTGTCTGTAATTTTTTTTGTTTTTATGTTTTGTAACTGCGATCTTACTGCTTCTATATTTCTGTTTATATTTTGTTTCCCCACTCCCCATAGTGTCCCTGGGTCACACCTGGAAATGAGCCATGGCTCAGTGTGCCTTTCCCAGTTACCAAATGTTTAAATAAAATAAATAAATAAAAAAACACAGTTTTATTAATAAACAGGGCCCTGCAAATAAAATGGTTAGTGCAACCACTGTCAAGTTTAATTGGCCCTTAATTAGGCAGCAATCCAGACAGGTTTAACTATGTACCCCTTAGATACCCTTCTTAAGCAGTTTCACCATTTACAATAACTCCTATGGGAGCTCCCTTTCAAATAATTCATGGGTACCTCAGGGTAGAAATGTGGCAGACCTGAAGAAGTTGCCACAGGTTGGTTGGCAATGGTGTACTTATAGTGATGGAGTAATTGTTCAAATTAACATTCCCAAGTGCTGTGCAGTTGCTTAACTCATTATACCCTGGGCAGCCATTTTGTATCAGGAGAATCAATGGATGGTTCGGACTTCATAAGGAGCTATTGGGTACAATGAGTTTTTAAATGTCTCAGACAGACTCCACCATAATAGGATATTTGTAATCCAGCCCGATGGCCAACTTGCAACAGACCCACACAGACAAACAGGGTTTTCCCTGAAGCAGGGACACCCTGTAGTATGGTTCCAAGTACAGATGGCTACAGGCCCCATCTGGGTTTCAGCTCTCTTGTGGTGTCTCTGATCCAGATGGGTTCCCTCTTCAAAACCCTCTCTGTCTCCACCCCTTGGTGAACTGGCTTTCCCTTCCTCCTGGAGATACAGCTGTCTCATTCTCTCTCTTCCTTTCTCTCTTTCTCTGTCTCCATCTCTCTGCTGTGCCCCCATGCTGACCCACGTGTCCAGGCTACCGTATCCTCAGAGCAACGGCAGCCTGACACTGCCTTTAGTGCCTGCCAAAGAACCTGACCAGAAGCTCATGGTTCAGCTTCTTTGCTCCATGTTGTTTCTTCAGCATCATCACCACTTGTGCTGATGGGCATGTGACTTCCGCTCCTTTCCTCACAAGGTTCAGCATCTTTCTTCATAGTTTATCTCTCAGACACAAAGCCCAGATTGGCACAGCTGCCACTCTCTTCCAGGACATCAGGGCCTGTCTTCATGAGATCTCTCCCATATCTCTCTCTCTCTCTCTTCAGGACAGTCTCCACAGTATCAAGTAAACTCCCATTGATACAAAGGTCTGTCACTGAACACACTCGTCAGCACAGGGGTCCATAAAAAGGCACCAGAATCATTAGTTCTCCCAGAGGCCTCCAGGAGCTTAATTTCAGGCTCGTGCTGCCAGATTGGCTGTCCTGTGGGACCAAGGGTCACAAATATTGTGGCATTCTGGGCACTAGCTGGGTGGTACCTGAGGACTGGAGGAGGGCAGATGTGATTCCACTTCACAAAAGTGGGACCAGGGCAGAAGCAGACAACTACAGACCTGTTAGCTTAACCTCAGTGATAGGGAAAATGATGGAATCACTTCTGAAGGAAAGAATTGTTGAGTACCTAGAGGCCAGAGGGGCACAGAACCCAAGGCAGCATGGATTCACAGTGGTAAGGTTATGTCAGACGAATCTAATTGATTTCTTTGACTGGGTGACCAAAGTAGTAGATCAGGGAGGGGCTGTGGACATGGCCTACCTAGACTTTAGCATGACATTTGACACAGTCCCACACAAAAGATTAATATACAAGTTAGCCAGCCTGGGAGTGGGTCCCAAGATGGTAGCCCTGGTAAAGAATTGGCTGGAGAACAGGACACAGAGGGTAATAGTAAATGGAGCCCACTCTAAAGAAAGGGGGGTTACTAGTGGGGTACCGCAAGGTCAGTACTAGGACTGGTCCTCTTCACTGTCTTTATAAGTGACATTGCAGAGGGACTGGAAGGGAAAGTATGTCTCTTTGCAGACGACACAAAGATCTGCAACAGAATTGATACACAAGGTGAGGTGGAAAGGATAAGAAGGGACTTGGCAAGGTTGGAGTAATGGTCAAATGTATGGCAGCTTAGATTCAATGCTAAGAAGTGCAAGGTAATGCACCTGGGAAACAAAAACCCAAGGGAAGAGTACACAATGGGGAGTGAGATACTAACAACAACAAAAATGGAACGGGACCTG
This sequence comes from Neoceratodus forsteri, assembly GCA_016271365.2. Taxonomy (NCBI): domain Eukaryota; kingdom Metazoa; phylum Chordata; order Ceratodontiformes; family Ceratodontidae; genus Neoceratodus; species Neoceratodus forsteri. The sequence continues at coordinate 1,622,083,798 of CM057452.1, forward strand.
GGGGTAGTCATATCAGACGACCTAAAGGTGGGCAAGCAATGTGAGAGGGCAGTAAGGAGGGCTGGGGGGATACTGGGATGCACAGGGAGAGGCATCACCAGTAGAAAACAGGAAGTTGTTGTCCCTCTGTACAGACAGCTGGTGAGACTCCATCCGGAATACTGCGTGCAGTTCTGGAGACCCAATTTCCGCAAAGATATAAACAGGATGGAGGCAGTTCAGAAGAGGGCAACTAAAATGGTGCAGGGTCTGCACCGGAAGACATATGAAAAAAGACTTAAGGAGCTTAATATGTATAGCCTCGAGTAAAGGAGGGAGAGGGGGGACATGATAGAAACTTTCAAGTACCTCAAGGGAATCAACAAAATCCAAACGGGTAGCATCTTTCAGAAAAAGAGGTGTGCAAGAACAAGGGGCACAATTTGAAGATAGAGGGGCAGTTCAGAGGTAATGTAGAGTATTTTTTCACGAGAGGGTTGTGGATGCATGAACAGCCTTCCAGAGGAGGTTGTGGAGTCAAAAACAGTGGTGGAATTCAAGCATGCATGGGACAGTCATAAGGCAGTTCTGGGGGGTTGGGGTAGGAAGAAGTAGGCTGTTGGTTAACTAGGAGCTGCAGCTTATCCATTAGGTAGGGAAATGGGCAGACTGGGTGGGCCAAGTGGTCCTTATCTGCCATCAAATTCTATGTTTCCATGTTTCTATGGCTCCAGTTCTATTACTTCTGAGGCCTCCTACCCTCGTTCCACACTTTGATCCTTTGATTTTTTTTTTTTGCTCCTCCCAAGTCTTTGGCTGGCCACTCCTTCAGGCTGCCTAGGCTCCCACATCACTGCCATGTCCCTTCACCATCCACTGCCCTGTCATTGCCACAACTTGGGTAACCCAATGTACCCCTTCATCAAGAGGGCCCCTCCCCTGTGGGGGGGAACAGGGAGAGGAGAGCTGCCTGCAGGTATTCCAACCATATCCTGGGCACGGCAGAGGTCGGCACAAATACTTCCGGGCTTCGTGATGAGCAGAGACTGGCTGCCGTCATCCGGTCAGTCGAGTGGCTTAGTTCCCATTTTCTCCACAGCCACTCCCCCACCCCCACCTCCCATGAAGTGGTCCCAGCCGTGATGGTGTCCTAGAGGTGGGGGCGTTCAGCGGCGCATCGAGACCACAAGTCACCAAGAACGCCAGTCACTAGCCACCACCAAGAGCCACCAAACAACAGTCCAGGATCCCCCCCCCAGGAAGGAAGCATCCCGCTGTAACATAGAAACCCAGATTTTGACAGCAGATAAGAACCGATTGGCCCACCCAATCTGCCCATTTCCCTACCTATTGGATAAGCTGCAGATCCTAGTTAACCAATAGCCTACTTTTTCCTAACCTCCACCAGAACTGCCTTATGTCTGTCCCATGCATTCTTGAATTCCTCCACTGTTTTTGACCCCATTACCTCCTCAGGAAGGCAACCATGCGTCCACCACCCTCTCTGTGAAAAAATATTTCCTCACGTTGCCCCTGAGCCATCCCCCCTCTATTTTTAAATTACGTTCCCTTGTTCTTGCACTCCCTGTCTGACTTCACTCCTGACATCTGGGGTCGGCGCATGAACCTGGGTTGCCAGCGTGCCGGGCGAACACCCATCGCTTGGCACCATGGAGCTGGCCTCAGTCCTCTGATTCTGGTGGAAGGCATGCAGAATGGCTTCTGGTCATGGCTGGGTAGCAATCCAGGCTGTCCAAGAGCCCCAGCTACTGCATGGGGAGTGGGCGCAGGAGCAAGGACACCCACACCGGTTCATTACAGTACTGTGATAAATTCAGCCCCCAGTCTACCCCAGTGTGGAACTCTGGGGCATGTACATGAACACCAGTCTTCATGAGACAGTGCAGTGTTCTGCTTCTATAGTACTGGGCTTGCTGAAAAAGCTTGTAGAGCTCTCCTTTCTCTGCTTGGTTAAAGGATTAACAGTAAACTAGGACTCCAGTAAATAGAGCAGAGTAATCCTGGAAAATATATTTGTTTATTTATTTAGTTATTTAAAACTGGGTGACTGGGAAAGGCACATTAAAGCAAAGCCCATTTCCTGGCGTCAGCTGGGCGCAAGGGTTACATGAGATAGTAGGTCAAACATGAAGAGTACATAAAAATACAGTGGAACAGCAAAGGTCAAAGAACAAAATAGAACAGTGCAACCCCCCCCCCCATGTGTGGGGGCTTACCTGGCTTGACAGAGTCCACAAGCTATTGTTGCTCGCTCCAGTCCCCCGGGACTGGCAATGGGGGCTGGGAAAGTGAAGAGGAGTACAGGCTTCTCCAGTGCTGGTGGTACCTTTTGATCTTCGCAGCTCGGTGCCACACAGCCTAGCCACTCCACTGCTGCTGACAGAATACATCAGCACTCATGACCAAAACTGAGAATCCCCATCAGTCAATCAACCAGCACAACCATACTGACACATAAGGGGGCAAAGAAAATGTTTTAGGGCAGGAGCTAAAATGGAAGAGTTGAGGGCCAGAGGCCCAAGACTACAAAACTGGTAATCATCTAAATCACCTATGGCCCCTGGGAGCATGACAACAGAATCAGAGGGTGGTAGCACACCCAATCAGGTTCCAGAGACACAGGAGAACTTTATTATTCACCCATGAGTGAGGCAACCAATCAACCATCGAGTGACAGCCAGATAGACCCTCCCTTGTGATTGACAGAAGGTCTCGGAGGATGGGTGTGCTGGATCCTTGAGTGAACAGCAGGAACTACTCCAGAACTTTTCAGTTTGCTTCATTTCTAGGTCAAAGACAGCTTGGAGGCAGAGCTGTTTCCAAGACTGCCTGGGTGGGAGGCCTGCCTGGGACTTCTACAGCCAGGAATCAGGATGCACCCACTGTACATGAACAGCCATGCTTCGGGAAATTACTTCTACATGCAAAGAGAGCGAAGGAAATAGACACTGAAGTCTACATTGGGAACATAGCAAATTGGGGGCGGTGGTGGACAATATATCAGGTTTGCAGGGGCTGCAGGACAACCTGTCCAAACTGATGGCGTGGTCAGAAGTGTAGCAGTTGGGGTTCAATGCGAAAAAGTGCAAAGTCCTGCACTTTGGAGCAAAGAACCCAAGGAAGGGTTACCAGCTGGGCGGGGTGCAGCTAGGTTCCACCGAGGAGGAGAAGGATCTTGGGGTGGTTGTAATGGGGAAGATGAACAATACAGAGCAGTGTAGAAGGGTGGCAGTGAAAGCCAACAGGATGTTGGGTTGTATCGTAAGAGGGATCTCCTCCAGGAACAGGGAGGTGATCCTGCCTCTCTACAGGACACTGGTCTGGCACACCTGGAGTACTGTGTGCAATTCTGGCACCCATATGTAATCCCCCTGCCAAAATGGGGGCTTACCTGCATCCTTGCAGCTCTTGTTCCTGCTCCCCTTAGCGCCTCCAGGAAGTTCCTGCAATTTTTTTTTCTGACCCCTGGTCGTGGTCCCGATCTTCTCCGCCCTCTCTGGTGCCCCTCTATCTGGCCCTGTGTATTATCCAAGTTCTGTGGGGCTTCAGAAGCACAACTGCAATCTCCTGCTCAGCCATGCACATCGGTGCAGTGGGGATCACACAGGCGCGAGCAGCACCTTTGATTTTCTGGCCACTAGTGTTGCGGTCAAACCGGGGAGTGTTCCATCAGTCCAGGGATCCCCATATGGTAAGTGGGACCGGGTGACCATGGACAGGGCCCTGAGCACCTGCTTTCTTTGAAAATGGGAGAGATCCGCGAGGTAGTTATGATCGAGGCTCATAAATATTCATGAGCCACAGCCCTGATCAGATATGAATATTCATGAGGGTCTGTCTGCCCTCAGGGCAGCTTGTTCTCGGTTGCGGCCAAAAAGGGAAAAAGAAATGTTAAAAATAATAAAGTAACTGCAATGTTTGTTTAAGGGGAAATGTCTGCAGGGGAAAGTGTTCAAACTAATTAAATCTTTAATCCTAGCTGCATCAGCTACTTGGGACTCAGAGAGACAGCCTGTCTGCTGCTGCAAGACATCCTTAAATATTGGCAGCAGTGACAGGATAACGAATTGAGCAATTTAGCTAATCTGTGCAGTGACAACAAGTACACACCCAGGGCTAATGGACTGTGGGAAAATGGGGCAAATATTTTATTCATTCTGGCTGCACCAGAACTTTAATTTGAGACTGTGTCTAAACTGCTTAAAGGACAGTGGGTTAAGCAGCCATTGCAAGCAGCCACAGCCAATTGGAAAGCCAGAATAACAAAGCCAGGACTTGTGGGACATTAGCCAGAGCTTATGGGAAAATACCAAGTACACATGGGGACTTGCAGGGACCTAATTTCAGGCACTAAAACAGCAAACCAACAGTGCATCGAGTGAGGTTCATGTATAATTCATTTTTCTGATTGACAGGCCCTCCAGCCAATCGGAGGCCACGTAACCAGAACTTCAGCCAATCAGGAGACTCAGGAGAGCCCTATAAGAGGCTGTGTTTTCCAGCATTTTGCCAGATCGAGAAGGAGCTTTGAGCAGAAGCCCCCCAAAGAGGTGGGGGCTCAGGCCCCCAACAAAGTAAATAGGCCTAGTAATCCAGCTAAGCCCCTCCACCCAGGAGGGTTTTTTCTTGTTTTCTTGCAGTTTAAGTTTAAAGTAATTTAGTTAATATTGCACCTGCTAGCCTGCAGGTTGCTAAAATGTCCTCCAGGTGGTAGCGCTCCCTTCCACGTCAGGGAAAGATGTGGACCTGAAACCAGATGACATCAAGCAGCTGTGAGAGAGCTGAACAACCTCAGTTGTGAGAGAACTGAAGATTATCAGGACCCTTGTTTGCAGAGAATCTACCATGAAGAGCCTGAGTTAGTATTCTTGTATCCCCCCGGTGCAAAAAACAAAGTAACCTTGCCAAACTGGGGCAGCCTTGTCCAAGTAACTGTTCTACTGAAGATCGTTCTATGGCCTGCACCCTGCTACTGCTGCACATAACTTCAGCCCAGCGACAGTGGACCATATTGTGGAACTTTTCTCGACCGTGACTGCTCTGGGGGTACCCATAGTGAGCCCAGGAAAAGGTAATAACTTTAGCTGACCATAACTGTTTGGGGGGACCCAAGTGAGCCCAAGCAGTGTCTAACTATTTTGGGGACCCATGTGAGCCCAAACGTATCACATAAATGTGCTGATATGTAACTGTGCTAACTATATGGCCAGGATGTCCAGTGGAGACACCAGCCATAGCCGCAAGCCACATATTGGACTGAGACCCCGAAAGTAAAATTCAGATTGTGCTTTGTAACCTGGAAATGACAGTTTTCCACCCTACCTGATGTGTCCAACCTATAAACGTGCTTAATGTGACAAACGTATAAATGTGCTGAATAATCAGGATGTCTAAGCCAAGCTTCAACCTTTGTAGCCGGCTGGTTACCTCCACCTGAATTGTTCAGTCTGCCGCATGCAGGGCAATCCCTGCTCTACTGCGAACCACAGGGCAACACCTGCATTTCCGCTAAGAGTTTAAATTTGTTGTGTGTTAAAATGCTAAAGTTAAAACCTCTTTCCTTTCATTTAAATCAAAGCCAGCCAGTGTCACCAGCTACAACGTCCTCCAGGCCTGCAACCATCCAGGACTTTGGTAGCTGGGTACCCAGGGTAAAGTGTGGGATTACTGGGTTTCATACAAAGTCTGGGAACTGGTACAAGTGGTGGAGAAATGAAATGTGTTCCATCTATTTTATGCAGTATAGATAGCCAGGGCTCTGGGTGTCATTCCCGTTGGTCTAACACTGTGATTCTTCTTCTGCTTAACTGGTATCTACCCAGCTGGAGAGTTTTCACCAGCACCTACCAATCCAATCCAATCCAATAAATTGTACATTTTGTAAATAAAATCAGTGCATAACCTCTATTCTTCCTCTTTCCCCATTCCTAACTCCAATGCCCCCTAAATAAATATTATTGTTACTGTTTTTCAAATGGCTGTTGTAAGCATATTATTAAAGAGAGTTTTTAATTGCAAAAATGTCTGAAATGTGGGGAAATGTTATTGGGTCATGTGTGGGGTGGCAAATGGTTATAGTGGGTGGTATGACATCCTAGGGGGTTGTACCGGGTAACAGCTAGCCCACTTCAAAGTTGTACTCTGGGTGCAGGCACTACACAAATGTAAAAGCATGAAAAAGAACCAGTTCAAAGTAAGTTTAGGAACCCAGGTCCCTCAACCTTGTTTAGGCCAGGCAAGGCAGGGGTGTAACTCTAGGAGCAGTACCACCTAGGGGTTACACATATCTGAAGAAGGATGTGAAATTACTGGAAGGGGTACAACGCAGGGCAACAAGGATGATCCAGGGATTGGAGGACAGACCATACGAGGAGAGACTGAGAGAGCTAAACATGTACTCCTTGGAAAAGAGAAGGGCCCAGGGGGATATGATTGACATCTTTAATTACGTAAAGGGGATAAACAAGGCAGGCACTGAGGGGTACTCAGGCTGAGGATGAAGAGGGACACAAGAGGCATGGCCTTAGACTGGAGGGGGGAAGATTTAGGACAGAAATGAGGAGACTCTTTTTCAAGGAGAGGGTCGTGGCAGAATGGAATGCTCTACCAGAGGAGGTGTAACCTGTAAGACAGTGGGTAGTTTCAAAAGGGAATGGGGACAAAGTAAGAGAGGGGGTAATTGGGAGGGGGAAGGGAGCAGGGCAGCTGCAAGGTGAGGGTGCTAGCTGCACACTCAAGCAGACTTGATAGACCAGGTGGCATATTTTGGCTGGCAAATTCATATGTTCGTATGTTTGTATGCACTGAAGGCATCAAACAATAAAAGTAAACCACACTGTAGCTCGGCCTTAACATGCAGATTGAGAGACTTTTCCAGAAACAGCGGTCTGAGCAGAAACAAAACCAACTAGTGCCTACATACCCCATGCTGACCACCACAGCCAGGTGAATTACAGATGCCAGGAATCCTCAAGGTACCCCGAGAGACAAGAGACCAAAGGAGAGTCTAGCTGGTCTGCTGACATGCCAGAGAGAGCAACCAGCGGTAGAGAACTAAGGGAACCATCTGAGGTGTGACCAGAGTCTGCCAAAAAGAGCCAGAGAATCCAGCCCAGACTGTCCAGACTGCACTGGTGGAGAGAAACCAGAGGCATGCTGATCTGCCTAAGAGTGCGACTGCCTGTGATGCAGCTAGAAAACCTGACCAGAGAGTCAAATCAGGACCTAAGTCAGAGAGAGACCAGTGTCTGGGACTCTGCCAGGTCAAGGAACCGTGACACTGAATCAGGGTGTTTCGGTCCTGCAACCCATTCTTTCTAGTTTAGATAGTTCCACAGTTTGGGGACTGCTGTTGTTTAAGGGACTAGGCTATCTAGCCAGGTTTACAGTTTGGATGTTCTACCAATACTCTCTGTTTAAGTGCACCAATGCCAGCCAACCAACTGCAACTGCCTGAACCCTGCACTATTCTTTATCTTGCATAATCTTTTTATTGATTTCAAAGAAAGTTTTAAACAACATACATATCATAAACAACACATCAAACAAACAAACAGATGCATTCCGTATGACACTACAGTTACAGGCAGTAATAAATTAACGTAACTATTTTTTACCAGTCCAGTTCATACATATATGATTTCATTTGCATTTCCATTCTACACTTTCCCAAATTTATCTGTATCCAATGATCTATAGGAGTCTAATCACCCTGTAACCTCCTCATCCTAGTCCCATCCATAATGTATTCTCCTCTTCTTCACTGAGCAATGTCAGGAAGGGAGCCCATTCCCTATAGAAGGATTCTACTCTCTCTCTAATCATGAGGGTCAGTCTTTCTAGGGCCAGTGTCTGAAGTATTAGCCTACGCCATTGCATGACAGCAGGCGTTACACAGGTGACCCAAGTATTTTGTATGCAGTGCCTCGCCAGCATTAATAGCACCCTAATCCACCGTGGTAATGGGTCCCATTCTCCTCCTCTCCTTGATCCATACCAAATAGACCTACAATTGGATCAACCTGCAATGCACAGCCTGCCATATTACTAACCTCCCCAAATACTTCTCCCCGGAAGGTCTGAAGCACTCAGGTTGACCAAAAACAGTGCATATACATCCCTCTCTCACTTCCACACTGAGCACAGAGAGGAGACACAGACGGGTGTGCTCTATGAACTGTCACCAGGGGGTAGTAGAGCCTATGCAGAAATTTATAGAAGGCTTCTTTGAATCTATTACATACTAGAAGTCCCATATGTCCTTCTAACAGTAGTTGCCAGTTAAACTCTGCAATTTCACCCTCTATGTCTCTCTCCCACAGTAGTCTTGTTTTCTGAGTAAAATCTGGATAATCCTGTTTTCCCACTTTTGCAGCCTTTCTAGTAAAGCCCTTAGGGTCTTTCTGCACAAGATAAATCAGGGTCTCTGTTGACCGTCAAGTCTGTGCTTGCTCCCCTCCCCTGTCCAACTTTGACACAAATGCCCTGACTTCTTGTCCCTGTAATCCTAACCCCTGAACAATATCCTCCAGCGGGCACAGGGTCCCATTCTTAATTAAATTCCCTATACACTGGGCTCCTTTATTCTCCCACTCTTTGAAGCCCCCATCCTCCAACCCCGGGAGGAAAAAGGGGTTATCCACAACAGGTAAGAGCAGAATCTCCCATTTACAAGTCCCTCCTCTTTTCCTGAGGTGATTCCAGGCCACTAACACTGCCCTCATTAATGGGTTACCTCCACCCCGGGTGGAGTATGCTTTGAGGCCCTTACTATACAAGTAGGTTGAGAGGTGACCCGGGCAGCCTCATTGCTCTAAATCAACCCAGCTAGCCACAGCAGAACGGTGCACCCAATCCGCCACATAGCGTTGCTGTATTGGCAAGTAATAGTTCCAAAGATCCGGAAAGTTTAGCCCACCCCTATTCGTCTCAGCTTTCAGTCACTGGAGACGGGCTCTCGGATGCTTTTCCCTCCATATGAACTGAGTAAATGCTTTCTCGATTGGGTGAATGTTCTCTCTTGACAGGCCCCCCGGTATCATCTGCATGGGATATAATATTCTTGGAAGGATGTTCATTTTTATCAGATTAACATGGCCCAGCCATGAAATAGGGAGCTGCATCCACCGTCTCAGGTCTGCTTCCACTTTTTTAAGTAAGGGTGTGTAGTTTAACCCATACAGTGCCCCAATTGTCCTACCCACCATAATACCTAGATAAGTAATAGACAAGGACTTTCCCTGTAGACCCCACCGCTCATCCTTCTTCTCCCTTTTAGGAAAGCACATCAATTCTGATTTACTAAGGTTTATTTTGTATCCAGAAAAAGCTACGAAGGTATCTATTATCTCCAGCAAAGGTGTCATAGAAACCTGCAAGTACTTGACAAATAAAAGCATGTCATCCACATAAAGGGCAACTTTATGTATAGTACCCCTAGCCCCCTCTATACCCTGAAACTCTGGGCATTGCCAAAGTACTACAGCCAACGGCTCCAATGCCAATGCGAATAACAGAGAAGAGAGGGGACAGCCCTGCCTCATACCCCTTTCCAGGTCAAAAGCATCCGTGGGCACCCCATTAACCAAAATCCGTGCCTTAGCGGCCCAATATATACCTTGTACCCACTGAACATATGATTCACCCAGACCAAACCGGTGTAATACCTCAAAGAGGTACTTCCACTCCACCCTGTCAAATGCTTTTTCAGCGTCCATAGAAATAATGTATGTTTTTTCCTCTATTTGTCCTGCTCTCCATATCACATTAAGCAACCTTCTTATATTATGATAGGAAAATCTCCCCTTTATGAATCTGGTCTGGTCTGGGTGAATCAGCACAGGCAGATAATCCTCCAACTGTGTGGCCAGCACTTTAGCTATGATTTTAAGGTCACAGTTTAAAAGCGATATCGGCCTGTAAGAAGCACATTCCAACTCTTTACCTGGTTTGGGTATTAAACAAATCAGAGCATCAAAACAGGTAGTGGGCAAGTGTGGACACTCCCCCACCTCCCCCTGCTGCAGCAGCCCACTTAGCACCTCCGCCATCCGCCCCGCAAGAGTTTTGCAATATTCCACAGGGAATCCGTCAGGGCTGCTTGCCTTACCCTGCTGCAATCTCCCTAAGGCTTTAATTACTTCCTCCTTTGTAATGGGTTGATTTAATCTCTCTCTCTCTCTCTCTCTCTGGGTAGTCGAAAGCCTGAGAAGTTGTACCTTATCCAGAAAGTCCTTCATTAGTTGTCCCTTACCCTGACATTCAGCCTTGTACAGTTGCTTATAAAAGTCCCAGAAAGTACTCCTTACCTTTTGGGGTTCTCTATGCACTACCCCTCCCTGACACCTAATCTCTGTTATTCGAGTGGAGCATCTACCTCCCTTCATAAGTCACACCAGTAGGGGTCCAGGTCTATTAGACCGTTCAAACATATGGCATTTGCAAAATAACCAGGATGTCTTGGCCTCACTTCTAACCAAAGCATTCAGGGCCTCCCTGGTGACCGTTAGCAACTGTTCTACCTCCCCCCGTTCTCCCCGGGATGCCCTCTTTTCCAAATCTTTTAACTTCCTCTCAAGTCCCTGTCTCTTTTCATACCTCTCCTTCCTATATTTAGCCATAAATGCTATTATGGCACCTCGCATGAAGGCCTTGCCCACATCCCACTATATGGCTTTTGAAACCTCAGTTCCCTCATTGGTTTCCCTATGCCATTGCCATTGATTCACCAAGTATTCCCTGAACTCCTGGTTTGAGAGCATGTATGATGGGAATTTCCTCTGGGAAGGAGAGTCCCTCACTGCCCACATCTGAATCCGTCCGATGACCATAGCATGGTCCGACACATGGATAGGACTATGAGCTATATCCACCACTCTGTCATGCCAACCACAAGGCATGAAAATATAGTCAATTCTGGACCATGTCCCATGAGGGTTAGAAAAAAATGTATATTCTCTAACATCTGGGTTCACCATCCTCTAACCATCCACCAGTTCCATATCTGCCATACCCTCCTGCCACTGGCCCAATACCTCCATCATCCTCCCCTTACTTTCCGAGTGATCCAATACTGGATCCATTGTACTATTCAAATCACCACCCATAATGAGTTCTGGAAACTGTTCTTTAGTTAGTAGATCCAGGAGTTCAGGGAAAAACCTGGGGTCATATATGGCTGGGGCATAAACACTATCAAAGGTAACTGTTTCCCCAAATAATTGCCCCACTATGAAAATATATCACCCATTTTGGTGGTCTCTCACCACTCTTGTAACCTCCATTGGCAGGTGCTTATGATGAAGAATAGCAACTCCTCTTTTACGAGCAGGGTATGAGGCTGCAAAGCATTTACCAACACAGGCACGTGCAAGCTTAGCATGCTCCGAGTCTGACAGGTGAGTCTCCTGGAGTAGCGCGACCTGTGTTCCTCTTCTTTTAGGTGCCGCCAAAAGTGTTGTATGTTTGACCGGATTAGTAACTCCTCGCATATTCTAGGAGACCACCATCAGTTCCTGCATATTAGCCACAGTATATCCTACCTTGTTCCCCAAAATTCACTTTTCCCAGCCAGTGCATCTGGAATTCCATATAGCAACTATAAATGCAATTTCCCGGACTCTGCATTAGACTGTACACATCACAGAATGCATTCCACAAGGAATAACAATGAACTATATACAACAGATAAATATAAACAGTAACCGCCTTTTCCCCACCCCTCCGCTTTTTTGTCCCCAGCCTGATTGACAGTATTCCTCTCCTCCAACCTGTCCACCCTTCTTTCGCCCCCCCATCCATAATATACTAAACACATACCTCCTACCCCTTGTACTCGCCCTCAGCATCGACACCAATTGCTACCCAAGCATGAGTGTCAATTAACCCTCCAAGGATACATGTGCCCTGCTGCTCCAGCAACGGTCGGCGCCAGCATTTACCCTTTAACATAATTGTAATTAAAGTTAAAGAACCCCTCTGCACGCCACCATTGGCCCATATGCCACTATGCCAATTAGATTGCTCAATTTTTGATACCAACTTGTGTAACACCTGTCTCAATTACTTGTACCCTGTAACCTAAATATATTTTGTCTGACCTCAGTGTGACGTGGCGCCTCTGATGAATGCCTATTTTTAGCAAACCTGTGCTATGTAACCTAAAACTCTATGTATGTCTTTAATGTGACGAGGTACCTTTGGAAACGAGCCTCTGGCTCAAAGGTTGTAAACTGATTTCACAAATAAATAAATAAATAAATAAATATGCACACCCTGCGATAGACCCCACAAACCCATGCCAGATGCGTTACCCTCATAAGCCCCCCATATACCATTGGCGTAAAATTAAACATCTCACCCTAACCCCCATGTCTTCTGTCAAAGATGGTACATTCAGCATGATTCGGCACAGTTCTTACCAGTGAGGCATCCCTCTGAAATCGCTAGCACCATATTTATAGGGAGAAAGAAGAAAAAGAGATGTCTCCTCGTTTTCCAAACTCTGGCATATCTCCCGACCCCACCTTCTCCTCTATCATCCGCTGTTAGTCTCTCCTTGAGGCGTGTGTATCCCCAAGATGCAGCGACTCCACGCAGCACGAGGAGGGAAGCAGGCCATGCCAATGACACACACGCTAAGCCCCTTCTCCCCTTGCCCCCATCATAACTACCTTTTGGCTCGATCCTTCAGGCGCCTTTTCCCAGCCTGTGCATATCCACATAATTCACGTCCAAAATCCACAAAGTACCTCGCCAGACTCCAAATGAGTAGGATCATCAGCCACTCGCCTGCACCCAAAAGTTCCACAGTCCACTCGAGGAGGTACAGCAATCGTGCACGACCTCATGGTGAGTGCCCCCAGACTCCTGATGCCGGGTGTTAATAGATTCGACCATTCAACAGTACTAAAATAATGCCACACCAGTAGAATAACAACAGTTAAATTTAGAAAACCAAACCGCATGCGGGCCAAAGTGTCCAACTACAGATCAGAAAACAGCTCCGTGGCCCATCCTGAGCCAGCCCCTTCACTTAGCCAGCTTCTTCTGTAATTCTTTAACAAATTGCTCAGCCTTAGGGAGCTCCCAAAAGGAGTATGTTGCTCCTTCATGCCGGATTTTGAGGACTGCCGAATATATCAGAAAATTCTCTATTTTGAGGCTTCTGAGCTGGGCCATGAGTGGATTGAACATGTTACGTTTTTTAAGGAGCTGAATGGAGTAATCTTGAGAGAGGTATAGCCTGGTGCCTTCAAACTCCAGAGTTTCTTTCTCATGCTAGGCCTTTAAGATCGACTCCCGGTCCTGGAATGCATGAAACCGCATTACCACCTGTTTCGGGGGTTGGTCTCCCGGGGGCTGAGGCATCACAGCCCTGTGGGCTCTTTCTAGTTTCAGTCATCCATTTTTGGTTGCAGTCCCAACAGCTCAGGCAGAATTTTAGCACAAAACCTCAGCATATCTCCCTTTTCTGCCCCCTCTGAAAGTCCCCTGAGGCGCAAATTGAGACGCCTGTGATAATTTTCCTGATAGTCAAATGCCTCCTTTAATTCATCCAGCTCTTTTTGTAACAGTGCAACTTGCCCAGGAACCTCCATGGTCTCATCTTCCAACCTGGATATACAGTCCTCCGCCTCTCCGATTCTATTACTGTGCAACGTTTGTTGTTCCAGGACCTCTTGCAGTTTGAGGACGATTTTGCTTTCAAGCTTCAAAAGCCTGGGTTCCAGCGCCACAATCAGTTGCCCAGTCACTTCGCGGCCTAATGCACTCATTTTGGCCGCCAAGAGCGAAATAATGCCCATGCTTTCACCCACCACAGCGGCAGTCAACTTCTTCCCGGCTTTGCCAGCCAAGCGTTGACTCTTCCCTGGATTTGGCATCAGGTATTCCTCCATGGCACCTTCCTGCATATAATTATACCAAATACTGCGTGCAGATAACAGTTTTAAGGGGTTCTGTTATCACTTTTACTGACCGTTAACACTGAGCAGCAATCAGGCACAACTATCCAGTTAGCTGCTCATCAGCGCCCCCCCCGCACTATTCTAATGTCTGGATACCTAATTCAGGCACTCCCCTGGACTAGTAGTGTTTACACTGTGACAAGTAGGGAGTGTGGGATTGTGTGCACCGCACCAGTACAGTTGGGCAGAAGCACTGTGTTAGTGGTATAGGTGAGCTGCACTATATTTTGAGCTGTGACTAGAATGGAATCAGAAGATCAACCAAATAAATGAGTAACCATAGCTGAAATACGCTTTACTTTGCCTTGGTCTTTCTTTTTCCCAGTACTGATCCTGCCTCCCCTTAATAAATATGATAATAAGGCCAACCCACCAGTGCAGCAGTAGCGCTACCGCTCGCAACACCAATGACCCAGGTTCACGAACAAGCCTGGACCATCGGAGGGCTGCTAGGAGGAGGAGGATTGAGCATCCCACAGGATGCTGCATCCCACAGGATGCTGTCCTCTTCCGGGGAGGGAGAGTTTCATGTCCCTCTCCTTTACTGACACCTGAGTGACCACAGGGGGTGGTGCAGGGGATAAGTAACTGGTAGGAGGGAACTGTTGGAGCGCATCCTCAGGCTGGCTGCATCAGACCTCACCAGTAACCAGTCCTGACACGTGGTCATGGTGGGGGGTGGGGAGAACAGTGGTAAATGGTGCAGGACTAGGAGGATGAAACCCCCGCCAACCCACCACATCCCACACTGGACTCATGCCACTATCCCCAGGGGACACCATCAGTCTTCACCTCCGCACTGGGTAGCCAGATTGATGCAGGGAAGAAATACCATGGAACTGAAGGTGTACCCAGCCCTGGGTGGGAGGCCAGTGGGGCAGCACAGCAATGTGTCGTGGGTGGGCTGATGGTCCCGGGAGGATAGGTGGTGGAATCTCAGCCAGACAGGAACTGAGCAAACTTGCAATAAGTGGAAGGAGGTCCCGCCTATGACCAGGGAGGATAAAACAAATAAAAAAAAAACTAAACCTGATAATATTTATTTTCAGTCCTAGTGTAGTGAGCATGTTATTAGTAGAGTGCTATTATTTACAGTTTGTGTACTCTGTTACTGCACTCTGTGGGAATTGGGTGGGGTGGCCCAGTGGGGACCACAATGGCTTGGTACAGATCCCCAGGGCGCAGTTCTAATTTATAATCCAGCCCATTTAATCCTTAACTGGGTGACTGGTGGTACCATACAATTTATCACTGAAATAGAGCCTTCTGCTCAGCAATCCTTCTTTTTTCCTGTAACAAAAAAGATATAAACCATACCACACCACTGCAAGACTTTATCTTTTTTTTTTTTTTTTTTTATGAACAAAGGGAACGTAAAACTTGGATGATAAATATGGGGTTTAGACGAGGAAATCATTTCACTGTCCAAACTGAAGGGTGCCTGCTTCCCAGAAGGCAGGGTCTCCTGGAGATCCCATCCCAGCCCTGTCCTGTTTCCAAAGTGTCTCCTGCTGCGTGTATGAACTTGAGTAAATAAAAGTTATACTGTATGACATATCATCTTCGTTCTTCCTCCTTCACGACACCCGGAACAGGAAACACTGTTATTCCTCCATGAGAGGATAAGCAAGTGGAAGGCAGATTCCACTGACTGAAGATCTGCAGGCCAGCTGCTATTCCCCCACCTTGATGAAAAGCACTGTGGGTAAACAAAACAGCAAGCTGATTAACAGACTGGGACTTTCTAGTTACTGAAACAAATAGCCAGTTCTCTCCCCACCCCCAGTTTAGGCACAGTGGCGTGCACGGGGCTCCTGACGGTGGTTCCATCGACATGTGGCATGGTTATGTAGTGCCCATTCAGCAGGTCCTCTGCTTCAGTATAGGTGATCTTGTGCATCTTGATGCTCTGCCCTGTCTCATAGTTTTTCACCCGGCCGACTGCTCACCAGTCAATCTCCTTCTTGTATTGCTGGTGTTTTTCTTTGTGTATCCCCTCCCCAACCAGATGGCACTAGGCCTCCTGCAGCAACACCCACACTTTGGCAGGCTCCACTTCTTGTGCAGAAAAATGAGGGGTTGATCCTTGGATGCTAGTGCCTTATTATAGGGCAACATATTAATGTGCAAAGGAGTCTCTAGTAGCACACTCAAAGTGAACCTGTAGAGGGAATAAAGCCGCAACTCCTTTGTAGGGTATATGATGTAGCACAGAGCTAAAAAGGAAAGACTAGAATGGCAACACACCTCAACAGTGCCTGGCATGAATATGTTGAGTGCAGTACCATGTTGTGGATGGCAAAACAATGCCAGAAGTGCCATGCTCAGTATTGCAGTTTATCTTCTGTGTGAGCAGAAAGCTACAAATAAAAGGATTTTTTAATGGCTAAACACATATCAGAAGCATTTTTTGGAGCCAGGAGCTGTCATTCTGTATGCCACCCATGTCTTGGAAGTGGGTGTGATAACCTGTGGCTGTGATGGGGTGAGGGTGGTGCCACAAGGGCTGGGGGGGGAGTCCTAAGACTGATGGGATCTGTAGCCAGTCACAATGGCTGTGGTGGGGGGGTGCTAGGGATCATGGTCGGGGGGTGGGCTCAAGAGTCTGAGGCCAGACATGAAGGGGCTCTAAAGCTAGAGGCCAAGTGTGGAGGGTTAAGGAGACAGAGGCCTGAACTGACTGAGGGGTGAACCTGTGAGCATGAATGCAGGGTTATGGATGGGAGGAGGTTATTGACTGGAGAGTGCTCAGAAGCCTACCTTCAGGGCTGTGGAGGCTGCCATTACGGCTTGGGGTTTACTGAAAAGCCTGCCATCAGGGCTGGAGGGGGCACTGTGGAGGCTGTCACCAGGGCTGATTGGTGCTTGAGTCTGATATCAGGGCTGAGGGGGCTCTGGAGGCTGCCGCCAGATCTTGAGCTTGGGCTAGGGAGTCTGCTGCCAGGCCTAGTGGGATCAGAAGATGCTGTCAGGATAGGGGGTTCAGGAGCTCCTGAGGACCTGTCTATGTGGCAGAGAAGCTTATGACCTGGGAGCCTGCAGTCAAGTCTGTGGAAGCTACCCACTGGAACATGCAGCCATGGCTTGGGGGCAAGGGGCTCTGGAGCAATAGGTCAATGAAGGAGGGTTTAGGAGTCAGAGGACTAGGCCAGCTGAGAGGGAGTGGGCTGTGAGCATACATGCAGGGATATGGATGGGGGGTATTATGTCACTAGTGCTGGGGGTGCTGGGAAGTGAGCCAGGGTTTGGGTGTACATGAGAGCCTGCATGTCAGGGCTGGGGGGCTCTGCAGGCTGCTACCTGGTCTTGGACTTGGCCTAGGGAGTCTGCTGACAGGCCTGGGGAGGATCAGGAGTTGCTGTTAGGATGGGGGGGCTCAGGATCCCCTGAGGACCTGTCTATGGGGTCTTAGACGCAGGGTTTTTGAGGGGGAGATTCTAAAGCCTGCCTTCAGGTCAGGGAGAAGGACCACTGGAACCTGCAGCCATGGCTTGCTGGAGCTCGGAGCAGGCTGTCAGGGCTGATATGGGGGGGCTAGTGAGCATGCTGCCATGGCTGTGGAGAATTTGAGGAGCCTAGGGGTGGGGGTTGAAGTTAGAGTTTAGGGATGGTGGGTGGGTGGGCTTGGGAGCATGGCTGCATGGCTGGTTAGTTCAGTAGACTGGCGACAGGATACAGGGGTTCGGGAGTTTGAGGCCAGGGTTGGGGTGGGACTCATGAGCTGTTGGGGTGTGCCATCCTTTGGATGAAACATTAAATCGAGGTCCTACCTGCCTTTTATAGTGGTCGTTCATGTGAATGGTAAAGATCCCATGGCACTTCATGAGATGAGATGGGGAATTGCCCTGGAGTTCCAACCGAGTTTCCACCATTCACTAAAAGAACACCAACACCTTATTCTGGTTTAATTTCACTTGTTTTGCATCTTCCTTGTCACTGCTGCCCAGCCTGGGAGGAGGCTAGAAATCAGCAGTATTGTCTAACCCTCCTGTTCTGGTGTCTTTATTAGTCTCCCACCACCACCCATCTGAGTCCCACCACATTTTGACACAAAGATTTCTTTCTTGGGCTTGCACTTGAAAAATTACAATTAATTAATTAATGAATTTTATTGTCCAATGTCGTTCAGTGATGCTCATCCTCTCACTGCCAGGCCTGAATGTCGGTATCATGACCAGTAGTGCTTTGTGTCATTATACACAAAGCACTGCTGGGACAAGATACTGGCATTAGGGCCTAGCGGTGAGAGGATAATGAGTGAGCATTAGATAATTACATTAACTAATTTTTAAGGTGTAGGTCAGATGAAGAAGTCTTTGGACTGCTGTTTGAGTGGTGGGGCTCAGATAGATGGGGGTGGGTTTTTCCTGAAGAAGGGTGCAACAGGGTGAAAGGAGGGTAAAACCCTGCAGTGTCGGCAGAGCACATGGCACAGTGCAGTAATGGCAGTGTATGTGGCCCTACACAATGACGGCAGTGCACATGGCAGTCACAGTGATGGTACTGCATTTGGCACTGTGTGATACTGAACATTTTTGTGACACTGCATAGTGACGGCAGTGCATATGGCAACGCATAGTGATGGTGTGTGGTATTAGCAGTGCATGTGGCATTGCATGATGCACTGTACAAAGTTAGCAGTACACATGGCACTGCACTGTGACAGCACAGTGCATGGTACAGTGCAGTGCAGTCGTGGCAGTTCACATGGCAACACACAGTGACAGCAGTGCAAATGGCAGTGCATAGTGATGGCAGTGCACATGGCTCTGCGGTGTTGACAGTGCATAGTGCACTACTGGGGGGGGGCAGTTAAGAGTCTGAGGCCAGACATGAAGGGGCTGTAAAGCTAGGAGCAAGGGTGGAGGGTTTAGGAGCCAGAGGTCTGAGGGGGGAGCCTGTGAACATGAACACAGGGTTATGGATTGGGGGAAGGTATTTTGCCAGGGCATGCGGGTTCTCGGGAGCCTGCCTGTCAGCAATACGTACAGCAGAGTTCAGTGACAAGTACGTGTGGCACAATGCAGTGGGGCGTTCACAAGTCATATGACACAGTGCAGTGTCTGCAGTGCCTGTGGAACAGTCATGTGTCAGCAGTGCACATGATACAGTGCAGTGACGTCAGTGCAAGTGGCACAGTTCAGTGACAGAAGTACATGTGGCATTTTGCAGTGGGATGTTGACAGATAACATGGCACTGTGCTGTGTCATAAGTACATATGACAGTGCAGTGATGGTAGTGCATGTGGCACAGTGCAGTGATGGCAGTGCATGTGGCACAGTGCAGTGGTGGCAGTACATGTCACACAATTCAGTGACAGAAGTACACGTGGCATAAAGCAGTGAGTGTTGACAAGTCAAGTGGCACAGTGCTGTGTCAGAAGTGCACGTGGCATAGTGATGTGTCAGCAGTGCACATGACAGTGCAGTGTTGGCAGTGCTCGTGGCACAGTTCAATGACAAGTACATGTGGAACAGCGCACTTTGGTGTTGACAGGTTATGTTGCACAGTGCCATGTCTGCTTCCTGTTTAAACACAATCAGTTAGTACACACCAACCCAATAAAAAAATAAACAGCTAGCGAAATCTCATCCTGAGATCTCAGCCACCATACTGGATTTCACAGTGTATGTTGGAGAGTATATGTTAAACCGGAACCAGTAAAACTCAGACTGGGTGGATAGGCACAAGTTGCACTAATATTGCTGGTTTGGCCACTCTGGATGGATGGACCAGTCTGGTTTTTGTCTGGCTGGCCCGGTCTGGTCCCGGCACTCCAGGTTTCATCCCTACCTCTGTACTTCTTTTTTTTTTTTAATACTTTTTTCCCCCCACACCACCCGAAGCTGTACCCAACTCCCCTGCCTAGCCCCAAGTCTGTTCGAGGTCTCCCCCCATAGACCCTTGGCTTACCTCCCAGGAGAGGTGGCGGTGGGAGGGGGGCCCATCTATACCCCCTGACCCAAGGAATCAAGTCTGCATCGGGGACCTCGATCAGCAGCAGACTAGCTGGAGGACGACCCACTATCAGGCCCTCATGTCGGCGTTGCTCCAAGTGGTGTATTTCTTTTTGTGTACACCCCCACCGAGTACGACATGCCACATGATGCCAAGGCTTGCACCGGCTTCCATCGCCTGTCGCTCTCTCCCATTGGTTTGGGCACCCGGGGCTGCTGTACTTCCTGGCCTCCACCAGAGATCAGGCAGCTCTATGTGATAACGGCAAAAGCCTAAAGGTGATCGCCATTATCGCGCAGTCAGAGTGCCAAAAATATTTTCAGCACTCAGACACCCCGACGCACAGGACAACGGCACCGGGGATATAAATTTCAATGCTTCCTGTAGGGGGGCTGTGCCCCTCCACACGGGGAGCTTCACCCCAGCACCCCCCTACTAAAGGATTCTCAACTCCAGGGGGTGCATGTCGGGGGGGTGAAAACATGTAAAATTAAAGGTTTGGGACGGGCGCAATAAAACAGCCTCCTGATGATGCATATCTTGCAAAACCGGTACAGGTTCAGTGGAGCAGGTGCTGTTTGCGGTGTTTGGCGTTTGGTGTTTTTTACATTGTTTCTACAAATAAATGCTGCATATTGGTCCAGTGCTGTGTGGTGCGGATATTTGTTTGCTACATGTTTATGATATATATTCCACACACACTGACCCCTTAGAGCGGTTTTGTTTTTCTGCTCACAATAAAATCGCACCAGCGCCCGGACCCAAACCCAGTACCTCACCCACCCCAACCACAGGCCAACCCCCGATGCCACGACGCAGCTCGGCAACCCACAGCAGCACCATCCCCTACAGCTCCTCCATCCTTTCCCAGCCCACGCTCGTCATGCTTGCTCCCCCCCACGTGCATACATATAGTGACATCCTGTCGTCCATTTCGCCCACCCCCATCTGGTTGCCCTACCCTCCCATCGCCGTGAGGGATTCAGCAGGGAACGAGTTGCCATTACAGATGGCACCCTTCCTCATGCGCCCTCCTCATGAGATACCAGATCAGGCCATCCCTGGGCCAAGGAACCCCCTAACCCTCAGAGGAACTGAGAAATCCACTGGACACTCAGGCTGCCTCCCCCTGCTGACCCCCGACAACCCAGGCTCGCTCCCGAACCTGGATCGCCGGTGTAGCGTGAAGTCTGGCATCCAGCACCTCAACCCTCAGCACCACTGGGCCGGCTACCTTTGTACTTCTAACACCTATTGACCACCCCACCCAAACTGAGCCAGACCAGGATCACCACACAGACCCCCCTACGAGTCTTTGTCCAGCTGACAACCACCCTGCAGCTGGATCATCCCCCAGCCAGCCATCCTATGAACAGTTGGACCTGAATTCCCAATGCCCTGTAGCTGGCTCACTCCCTAGCCCTTGGACTTGCCACCCCCCTCCCCAGTTTGATACAGTGTGCCACATTCTGAGTGTATGCAGTTAGTCCCTTGCTTAAATGACAAAATTGTTTAGTTATTTGGACTGGCACTGTGTTCCCCTCCCCCATCGAGCTCAAGAAACCCAACCGATCTGCAGTTTAGGAGAGGGTTGGAGACCAGAATAGATGCACTGAACAGTACCCTTACAGGATACCGAAGCTGAGGGTCCTGACATGTACAGGCCCAGCATCGGTATCCTGAAATTAGGGATGCCCGACATTTCAGCTCGACAGTGAAATGTCATTTCACCTGGCGAAATGCTGGGTTACACCTGCAGAACATGGTTCCACCTGGCATAACCATATGAGGACGGCGGAGTGAGGTGCTGGCCAAGCTGCCCCATGGTGTGGAGCACCAATGCTCCTACAGCTCGGTCAGCAGGCTGTCGGGGATGTAGTTCTGTTCCTGCAGCAGGAACTTTTTTAAAAAAATGTTTTTACTCCCCCGAACCTAACAACTAACTCTGAGGTCCGCTCCCTCTCGGAGTTGGTTATTTTAGTTAGGGGGTGCAAGGGGCCAAGCCCCTCATGTGGGGAGTGCAGGGTGCTCATAATGCAAGTCCCCATTGTGATTTTGATTTTTAGTCTCCCGACCTCGGATTAGCATAGGTTGGGAGACTGCATTTTGGGATTACAAAGGTAATCCCACTGAACTCGTGTTTTAGTTCTGTAAGTGTTGCCTGTCCTGGTCTGAAGTCAAGAGGGCCAGGAGAGCAAGCATTCCATTGGAACAGGTTATTAGACTAACAGCTTTCCTCTGGCACTCTCCATACCTATGCTGTGCTTATATTATCTAGCAGCAACCCCCCAAATTAGTACTTTTTTGCCATCCAAGAGATGGTGGCACACTTTACCTGCCTCAAAAGGGGCACTGCCATTCCAGTCCTCCACAGCTACCCCCAGTGGCTCAGACAGAGGACCAACTGGCACACCATCAGGCATGGGAGTGGTGTGATCAGCATGAGACTGGAGCAAGGTGGCATATCATCTGACAGATGTCATTTTCCCTGTCTATGAGGAAGAGCACATGTGCAAAGCCAGTTGGGCCTGTATTGTGTGAGGGAAGTTTGTCTACCTGCTTGGCACTGTGTTGTTTTTACATGCTCCTGGACTGTGAGCAATAAAAAAACTCTTTGCTGCATCTATTTGGTGGTTGGTGCTGTGCTTTTTGGATTGCTGTTATATGGTTTAACACTGGCACAACATAAACAGAGCAGTTACTTCTGTTTGGACTGTTAGATGCCATTTTCCACCTGTTTTTTCCTCCTTCCCTAAGAAGAGTGCCAACTAGGCTGCCAAGCACATTACAGCCAAGGTGTGCAAAGGAGGAGTTGGTGCCCTCCATTCCCATGCCCTTGTGCCCTGGTTACACTCCTACCCAGGAACACGGGGCAGTTATGACATAGCAGGCATCACATATCTCCCTCTCAAAGGCTGGGGTGTCTGTGCAGATGCCTCACCAGCATTCTGCCAGTGTGAACCAGGGTCACTGGCACAGTTAATGGTTCCATAACCACTGCACCACTGGCCCACTTCCCAAATCTCATTTTTTTATGGTTTAACGGGATAGGGTAAAAACCAAAATAGATATGAATGCACTCCAGATAGTTCTGGGGTAGGTTTCGGTATTCCAGTTCTGGATGCATTTCTGTTCCAGATCTAATCCAGGGAGCATGCCGCCATGGTGCAGGGGGGGGCATTCCGGAACCTGAGGCCAGGGCTGGGGTGGGAGCTCAAGAACTAGAGGTTCCACCTTCAGTGGGCCTGGTTTTCCTATCACTGGATCACCATTCTAGTCCCCATATCAGTCTGCCACCACACTGAGTCACCCTCCATGTCACTGGAACACCTTTCAAGGACTCAGACCAACCTCGACACCCCATCCACCAAACACTCTTCCAGCAGCTGGAACAGCCCTGAAACAGCCTCCCTCTAGCTGACAACCCACTTGCAGCTGGACCTCCATCGTCTACCCCAATGGCTGAACATCCTCCTCCCTCCCTCCCCAGACCATCCTCACCCCCTAGATGACCACCCTCCCTTGAGATGGATCTACCCTTCTACCGTTCAGACCAGCACCACCCCAGTTACCATACTTGTGTCATCAGAAGAAGATCTTTCTAAGTATGACTATCTGCTTTTCTCTGGCTTTTATTAAAATTATATAGCCAAGACTGAATATGGAAATGCCATACCAATGATAAAATATGTTACTTTATTGAAAGTGTGTTTTGTTGCATATTAATTGATTTCTTTTCTTTACTACCTTTTTCAGACTGGAGAAATGGAGAGCTCAGGATTATCCTGCTACATCAAGTGACTGTTTTAAGCTCCCGACTCCAGTCTGACTTCTCCATTCTCGTCTAATTTCTGCAGCACAGTTTCAGCCTGTCATAGTGTAAATGCTTCTTCATTGTGTTAGACTGTCCCTCTGCTTAGGGCAATTCCCATCGCTGTGGAAAAGGTCAGTGATTACCCCAATTCATAAAAATTGTGACAGTACCTAAACTAATAACTATAGGCCTATTTCTATACTCCCTCCCCTCTCAAAAGTGCTGGAAACAACATAGCAGCTGATCAGCTTAGTAACTGCTGAGACTCGCACCACTTACTTTGCCAGCAACAACACGGTTTCAGGAAAGGACACAACACAACCACTGCCCTACTAGAATTCACCTCCTATATCCATGATTCCCTAGACCAAGGAGACTTAGCTGGGTCAGTCTTTCTTGATCTCTCCAAGGCATTTGATACTGTCAATCACAATATGCTCATTAACTCCCTCCTCTCCGTTGGCATTTCCCAAGAATCAGCAGGCTGGTTCACCAACTATCTTCGCAGCTGTACCCAACAAGTAAAGATAAATGACACCCTCTCCACTACCCTTCCCGTCCGGTCAAGTGTCCCCCAAGGGTCCATCCTGGGTCCCTTTCTTTTCTTACTATACCTGAATTCCTTACCTATGGCCTCCTCTGGGCACCTTCTCCTCTATGCAGATGATGCTGTGATCTTTAATTGGCACCCTGACCTCATCCAGCTCCAAAAATCCTTGCAGTACTCCTTCACACAAGTAGAAACCTGGTTTACCTCCCACAAGCTTGTACTCAACTCAAAAAAGACAAAAGTAATGCTATTCAGCCACCCCGTAACACAAACACAGCACAACCAAAATGTCTCTACGTAACTCATTGGGTACAATGCTAGGGCCAGTTACTACATTCAAATATCTAGGGATTACCCTGGACTCTGCTCTTACCTTTTGAGAGAGTATTGCATCAACATGCTCTGCAATAAACATCAGAATCGGTCTATTTTACAGGTTTAGACCCTGCCTCCCACCCGATGCCCTAAGGTTAGCCATTTCCAGCTCCATCCTCTCCCTGGTACACTATGGCATAGTCATCTATGGCACAGCCTCTGACACTGCTCTAACCAACAATAAACACGCCATAAACAAAGCCTGCAGGTCGGCCACAGACTGTGATCGGCTCGCATACCTGTGACCTCTACCTACAGTCAGTATGGCTAAACTTTCAAGGGTGACTTTTCTACCAGACATGCTTACTGGCCCAAAAATCCAGTTAGGTTTAGCCCCCACCCCAGTCTGTCTCCAGCTCCTCAAAGAGCCTGCCGGTCCAGCGCCACTAGACTTTCTGACATTACAGCATTCCATGTCCCTTTGTAAAGACCTCTGCTGGCCAAAGGTGCTTTCGCTACAGAGCCCCACTCTGGATGAACTCAGTCCCTGATTCTATCGTATCAATCCCCAGGCTAGGACCTTTTAAACCTGAGCTACAGAGCCAAATTATGTCCAACTCTCACTGCGACTGCAGATAAACTCCGACAAAATAAAAAAAAATTAAAAAATGTAAAGTGTTTACTGCTGTTTAAGTTCCTGTGTCTCCAATATATGTCTCAGCTATGCACACCTTGGTGTTCCCATTCTTATGTATTATCTCTGTTTACCTCTGTACCTAATGCTGTATTTCTGTATTAGAGCAGCTTTCTGTATTCTGTACCTGTCCCCATATATGTATGATGTGGAGCCTTTGCAAATGAGTCTCTGACTCAAAGGGTTGTAATTCCTAGACCTTCAATAAACAAATAAAGATTTGTATTTGATATTAATATTGAAATTATGATAAAACATTAACTGTTATAGTCAAAATGCACTTGGGATTTTATGTTTAAATGTATTTACAATCTAGTAGAGATTGAACTTAAAAGATTCATTTAGAAAAAAATGTTTTTCTGTTGATCACTGATGACGTAATTATGATGCAACCTTTTTTTTTGGTATTTAAGTGCAGTCAGTCCTTCAGAGGAAGCTCTAGTGAGCGAAGCACCAGGGCATCTGAGCAGTGGTCCTAATGGGTCATTGTATCTAAGTGTTGTGTGGGTTACTATGTGGTGGATTGTACCAATAAATTGGAACTTATTACTGTAAGACTGCATCTTTGTGCATTTATGCCTTATACCATATAGTACCACACGGTGCTCCTGAGTGTGGCTGGCTCCCTAGAGCGCTGGTTTCAGAATGAACGAGTTGGATCTGAAGCTGGGGCGCAATGCATCTGGAGACTGAGAAAGTGAAAGTGTGCTGCTCATGCTGCCGGCTTCAAATCAACCAAAATCTACTGTGTGGATAAATTCTGGCACGGAAAGCCTACAATGAGGATAAATGATATTGTCACTCTAGGTCTGACCACTCTGTAAATATCAAAAATATTTGCCCGAATTTATCCTCACAAGCATTGCAGATAGATAGATAGATACAGTAGATAGATAGATAGATAGATAGATAGATAGATAGATAGATAGATAGATAGATAGATAGACTCCTCACAAGCATTGCAGATAGATAGATAGATAGATAGATAGATAGATAGATAGATAGACTCCTCAGAAGCATTGCTGATATATAGGAGATTCAGATGCAGTTTATTGTTCGTCATTCTTGATGACATTACAAATTTATCTTTTCACACTGCAAAGACAATACAAATTTTTCCACAATATACACACTTTCTTCAAAAATATAAAAAGATTAAATAAAATATGCTACAATACTACTGTATTTTATATATCTATCTAAAAGTTTTTTTGTATTGTTACATGATAACCATATTATTGCACAGTAATTATTGTTGCCATAGTAAACTTATACTGTATTCAATACCCTTTATTGTTTTCTTTTCTTTTCTTTTCTGAACTTACAATAAACCCCAGGCTGCTCAGTTTATCCGGACTATGGGCTGAAGAATTCCAGAATGCTCACTTATTGTCTTTTTCCCATCTCATATGAACTACATTGTATTTATTGTAACTGTGTCTTCTTTTTGACAGTGAAGCAGAGGAGGGAAGCCACAGATTCCAAGGTCGATTTTGTCTTAGGTTTAAGTAGGTGGGTAGCCATATCTTTGAGTTCCAATGCCAGATTTTCAAAGTTTCCCCTAAATATTTGCTCCTTTCTGTTTTATAAAGTGGGCATGATATTAGGAGGTGCGTTAAATCACCTTTTCCTAATTTGCATTTGCAGTATTCAGTGCTCCTTATTTCCTTGTTGTAAAGGGCCTTCAGCCAGTTGCTTTCATGGACCTCAAACCTAAATCTTGAAAGTAATTTTCTTCTGATTAGGTCCTTGCTAAGGATCAAGTATTTTTCTAGTACATGGTTTATTTTATTTCTTGACATCCATCTAAATTTTTTATATTGTTTGCAATATTGCATGTCATTTTGCTTAGAGACATCTTTTATCCTTGTGTTTATCTCATGTTACCATGAAAACATACATTAGGCCATGGAGTAAGCCATTCAGTTTTATAATCCTTTCCACTATCCTTATACTGGGGAATAATATAGTCTGTTTTAAGTAATGAATTGATTCCTCAATACATAATCTTGGTAATCTATATTCTTTCATGGTATATGCTGCCCAGCTCTGCCCTGACCATTGCTGAGGGTGTTCCATTTGGTAGTCCCAAAATTTTTTTACAATATATATATATATATATATAAGCTGGTATCTAAATTTATTTTGTCCTGTTCTCCCCATATTTCAGCTCCATATAGCAGTTGACTACAGATTTTTGCATTTATTACCTTCAGATATCCCACCACTTAATGTCTGCCAAACTTATGTTGGAAATTACTCACTGCCACTAGAAACCTTGTTGTTCTTAATTTTATTTCCTTTATGTGTTTCCTCCATTTTAAATTATTTGTTATATTAATTCCCAAGTAATAAAAACTATTCACTACTTCTAACTGATTCCCATTGATGTTATAGTTGTAATTTTATTTCCTTGCCACAAATCATTACTTTTGCCTTGTTATAGTTGATGTACAGATCTGCCTTCATGCTTTCTTCTAAAAACTTCCCCATCATTCATTTTAACCCTAAATAACTAGTAGACATTATGACTATATCGTCCACATATGCCAAGTAGGGACAAACTTTGTTGCCTATCCTTGCCCTATGACAGTTTAGGTCATATATTTTTATCAATATTTGGTTCAGATATTAACTGAATAACGTGTGTGAAAGTGTACATCCCTGTTTAATACCTTTGTTTGTTACAAACATCTCACTCTTCTTACCTTTTGAATTGTATCTGACCTGAATAGCGTTATCTTGGTACAAGGTTTTGACTATCTCTAGTTTGCTTTCTTTCATACCCAATTTTTTTAACGTGATCCATAATTTGTATCTGTTTATGCAGCTTTTAAGTTGATGAATACACAATATAAGTTTTGTTTTTTTACAAACTTATATTTATATATTAGATGTACTAGGGGAAAACATTGATCTATGGTTGAACATTTGATTTTAAACCTTGCTTTAGCTTCATCCAATATTTTATTGTTCTCTATCCACTCTGTTATTCTACTATTAATTATTTTAGTAAGAACATTTTGGGTGATATCTATCAAACTTATCAGTCTGTAACAGCCTGGGTCGTTTTGATTACCTTTTTTAAATAGGGGCACTATTATGTTGTGTTTCCATCTTTGAGGTATTTTCCCAGTTTTAGTTACTATTCAAAAAAGTTTATATAGAATAACTGTCCAGATCTCTTTATTTCTCCTCATTGCTTCAATTGGCACTCTGTTTAGACCAGGAGCTTTATTTGAGGCAAACGTCTCAATAGTCATTTGTATCTCCTGTAGAAATATTTCTAAACTTCACTCATTCCAATTTTTAGTCATCTTTTCTTTGTTCAAAAATTCATTATATTCAATACTTTCATAGTGAAATACTTTTTTTGTAGCACTCAACCCATTGTTTGGGTTCTATATTAGTTTCTCGTTCATTTATGTATTCTCTCAAACCTTTGCTGACTATGTACGGAAACTTTTTGCTATCTTTTGAATGTACTGCTGTTTCTAATTTTATCTATAACTGTCTTGTGTAGTCCTCTTTATTCTTGTGAATTCTTTTGTTATATTCTTTTCTCAACTTATTTAGCTTTCCTTTATTTTCTATGTTACAATTATTCTTAACTTTTCTTAATTATTTCTTAATTAGTTTTTTCACCTGTTGACACTCTTTATTATACCACTCAGTCCCTTTCTTTTCTAATTATCTATTTGCTAATTGCTTTTGAGATTTTTTCAATTAGTTGTTCATAATGTTTTAGAATTGTGAGTTCATTTTCATCTTTTTCACTAATTCCATCATGTTATTCCATATCTCTCTTTCCTCTAACACATCTGTGACATCTGAGCTTCCTATTATTGTCCAACAGATACAATTTTTATTTCTCACCCCCAATGGGTATGCCCTTATTCTTTTCTTTTGCAGTCATGCCCTTTCTGTTTAAACTAAGTTCCACCACACTATGAGCGCTTTCAGCTTTAGGATTAGTTTTGAGATCCAGACAGTTATTCAACATGCTCATATTCACCCAGATGTGATCTATAATTGATGCCCCATTGCCTCCTATATATGTATATACCCCAACTTTGTCTGACTTTGTTCTTCCATTTAATAGCAAAAATTGTTTTATTTTTCTTAGATTTATAGTAACTTTTCCATTTCTCATGCATTTTCAAATCCTTGGAACATCTGTGTAAATATATTGTATTTCCTCTTTACCTAATACTGTTAAAAAATCTATAATTTCTGCTGCAGGTTTTGATTGTGCTCCTAGTCTCATATTAAAGTCACCAGCTACAATTATGCCTATACTGTATGTGGATATTTACCTATCATTTTGTTGAGTAAAGTTTCCAGGTATTTCATTACTTTATTATCCTGATATTTATTGTTTTGTGGTGCCCAATATATATTAATTATTATAATTTTGATGCTTTTTTTACCATGATTGCTAAAATATTTTCATTACTCACCCAAAATTCCTTTATTTTCCTAAAATCCTCCAATTTACAGAGTATACTTAAATACTCAACTTTTCAGACATATTTCTTCTACTTTTTATCATTTTTTACATATGTCTTAAAGCCATTAATGTGTAAATCTCCCTCCACCTATGTCTGTTGTATGCTGATGTATTCAAATATATCCAGATATTTATAAAATTCCACATCTGCCAGTTTCTCTATCAGGCCAGAGACATTCCAGGATAACACCCTCACAATTAATTTTTTTTTTCTTTCTCACTACCTTCTTTTAATCATGGTATTTTCTGTGGCTTCTCTCCTCTGCCCCTTCCCTTTGTAGTCAACACTTTGTTTCTGAACTTTCTAATGGTGAATATCTATTTGAAGTCTTTAATAGTGTTTCTTACCTTGTTGAAGATTTTGAATTCCTCGGTTGCTTCAGGTTCCTGGTCTGGAATTGTTCTTCATCATATACCAATTTCATCCAATACCTTGCTCTTACAGACCAGTTAATCATAGACTTAGTTTTTTTAACCATAATGATATATGACCTTCTTCCCATCTGACCGATATCATTTCTATGTATTTCCATTTTTAGCAGTACACTCAGTGTTTCAGCTATTTTGGTTTGCAGATTTATGTGTGTTTCTTTATAAAATTGTTTCATCCTAAACAAAATCAGTTTATCCCCTTTTTTGTAATTCCCTTTCCCTCTTTAATAGAACGCTGGTTTCAGAATGAACAAGCTGGATTTGGAGCTGCTGCACAAGGCAGCTGGAGATTGAGAAAATGAAAGTGTGCTGCTTATGCTGCCAGCGTCAAACCAATCAAAACCAATCAATACCTTACAGACCTTAGTAGTGAACCTTAGTAGTGAACCTATTGTGTGGATAAATTCTGGCATGGGAAAACTACAGTGAGGATAAATGTGAAATTCTCACTCTAGGTCTGACCATTCTGTAAACAACAAAAATATTTGCCAGAATTTATCACACACACACACACACACACACACACACACACACACATACACCAGGAGTGGAGTAAACATGACAGGATAAAAAAAGGTAGAATGTATGGTAGAATGTTGTTATCACTAAAAATCCATCATTTACAGGGTTATTGTACCCTCAATGTGACATCATGATGTTGTAATACCATCATGGGTACGTCACATCCATGGTACAACAACATAGAATGCATTCACACATGTGGGTTACTTGGGCCTCAGGTCTTCTTGAACCGGCCGCAACGGTGACAGCTGGACCCCGAAGAGAGCAGCGTTAACTACAAAAACTTTAAAAGTAAAGAGCCTGCCTCTCTTTTTTTGTTCTTTATGTGGACCATACACTATAAAAGACAATGTATGGTCTGGTCCACTATCAGCAACAAAGCATGTGTTGCCATCTCGAGATTGTCAAGATGACCAAAACCTCTTAAGGTTTAAATGGTCACCGTGGCAACCTCTCAATGGCTACACCCACTTGTTACCAATAGCAGACTATACATTATCCTCTATATCTTCATTCGTGACATCAGTAATGGCAACATATCAAAACATATTACTGTTACTGTTGTCACAATGGATATTTTTAAGGTGACTTTCATCACAGTGGAACACTAAATCAGTCAGAGAGCATCTTTCACAATGCTGATGACATCACAATGCTTAGTGCAGCACTGAAGCCAGCTGTTAAAATCAAAGAAAAACAGCAACATCTTCAAACAAACTAAACTACTGTTGTATATATCAAATTCACAATGTCCTGACTCAAAATAGGCAATTTCTCATCACTTGTGAGGTGGCAGGACTTTCATAAGTCACTTGTGGCTAAGCCACTCATGACTTATGGTCCTGCTCCCTAACACTTGAAGACAAATTTCATATTTTGTGTCAGCCCATTGCATATCCTCTATATATATCATTTAACTTTGATCCATAACCCTTTTCTTATGCACTTTGATGGGCAAAGAGCCATGGCTGTCCACTTCCCTGTAGCGGAGCCCACTATAGGGAAGTGGACAGCCGTAGATTCACACTCATCAAAGCGCTTAAGAGAAGGGTAAATCCCAAGGGAAAATTAAAAGCAGCAACAATGTCATGGAGCCAGTTTGGCAACCCATCACACCATATAAGGAGTTGAAACTCATGCTGTGAGCTCACACGATCAAACCTGAATGATGACCATCAAACCTGAAGAAAGTGGAAGTGCATGAAATGTTGGTTTCTGATAGTGTTTGAATAAAAAAATTAAAGCTAACATGTATACACACTACATAGGAATTCAGCCTCAGGCTCCACTAATTGCCAAAGTCAGATGGGTATATATGGGAAGCAGTACCCCTGCTCAGTTTCTACTTTCCTTTTTATACTCAGTTGGCCTTGCATAATTTGGACAGCCTTCACTAATCAGCTTTCCCTGGATGCAGCAAGGGTTTATCCCAACACTCACCTATCTTCCATTGTATCACTTCATCTTTTGTTGTGGGAGTGGATACAAGAAGAACTAATTCCCCTCCATAGGGGCATCACTGTGGAGAGCAGCTGCTACTGCCACAGCAGATTCTGAGGGCTCAACAGTATCCATCTAGTTCTCCTCTACCTACACAACTGGTAATACATTTTCTAATTCATACGTGTTCCCTTCCACCATTCCTCATAAGGCAACTCTTGGAACATGAATGTCCCTTCCCCCCACCACTTTTCTTATCCCCTGACAATAGATTTCTATCCTCCTAAAGCCTCAACCTCAACCTATACTTTCTTGACAAAGGATCTCCACCCTGCCTATTTTTAGAACGTTGCACTCCAACTGCATAGTTTCAACCAATTTTTTGATTTATGTCTGTAAATTAATGTTTAAATCTGCATAGTCTCAACCAATTTTGTTTTATTCTTGCCTGTAAATTATTGTTTTAATCTGGCTCCGTGTTTTGTAATGCCTCTGTATTATTTGCACTGTCTGTTATCTGACATGGAGCCTTTGTAAAGGAGTTCTTGACTCAAAGGATTGTAATTCTGATATGTTTCTAAATAAACAAAAAATAAAAAAAGTCAATTTTTGGGTGTCTTCTCAGGGTTCTCCTTCATGGGCTCATCTAGGCCCAGGGATATCAGGGGTTATCTGGCTCTGTTGATCTTGTTCTGGCAGTCTTCTTGGGAGCAGGCACAGCAGAGGATTCAGGAGCTGTCACCCAGAGGCCATGCTCTGAGTCTGTGGTCCCTCCAGAGAAATCAGTCCCACCAGACGGCCATAACCCCCGAGTCCCTGGTGAGTTCCCATCTCCTCCGGCAGACTTCACTGGGTCCTGATGGCCCACTACTGGTTCAGCTGCACTGTCACATCCTCCACAGTCCCTCATCATGTTTTACTTTATTGCCCCCACCCCCAGGAATAACAGCAGATGCCAGGATCTGTGGCACTGACTAGTGCCTCTGCAAGGTTGGCATGGCATAGGCTAGTGGAGGGCACTTTGCATCAGGCACTGCAGTGGGCTCCATCCCTGAGTGGAAGATGCCAGGACTGTATAAAAAAGCAGCTGGTTCTCAAAGTCCTTAAAAAAAAAAGAGCTTGCGTGGGGGGGCAGAGGTGGAAGGTTGTCACCCTGAATGCCTTACTGTGCAATGATTGCATGATGGGTGCCACCTCCTCCTTTCACAGGACAGCAGCAAGCCCAAGCCTCTCTGCTAGGAGGGTTGTGCAGATTGCTGAGTAACCCTCTCCTGGACCATACTGTGGCATGGGCAGGGGCTGGGCTGGGGTATTAAAAACACAGAAACATAGACAATGACAACAGAAAAAGACCATTAGTCCATTCAGTCATTCTTGTTATAGCCTATGCTATTCAGGGTCACAGTGTCTAGATGGGGTCTATGCCCTTGCTGCCCCCTTTCCGTCTGCCTTACAGTAACCCTCTAAGTAACTATTAATCCCTTAACTCTGCCTTAGGTGTGCTGGAAACCATTAATGGTTTTGTGCCCACCACTTCAGCCAGTAAGTTGTTTCATGGCTCAACCAGCTTCTCTGTAAAGTTAAACTTTCTCACACACACCCCAATACCCCCCCATCAGCTTCCACTCATGTCCTCATGTTCATGACTCACCACTCCTGCTGAACAGTTCCTCACAGTTTACCTTGTTCATTTTTTTCCGGGACTTGAGGGGCTCCATCATGTCTCACCTATCCCTTCTGGCCTCCAGCGAGTTCGTCGTAGGATCTGCCCTGCTGGCCCTGAATCATTTTAGTTAGAAACACAAAACAGACCCACATACATACCACTCTGTGTAAACACAGGATTCAGATGCAGTGTGAAGTAAATAATTCTTGATTATTATTCACATACAAAAAGTGCTCTGTGCTACATGGACATATCACCCAAGGTATGACTCCTATAATAGAATATAAGCCCACCCAATGGCATTTTGTGCCAGTCATGGCACTTAATCAAAGGCAGTGTTTCAGTGAATCAGGTGTTCAATTTATACATGCCACATGATAATGACATAGTGCCATTAATCTCAGTGCATACAAAGTGCTATTATATATATTTATTATACAACAAATGACACATACACAAACACTGAACGAAGGACAATCAAGTTAAAATATACAAGTTTAGAAAAAATGAAATAACCTGGATAGGAATAGACAGAAATCATCCCTAGCTCATAGAAACATAGAATTTGATGACAGATAAGGACCGCTTGGCCCACCCAGTCTGCCCATTTCTCTACCTAATGGATAAGCTGCAGATCCTAGTTAACCAGCAGCCTACTTCTTCCTACCCCCACCCCCTAGAATTGCCTTATGACTGTCCCATGCATGCTTGAATTCCACTACTGTTTTTGACTCCACAGCCTCCTCTGGAAGGCCGCTCCATGCATCCACAACCCTCTCTGTGAAAAATACTTCCTTATATTACCTCTGAGCCATCCCCCATCTTCAAATTGTGCCCTTGTTCTTGCACACCTCTTTTGAAAGATGCTACCCTCTGGACTTTGTTGATTCCTTTGAGGTACTTGAAGTTTCTATCATGTCCTCCCTCCTCCTTTCCTCAAGGCTGTACATATTAAGCTCCTTAAGCCTCTCTTCATATGTCTTCTGGTGCAGACCCTGCACCATTTAGTCACCCTCCTCTGGACAGCTTCCATCCTGTCTATGTCTTTGCAGAGATTGGGTCTCCAGAACTGCACGCAGTACTCCAGATGGGGTCTCACCAGCTGTCTGTACAGAGGGATAATAACTTCCTGTTTTCTACTGGTGATGCCTCTCCCTATGCATCCCAGTATCCCCCAGCCCTCCTTGCTGCCCTCTCACATTGCTTGCCCACCTTTAGGTCATCTGATATGACTACCCCCAGGTCCCTTTCCATTTTTCTTGTTGTTAGTATCTCACCCCCCATTGTGTACTCTTCCCTGGTTTTTGTTTCCCAGGTGCATTACCTTGCACTTCTTAGCATTGAATCTAAGCTGCCATACATTTGACCATTCCTCTAACCTTGCCAAGTCCCTTCTCATCCTTTCCACCCCACCTTGTGCATCAACTCTGTTGCAGATCTTTGTGTCATCTGCAAAGAGACATACTTTTCCTTCCAGTCCCTCTGCAATGTCGCTATAAAGACATTGAAGAGGACCAGTCCTAATACTGAACCTCGCGGTACCCACTAGTAACCCTTCTTCAGAGTGGACTCCATTTACTATTACTCTCTGTGTTCTATTCTCCAGCCAATTCTTTACCCAGGCTGTCATCTTGGGACCCACTCCCAGGCTGGTTAACTTGTATATTAATCTTTTGTGTTGGACTGTGTCAAATGCCTTGTTAAAGTCTAGGTAGGCCATGTCCACAGCCCCTCCCTGATCTACTACTTTGGTCACCCAGTCAAAGAAATCTATCAGATTCGTCTGGCATGACCTTCCCACTGTGAATCCATGCTGCCTTGGGTCCTGTGTCCCTCTGGCCTCTAGATACTTGACAATTCTTTCCTTCAGAAGTGATTCCATCATTTTCCCTATCACTGAGGTTAAACTAACAGGTCTGTAGTTTCCTGCTTCTGCCTTGCTTCCACTTTTGTGAAGGGGAATCACATCTGCCCTCCTCCAGTCCTCAGGTACCACCCCATCCTCCCGTGATTTGTTAAAGAGGGTAGTCAGTGGTGCCACTAGTTCTACCCTTAGTTCTTTTAGAATTCTGGGATGAATCCCATCAGGCCTCATTGCTTTGTCCACCTTCAGTTTTAAGAGTTCTTTCTGAACCCTTTCTTCTGTAAATGGGCTGGTATCAACTTCTGTATCCAGAGTGTTTCTATTGTTTGTTTTAGGTACCTCCACCTCTTCATTTGTAAATACTGAGCAAAATTTTTGTTTAGTATCTCTGCTTTCACAGTCACCCTCTGCCCCCCTCCTTTATTAAGCCTCACTATCCTCCTTGGTCTTCCTTCGCTCCCTGATGTACCTATAAAAGTTTTATCCCCTTCTTAACTGAGTTGGCTATCTTTTCCTCGGTGTGGGCCTTTGCTGTTCTGACTGCCTTCCCAGCTTCCTTTTGCTTTAACTGATACAGTTCTCTATCCTGCTCCTTCTGTGATTCCTTGTACTTCCTGAATGCTTTCTTTTTCTCTTGAACCTTCACTGACACTTCCTTTGAGAACCATAGTGGTTTCTTACATCATTTTGTTTTGTTTATTTGCTTCACACAAAGGCTTGTTACCTCTGTGATGGCAGTTTTTATTATTCCCCATTGTTCTTCCACCCCTCCTTCCTGCCCATTTGCTAGTGCATTCCTTAGGCACTCACCCATTTTGGCAAAGTCAGCCCTCCTAAAGTCCAGTACTTTTGCCTTTGTATGGCTTGACTCTATTGCTGTGTTTATTGTGAACCATACTGTTCGATGGTCGCTAGTTCCCAGATGGCTACCCACTTCTACATCTGTGATCCTCTCTTCATCTCCATTTGAGAGAACCAGGTCTAAGATTGCTCCCTCTCGAGTGAGCTCCAATACTAGTTGTCTAAGGCATGCCCCCTGTAGGGCATCTAGAATAACCCCACTCTTCGAAGTGGCTGCTGCAACTGCACTCCAGTTAACATCTGGCATATTCAGATCACCCATCAGCAATATCTCCCCTTTTTCTGCCATTCTAAGTATACTTTCTATCATTTCCTTGTCCATTTCCTCCGCCTGAGAGGGTCTGTATACAACCCCTGTGCGGATTGTGGTGCCATTGCCTGTCTCCAAATTGACCCACAGTGCTTCTTCTCCTCCCTGTTTACCCTTTTGTTTTGTTGCTTTGATTCCTTCCCTTATGTAAAGAGCTACTCCTCCTCCTCTTTTACCCTCCCTGTCCCTCCTGTAGATAGTGTATTCTGGTATGTTTACGTCCCAGTCATGGTTTTGTGTGTACCATGTTTCTGTGACTGCCATGATATCCAAATGTTCCTCCTCCATCAAGGCCACTAATTCAGGAAGCTTGTTACCCAGACTATGGGCATTGGTACTCATTGCTCTCCATTTTTGATGGCTTTACCTTCTGTTGCAGTATCCCCACTGACCTTTCTACCTCTGTCTTTTTCTCATTTAGTACCCTGTTTTGTGGGAGAGGCTGAGATTTTCCTGCTGCTTATCAGTGTCTCCCTTGACTAGTTTAAAAGCTTGCCAATGAAGCATTTAAACCGATTGCTCAAAGACTTGTTCCTTCCTGGACAGATGCAGACCATCCTGCCAGTATAGGCTGGTGTCCCTCCAGGTGGACCCCCAGTCCCCAATGAAGCCAAACCCCTGTGCTCCACACCATTTTTTCAACCATTCATTAAACTGCATGGTGCAAAGTACCCTCGCCTCACCCATGCCATTGACAGGCAGCACCTCTGAGAAGGATACTGTGTGTGCTACTTGTCTTTGGCCCCTCCCCAACTCTACAAAGTCCTCCTGCACTGCTCTAATCTCATGATGAGCCAAGTCATTTGTCCCTAGGTGGACAATGATGTCCAGCTCAGACTCCCGTGCAGCTGTTCTCATGATCCTGAGGATGCGCTTCCTGTCCCTCAACCATGGCACCAGGCAGGTACCTTACTTCAGTTTTCCCTGCTCCCCCCAGTTCTATCCCCCTAATAATTGAGTCCCCCACCAGGAGCTGCTTCCTTTCCTGTGGTGTCCTCTGCCTCCTTCCTGTGGGCCTCCCTTGTGACAGTTGTCCTCAGCCTCCTCTGCAGGTGCATCCATAGGGGAACTATGCTCCCCCAGAATGGTGTATGGATTGTGGAGTGGAACAACTGACTGGGTGTGCCTCTGTTCCACCATCCTCACCCTCCCTGAGCCCACTGTGGTCCAACTGCTGTGCTTTCTTCTCAACCTCTGAGGTAGTGGTGGTGGCTCTGGTGCTCCCTGGATTGGGGAGGTTGCCTTCCTACTGTCCAGTGTGACCTGGGGGAAGGATCCCTTACTACTGTCCAGTGTGGCCTTAAGACGGGCAACGTCCTCCCTCAGGGCAGAGAGTTGTCTGCAAATAGGGCAGCATCTCAGCCTCCAGAAAGACTCCCAGAAGACTGCTGCCCCACAGCCATTACATTGCACTACTCCCCACATGTTTTTCTACTTTTTTTTTTTGGGTGTGTGTGTGATTGGTTTGTTATATAGAAATATATATATTATACAATATGTATGCTTACATTGTCAGTGCAGTGTGCTAGAGAGGATATGACAGTGATATGCACCTTGCACTCTTGAGGAAATGATGTCAGAACCCCAGGTATAAAGGAACTATTACCAGGGGTGAGGGGTGGGCAGGGGTTGGGCCTAAACTGTGCCCTCACTAAACAATCAGCTAAAAGCTCTGACCCACCCTGCGATGAGTGCCTTCCTGTCAGCAAGATGCCCTACACAACAACTTGACAGAGAAAATACCCTGCTAATCAAACAGAAAAATCCAGACATCCAAGTCAGACACAGGTAAACCTCCCCAGCCCCAAAACAGCCTGGTGATTTGTGCTCTGAAAGCAGTCAGCCCCAAAATAAGTCAGCTGTGCACCAGGACAGACACAGTAAACAGTATTCCGTCCCTCAGGGTTTAAACTCTTCCTGCACTGAAAATCTTAACAATTGTAACAAAAGTAAAGCAAGATCCACCTTCCTCTGTTGCTTGAAAGACTGTCTTTCCTGATAATTCTAAGTTCCTTATTTCACCTTTCAGTTAGAAGTAGCCTCCACCTACAGAATATCTGCTACAAACCAAAGACAATTGTAAGGTTCACCTCCCTCTGTTGTGAGCACAACTCACTTTCTTGCAAATCCTATGTTCAGTATTGCAGCTTCCAGCCAGAGGTAGCTTCACCTGAAGAATATTAGCTGTTCTGATGAGTTTGCTATAAAACACTTGCTTATAATACTGTTGTTCTCAGGTCTGTAAGACTCTTCCAAAGCTATTGGCTGATAAGTAGCTATGATGTAAGCACTTCCTGACACAGTCTGGCCTGGCCTTTTAAGGCACACACAGATAAACACAAAAAATAGTTTCCACCCCGTGGGGCACTGCCTGGGTCAAATACACAGCCTGTACCTGCACTTACTTCAGGACTTATGACAAATTCTTAGCCCAGGGTTTAAACTCTTCCTGCACTGAAAATCTTAACAATTGTAACAAAAGTAAAGTAAGATCCACCTCCTTCTGTTGCTTGAAAGACTGTCTTTCCTGATAATTCTAAGTTCCTTATTTCACCTTTTAGTTAGAAGTAGACTCCACCTGCAGAATATCTGCTACAAACCAAAGGCAATTGTAAGGTTCACCTCCCTCTGTTGTGAGCACAACTCGCTTTCTTGCAAATCCTATGTTCAGTGTTGTGGCTTCCAGCCAGAGGTAGCCTCGCCTGAAGAATATTAGCTGAGATGCTTAATCTCTTCCAGGTCCCTATACTTAGGGTCTCGGAGTGCCTGAGACATAAGACTCTTTGCTATTCCTTTAAAAGATACATAAATGTCCCATTTTTGTAGACTTCAATTGCATGATGCTTTCTAACTTATTGTCACAGCTTGTGATGGGCTTCACCACAGCTTCAAAAGAAGAGGCCTCAGGCTATGTGTCATCCTGACCAGAATACATTTAGTTCACACACAATGGATACATATTTACTGTGAGCAAACAAACAAAAGAAAGATGTCAAAAGCTTGTTGAATACACTGGCCCAGTGGTGCTAAGGGTTGAGGCGCAGGATGCCACACCTCGAGCCATGCCGGCGACTCGGGGTCAGAAGCTACTTTGGGTTGCCAGGGGTTGGCAGGGTAGGGAGAGGATCGAGAGTCCCATGGACTGCATTCCTCTCCCGGGGAAGGGAGGGTTGTCATCTCGCTCCTTGGCTGCCCCCAGTGGAGGCTGGAGGGCAGCGTCAGAGGTTGGGAGACACAGCAGCATGGAAAAGTGACGTGCGTGTGCCTCCACATACTCACATTCATGCCACAAGGGGGGAAGGGGCTATGGGGAGAAAAACAGAAAACTAGGGAAAAAGCAATATGGAAAAAAAAAGCTAGTCAAATAAAACAAATATATATATATATATATATATATATATATATATATATATATATATGTATATATCACAAACATCATGTTTCTTCAGTTCACATTCTAAATAAAGTGCAGAAACTTGTCTAAGGAAAATCATAAAACAGCAGCAATCTCAAACTGGCTATTTAAACTGGATGCGCACAATGAACTTAAAGTATATGAGAAGGTCTCACATTTGAGTAAGAGGGCATTAGGGTTCCCTCCTTCATGTTGACTAGTTGTATCCCTAGAAAACTTTAACTATGCTGTCCTGTCCCTTGTGAATTTAACATGTACAGCAAAAATATTTTAACATTCTCTTCCAAATTGTCTCTGACTTTTTTACCCACTTTTTATTTAAAGGGAATAGTTTTTCCCAGATAAAAAGCCCTGCACTTGCATGTGGACATATAAATTTCAATGATTTTACCAGTAGTGGGAGGCACAAATGTTTTACTTCTCGTAACAAATTTGCAGTACTTGCATCTGCTGTATGGGATACATCCTGTGTGTGGGGTACCACCCAGTAGACTCTGCCCGATTGTATCATTGGTTGCAAAGAATGGACCTAAACAGCTCCCTGATTCTGGGCCCTTCTGTACACTGTGATACAAAGATACATAGACACTGTCGGCAGATAATGTGCCTATGGCCCACCCAGTCTGCCCATTTGAGCTTTTAAGTTCCCTTTACATTTTTCTAGACATCTGTTGCCCCTTACCCCTGACCTCCAGAATTCCCTTATGTCTAGCCCATGCATTCTTAAATCCTGTGATTGTTTCAGCCCCCACCACTTCCTCTGGCAGGGTGTTTCACTTGTCCACCACCCTTTCTGTGAAGAAATTCTTCCTCGTGTTTCCTCTGGATCGCCCTCCCTCCAACTTCATCCCATGCCCTCTAGTCGTGGAACATCTTTTGTGCTGGAAAATTGTATATTCCTGCACCCTGTTCCTCCCTGTAAGGTATTTGTATGTCTCTATCATATCCCCTCTCTCTCTCTTCTCCTCCAGGGAGTACATATTTCAAGTCTTTCAGCCTGTCCTCATAGCACTTGTGATGCAATCTCTGCACCATCTTTGTTGCCCTCCTCTAAATCTTCTCTACCCCACCTATGTCCTTATGTAGGTTAAGGTCTCCCGAACTATACACTGTACTCCAGGTGGGGCCTCATTAGTGTCTTGTATGGTGGAATTATGACCTTCCTTTTCCTGCTGGTGATGCCCCTGCCTATGCATCCCAGCATCCTATTTGCTTTACCTGCTGCCTTGTCGCACTGTTTCCCTAACTTGAGGTAATCAGAGATGATAACCCCAAGGTCCTTCCTTTCCTGCTTGGTGCATGCTATATCCTCACCCCCCAACTGATATATTGTGCCAGGGTTTTTGTGACCCATATGCATTATCTTGCACTTCTTTGCATTGAATTTCAACTGCCAAATCCTTGACCATTCTTCAAGCTTCTGCAGGTCCCTCCTCATTCTGTCTACACCCTCTGGTGTGTCTACTCTGTTACAGAGCTTCATGTCATCAGCAAACAGGGAAATTCTGCCTTCTAGGTCCTGTGCAATGTCACTAATGAAGACGTTGAATAGGACCGGTCCCAGCACTGATCCCTGTGGAACCCAACTGGTCACTCTTCCCTCTGTGGAGTGACAGCCATTTATCACCACCCTCTGTGCCCTGCTGCCCAGCCAATTACCCACCCACTGCACTACTGTCCTGCCCACTCCCATGTGGTACAGTGTCAAAGGCCTTGCTGAAATCCAGATAGGCCACATCCACTGCCCTCCCCAATTTACCTCTCTTGTCACCCAGTCAAAAAATTCAATGAGGTTGGTCTGGCATGACCTCCCCCCAGTGAAACCATGCTGCCTTAGGTTCCTGTAGTCCATTAGCAACCAGATGTTCCACCAGACTCTCCCTCAGTAGTGCTTTCATGATCTTTCCCACTACCAAGGTCAGGCTGACTGGTCTGTAGTTCCCCACTTCCTCTTTGTTCCTGCTTTTGTATAAGGCGACATCTGCTGTCCTCCAGTCTTTGGATACCTCCCGTTTCCAGTGATTGGCTAAACAGGCTCGCCAGAGGTTCAGCCACCACCTCTCTTAGTTCCATTAGGACCCTGGGGTGCACCCCATCTCTCCCATTGCTTTATCGACTCTTATTCCTTCTAGTTCCTTTAGGGCCCTTTCCCGTGTAAAGGGACCTGTGTCCATTTCTGTGCCCTTCCCACCCCTTGTACTCCCTTCAGGCCCATTATCCTCCCTTTCCTCAGTAAAGACTAAGCAGAAATATCTGTTCAGTATGTCAGCTTTACTGTTGTCATCCTTCACGCAGCCCCAGTCCTCCCCCTTCATTCTCGCTATCCCTCCCTTTGCCCTTCTTTTTTTCACTTATGTACCTATAAAAGATTTTGTCCGCTTTACCCACTGATTTTGCAATGTGCTCTTCTGTCTGAGCTTTGATTTCCCTTACTGACCTCCCTTTGCTTCTCCTGGTACTTCTCCCTATCGTCTTCTGCCTGTGTCTTTTTGTATTGCCTGAATGCAATCTTTTTGGCTTTCACTTTCTCCTCTACCTCTTTGGAAAACCATAATGGCCTCTTCTTCCTTTCCCCCTTGCTAACCTGCTTAATGCATAATTCTGTTGCTCTTGTAATCCCTGTTTTAAATATTGCCCACTATTTCCTCAAACCCTGATTCCCTCCCCATTCCCATTAGTGCCCCTTTCAAGCATGTCTCCATTTTCCCAAAGTCTGACCTCCTAAAATCCAGGATATGTGTTTTTGTGCAATTTGGTTCTGCTTCTTCTGTGATTTCAAATCACAGTGACTGGTGATCACTGTTACCCCATCACACTGTCCTCGTTTGTGAGCATGAGGTCCAGTATTGCCTTCTGCTGAGTTGGTTCCATGACCAGTTGCTTACAGAAGGCACCTTGAAGGGAGTCCAGGATAAATCTGCTCCTGGTTGATGCTGCTGCTGGGAGGCTGCAGTCCATGTCTGAAATACTGAAGTCTCCAACCAGCACCACCTCCCCCTTGTCTGCCATCCTTTGGATGGCTAGCATTAACTCCCTGTCTGTCTCTTCCTCCTGACCTGGTGGTGTGTAGACCACCACTGTGTGGATGCCTGACCCCATTTTCCTTTCCAGCTTAACCCACTGTATCTCTCCCTCATTTTGTTCCTCCTGGATCTATGTGACCTTTATGCCATCTAAAAGTGCCACTCCTCCTCCCTTCCTGCCTGCCCTGTCTCTTCTGAATATGTTGTAGCCGGGTATGGCCAT
Source organism: Neoceratodus forsteri (assembly GCA_016271365.2). NCBI lineage: Eukaryota > Metazoa > Chordata > Ceratodontiformes > Ceratodontidae > Neoceratodus > Neoceratodus forsteri. The sequence continues at coordinate 1,622,127,363 of CM057452.1, forward strand.
CTCCCAGTCGTGGTTATCATTACACCAGGTCTCTGTTATGGCCACAATGTCCAGGTCCGACTGCACCATGGCCATCTCCAGATTCTCCATCTTGTTGCTAAGGCTCCTGGCATTAGCACACATGGCTTTCCATGATGTGAACCCCCTGGATTGTTTGGCTGTTCTACTGCAGCCCCTCCCTGATTGTCCTTTATCCCTGGTTCTCGCTGCTGTCTGCCCTTTTGTTGAATTTTGCCCCCATTCTGCCTATCCACCCCTTGGGTACCTATCTTCATCTTTTGCACACTGCTTTGTAGGGATATCCCTCCTCCTGTTTGCTGGTTCCACTGTTATGGGGGGTGGGCAATTAGGTATCCTCCTTGCTGGCCTGCCACCCCCTTGGCTAGTTTAAATGCTTGCCCATGTAGCATTTAAACTTACTGTATCATTCAGGATTGATGCAGGCTGTCAGACTTGAACAAGCCCCCCATCCCTCAAGGTGGGTCCCCAGTCACCTATGAATCCAAACCCTTCCTCACAGCATCAGTTCTTCAACCATGTATTAAAGTTCCTGGTGCATACACCCCTACGTTCTCCCATGCCTCTCCCAGGTAATACTTCTGAGAAGGTGACAGATGTAGCTACTTGCGTGAGACCCTTCCCCAATTTCCTAAACTCTTTCTGAACTTCCTTAGGCTCCCCATTTGAAGGTCATTAGTACTTAGGTGGATAGCGACATCCAGTTCACCTTCCCAACTTGCCTTCCCAGCGATCCCCAGGATCTTCCTCCCATCCCTCCACACCGTGGCACCTGGTAGACACTTCACCTCCCTGTCCTCCCTCTTGTGTGTTCCTAGCTGTATCCCACTTACGATAGAACCCCCAACAGGATTCTCTTCCTCCTCCTCCTCCTCCTCTGGGGTCCACTGCTCTCCCCATTGAATTCACCTACTTGACTAACCTCCACATCCTTCCCTTCCACTTCTCTGGGTACCTCTATTTGGTTGTCCCCATTAGCCAGTGCAGTATATGAGTCCTGGAGTGGAATAGGATTTGGGATGTGCCTCTACCTGACCACCCTAACCCTCCCCAAGCCCACCATCATCCAAGTGTTTTATTTTTTGCCTTCACTGAGGACAGGATCTGCCTCAATGATATTCAGATTTTCCAAAAGAATCTCTTGAACTTTACTTGCTTGTGATGTTAATGTAGTGATAAATTTAACCCTCTCTCTATCATTAGTGTCCTGCCCTCTTTGTTCTGGATTCAAAAGAGCCTGTCTATCTTGCTGTCTAGCCCACTGCTCAGTGCTCCATACAGCCACAGTGCTGTATTCCCTGTCCAAAAATCTCTGTATCATTTCTTCTGCTCTTTCATCACAGTTGCCATCCAGGGTACAATTTCTCCTCAATCTTAGGAATGGGCTATATGGAATATTTCATACCAAGTGCTTCAGATGGCAGCTACTAGTGAGCAGTACTGAATTCTTATTGGTTACCTTCTGGTACAGGTCAGTGATTATCGATCCATCACTGTCTGTAGAGATCACTAAGTCAGGAAAACCAATACTTTGTGAATCTGAATTTACCATGAACCCTTAGATTACAGTTTGACTCTTACAGGTATTTTACAAAATCCACAAGCCATTTTTGTTGTGTTCCTACCATCAAATCATCTATGTAATGGTGATAATGACTTTTCAGTTTGAAGTATGGTTTGATGTCTAGATTTTGCACCACTTGTTTCTACCAGAGGCTGAGAGAGAAGTTTTCATAATGCATAGCTAGGGAAGAGCCCATGGCAGTGCCATGCATCTGTAATAATTTGTTTTCCAAAAATGTGAAATTGTTATGCTTCAACACCATTACAGCACATTTAACAAGGAATTCAGTGAGTTTCTTCTAGTCCGTCAGAGTGGTACAAATATGTCATGGCATCCAAGTCACCCTTGTGTGGCACACTGGTTCAAAGTGCCTCAACAACATCCATGGTGATGAGGAGCCAATAGTTCTATACCACAATATCATCTAGAATCTGTAGGATGTCAGTCAAGTCTCTGATGTAGGAAAGCAAGCGTGTGACAAGAGGTGTAATAAAACTGTCAATAAACCTTGACAAAGGCTCTGTGAGAGATCTAATTCTTGCCATGATAGGATGGCCCTGAGGTTCCAGCAAAGATTTATAAATCTTTGGGAATACATAGAGTGTGGCAAGCACCGGATGATCCACCATTCTTTGTTTCTTTGCTAATGACTCCTTCGTCACCGACCTCCTTTAGAAAATTATCCACCAATTCCTTAAACCTTTTTGTAGTATCATTTGGTAATTTTTTGTAAACCTGTGTGTTACTTAATTACCTCCATACCTCCCACTTGTACAGACTGTTGTCCATCACTACTATGGAACCCCTTTTTACCACTGGCCATATCATGATCCAGAGGTTCTGATCAAACTCTGTAAAGCTGCTCTTTCATGCTTGCTGTATGAACAAAAAAAATCAGATTACTCACTTTTAAATAGGGACATTAACTCCTTTTCACAAACTTACTCACAGGCAGCTGCCACTGGAGGACAAAGGGGACAGGGCACTGTTTCTGCAATGTTTTACCCTTCCAAAATCAGGCAATATATCTTTGCCAAAAACAAATCAGATTTTAATAATCTAAACTGTAATTGCAGTGCACTAGAGACTGAAACACTTTTACATGTAATGTGCCACTGTTCAAAATATTGCATCCTTAGTTTTAAACAGATCAACTTACACAATCTGCAGTTTTACAAATTTTGATGAATCTGCCTTTAGATTTCATAATAAATGACATAAAATAGATTTATACATAAAAATGGAACTTAACAGGATATACGTCAATTATCGCAGAACAGAATCCATTCCTCATCTGTATGATCCATATAATCAGTGACCACATTACTTACTCTTAATTGGAAGCACTTTATGACAATTATTAAACCAAAAATGTACATGAACTAATTGCCAATGAGTTTCACTGTAACATGTTTGTATTGCTCTGTGAACATATTTATTTATTGTGCCTTTTAAAATTGTAAATCTTTGTATTATTATTTTTAAATTCAGAATGACTGAACAGTTGGATTAATAAGGAATAAAAGAAAGACAAAAGGTAGATTTGGCCTTGAACTGTAAAACAGCCCCCAGTTCACCCTTGTCCAAATCCCTGTTCAAAACGCATACATTATGTATGAAAAATGATATAGCAAATTCATCTTGCATGTAAACTTATAAAGGTCAATCATGCAAGTGAACAGGTTGAGGGAAGAGGCGGGCACAAAAGACAGTCCTTTCTGAAATAAGTCACTTCGACTTTTCTTTAAATGTGGCTAGAGATATTTATCACATTCAGCATAGCTTCTATTTGTTGCCTCTCAGTTTGTTCTGTTGTTTCCCCTTCTGGTACCATCCTTGTTGTACTTGCAATCCCCAGTTCTGCTTCCAAGGTCTGTGATCTTCCTCGTCACCCTCCCTTTACCCTCCTGTTCTTCTTTTGCCTTCTTGTAGTGACTGGATGAACCTGATTCTGCTGCTCTGCTGTGGCTTCTGTGCTGAGGCTTACGACTCTCCTAAAAAAGCAGATGAAAGTACAGTATTGCAAATTTATTAGAAGCAGGGGTTAAACTGGGCAATAACCCACAGGAACTCAGTTTCACCACCTCTCAAAAAACTATTTGTTCCATCACCTCTGTCATCTTTCTCCACTGACTAATATAGGAGGGTTCTACCACCTAGAAATGACAATTCCATTATCCAAAAATCTAGATGTGAGAGTCCCCCCCCGAAACATCTCCAGTTTAACCACTGGTTAGACATAAAACCTATGTGTATCTTACTACTGATAAAATTGTTGAACTCTGGAGTCTTCTCCCTTGCGATACCGCTAGTGTGGTACATATGGCCACATGCAAGTGCAGGGCTTTTTATCTGGGAAAAATGATTTTCCCATTTAATCAAAGAGTGGGCGAACATGTCAGGGACATTTTGGAGGAGGATGTTAGAAATATTTTGACTACACATGTTAAATTCATAAAGGGAAAGGGTGCTGGCCCACTGGCACAGTGGCAAGGTGTCTGTCTGTGGCGCCAGCATCCTGGGTTCGGGGACGGACTCTGGTGTTGGAGGGCTGGCCAGGGGGGAGCAGGATTGAGCATCAAAGGGACTGCTCTCCTTCTCTGGGGGGGAGAGGGGAAGAGTGTCCAGCGCAATGCAGACCTCAAGCAGAGGCTGAGGGTCCTGCCGCAACCAGCACTACACATCAGGGAGGCGGGGTGGGCACTGGCAACATTGCACATCCCCGCCCTCAGGGAAAAATAGCTGCTGCAAAAAATGCCAGATGCTAATGATGGCCCCCCCTTCTGCCGCCACTTCCCGTGACCCTGCCCTGGGAGTAAGCCAGGGCTAGAGACCCATGTTTCCTGGAGGGAGCACCCACCTGGTGGCTCTACCAAGGGGGGAAAGTCTGGGGATAGGGGGGTGGCAGGCGGAATGGGAAACCAGAACTCTGTGGGGGGGGGGGAATGAGCTGGCACAAAAAAACCAAAAACAAAGGGAAAGAGCACCCATAATTGGAATCAAATTACTTGAAATGGGCACTAGAGTAGGGGTCCTTAATTCCCTTAATCAAACGTGAGGCTTTCTGAACATATACTTTTGGTGCATTTCATGATCCTGGTTTAAATGGCTGGTTTGAGACTGCTGCTTTTCTATGATTTTCCTTGGACAAAGCTCTGTACTTTGTTTAGTATGTGAATTGAAGGAACAGTGAAACAGCAATTAGTTTCTTGTAAGGTGTTATATCATGGTGTCTGTGATATATATTGTTTTATGCAACTAGATTTTGACATCTTTCTTTTGTATGTTTGTACATAGCAAATACTGTATGTCTGTATCTGTTGTGCACATGCACTGAATGTATCCTGGTCAGGATGACACATAGCCTGAGGCCTGCTCTTTTGAAACTGTGGTGAAGCCCATCACAAGCTGTGCCAATAAGTTAGAAAGCATCATGCAACTAGAGTCTATAAAATGGGACATTCGTGTACAGTATCTCTTGTAGGAAACGCAGTTTCATCATATGAGACTTTTGCCTCAGGTGCACCCAGATCCTAAGCATAGGAATCTGTAAAAGATGAAGCATCTGAGATAGGAACATTTTCTGTCTATACCTTTCCAGTTTATTTTGTTTTTTAAACTTGTATTTGTTTACTTATTTGTCCTTCCTGCAATATGCTTGTGGGGATATAATTTTTTGTATGACATTTTCAAGTGCTGGTCACTTTAAGTTTTATTAAAGCACTTTGCCTGGACTGAGATGAACACACATCATCAAATATCATACATACACCGAACATCTGCTTTACCATTACCCTTGATAAAGATCCGAGACCAGCATGAAGCACTGTCAGCTGGGTTGCAGTCAGCTGCAGGAGCCGTACCTCGGGTGATATGCCCATGTAGCACAGAGCACTTTTTGTATGTGCATAAAATAAAAAAATGATTGACTTCACATTGTGTCTGAATCCTGTGTTTCCATGGAGTAATATGTGTGGGGGCTGTTTTGTGTTGCTGGGTAGTTTTAGCCCCATGTACCACATTCTAGTGTGTGGCCCATCTTGATTTGAGCCCATCATTTTGGTTACCTCATGCTGCACCATTTCTAGCCAGTCTTTGTTTTTCCTCAGGTGGGGACTCCAGAATTGGGCACAGTATTCTGGATGGGGTCTCACCTGTGATCTACAGAGATGTAGTACGTACCTCTTTCCTTCTGCTATTGAACCCCATCCCAGTACACCCCAACACTACTGTCACCTTGCTGCAGGCTTTGTTGAATTGGCTGGATTGTTTTAAGCAGTCACTTATAATAACTGTCAGGTCCCTTTTCTCGGAAGTAGTGCCCAGCTTAACCCCTTCCATTCAATATTCCGTCCTAGGGTTCTTATTCCCTATGTGCATCACCTTGCACTTCATGGCATTGAACTTCAACTGCCAAATGTTGGACCACCTTTCTAACCTCTGCAGGTTCTGGATGGGGTCTCACCTGTGATCTATAGAGATGTAGTACGTACCTCTTTCCTTCTGCTATTGAACCACATCCCAGTACACCCCAACACTACTGTCACCTTGCTGCAGGCTTTGTTGAATTGGCTGGATTGTTTTAAGCAGTCACTTATAATAACTGCCAGGTCCCTTTTCTCGGAAGTAGTGCCCAGCTTAACCCCTTCCATTCAATATTCCGTCCTAGGGTTCTTATTCCCTATGTGCATCACCTTGCACTTCATGGCATTGAACTTCAACTGCCAAATGTTGGACCACCTTTCTAACCTCTGCAGGTTCTTTCACCTTCCTTACCTCTTTTTTACTTTTTACCCTGCCACAGAGCTTAGGGTCATCTGTGAAGAGACACATCTTGTCCTGTATTCCTTCTCCTATGTTGTTGATGAACATATTGTCAAAGCATAGGTCCTAGGACTGACCCTTGTAGTATCCCACTTGTGACCTTCCTCTCCCTGACTTGATCCTGTTAATCACAACCTTCTGCAGTCTCCCCCTCAACCAACTTCCAACCCATCTAACTAGGTCCTTCCTTGCACCCAGATCCTTTGACTTCTTCAGCATCCTTCAACGTGGCACCAAGTCGAATACCTTGCTAAAATCAATGTGGAGTAAATCCACTGATTGTCCCTTATCTGTTGCTCTAGTTTCCTAGTCAGAGTATTATCATGGCCCTAGTTTTCCAGTCTGAGTGCTATCATGGGGATCTGACAAGACCTCCCCAACACAAGCCCATGCTTCTTACTATTCTGTAGCCCATTTCTCTCTATGTAGTCTACTAGATCCTCATTGACTAGTGTCTTCATCAGTTTACTCACAATGGGTGTAAGGCTAGCAGGCCTGTAGTTACTTGGTTGCTACTTGTCCACTCCCTTGTGGAGCGGAACCATGTCTGCTGTCTTCCAATCTTTTGTAATTACCCCTGGCTGTAGTGAACTACTGAATAACCCTGCCTGGGGTTCAGCCAGTTCCAGTGCTAGTTCCCTTAGCACCCTTCGGTGCAATCCATCTGGTCCTAGAGCCTAATCTACTTCCAGGGCAGTAAGCCTTTTTCTGAACCTTCCCCTATGATTACCACCTGACCCATTTTTGAGATCCGTATTGCAGTAGCCCTTATGTCACTTTCTAGCAAAGGCCTGCTGGCCTTCACGATAAATACAGAGCAGAAGTAGACATTAAGCACAGCTGCCTTGTTATCATCATCCTCAATTACCCTGCCCCCTTCTGTTAGCCATACAATTTCCTCTCTCATTTTATTTTTTTCCATAATGTATCAGAAGTATAACTGTTGTTTTCTCGCTTGACCTTCCTCCACAATACCCAGCTCTGCATCTGTCTTTACATCCCTGACTGTCTTCTTGGCTTCCCTCATCTTTGCTTTGTATTCTCTCCATTTCTTGCCCCCCATTTCTCCTTGTATCTGACAAATGCACTTTGTTTGGCCCTCACTGCCTCCCTGCCTGTTTTTTTAGAGAACCAGATAGGTCTCTTGTGCCTGTTACTACTGGTAACCATTCTCAAGCATGACTCAATTGCCTTGAGAATGTCCCCTTTAATTATTCAGCTACGTGTTAATTTGCTCCAGTCAATGTGCTCTGTGACAACTCACTCCCTACTATTAGCTCTGGCATCAATCAACCCCCTGTACAAACTATTCCTGGCAAATCACTCCCCCCCCCCGTATAAATTTTAAAAAATAAACTCCAGGGGCAGGGGTGCTCAAATCAAAACTTTTAGGACTTGCCCAGCCATGGCTATAGCTGAATTTTCACTTGCCCCTATTCATTACAATAAAATTAGCTGTCTTTTTGTACTTGCCCTTCAAGGAAAATTACTTGCCCAGGAAATGGGGCAATAGGATTTGCACACCCCCTGTCCAGGAGGGTGCAATTTGGGAACAAATTATGCAGGGAACCAATTGACACCAAAGTTAATAGAAGGACACGAGTTGTCGTGGAGCAACTAGACTGGAGCAAATTGACATGTCACCTAATTATTCCCCATTTCCTTTCCAGTCCCCTGATTTGAGCTACTCCAGCCAACTTATCCTGATCTAATTCCCACATCTGGTCAAAAGTCTACTCATCTAAAATCTAGAAACAGCCTTTGATGAGGGAATACCGATACCCACAGCCAGCTTGAAATATATAGTGTTGCAATCAGTGGACCCCAGTGGCTCTCCAACCTGTACTCCACTTACCATTTCCGAGCTGATGAGCACCACTTCAAGAATGGCAGCCTGCCTTGTAGGTTCCCTGATCAGTTGCACCAGCTGGCAGTTCTTCATGTTTTCTAGCAGAGCCTGACTTCTGGCACTCTTAGCTGCTGGAATGTCCCAACCTATATCTGGTAGATTGAGATTTCCCACCAGCACTGCCTCCCCCTTTGTGACCCCCTTCTCATTTTCTACCCCTATTTCCCTGTCCCCCTCTTTCCCCTGTCCTGGTGGTCTACAGACCATCCCCATGCACAGCTTCTTACCTGATGCTGTAGTGAGCTGTACTCACAGTGATTCTGACACCTCACTCCCACCCCAATTGGTCCATCCTGTGCTGCCTCTATGGCTTCCTTGACATAGAGGGCTACCCCACCTCCTTTTCCCTTACCCTTAGCTCACCTGCACATGGTGTATCACAGTACTGTCAGATCTTAGGCGTTATTCCCAGTGGCCCATGTTTTTGTAATGGCTATGAGGTCTAACCCTGCATCTGTCACCATCAATTGGAGCTCTATTTCCTAAGCTCCTGGCATTTAGGAAACATGCATTCCAGCTTGTGCCTGTACCCTTTCCCTTTTTCCAGTTCTTCTCCATTTTTCCTCCCTTTCCCTTCTTAATTTCCTGATTTACCTGTTCCTAGCTGGCAATATGAGCCCTCTCCCTGTCACCCATTCTTAAATTAATATGGGCCACTGTCCTGCTGCTTTCATTCCCACTGATTCTAGGTCCCATTTCTGGGGAAGACCTAGCTATGTTCCCCTTTTATCCTCCATTCTCTATGGTTCCCCAGCATCAGTTTCCCCCCTGCTTAGTTGAAATGTGTAAAGGAAAAAAAGGGTGATTCTTCAGGGTACCCTCAGAAATGTCATTCATTTCTTAAAGATCCAGTTTGGGACTTATAGTGTTCCATATCAGCCACAAAAACCAGTAAATCAACCGCACAAGACAATCTTCAGTATTCTTCAGACTTGATTTGGTATTGCACAGCTAGGTTCCCTTTTTGTCCCCTACCCACTCTGGTTCCCCCAGCATCCATCTATCCCCTTTTTAGTTTAATTGTCTGCCAATGTAGACATCAAACTTCTGCCCAAAGACACTAGCCCCCCCCCACACACACACAATTGGCAGATGAAGGTCATACCCCTGAAGAGCCTGCTGTCTCAGAAATCCCCCCCAGTCACTCACAAACTGGTATCCCTTCTCCTGACACCATTACTTCAGCCACTTATTAAACTCCTCAATCCCCTCCTCCTTCTTCATTCTACTCGTCCTCTTATCTACACAGGGAGGACCTCAGAAAAGGCCAGGGAAGCTGAGTGTGTCTTCAATCTGTCCCTCAGCCATCAAAAATTTTGCTTCACTGCCTCTATAGGCTGGTTCACCAGAACGTTGGTACATAAGCACAAGTGTACCAGCACCTCATCTGTCCTTCCAATCCTATCTGTGTCATGGACGGCAGATGCACCTGGAAGGTATCTAACCACCCTGCTACCCTTCTCTCTTCTTCCCACCACCTTCTCTACCCCTCCAATTACAGAGTCCTCCACAACTAGGATACTCCATGCTGCCTTCTTCCTGGTCTCACCACCAACTGCACCAGGCAGGGAAAGGAAACACAGGGTAGCAGGCTGAGTGATGTGGTTATGCTGAGGTAGGGAAGAAAATAGAAAGTGCAGCAACAGCCTAGATTTCAGAGGCAGCAGGGAGTAGAGACAACAGGATCCAGAGTCCAGAGAACAATGCAGCACTGGTTGCAGTATCAGAAGCACAGAAGCTGAAGCACTGAGGCCAGAACAGTTAGGTGGTGGTAGTCAGGTGACTACTAAGTAGCAGAAATACTAGCAGTCCCGTACACAGAGACTGGAGATAGCAGTGTGCAGCTGTGGCTAAGAAAGGGGCAACACAAAAATGCATGAAAAGTGAGGCAGCAGGCACAGATAACCCACCATCAACAACAAAGGGGAGAGGGACTGAACAGCCACCGTATCAAAGGAACCAGCAGCTGATAGTGGGGATGTGCAAGTGGAAGCCATGCACTGGCTGCCAGGTAGGAGGAGAGACGGTAGGACAGGAGAGCACCCAACAGTAGTATAGTTGCAACCAACAAAAACAGCATCAGTATGCTGGAATCTGTACTATTTAAATAGCGCTGGTGGTGGCATAGCATGTGTTACCTACTGCCTTACCGAGCCTTAGTCAATTTTTAAAAGTTTTGTTTATTTCTATTATTCAACTTTATTCAAATGGCAGCACAGCCTCCTTTCCTTAGGACACCTACTTGTTGCATGGGAGAGAGGCTGAAGGTGAGATTCAAATTTGAACAGTCTCCAGACTTAGCAGTAGTGGTTACCGCACATCAAGAGGAAGGGCCAAGGTCTTACACAAGTTTAAAGATCCAAGCCTAATGTAATAAATTCAATTTTTTAAAACCCAGTAACAGGGAAGGAATGGCAAATCAAACAATGTATTAGTCTCACTACAAAACACGTAACCTACTCAGCATGGTGCTCAGAAAAATCTGCGGCAAATCTGCAATCAGTCATGTCATCCCGGCAACCTGGAATAAAATCTAGGCCTCACTCAAATTATCTGACCTAGTCTCCCCTAATTGCTTCAGATCCTTGTTCAAGAAGGTATTTCTGAAGACCTGCCAATGTCACCTGACCTAATGTAACTCCTTCCGTTATCTAGTCCAACATTGTCTCTCCCATTTCCTTTCCCTACCTCCAGATCCTTGATCTTCCCTTTGTTCTTGTATATCGGAATCCTGTTATGTAAATTACCTTTATCGCTCCGCATTGTACACCGTGCCAATTGCCTCTTCCTTGAATTACCAGCCTAGTCTGCCAAACACAGCACTTATCCTCTTCTTTCTATCACCTCTTCTTTCCCAATTATTGGAATCCTTTCCCTTCTACTCTACCCTGCACTTCAATACCTGTTGTCCCCTCAATAATATATGATTCCGTTTGTCTCTTTCCTCCTGAATCACCGAAGACAATTGAATGATAATACTAATGTTACTGTACCAATTGTCTTTTCATTTATTGCACCCTATACTGTATAATTCATGGTTCTCTTATACTGTGTACCAGGACCTCCTTGTAAATGAGCTTGCTCAATGAAGCTTTCCTGTCAATAAACTTGAAGTTGAAAAATAGAAATATAGAAAATCTCCAGCAGAAGGTCTCAGCCTATCCAGTCTGCTCTGTGATGTTGTATGTATGTATGTATGTGTGTAGTAAGAATTAGGGCTGCAAATTTGGTTCGACCAAAGCTAAAAAATGGTTGAACCCCTATGGTTCTCCATAGTCCGACTGTGGTAGAACTTCTATTGAAAAAACGTGAACTTTGCGAACTTTGGTTCGCCCTGAAAAGTAAAAAAAAAATCACATACCACCAGATGCTGGGCTTCAGTGCCGCACATGCTCCTTCAGTTTCTCTCCCTCCAGTGGCACATGTGATGCGCCTCAGACAGCACTGATTAGCATTTGCACATGCACCAGTCCCTTTTAGAAATGGAGAAAAAAAATGCGGAGAAAGGGAGGGTATGTCTGCAGGCTGCTACATGGGGAAGGGGAATTGGTTTGGGTCAGATTGCCCTCTGTGACTATACAATAAGTCAGTCAGCTATTGGAGGGTGTTGCAGAGAGACCCACGTGGGTCATACTTCTTGAACTGCTTGCTGCAGTGAGTGCAGCACATTGTGTAGAATTTGAGAGAGAGCAGTTGTGTGTATCTGTTCTCTGATTCTCTCGAGCATGTTTGGCAGAGGATCAGTAAAAAAAAAAACTATATGTTTTGGCGGTGTCTCCTTCACTTTTATGATAGGCAGCAATGTAGGGGGAGTATTGGGAGGGAAGAAAAATTTAACAAAAAAAACGAGCATAATGACGAACAATGTGTTGGGCCTGGCAGACAGCTTTGGTGGAGTGGTGTGACTGTCTGAGGCCATTTGTTGTCTTTCTTGTATAAAACTGGGGGTAGCTCAGTTGACCTTAATATTTCTGAAATTCTGAGAGCTCCCTGATCCAATTCAATTTCTAGACTGAGCAATTCATCACACACAGAAATTATAATAGCAGCAGACTGTATCAGTCAAGTGGTTGTTGTAACTTGTGTATTTGATTTTTTGTTTAATTAATAACTTCTGTGTATAGACTAGAGGAGTGTGTGTGTGCACATGACTCGAGCACAGTCACTTTCAACCTTTTATAAACAAATCTCTTCTACTGGCTTACAGAACAACAGAAACATTTTATAAAGAGCCTCTAAAGTGGAAAAAAGTATAGGTTTGTGCTTGGCTGCTTTCTTTGCTTAACTGGCAGCTAACCTACTATTGTCTGCAAATCCAAATTGTAAATCTTAATTATACAGATAATTAAAAAAAATAATCTCAAGAGAAAGTAGTCTTTCAGTCTGGGACAGGGAGCAGTTTAGGGAAATCGGGTTGTATGAGCTGCCAATATACAAATCTAAAATAAATCCCTGTCTTACTACTTAAAGTACTTGACTTCGACGCAGCAAGCAGTGCTGTATTTATCGGTTAGGGAGAAAATAAAAATATCCCTGTGTCTTACCACTTAAAGTACTTGACTCGATGCACCAAGCAGTGCTGTTGTTTACCTGTTAGGGAGAAAATATCCCTGTGCCTTACTACTTAAAGTACTTGACTCGAAGCAGCAACTGGCCCTCTACTTATTAAGCTGAAATGTGTTGCATAATTTAGGTCAAGGTTAAAGCTGGAATGTACTGCATATATAGCGTAAGGACTCCTATTGTGTATACCTCTTGTATTATATATACTGTGGCCCAGATATTCAAACTGCTCCCAAAATGTGCGCAACAGCAGGAGCAAGCACAATTCAATTGCGCATATGCGCAACAGACGCGATATTCAAACATGGAGCAAAACAAATTGCTCAAGCAGCCAACGTCTGAATATAGCACAAACTGCGCCATAGCGCAACCAGGAAGGGGAAGCTGAGCAGAAAGGTTGCACCATAGCGCAACAAGGTTAGCCCAGCTGAGCAGTCCAGAGGTGCCATAGTGCAAGCAGAGCCCCCCACCCCCAGCAGAGCAATGGAACTGCACAACCAGGGAGGCAGGCTGGGGCCCACCGCCAGCCATGCCACACATGGGCACAGGAACACACTGCAGAACCAACAAGACACCTGCACACCCCAAGCACAGCATCACTGGGGGTGGGACGGATGATCCACTGGCCCATGGGGACAAGCCAACAAAGCACAACAGGGCCATGACGCCCCAGCACAACCACTGGCAGGCTGAGACTGCCACACACAGGGGGTTGACAACCACAGTGCACATCAGCCCCGCATGCACAGCACACCCTGCACCGTGACCCCAAGATACCACCCATGTGCAGTGACTGGCACCTGCAAGAAACACCATGCATCCCCCGCACACGCCAACCTCGTGTAGCAGAGAACCATACAAGCCAGACCCACCCTGTGCACCCAGCAGTGGGCGGCAGCAGATAGCAAGACCAACAGAAAGTCACTGCCACACTGGAACCCCTGCACACACACCGCACACACACACACACACACACACACACACACACACCCAGGACCATACCACCCCAGATGGCATTGCACACCACTGCAACTGAGCAACCATAGCCAGCTGCAAATCAGAGACCACCATAGTATTCATATTAATATATATATATATATATTAAAAAATGGAAAGTACAACAAGAACAACAACAAAACTATTTACAAGGGGGTAGGGGTACAAGGTAGGGGTGGGCAAGGGGTCGGGATGAACAACTTGGAGAGGGAAGGCAGGGTGGGAGGGATGGGTGAAGTGGGAAGGGGAAGCTGGCCTAAGGCCTAGCAGGCTGGTCCTCCACTGCCTGGTGCCATCTCACTTGGCTGTGCCTCCTCCATAGCCCATGGCACTGGATATCTTGGAGGATGTTCCGGTTCTCCAGGGACACCCCGGGTCAGCTGGTGCAGTGCCCGCTCAATCCTGCAGAGCACGATGAGGCCTAGGAAAAAGGGAACACAGTCAATGGCTGTGACTGACCACAACCCTGAACACCACCCAACCTGCAAGGCATATAGCCCAATGTCCCGCACCTGTGATGGTATGCACCCACCCACAGTGACCATGCACATGACAAGCCCAACCAGGCAGCACCAGCTATGTGCACCACTGCACACACACACACACTGCCCATGTCCATCACAGCACAAACAAGGCTGTCAAGTGACGTGACAATGTGGTGGGATGCCAGTTCCACAGCCATGTGCCCAGTGCATGCATGGACCACCAGTGACACACACACAGATGTGCAGTGACACTGGACAGTGATGAATGTCACCTGTGTCGTGCATGGTTGTGTTGTCCATGGCTGGTGGTCATGCCCACCCCCTCCAGCATGCAATAGCATCCATGATGTAATGATACTCACACTCCGAAAGCAGCTGTGGCTGCTGCTGCTGCTGCTGCTGCTGTGGCCCACCCCTTGCAGCACCACCGTCTGCCACCGGGGCCCTGCCACGGCCCTCCTCATCCCGTGCCTGCATCCTCTCTGCCCGGCCTGTGGGAGACAAATGTTGAGAAAAACATCAGTGTGACTCCAAAGCAGACTGTCCCCTGCCCCAGTGAGTGTGCCTGCCCACACAGCCAGACCCATGCATCTCACACCTGCACACACTGACACAGCCAACCATGGTAGAGCCATCACCCATGCACAGCCACCAAAACACACTCACACCCCTATGGAGAATACTGGTGCATAGATGGTACACCCACCTGGCCTAGGCACAATGCCCCTCCTGGCACATGACCGTAGTCTGTCTAGCAACTCCGGCTCCCTCCTGCGGAGGTCACTGTACCTGTGCCGGCACTGCTCGGCAGACCGGCGCCACCCTGTGATCCCCACCAGGTCATTGGCTACCTGCAGCCAGACCTGGGTTCGAGCCATGGTGAGGGGCTCCTCCCCATACAGTGCCCCATAGTGGGGCTCTACCAGGGCCACCAGCTTGGCCACCTCCACTGGGCTCCATTGGGGCACCCTCCTGCGTGCCATGGTTGGAGTGTTACAGCAGGCAATATGGCACCCCACAGCACGGCAACCCCACGTGGAAATGTTGTGCAATAGACCACCATAGGTTCCAATCGCACTGTTTGTACAGCGCCGTCGGTTCACATAGCGCTGTCACCAGACAGCACAATAGGACCGTACACATGGCAGCCGAACAGCGCCAGGGGGCAAAGGTCGGACACCAAGTCAGGGGTCTATGACGCAAGGCCATGCACAGTGCCATCTGATGTCTATGCATCCTGCGCGACTGACCACCTGCGTGCCAGTGCCACAGTGGACTATTGCGCAGTAGTGCCACAGCGCCATATAGTGCCTAGTGCTGTAGCACCACTGGCACAATGGTGGCCATGGCCTGAATTGCCGATCGCGCACAGCACATCATCAGTGCAGCAGACGCCTGCGTAAGCTACCTGGGCATGCGCAATGCAGTGTACCACACAGTCACAGATCTGCGCTATTGGCTCAGCCGGCTCAACCGTATTGCGAAAAGCGCAATGGCGCGATATTCAGCCGACACGTGCAAATCATCTGATCAGCCATTCAAAGGCGCAGTGGCGTGATTTGCATCTCATTACAGTTGCTCCACTCCTAATTTGCATGCATTGCGCTATAAATGTGCGACATTGGGCTGTGCTGGCCAGATTCGGTTACTGCAGGTGAGAGGTGGGTTGCATGCTGTGGGATGTTCTGGACAATGGGCATGGGATAACGCTATAGACTGCACAGTGACAGGTGTCCACTTCCACCCATACAGATCGCCATGACCGAGCAGAGCCAAGGTGAGGGTGAGGATGGTGGGCGAAGGAGGAGGAGGCCCAACTTCACCAAGGCAGAGACTGAGGCCCTCTTCCAGGCCTACATGGAGGAGGAGTCACTACTGAGTGGATGGCGGGGCACCCCTCAGGCCCGTGCGGCTGCATGGGAGGGGGTAGCCCAGGCAGTGAACCTGCACGGAAGCCACCAGCGCTCTGTGCAGGAATGCAAAAAGAAGATTGGGACAGACCGCAGGAGGGTGAAGGAGAAGGTGGCAGCCCTCAGGGCGGCACGTGCTGGCACTGGCGGGAGCCAGCCAGCGGTGGTGGAGCTGACCCCCGGCTGAGGACTGACTGGCTGCATCAATGCAGCGCAGTGCTATTGAGGGCGTACCAGGAGGTGGATTCCAGACAGGTGGAAGCCCATCACTGCACAGTATGACATGGTGGTGGTGTTGGGGGAAGGTTGTTCACGTGCACTCACATGTCCTCTCTTTCTGTTACAGATCCTGTTCATCTTCAGGGGACAGTGGTGGTGGGTCCAGGCAGTGAGGATGACCTGCTGGACATGGAGGAGGGTCCATCCACCTCTGTCACCAGCCAGCATGCATTGCACCAGCATGCACGCTGGGCTGCCAACTCTGGTGTCGGTGAGTCGGGTGTGGGGGGTGCACAGCCTGTGTCTCAGCAGTCTGGCATGCAAGCATGCCAGCACGCTGTGACTGTGGCTGTAGCACGTACCTGCACCATTGATGATGCAAGGACTGCAATGGGCAGCGACATGTGTGTGTCCCATGACGGACACACAGCAGGCCAGCACATGCCCCTGGGCCTTGCTGGTTCCAACTTGTGTGCCAGCATGTCGGCACAGTCCCAGGCTGTGCCTGTCAGCACCAGTGGGACAGCACCAGTGGCTGTGCAGGTGTCTGGCACTGTTGCGGCCACAGCAGTGGAATGAGTGGTCCCTGGGGCACAGCGGTTGGAGGGGCAGCAGCAGCAGTCACCCACCAGGTCTGGGGGTACAGTGTCCAGCGGTGGCACATGCCCGCCGCCCTTTGATATGCCCATTCCTGGTCCTGGTGAACAGCGCCCACCCTCAAGGGGTGTTGTGCATCAGGACCTTCCACACCCTGGGGGACAGGATGCCGTTGTGACAGAGTACCCATTTGACGAGCACACCCACCTGCTGCGGGAATCAGTACAGCAGCAAAGGCGGGTTGCAATGTCAGTGGAGGCACTGTGTGCGGCTGTGGAGCAGCACAGCAGGGACTGTGCTCTGGACCGTGCAGAGATGGTCCATATGCGGATGGATGTGACCGCCGCCATTGACAGGCAGACCCAGGCGTTGGTCGCTGTCGTGGCTGCATTGGGCACACATGCAGGTGCTCCTGTACCGCGCACCCCACACAGTACACTCTCCACTCCCCGTTCCCGGCGTCGTGCGACACCAGGCCTGTCGACACCGGGTTCTGCTGTGGGCATCCCAAGCACCCCTGGTGTAGGTATGTTTGGCATCCTACAGACCCCACTGCGGACAAGGTCGTGATTGCGCAGTGGGACCACTGGTGGTCCATCGGTGCCACCCCATGTGGCCCCTGCTCAGCCTGCCAGTGCTGTTGGGTCACGGCGGGGCCGCCCACGCATCCGCGGTGGCCGTGGAATGGTGCAACATGACTGACGTGTCTCCCAGTGCGAGCCCTGTCTGCTGCTGCCCTGTGTGCACTGTGCATCATGGTGGGCAGTGCACTGGTGGGTGCCCTGCCCATCACGCCGACATACAGACCACCTGCACACCATCCCGACTGCTGTCCACAGGTGCATGTGCATGATGATGCCTGCATTGTACTGTACCCCAAGGTACAAGGGTGCCCAGCATCTGACACAAATGCTTGGACAGTACAGGTGGTGGGTGTGGTCTGTGGATCTGTGTGTTTGCCATGTCTGTTCCTGCTCTGCTGTGCACCTGCCCATGTACGCTTTGTGCCTGGTGTGTTTGTGTGTGTGTGTATGTGTCCATATGACTGTTCGCCCCTCCCTGATGGTGTGTTTGTGTGCCTGGTCCCACCCTCCTTGCCGTCCATGCACCCTGGTGTGTTACTCTGTGTGCCTGTGGGTTGCGCCAGGACAGTGTTGTTTGCACATGGCCCCTTGACTTACCTGTGTTGTGCATAATGCTCCTTCGTGATGGTGTCCGGTGCAGCTGGGCCTGCCGGATCAGTCGGGGTCCCACCGTCCAAGGGGGGGCTGCTCATCACCATCAACACCGGTGCCGCTGGCGTCCCCATCACTGTCCCCCTCTTCAACCTGTATGGCTATCCCACAGTCATTGGCCATGTTGTGCAGGATACAACAGGCCAGGAATATCTCACAAGCCTTTGAGGGGCTGTACTGTAGGGCACTGCTGGAGGTGTCTAGGCATTGGAAGCATGCCTTGAGCATCCCAAACACCCACTCAATGATGTTGCGTGTGGCGGCATGTGCCTCATTATAGCGTTGCTGTGATGGGGTCATGGGGCGCCGGTACGGTGTGAGCAGCCAGGGATGGAGTGGGTATCCGCTGTCACCTATGTGGAGATAGTGGAGATCAGTCTCATGTTCAGGTCCATATTGCCCATATCCCTATGTGCCACTACCTTGGCACCTGTGGCATTCCCACCCTTGCCCCGAGTTTGCATTTCCTACATGCGTACTCACCCACTAGATGGCCTGTGGGGATGTCCCCACTCTCGAATCGATGGCACAGTGTGGACTGATGCCATATAAAGGCATCATGTGCTCTGCCAGGGTGTGTGGCACAGACATTGATTATACGCCCAGTGGCATCACACACCACCTGGCAGTTGACACTGGGGAAGCCCTTTCTATTCCTATATGCGGCCCCATCAGGGCCAGGTGGCGTGAATGGCCACATGGGTGCAGTCTATGGCCCCTAGCATGCCAGGCATACATGCTACCCTGTGGAACGCCTGCATGTTTGCTGTACGCTCTGCTGCAGTGCTGGGGAAATGGATGTGCTCCGCAGCATGTGGCAGCAGTGCGCTGAGGAATTGGGTGAGGATGCGTGACGTGGCCGACTGTGTCATGCCTGTGGTGTCCCCTGTTGGCCTCTGGAAGGTGCCTGTGGTGAGCAGGCACATGCAGGCTGTCACCTTGGTCTCCACTGACAGAGCATGACTCCGTCGTGAGGGTGCCTGCATCACATCACTGCACAGCTCACAGAGCCGCCTCAGTATTGCCCTGTTCAATGGTACCAGCCCACAATCTCTACATCTGTGTACAACTCAAAGCTGATGCGGGCACGGTACTGCCTGTTGGGGGCGTACTGCTGATGGGCCCATCCATGGCCACGTCCCCCTGCACCTTGCATTCTCACCCCCCTCATTACAGCTTCCATGTGGAAGCTGCCACTGTCCATCTCCCTGGCTTGTGCCCCCCCTGGCTGATGTTGCTCTGTTACCCCCGCTGTCCTGACTGCTACTTCCACTGCACCAGGCACCCCCGCTGGCCTCTGCAGCCTATGGCCCACACTGCTTCCCTTGCCTGCCTTGGTCTGTCACTGTCTGTCTTTCTCTCTCTCTCTTCCCCACTTGGCATCCCTGTGGCATTCTTGTGCCTCTTCCTTGAGCCTTTTTATTTTGGCTCATTTCCGCTGGGGCGCAACTTCCGGCTGTTCCGCTGTTGTGCAATGCGCAACTCTTTGTATATCGCATTGCGCTCTTTATGCATGGATCCACCCCTTTCGGTTGCGCATGCCATCATTTGCATTGCGCTGTTGCTCAGCATGTTTTCAGTGGCGTAACTGCCTCCTGCTGAATATCGCAGAATGGCGCACTTTTGGACTTGCACAGGCGCAACCCTATTGCGCATGGCGCAACCCTTTTGAATATCCCACCCTGTATATATATTTTTTTTTCTTTGTTGTTCTACATTTTATACCTCCTGTCTATGTAATTGCGAACTGTATGTGTATATGCATCAGGACCTCTTTGTGAATGAGCTTGCTCAATGGAGTCTTTCCTGCAATAAACTTGAACTTGAACTTGAAGCAGTGCTGTATTTACTGGTTAGGGAGAAAATAAAAATATCCCTGTGCCTTACTACTTAAAGTACTTGACTCGATGCAGAAAGTAGTGCTGTATTTACCTGTTAGGGAGAAAATATCCCTGTGTCTTACCACTTAAAGTACTTGACTCGACGCAGCAAGCAGTGCTGTATTTACCTGTTAGGGAGAAAATATCCCTGTGCCTTACCACTTAAAGTACTTGACTCGACGCAGCAAGCAGTGCTGTATTTACCTGTTAGGGAGAAAATATCCCTGTGCCTTACCACTTGAAGTACTTGACTCGACGCAGCAAGCAGTGCTGTGTTTACCTGTTAGGGAGAAAATATCCCTGTGCCTTACCACTTAAAGTACTTGACTCGATGCAGCAAGCAGTGCTGTATTTACCTCTTAGGGAGAAAATAAAAATATCCCTGTCTCTTACCACTTAATGTACTTGACTCGACGCAGCAAGCAGTGCTGTATTTACCTGTTTAAGAGAAAATATCCCTGTGCCTTACCATTTAAAGTACTTGACTGACGCAGCAAGCAGTGCTGTATTTACCTGTTAGGGAGAAAATAAAAATATCCCTGTGTCTTACCACTTAAAGTACTTGACTCAACGTAGCAAGCAGTGCTGTATTTACCTGTTTGGGAGTGAATTTCCCTGTGTCTTACTAAAAGTACTTGACTCAACGCAGCCATGAGTGGTAAAAAAAAAATCAGCACTTCTCAGGCAATCCAGGCAACAGTAACAACAGTACAGAAAATGCAGGACGTTGCAGGAGTAACCCGTCGTGGTACTCAGAGGATGAGCACAAGGGCCATAATAGTGCGGCAGCCAGTTTTAGTAAGCAGAGTGATGGATGATGATGAGATAGAGAAGGTGAAGACTGATGAGAGTGAGAGGGAAATCAGTGGAACAGATCCTGAGTTTGTAGTAGATAAGGCAGCAGTCAGTATGTCAAGTAGTAGTAGCTCTGAGGAGTGTGGGGTGAAGAGGAGGAATACAGAGGCAGAAAAAGAACAAAAACAAGTTCTCAGAAGGATGGCTGTGGTGTTAAAAAAACGTTAATGATAGCGGGGCTTAAACTGGAGAGTCAGACACCCACACATGCAGAGGAACAACAGAGGACAGAAGATGGACAGGCTTCACGAGGGGAAGAAAGAGATGCAGTTCAACCAATCAGAGAGGTTGTGCATCTTCAAAATTACATGCAGATGGGCATGGAAAGACCTCAAAGAGGTAGTGGAAATAGTAATGGCTGTGGTGGTGGTGGCAGTGGTAGTAATGAACCTATCCTCCCTATAAGCAGCAGTGCAACAAAATCTGTGAAATCCATTGTGTGGGATTTTTTCACACAAGATAAATCATCTGGCAGCCATGTGGTTTGCAAATTATGCAAAACAAAATTAAGTCGTGGTAAAGTGGGTACTAGACTGGGAACATCAACAATAAGACATATGAACAAGTCTCACATTTATCAGTATCAAAAAGCACAAAAAGGAGCACACAAACGTTGTTGCACTTCTGCACTCAGTTGAGGAGGATGAGGTAATGGATGTTTACCAAGGCGATGAAGTAACTGATGCGGAGGTGGAGGATGATGAAAGTCTTACCGCCAGTCAAAGCACAGCTTCCTCTATTTCTCTTTTCGTTACCCCTCTGACTCCACCACCACAGCCCAACCAGAGTCATATACCACCACCCATGGCCACAACATCCACCCCTCATGGTGGTAAAGGGCAAGGGAAGCAGCCCAGAAAATCAGGTGATAGCAGCAAGCATAGCGAGCATCAAATTTCTTTGAAAGACTGCTTTGAGCGGTCACAGAAATATAAGCCCAACAGGCCTGAGGCAAGGCGATTGACAAAGGCAATTGGGGAGATGATAGCCACTGACTTGCTCCCATTCTCATTTGTGGCTAACCCAGGTTTTAAAGCACTCATGGAAATCGTTGTGTCAAAGTATCAGGTCCCCAGCTGGACCTATTTCTCCAGTGTTGCCATTCCAGATCTGTATGACGCTGTTCGGAAAAGCGTGTCTGATGCTCTGAAAGGTTCAGTGGGCAAAAAGGTTCATGTCACGACAGATATGTGGACCAGTGGTCAGACAACTGACTATATGGCTGTGACTGGCCACTGGGTAAACTTTCCTCCCTCTGCCTCCTCCTCATCATTTGGTGGCACTGGTGACAGCAGCAGCAGCAAGAAGCAAGGGACTTTCACAGTTCGAAGGCAGGCAGCTTTATGTATTTATGGTTTTGAAAAAGACCACAAAGTGGAACATCTTCTGGAGGGCCTCGAAGAAAAGTTTGCTGAGTGGCTGACTCCAAAGTCCTTGCAACCAGGGTTTATAGTGTCTGACAATGCTTCAAATATTGTGAAAGCAGTAAGACTTGGTAAGTTTACACATGTACCATGCTTTGCACACACTATTAGCTTGGTGGTAAAAGACTTCATCAGTGAGGACCGAAATGTGCAGAACTTGATTGCAGCTACCCACACTGTGTGCACTCACTTTAGCCATTCTGTGAAAGCCCGAAAGTTGTTGCGGCAGATTCAGATTGAAAACGGCCTCCCTCTCCACCAGATGATACAGGAAGTTCCAACCCAGTGGAATTCCACTTACTATATGATGCAGAGAATGCTTGAACAACAGAAAGACATCCATCAATATGCAGTCCAACATGGCATTGGGAAAGGAGATGTGAATATTAGCCCCAATCAGTGGCATCTGATGGAGAATCTTTGTTGTATCCTTAAACCCTTTGAGGAGGCTACCCGAGTGGTGAACTCTGATGGTGCCGGACTAAGTCAGATCCTACCCTTAATTTCACTCATCAGGATGAGACTGCAGCATCTCGAGTCACAGTTCTTTGACAATGATGACATCAATGCTGCATCACTTGTTAGAAAAATGATACAAACCTTCCTGGCTGATAAGTGCATTGTAAATATGTGCAAAGCAAAACATTACATTTTGGCCACAGTTCTGGACCCTCGGTTTAAGGATACAATTGAGACATTCTTCAAACCACATGACTTTAAAGACCTTGAACACTATCGTTAACTGTTAATTGAGAAAGTGTCAGCACGTATAGTTCAGAAAAGTAGTACATCATCAGTGTCCTTTTGGCAACATTCAAATTCTGACCAAAATCTGGTGGAGAGGGAGGGAGCACAATCTGTTGTTGCTGCTGCTGCTGCCACCACTACTGATGTTTTGGCTCATCAAACACAAACCAGAACTGCTGCTACACCACAAGAGGACAAACCACTGTGGGACATGCTGTCAGATTTTGGTCTAATAAAGACAGCTGGGAAGGCTCAGCCGGCAATAGTGGTACCAGAAGTCCCTGCTGCAAAAATGGTTAAGGATTATATGGAGGAGACTGTACATCTCACTGCAGGTGATGAACCATTGCTTTATTGGCAACAGAAAAAATTGATCTGGCCTTCTTTAAATGAGATCGCAATTGAATACCTCAGCTGCCCACCTGCCAGCACATATTCAGAGAGGATTTTTAGTGCTGCTGGGGCAATAGTGAATGACAAAAGAACATGTCTTTCCACGAAGAATGTAGAGAGGCTCACTTTTTTTAAAAATGAACCTGCCTCAGTTCAAAAACATATACTGCCCCAAATTTATGCAGGGTGACAGCACACAGATGTCATTGTGCCACGCTGATGATGACGATGATGATGGTGAAGAATTATGTTGCCACTAGTAGCCACTAGCTTTTCCATCTGTCTTTCCTCCACTGGTGGGTACCCCTGTCCTCCTCATCCTGGAGTTCCATTAATTTCAGAAACAAACATCCACTGCTGGTTCTCATGTGCCACTAAGGCCCAATCTGACTAGCACCAGAAACTGAAGGACCACTGCATATGGCAGTTCAACTAAAATAACCAGAAATGACTACACATTGTCACACAGCTCTGTCTTCATCCATTTGTTTTATTGGATTTTTATTACAAAATACACTCTCAATGAATACTTATGACTGGCTATTAACAAACAAAAACATTAATAAAATAAATAAATAATAAACAACTGTTCTTCTGGTTCAATTCCAGATGGGAATTTAATTTAAAAAATGCTTGTTTTTTTTTGCTATAAAATGTCAACTTTACAATACATTCCCAATTTCAGTGTTGCACCCAATCACATCCAATGTTTTGATCTGAAGGAACCATTCACCAGATAGAAACTGTTTTCATTATAACCTTTAAAATGAAAAAAAAAATAGATTTTACAAAATGCTGTTCCACGTACTGCACTAACTGACTAGCATGACAATAAAAAAAAAAATCACTGATCTTACCCTAGCCCCCGTCCAAAACTCCAAGCCCTCCAAACCCCCTGGGACACTCCCTCTTACAAATACTATTCACCCTCCATTGTTAGACACCAAACCATGCACGTGACCTGGCATCATAAATAAACACAATTTGCAGATGGTATACTGTTATGTGTTTTTTAATTATTCTGAGTAAAGATGAGGAAGGGCAGATGTTTGGGAGGGTGGGACAAATAAAGTAATACAGTATTTGACATAGTTACCTATGGGAGGTATAGGGATCAGGGCAGGAGAGTGTGGTGGGTAATGTATTACTAACATTGACACTAGTTACTCAGAATAACAGAAAGCCCCAAACTAATAACTACACAGACAAAATTTAAAAGTACAAACATAATTTAATCCACACAATGTGGTAAAGCAAAACGCCACACTGCCCCAGCACTTCGGCACCATGCCTTTCTCGGGGGGGGGCACTGAGGAAGGTAAGGTACAGAAGCGCTGGGGCAGTGTGGCATTTTGCTTTACCACATTGTGTGGATTAAATACATTTTGTACTGTAAACTTCTGTCCATGTACTTATTTGGCACTAAAGCAACTGAAGCTATAGGTACCACGGGCGCCAGTTATTTTGAACTGGGCTCTATTAGTACCCGAGTCTAACAGTGGGGGGAAGATTTAAAATTATTGTAACAGGGTGTAGCTCAGGGGGTTAACCCTTTGGGCTGCCTGTAACCAGATTTAAAAAGCTAAAGTTGTCAGGGATAATATACGAGTCATATATCATCCCTGACCTTTACCGCTTGTTAAATCTGTTTCAACACTAGTATTTTTAAGCATCTGCTGGGTAACCAGGTGGTTCTATAATACATAAGCAGTAAGCCCATTCCACCTGGTTCTACTTAACTATAAAAAAAAATCCACATATTTTATTTTGCATGTTTGGGAATATACATGTAATACTAAGATTCTAACTTTAAGAATGGTAAGTTTTGCAAAGCTTTCGAGCACCGACACAGAATCCTATCCACCAAAGCTTTGCAATACTTAATTGTATTTATACCATTGTTAGTACTACATGTACTTTCCCAAACAAAAAACAATACTTCTGTGGATTTCTTAATTAAGTAGAACCATGTAAACTTAAGTTTTGTTTTGAATTATGTATTATAGAATTTTGTTATAGCCATGTAGAACCTGGTTTTACTTAGTAGAACTTGTTTTTTTACATAGTAGAACTAGTTTTATTTGGTAGAACCTGGTTCTACTTGGTAGAACCTGGTTTTACTTGGTAAAACTTGATTATAAATGGTAGAACCCAGTTCTACCTGGTAGAATCCGATTCTACTGGGTTCTACCTGGTAGAACCAGGTAGAACTTTTTTTGGTTCTACTCAGAAAGTTTGCAAGGTAAAACTTTTAGGGGTTCACACAGCCCTATTTTCAAAGTATAATGCATGACTTCCCCATGTAATTGCTACTATACTACTGTATAAGTAAGGGTAAATTGTCATCTACGCCCAATTATTTCTGTCAAATGTTTTCAACTGTATTGTAATTCTATATATGTATATATATATATATATATATATATGTATGTCAGGACCTGCACTACCCTTGTCCTCTTCCCCACTGTACCCCTACCCCCAGGTCGCACCGGGAGACGAGCAGTTCTTGCTCAGTGTGCTTTTCCTGGTGAAACAATTTCAATAAATAAATATATGTCAGTGTTTCAAATCAGGTGCTGTCCCTGTTAGCTTTCTGGTTAGTAATTACAAATGAGGTTTTGCCATTACTCAACAGTCGTATAAACTGTTGTCACCAGTAACACAAATCCCTCCCCACTGGCACCAGATTAGTCTGCTGTCCCCATCTGTCTGCGCTCTACATTTTCATCTGTTTCTCAACAAAATCGTATTTAGTTTTGCAGACTCCTGCATGAGGAGGAGAGGTGAAGGCCAATTTATGGGAAGGTGTGGTGCAAGCACTTATATGGTACAGATGTGTTTGCAGGTCCTCTTACAGTGGGAGGAGCAGACCATTCTGAGGAAAGGTGAGGTGTAGGCCCCTGTATGGTGGAGATTGTGGTTGCAGGCCCATGTGTGCATGGAAAGGAGGGTGCAGGCCACTCACTAAGAATGGGGTGCCTGCCCTGCTGGGGGAGGGGCAGTTCAAAAATCTTCAGGCGCATCACAGATTTATGCAGGGTGCTTCACAAAGGATGGCACGCCAACATAACATACCAGTACAAAGAAGATGAAGTACTCTGGCCAAAATGAAGCCTTGAACTCCAAACTTTGGATAGTGTCTGATGAAGGCCTAGATTGGAACGGAAGTGCTAGGGGGCCTGCTCCTAGCAGTTTTGTGTACCGAGGATTACAGATCACTGAATTTAAATCTTGCATTTGAAAATCTGATGTTTGGAGTTACATTTTGGCTGGAGAGCTTCATCTTCTTTGTAATGGGGGGGTGCAAGCCCATACTTGGAAGTGGGTTTGCAAACCCCTTCATATGATGGTGGTGGGGAATGCATGCCCCTGCATGGGGGAAGGAGGTACAGGCCTTGCATGAGGATGGGGGCAGACCCATGCGTGGGGAGGGGGGCAGAACACAGCCTATGGTGTTGGGGTGTGGGCTCATGAACGAGAGGTTGCATGCCCCAGGGTCTGGTGGTATGATGCCGACCCTTCTGTGGGAAGGGGTGGTCTGTGTCTGGTGGGTACTGGGATCCGCATGGGGAGGGGGGTGCAGGACCTTATGAATGGTGGGCAGTACAGACCCAGATTTATTACAGGCTAACAAAAAAAATAAAGATTTTTGTTTGCTTTGTTTACTTGGCACATCTGTGGCAGCAAGAAATGAAATTCTCAAGAGCCTCAGTGAATGCTGAGTTGTTTGTAGGCATAAGGCAAAACAGGGATGGATTTGGAATCTTAGCAATTTTACAGACTCATCTGCCATTCGCATTATTAAATGATGCACAAGTCTGTCTGGAGTCCATAATCCAGCGGTGGTCCAGCTGAGGGAGGGTGGTTGGTTGGAGTAGGTGGGGTGTTCCAGCAAGTGGAGAAGTTGGCGGCTGTTCCATGGACAGGAAAGGTGATCCGGGATGGGGGTCCAGCTGCAGAAAAAGTGGTCATCTGTCAGGAAAGGCTGTTGCTGGGGCAGGTGGGGGAGGAAGAATGAGTCAAATTACAGTGAGGACACCCAGTTTGGGGAAGCTTGTCGAGGGACTAGAAGGTTGGTTCATCTACAGAGAGGGTAGAGGAATTCCAACAGGTTACAGTGCCAGTCTGATGTATAGGGGGAATTCTAGTAGAAAGAGGGGATTCAAATGGGTGCGGGAAGAGATTCTGTCAGGTTGCATGCATCACAGAATGCAGGGGGAGACAGGCCATTCAGATGGATGAGTGGAGGTGGATGCAAGCCCCACCTGAGGGCACAGGATGCAGGCAAAGATGGTACACCAGCCCATAAGAATTTCCCTGCCAAACAAGCAACAGTCTCACACCAAGCTGAGCACCCTCTCTTCTGGAGCTGGACAAACTCCTGCAGACCACCCCCCCGCAGCTTTAGATCCCACTGACTTCTATTACACCAACTGCAACTTTAGATCCCACTGACTTCAATTACACCAACACATCTCCAGTCACATCTCCAGTCTCTGTCACTCATATTATGCAGCCCCATCAAACACTCCTGAGCCCACTGAAACAACGCAGCTATGTCGCACCTACCAAGAAAAGACTGACAGTGAGCACACCCTACTAAACACACAGCTGAAATACCACTTTCTTAACACCAGCCACCATTCTGCAGCTGGAACTCCTCCTCTTCCTCTGAATATACTCTATCCCGTCCCCACTCCATAGCTCCCCCCAAGCCAAGCCCTGCATCCATCTTCTCCAGAACAGGGTGACTGTGTGCTTTCCCAGCCCAACCAGGCGCAGCTGGAAATCCCTTCCCACAGGCCAAAACAACTTGCAGCTAACCCTTTCCTCCCAGATAGACTTGCTGAGATCCCACCTCCCACTCACGCAGCAGGAACACATATTTCCACAACTCCCCCGAACAGACTGTGAACATTCCCTACCCCACAGGCAAACCACCACCTCCCACAGACAAGCCACCCCTGCAAATGCCCTCCCCAGGAAGAGAGTAGCTCTGTGCCCCACCCCCTGCACTGCTGGACCCCCCCATACCTCTCAACCGCATACCTCAAAAATCGGGGACAAGGCTTAAAAGAGATTGGGGACAAAGACCCAAAATGAGGGACACATCTTAAAAATTAGTAATATTCACTGCTCAGAAAGCTGAAAGAATAAGGGGATTAGAGTAAGAAGCATTTTCTGAAGGAGAACAAGTCTGTAACTTAAAAGTTTAACATTATTTTGTGCTTACAATCCCCACTGTTCAGTCACAAAAAACAGAACTTTTATGAGGGACAGAGGAAATTTCTGAGGCACAATTAGGGACATCCCTGAAACTCAAGGACAGTTGAGAGGCATCCCCCCCCTGGCTGGCAGCAAGCCGACATGCAGGTGGACCCCACAATAAGACACCCCCTCCAGCTGGCCTATTCCCACAACAGACTGGCAGTGTCTCCCCCACCCCACTGGAAACCCTTTTCCTCCCACACATCACACCTTTGCCACACACAACTTGGTGCCTCGCTCATCTCACTCATAACTTAGAATTATTAGGACAAATCATCAAAAGTGTCAGCAATACAGGCATGTGCACTCCCGGACATCAACGTCGTCGGTCCCACCACATGCACGTTTGCTCCTGTCTCACCTCCATCCTCCTACTGTACTACGATCCATCCGGAGCTGCCTGGTACACTGAGATAGGCAGCGACATATACCGTATTTCTCCAAATACACACAACCTGGCCTTAGATCTTCACAATCGCCTAACCGGTGGTAACCACCTCCCTCTGGTGGACCCGGCCCTCCTGTGCACCTGCCTGCTACAGTACAACCTCGGTACCTGCAGTCCCCATCTTTACTCCCCTCCTCCATCTTGTACCATGCCCCCTGCCCCAATCACTCCAGTGCACCCTCTCCAGTCCCTCCCATTCCCACCAGCCGCTCAATGCTCATCTCACCCAATGGCGACGGGGTGGACTCAGTCAGTCAAGTCTTTATTTATCCAGGCGAACACCATTGAGTAGGCTCATTTACAAGGTGGACCTGTGTTACACAAGGTCAAGAATAACACTTTTATGTACAGATAATAAATAGACATAATTATACAGAAATAGATAAAAAAATACACAGAGCAATAACATGTATTTCAGGTATAGGGTTAACAAGGTTAGGGAGAATGATATGAGAAGAGGAATTAAAACGTTCTGAAACAGCCAGAATATTAAAACATTTTCAAACAGCACGGCATATCATTGGTCAGGACATATACAAACTTAAGGGGCAGATATGGAGGAGAGGGGTACAGGACTGCAGCTGTTCTAGGAGGGGTGATATGGTAGATGGGCTGGGGACATATATGTTAGGAGTCTGAGGGTAAGAAAGGTAGTGGATTAGCAGAAAAAAGAGGGGTATAGGTGGAGACAATCAAGGTGGAGATGTAGTGAGCAGGTAAGCAGTAGGCACCCTAGCACACTAAGCGTGCTGGAAACAGTTGCATAGCTCCTTAACAGCCTTGGTATACAACGTCTTGAAGGTGGTAAGACTAACAGGGAGACTCAGTTTCATAGATTTCTGTAGTTTGTTCCAGAGTGAGGACAACATAAAGTTTATGGCCGCTCTCCCAAAGCGTGTATTGGCCCTAGGTACATTCAGTAGAAGCAGAGAATAGCTTCTCAGTGCGTAGTTGCCTACCACGTATAACGGCAAACAGTCGGAAATGTATTGGGGTAATTTGTTGGTAACAGCTCTGTAAGCCCAGAGAGATGCATTTCTAAGGACATGGATATGTTGTTCATCCACACTGTCTGGCAGGTTTCTTGCTGCTTTAAATCTTGCCGGAAGGTCTTCAAGCTGGCTCCTCCCACCCACCCAGGTGGTAAAACTCTTGGCTCCGCCCCATGATGCCAGATCTTCCTTACCGCTTGGGAGCTCAGGTTCCCTCCTTAACGCTCTGCGTGATAGACTGGATCCTAATTCTTCGGTTCGTCCAAAACTCATTTCAAATTTTCAAGACTTCGGTCTTCTTTTTCCCTCGCGGCTGCGATGGACAAATCGACTCCCAGTTTTTGGTGGTGCCCTTGCGGGCAGAAGATGTCCAGGACGGACCCGCACTCCACGTGCATCTACTGCCTCGGCCTAGAACATGACCCACAGGCCTGCTAGTCATGCTGTTCGTTCTCAGCCAACGTCCTAGAGGACCGCGCTGCCTGGTTAAAGCTAGGGCGCCCCGAGGAGCGCTACCTGCCGGTAAAGTCAAAGGAGGCCCGTTGGGCAGTTACCGTGGCATCTGGCTCAGCTGAGCAGCTCAAGCAGATGATCGCCCTTGAGGAGGAAGTGCCCAGGTCGCATCTTCCTCTTCCTCGGTCGCGGCATTTATCCCGCTCTCTTTGGGTACCTCGTATTCAGCTTCATTCAAGGAGCTTTGCCAATCCTTTTCCACGAAGAGAGAGGGTCCATCAGGACATTCCTCTCGGTCCAAAAAGAAGGATTCTAAGGGTAAGTCCCATCATCGGCGTTCATAGGATTGGGAGAGCTTCCCTTCCCTGGACAGCCAACTGTCGACTTCAGTCGAGGTTGCAGCTAAGGCCACTGGCTTCACAGCGTCCCCATCAGGCCAGCCAGCTGAGACACCTGTCGACATGGTCAAGATTCTTCTCGACCCGTCAGATGGGCTGTCGACTGGTGAAGCCGACAATCCTTCTCCGCCGGTTCCCCCGGTGGAGACCAAGGATCTGCCTGTGCCCCCGGTGCAGCAGTCCCCGGTTAAGGTGTCCAAGCCGAGGGAAGAGCGGGTGTCCCCTACTATTTCCCAGGCCCATCCTCGGAAACACCAAGGATCTCGGTCTCGGTCTCGGACCTCTTCTCGGTCCAGCCGATCCCGCCGACATCGGCGGTCTTGGTCTCGGCACCGAGGTAAGCGGCACTGCAGCTCGTCCTCGTCTTCCTCCTCGGAAGAGGAGAGGCTTTGGTGCAAATTGCGTCAATGCTACGAGGACCTGATGTGGCAGCAGTTACTTTTGTCTGGGAGCAAGTCGACACCGACGCCTTCCCTGGCCATCAAGTGGCTGTCAGCCGAGCGGCCAAAACAACCCCTCGCTGCAGTCGAGATGCCCAAGCCTGGGCCGGTTGTTTGGCCGAAACCTGCTGCCCCACCGATTGTGGTGGAACCACCACTTCCACAACCGAAATCGGGGGTGCTGACCAAGGACTCTCGGTCGGGTCAAGGCCTGCCCCACAGGTTGTCGGTCACCCTCACTCCCTACTGTCCTCGGCAGATGAAGAGTGGCTCAGGCCCTAGGCAGCTCTTCATGGACTCCTCGGAGTCCAATGACAACTCATCCCTGTTCTCCAGGCCGGTTGACCTGGAGTCCTCCAGGGGCCAGTCACTGGATGAAAGCCCATCGTCCTTCATGGGCTTGCTTCAGCTCATCTTGGAGTCCACCGGGATGCAGCTCGAGCCCGTATCCAAATGGGCCAAGTATCCCCTGATGGAGATACTGGACTGAGGGGATTCACCCACGGAGGCCTTTCCGGTGGCTGAGGCCATCGTAGACCCAGCCTTGGAGCTTTGGCAGTGGCCTGCTTCCTGTCCTGCGCCCTCGGCCAGGATGGCCAGGAAGTATGTGGTCCCTACCGGCTCTTTGCCTGGGTTTTTGGAACACCCCTCTGCTGAGGGGTTGGTCACCGACAGCATTTTCCGGCATTCCCGGAAAGCTAGGGACGTGGACAAGCCCCCTGACAAGGAGTCAAAAAAGCTGGACTATGCTGGGCGCAAGGTGTATACTGCGTCCTCCCTTGGCCTCCGCCAGGCCAGCTCAGCCATGCTGATGGTACACTTCTCCCACGCCCTCATGGGCTCCCTGGATGTGGTGATCCCTCATCTCCCGGCCAACCTGCAGACCATGGTCCAGCAGGTTCGGGACCAGGGTAGGGCAGTGATGAAGCAGCAGCTCCAAACAGCTCTGGACATAGGAGACTCCTGTGCCAGATTGGTTGCGGCTGCGGTGGCCATGTGCCGCAGAGCATGGCTGAGGATATCCACCTTCACGGCGGATACCCAGCACAAATTGGTGGACGTCCCCTTCTTGGGGACCGACCTCTTCAGCCCTGGAGTGGAAGGTCACCTTCAGTGGATCAAGAAGCCCAATGCCATTCTGGAC
Source organism: Neoceratodus forsteri (assembly GCA_016271365.2). Taxonomy (NCBI): domain Eukaryota; kingdom Metazoa; phylum Chordata; order Ceratodontiformes; family Ceratodontidae; genus Neoceratodus; species Neoceratodus forsteri. The sequence continues at coordinate 1,622,160,125 of CM057452.1, forward strand.
TCGGTCACCTCTGCCCAGAAGGAAAAAGGCTGCCGACAGCAGCAGCACAAGTCCTTTCGCCCTTCTGCACCTGCAGCACATCCGGCCCAACAGCACCAGCACCAGGGCCAGCAGGCTCGTGCTTGGCATCCCAAACCCAAGGCCATGGCTTCCTCTAGTAGGAAGCAGGGAGGTAAAGGCCCAGGAGTTCCCTCGGCAGGTCTCTCCTCCAAGCCTGCCCAGTGATGGGTTGAGGGGTGTCACCCCCAGCCTCTTCACTCCCCCCTGGGTTCCCCCCGTGGGGGGACAGCTCCGCCACTTCCTTTCCACCTGGTCCGCTATCACCATGGACCGCTGGGTGTTGGAGGTGGTAGGAAAGGGCCTGCCTTTGGAGTTCGAGCAGGCTCCACCCTTTCGAGCCTTCACCCCACGGGGGGCCCCGGGGTCCGCAGCCTCGCTGTCAGCCCACCGAGCCGATATTGCCCTGCTCCTCGAGAAAGAGGTGATCAGGAAGATGGCGGATCCCCCTCCAGACTGGGGGTTTGTGTCCAGGTATTTCCTGGTCCCAAAATGGACGGGGGGCTGGTGCCTCATTCTCGACCTGCACGACCTGAACAGGTTCCTAAGGTCTTGGACCTTCAGGATGGTCACTGTGGCTCAGATTATCCCATCCTTGGAACGAGGCATGTGGTTCTGTTCCCTGGACCTTCAGGACACGTTCTTTCATGTCCCAATCCGTCCGTCACATCAGAGATTCCTCTGCTTCAGAGCAGAGGAATCCATCTACGAGTTCTGGGCCATGCTCTTCGGCCTCTCCCTAGCTCACAGGGTCTTCACCAAATGCATGGCAGTGGTGACAGCATTCCTGCGGCACCGGAGGGTCCAGGTGTACCCCTACCTGGATGACTGGCTGATTGCAGCCCCCTCCAGAGCGGAGGTGGAGCAGTCCAGAGATCTGGTCCCCCAGGTTTAATCTCAGATTGGCCTCTTCATCAATGAGGCCAAGTCAGAACTCGTGCCAAAGCAGGTGATACATTTCATCGGGGCAGAGCTCGACTCTCTTCGAGCCAGAGCATGGCTTCCAGTGGACAGGGCTGAGGTTCTTTCCTCCTTTGCCCAATCATTTTAGGTTGGGCAATCACGCCCTGCCTGGGACTTCCTGCACCTCCGGGGTCTCATGGCGGCCTACACCAGTGTGGTAAGTTGGGCCCGCTGGTACATGCATCCCCTTCAATGGGGACTGACCAGCCAGTGGTCACAGCACTTTGATCTGCTGGATCAGCTAGTGACAGTGACCCAGGGGGATGTGGAATGCTCTCCAGTGGTGGACCGTTCTTGCACATCTGCAAGAGGGCATCCCGTTTGTCTGCCCTGAGCCGACGGTCTCTCTATCGACTGATGCCTCTCTGATGGGTCGGGGTGCCCATCTGGGGGGAGCACAGAGCGCACGGCCTCTGGTCCCCTCAGGAGTCCTGTTGCCACATCAACCTGCTGGAGCTTTGAGCGGTTCATCTAGCCCTCACTGTCTTCGCTCCGTTTCTATGGGTTCAAGTGGTTCAGGTTCAGACGGACAATACCATGACCATGTACTACCTAAACTGCCAGGGCAGGATGTGCTCCATGCCTTTGTGCAGTGAAGCTCTCCGCATTTGGTCTCTCGTGCGCAGCCTGGAGGTGGATCTCCTTGCCATTCACGTGGCAGGAGCCTCCAACACCCTGGCCGATGCCCTAAGCTGGATAGGGGCTGCGTCCCACGAGTGGTCTCTCCTGCCAGAGGTAGTACAAAAGATCTCTTCTCCCACTGGGGCACACCTCAGGTGGACCTGTTTGCCTCCAGGGAGAATGCAAAGCTGAGACTGTTTCATGCCCACCCCCCTCAGCAGGGCTCACTGCAGGGGGATGCCTTCTTGAGGCCGTGGATCCCGGGCCTCTTCTACACCTTTCAACCATTTCCCTTGATCCACAAGGTGCTTCTCAAGGTGAGGAGGGACAAGGCACAGGTGATTCTGGTAGCCCCAGACTGGCCCCGCCAGTTCTGGTATCCTGATCTCCTCAGTCTCAGCTCCAGGCTCCCGAGGTGGCTTCCAGTCCACCCAGACCTGATCTCAGTCAATCAGGAGAAGGTATTCCATCCAGACCTTTAATCTCTGCACCTGATGGCCTGGTTCCTGAGTGACTAGAGTTCCAGGCCTTGGGTCTTTCCGACGAGGTCCTCAACGTCGTTGAGGCATCCCGTAAGGAGTCGACCAGAATATGCTACGCCTTCAAATGGAAGAGATTCTCCATTTGGTGTCAGGGCAAGGGCCTGGACCCTTTCTCCTATTCCTTGGCAAGCATACTGGACTACCTGTGGTCCCTTTCTCAGCTAGGGCTTCGGTCAACGACCCTTAAGGTGTACCTGGCAGCCATCTCTACTTACCAGGCACGGGCTGGGAAGCAGTTGGTGGTGCAGGAGAAGGTGGTCGGGTGCTTTTTCAAAGGCCTTGATCACATATCCCCTCCGGTGCAAGAACCTCCACCTCTGTGGGATCTACTGCTGGTATTGGCTAAGCTCACGGGCAAACCATTTGAACCGATGCACAGGTGTGACATCTCTCACCTGTCATGGAAGACCGCCTTCTTGTTGGCTATCATGTCAGCCAGAAGGATGGGAGAGCTCCAGGTGCTTTCCATAGAGTCTCCTTATCTGGTCTTCCACAGGGACAAGGTTGTCCTGTGCCCCCAACCGAAATTCCTTCCGAAGGTGGTGTCAGAGTTTCACCTTAACCAGGTGTTGACTCTGCTGGTGTTCTACCCCAATCACACCTCGGAGGCTGAATATAGGCTCCATACTTTGGACCCTAGAAGAGCGCTTGCTTATTACAAGAAGCGGACAGCTGAAGTTCGGGGAGAGGTTCGCCAGCTGTTTGTCACCTACACTGAAGCTGCACCTGGCAGACCTACAGCCAAGCGGACGATAGGCAAGTGGGTCACCTCCTGCATAGATCTCTGCTCTAGGTTGGCGGGCATGGAGCCTCCCAGAGGGATGAAAGCTCATTCTACCTGCCATACCGCTGCATCGGTGGCTGCTTCCAGGGATGTCCCTATCTAGGAAATTTGCAGGGCTGCTACCTGGAAGTCAGCACACACCTTCATCACCCACTACCACATCGACCTTGAGTCATGCCGGGATGCTGGTTTTGGGGCCTCGGTTCTCCAGTCTTTATTGCCTAAGTAGGGGGTGTGCGCCTCCTCCCTCCTCCCAGAGAACTGCTAGGAGTCTGCCAGACAGTGTGGATGAACAACATATCCATGTCCCTAGAAATACAGATTACTCACCTGTAACAGGAGTTCTAGGAATGGTATATGTTGTTCATCCCTGAACTCTCCGACTCCTGACGGCACTAACCTGGCTTCCAGCGGGCTAGATCTGGCATCATGGGGCAGAGCCAAGAGTTTTACCACCCGGGTGGGTGGGAGGAGCCAGCTTGAAGACCTTCCAGCAAGATTTAAAGCAGCAAGGAACCTGCCAGACAGTGTGGATGAACAACATATACCATTCCTAGAACTCCTGTTACAGGTGAGTAACCTGTATTTCCATTCCTTCTGTACTGAAGGGAGGTCCGACCCACAGCTGCATATAAGGAGCAGTGGTGGGTGGTGATAGGTAGGCCAGTTATGAATCTCAAGGCTCTGTGGTGTAAAATGTCCAGTTTAGTAAGACAGGAGGCATTACACTGACTATAAATGAAATTGGCATAATCAGTTAGGGACAGAAACGTGGATTGAACTAATTGCATCTTGGCATCTTTGGTCAGGAGGCGGTTTATTCTAAAGAAGAGACCAAGCCTGTGCCTCAACATTTTCAGCAGATCCTCAACATGCTCCACGAAGGAGAGTCTGTGGTATAGCTAGACCCCTAGGTACTTGAATTTCGTAGCAAATTCTAACCTCTCTCCTAGTAAAGTGTTTATGGGAGGTAAGGAGCCAGAGATAGCAGAGTTCACCAAATGAGTAGCCGGAGGGAACAGCATAGCTTTTGTTTTTTTGGCATTAAGAGTTTTTTATTCAGGAGCTGATTCTGCAACAAGTTGAATTCTGTTTGTAAATCTCCACAGGCAGCTTCCAGAGTTGAGCGGCTTAGGTACAACATCGTATCATCAACGAAAAAGTGAATATTGGCTTCCTTGATGCCAACATCAATATTGTTTATATAAATGGCAAACAATAGAGGCCTCAGGATGGATCCCTGTGGAACATCTCTTTTTAGTGGTTTGAGTGGAGAGAGCTCTCCTTCAGCCTTGACCTGCTGAAGCCTATCTGTAAGGTAAATATTGAACCAGCACAGAGAGATCGGGTCCAGACCTATCACTTTTAGGGTGGAAAGAAGTAGGCAGTGGTCAACAGTGTTTAAGGCCTTGCTAAGCTCCCAGAACACAGCACATACAAACTTTTTGTTTTCCAGCTCTCGTTGCCAGTCATCAGTCACTTTAGCCAGAACCGTAATGGCACTGTGCTTGGCTCTGAAACCACACTGCATAGGGTCTAGAAGGTTCTTGTTATCTAGGTAGGTTCTCAACTGAGCATTCACAATTTTTTCCAGCAGTTTAGACAATGTTGGTAGGAGAGATATCGGCCTGTAATTATTTAGGTTGCAGGGATCCCCTGATTTAAACAGAGGAATGAAGTGTGCAATTTTCCATAGGTGTGGAAGAGACCCCTGGAACAAGGACAAGTTAAACAGATGTGTGATTGGTACAGCTAGGACGTAGTATGCAATCTTTAAGAAGTAGGGCTCGAGAGAGTCAGCACCAGTGCTTTTCTTGGTGTCCAACTGTAGAAGGAGGTCTTCAACCTCTTTCAATGAAGCAGGAAGGAATGAGAAGACTGCATTAGTGGTGCTAGGTTCAGGAATCTGAGCACTAACCTGAGAACGTAACATAGATGCTTGTGAATTGTTGAATGCTAGGCCTGCCGTAGCAAAGTGGTTTTTGAAGGCCTGGAGAATCTCCTTGCTATCGTTGATAGTAACACTGTCAGAGATGATTTTCGAGGGAAGTACATTTCCAGCTGTATGACCAGACAGCTCTTTGATTGTGGACCAAAATTTAGCTGGGCACCTTGAGGCAGGGTCAAACTCAGAACGGCAGAAGTTAGCCTTAGCCTCTCTAACCAATTTGGTGCAGGAGTTCCTAGCCTTCCTGAAGTGGCACCAGTCCTCAGCAGTTTTTTTTTTTTTTTTATACTTTTTGTTTATTGATTATGTTCAAATACATATACAATATATTATACTTGGTTCCATGCTCTAGAAAGTTACAACATATATGTCTTCTACAAAGGATTATAAGCATATCACCCTTTATTACATCAGTGGAGGGGTTAACAAGTATACATCTGTGTTTGCTCTTGTAAACACATGTGATCTAAATATATTCTTTAAATGGCTTCTTCGACAAGACCATGGACTTCATACTAAATATCTGTACCCGAAAAGTCCCCGAGTGAAACACTCTTGATGTTGCCTTAATGGCATATCATAAGCCCATGTAAAAAACAACAATTATCCCAAAAATAATGGAGACGTCTAGACACACATTTGTTCCTTAAAGAGTAGTTACAGATAGTATTACTACTACTTTTTCTCAATGAGTAAATATAAGCTGAGAATTGAAAAAATAACTGAGGGTTATAGAACAATCACTATGTAACCCTACCCTATATAAAATCAATAGATAACATTAAACTCAGCAATTATCCAGTTAACTCTGATAGTCCTCATACAAGTAAACTGTCCATATCTGGTGTATAATTAAGGCTCTCTCTCAGTCCCCCTCAATCTCTGAGTCTTCAGATTCCTTGCGACTGGCAAAGTCCGATTTGATTTTCTCGAATCTCTTCCCTGCTTCTGTTGGGTCATTAAAAATTAAAGTTTTACCTGCATACTGTATATGCAGTTTCGCGGGGTGTAACAGTGCATTCGCGATCCCCAATTGACACAGCTCGGATATCACCACATCAAATGCCTTTCGTCTCTGGCGTGTAGCATAGGAAAGATCGGGGAAGAAGTAAATCCTAGAGCAATCCAGTAGGTGAAGTTGTCCCTTCTCTTTAGCTGCCTGCAGAATTAGTTCTTTGGTGGTCAGGCCTGCCGTGACCATGAGAATAGTTTGTGGTGTCCCTTCCTTCAGGGGACTATGCCGTGGAGTGATCCGGTATGCTTGCATGATCGCTCCATCCACTGAAATGGCAGGAGTAGTCTGAACCAAAGTTATCATGTATTCCAACAGATTATGACCTTCGGAGGTCTCTGGGATCCCTACTATCTGTACGTTGGCTAAGCAGGCACCATTCTCCAAGTTTTCCAGGCGTTGACGCAGTAGACGGTTTTCACTCACCAGACCTGCAGTAGCTGTGACAGCCTTTTCAGCCATTGTGTGCGTTAGGTTACTTTGTATTGCTACTCCATCTAAATTAGTTTCCACCATAGTGACCCGCGAGGTAAAGCTGTCCACTTAATGTCTAGTTCCTTGACAAAGGCTTCTAGGTCCTTAACTGCTTTCAGGACTGCTGCGTTAGAGGGTTTGGTGTCCGAGCCATGCGTTGGACCCTGTTGTTGCTGATTCTTAGGTCTCTCCATGTTGCCTCCAATAAAGTTGGTGAGATTACCGTGTTTTTGTACTTTAGGTGCATTTCCCAGCAGGAGGACATTTGGAGAGTCAAAATGATCCTGTAAGTTGCCCAGAGTTAAGTTTTGCAATTGCAAATACATGAAAATTAAGCCTGTAGACAGGAGCTCCTGTGAAAGACGTCTTTGTCTGTCGGCAGCTAGCCACACACACCCCCCAGCAGTTTTTGATTTGCAGGCTTTTTTCCAGAGTTTGTCTCTCGCTACTAATGCAGCCTTGAGTTCAGCAGAGAATCAACCGCAAGTTCTGGTGTTTATGCGGACTTTTACCAAGGGAGCATGATTATTTATGGCACAAGACACTATTTCATGAAAAATTTCAGATGCCATACTGACCGATTTGGCTAGGTAAAAGTTCTGCCAGTGTACAGACTATTTTAGCTCATCAATGTAGGCAAATGGGTCAAAGTTGCGTCTGGACCTTCTGGTGGAGAACTTAAATGTGGGGGGTGGACTGGAATCAGATCTTACACCAGCGATGAAGCAGTGATCGCTGACATCCGAGAAAAATATTCCAGCATAGGAAAAGGACTGTGGCTTGCTTGTAAGAAAGACACCCAATAGTGTGCAATTCCTGGGGGTTTTCTTGTTAGGACGTGTAGGTTCTTCAGTGAGTTGTGTGAGCCCAAGAGAGTCAAAGATCGATTTGAGGGGTACAGAAGCCTTGGATAACCAGTCGTAATTGAGATCCCCTGGAATGATAGTTTTAAGGGTCTCATGTCCCGTAATAGTCGATAGATGAGACAGGAGCTGGGACCCAACAGATGGAAGCCTGTAACACCCTATAACCCTGATAGCCACTGAGCGGGATGTTTCAACCTTAAGGGACAGATATTCTAAGCCATTTGCGATACAGGAGTCAATGGTAGTGACCATATATTTGTCTTTCACATAAATGGCTACCACATCACCCCAGTCTGCCTGTCTGCTCTGAACAGCCAATAGTTAGGGAAGTTAACCTCTCTATCAGGGGTAGAAGATCTGAGCCAGGATTCAGAGACTACCAGCACATCTGCTTCGGTATGAATGACCCACATCTGGATCGATTTAAGCTTTTTTAAGAGACTGCAAACATTAACGTGCATCGACACGCGACTCGGATCAAGCAAAATAAATTTAAAAACAGAGGCAACAAGAGATAGCAGGGTATTTCCCACCACCAGTCAGAATACTTTCTAAACACACAGTAGAATGTGTAAACAACTCAAGTGACAGGAAAATGAAAATTACGTACCTACCGTAATTATGATCTTTCTGTCTATCTTCACCATTGATCACTGTTGGGTACCTGGCCGGAGGTCAGGACCCCACGGGAGCTGTTTTTTTTTAGGTAGATGGAGCCGACGCACCATCGGTGCCACCCTCGAGGCCGATGCACTGCGTGGCATTCACGGGTTGGCAGTTAGGCTGCGTTGACTCCGCCTGCTTGCCAGTTCTGAGTCGCCAGAGAGGTAAGAGGAAGGGAGTGTAGGGTGGGACAAGGAAGTCCAAGGGACAGAAAAAGGAAAAGATGTATAAACCAAAAGGAGGAATAATGACTGAGAGGACAGAAAGGGAGAAAAGTCGGAAACTAAAGGGATTGGGAGGGGCCCCAATCTCTGGAAAAAGAAGAGGGAGGTAGGGTGGGTAAAGAATTTAGGAGGAGAAGGGGGAGTTAAACTTCCCAGACTCCGGTCCATCTCCAGGTTACATAGGAACCGCAAGGAGTAGCCAAAGGCTTTCTGCCAGAATTCAAGGCACAGAATGGCTGGCAAACACTCCAGATAAGCAAAGTCGGCTATTCTGGAAGAAGGACAGGGTATAGAGAATTAACACCCTCTCAAGGAAAGATTATTGGTAAAAAAAAGAGAAAAAAATTGTTTTTTTTTTCATTATTATATATAAACAAGGAGAAATAGGTTGGACAGGAACAGGGAAGAGAAGAGAAAGGAGGGCAACTGTCAACTCCCACCCCACAGGGGTGAAGCCAAAGCTCTAGAGAAGGAGTGACCCCCTTGCTGTCCACTCTCCATGGAACATTATCCCCACTGTGTGCCCCTGTTTTACCCCACTCCTAAGAAAGAAGAGGGGGAAGGGATGGGCACAGAGAGGGAAGGGGACCCAGAGACTTAGGCCCCAGGTGGATGGAGGGTGGGATTGTGATGAATGGTGAAGATACACAAAAAGATCATAATTATGGTAGGTACGTAATTTTCATATCTTATCTGTGTCAATCTTCACCATTCATCACTGTTGGGTGAGTACTGAGCCCCCGAAGGGGGTTTGTTTTACACCCTAAGGGGCAAAGTCCCTTAGCTCTCAGTAGGTGACACACTAAGAGGGAGAACCTTCAGGGCTTGGAGAGGCCTGAGAGTGGGGAGAGTGAGACGAGATCCCCCGGAGGGGGAAAGAAGTTGCCTCGACAAGCGCCATCTCACTCTGCGGGAGAAGAGATAGGTTCTCTGGTGAGCGGAGTTAATCACCCTACACCTGGCCAAGGGTGACAACTGGGAAAGACGCAGCCATGCCATCTGCCTAGTGCAGATCACTGTCCCTATGACCCTGGTAGCTACCTCGTTGGCATCATAGGATGCCCTTGCTTGGTGCCTTGCTAGCTCCAGGCCATGCGCAGAGAGTGTAATGGCTTGTCTGGCTTGCTCCGTATCAGGCAATGAGGCTAGGAGCTGACCTAACCTGGACCACAAGAACCTGTCATAGGCTGCATAGTGGGCCTGATGTGCAGAAATGGAAAGCAATAACTGTACCGAGTAGAAAGTCCTCCTACCCCAGAAGTCAAAATCCAAGGAGTCTTGATCTGGGGGCCAGTCACAGTGAAGGGTGCAAAGCCCATCAGGAGTATCCAACTGCGTCAATCCGGACTGTGGATAAGGCATGGAACCTGGAGACTCTGGGAGTGCGCAATACCTCTGGCTGAGATCCCTTGGGGTGGAACTCCGGAGAAGGGCCTCTGCCAGGAACGCAACAATGCCTCCCAAAAGGGAGCAGGCCACGGCGGCACCACAAGGGTGGCCTCACCAATATCACCTAGAAAGGCGTGCGCCAAGTGCTCAGGATTGCTAATAGTGGTAGGAGTAAGGTGCAAGTCCTCCAACATCCTCACGAGGAAGCGCTGATACTCAGCGAGATCAGCAGCTAGAGGGATGTGGACAGAAGGTTCCTCTCCCCCAGAAGAGAAGGATGAGGAGCTGGAGGGCACCGGCTGTTCAGTGGGTGGCTGCACAGGGCGAGGTTGAAAAACCTGACTGTCCATTGCCCTAACGTAAGCAGGGAAGTGAGCAGCCACCACTCTGAACTGCTCCCAGGAGAGGGGCCCACTAGGACCAAGGATTCCTGGGAGCGCAGGAGAATGTGGCAGAGGGATGAGGACAGAGCTGAGAAGAGATGTTGGCTGACCTCCGCCTGGGCTAAGGAGCGGACCGGGAGCACCCATAGAGGAAGGTGCCGCTGAAGACCCCACAGCCGACAACTGAACAACCATTTTGGTACTGCCTTGGCTGTGCCCGGAAGAATCCCCTTGTGAGGCGACCGGGGCCGTATGGGTCCAGAAGGACGGTCCCCTACCTCAAAAGAATGGGTCTCTCTCAAAGGAGGAAGAGCATAGATCTGCACTACGGCTTCTCCCAGAGCCCAGGTGGACCCCCGGAAAAGGCCACCGTGCCGACCCCATGCCCCTCGACCCCTCAGAGTCCGAAAGAGCCCTCCTCCTCGAGAGGGCCAGCCTAGGTAGCTGGCATCTCTGGGCAGCACCCGAAGGAGCTATCCAGGGCACAGTACCCTCCCCTCCCATCGGTGCTCTGATTGGCCCCAAAGTTGGGCAATCTAGGCACACCACAGGTTGGGGTAGCACTACTGAGAGGTCAGTGAACCCACCAAGACCAGGCTGCAGAGCAATGGTGGCCTGCACCACTGCCCGCTGGTCAGCACCCCTGACTCCAGTCTCGGTAGCCACCGACCCCACCTCAGAAGAGGTCTGACTCCGGCTTGTCGAGGAGACTACCGGGCTGCCCACCTCAACAGCTGCCCCCAAAGGGTCAGACTGTCCGTCTGACTCAGAGCTCGACTCCGCCTCTGAGGAGGTAGAGGCCGAGGCCCTGTGCCAAACCATAGGAGGGCGCCCACTGCCATCTTTGCCAAAGGGGCCAGAAAACAGAGCTATGCCTGAGCTGGTACCAGTGCCCCCTACAGCACCGCGAGCGGAATCCGCAGAGTGCACTGCTCCAGCCCAAACAGGTGCTACTGAGTCAGGACCAGCCACGGCGCCATTCAGCCCTCGACGTGCCGAGGATGAAGACAGCGCCAATGATGGTGCCGATGGCACCATCGGTGCAGAAGAAGGCGCCGAGAATGGCGCAGAAGGCAGAGGTGGCGCCGATCATGGAATCACCCAACAGGAGCACTCTGATCGCCCCTATTTCTCCATTTCCCCCCCTTCCATGTCCCTCATCCTTTCTACCGGCCCCTCCCCCCAGCCGGCTCCTTGCTCCTCTCCCTATTTGGGTGCCACCTGCCGCCCCCTCCTTATTTACCCTGGCCAGCCCCTCCCCTCCGATCCTTTACCTCTCCTCCTCTCGAGTATCTTTCTGTACCCCACTACCCCCCCGTCACTGCTCGCGACTGGTCTTTCCCACCATCTGCTAAACTTGCCTGGCTCATCCTCCCTTCCTCCCCGTCTCCATTCAGCCCCATCTTGCCTGTCGTGCTCCCCTGGCCTAAACCCTCAGCTCCCTTTGCTGTATCCTCCTTGTACTTCTGATCCCTCTCCTTGCCCTTTCCTCCCAACTGGTCCTTCTCCTTGCGGTTTCCTCCCTCTACCCCCTTCTCCTGCTCTGATCCCCCGCTCCCCCCATTTTCCTGCGTTACAAGTTCCCCCTGTTCTTTCTGCTATCTGGCCCCTGCCCCCACTCCTTTCCATCTCTAACTGCCCCTGTCATGGCTACATCACCCCCCCTCATCCTCAAGCAGGACAAAACTGAAGTGGTTACTGAGCTTAAGGTCTGATCCACCTCCTCCCCTTGCTTCCTTCTGTCCAGTCCCAGCCATCTGCTTACTTCCCTGAGAATGTCCTCCCTTTGCGCCCCCCTCTGTGAGGGTCCCCAGATACCTGCCTGCTTCCTTGGTAGTGTCCTCCTTTCCGGCCCCCTCCATCAGGGTCCCTATGCAACCCCAGAAGTACTCTCCTGCACTCCTTTCCCTATTCCCCCCGCCCCTAGTGCTTGGTGCAACCCTGTGGGACAGCCCCTGCCCTATTCCCCAACCATACCTCCCCCTCCATCCAGCTGTCTCCTAATCCCCTCAACCTCCTCCCTAAGCTGTGCCAGCTGGTAGCACACTGGGCACCCACCGAACTTCCAAGCCCAGTCCAGTATCATGGCCGCCCCACACTCTGTGCATCCCACCACCCTCCCAAAGATGCCAGCCCTAATGACGTGTGGTCCCATCCCCATCCAGGTAGGTTTCCTTGGGTGACCCACCAGGTTCCCCACTAGTCCAAGACACACCGCTACCCACTAATCAGGTCACCCACTAATCCTAGAGACAGTCCCACAGTAAACAGGCACCCCTGTTACTAGGTGCAGTACTACACAGCAAACTTATAAGTGAAGTGTACAACTCCCTAAGCTCCTCTCTCCCGGCCTTTAAACCCAGCTCCCAGTGGCTAGAACTACACAAGCTGCACCTGAAGCCTTTTTCTCCAATTGCAGGGCAGGTTAGGGTTGCCACCTATCTGGTTTTTGACCGGATAATCTGGTTTTTAGGATCCTTATCCGGTCATCCGGTTTTGATCAAATACAGTCCCGTTTTTGGGCCATTTTGAGTGCTCATATACTCTTAAAACTGATGTATCAAATCATTCACTGTTTTGGCTGCATTGCATGCCCAGGTTACAAAGAAGTTCTGATGTCACAGTCATTCAGACCTGCCTTTGTTTGTAAAACCAGACTGTCTGAGAGTGTAAAGTATGGCCATTAAGATCATTAGCAATAAATTAACCTAATCTTTTCCATTCTGAATTTTAAGTATGGTCTTTTACTGCTATGACAGGAAACAGCTTTTACACCTGTATGTGCTCTCAAGTGTTTCTTTTTGTTTTTCCTATATTCTGGTATGTTTTAGACCCATTTTTGTTAAATTAATAATCTAACTTTTATTGACTTTGTCACATTTGCTCTAATTTTTTGTATTATCTGAACATTCTATGATATTAGCTACACTTTTACAGGTCATTCAGATAAGCAGCATGGAATAGTATATATGAAATTGCGGAGTGTCTTAGAAATATAAAAAGAAACAGCAGTAGTTGCTGAGGTAAAGGGGAAGACGGTGCAGTATTAAGTGTACCGCAAGCATCAATAATTAAGTTATCAAAAATTGGTCAAAGCATCAGAATACATGACTGCCATGGGAAGGAAAATGAGAAAGTGTTTAACAGAGGGTTGAGCAATAAGCTGTGGATGAGCTTGGCACATCCAACAGACCTGAGTTTGATTCCCACAGCCTCCACTTCCATACTGTATGATCCTGAGCAAGTCATGTAACCTTCCTGTGCTACTGGGTAACTCATGTAAAATGGGCTGGGTGGCCTATGGGAGTTAACCTGGTTGCCAAAGAATAAAAATAAATAACTGAATAAATAAATCAAATAAATAATAGTATACAAATGATTTCCTATCATTAGTAATGTCTATCCCAACATTACAAATGACTTTGGAGGAGGAGCGATATACTCAACAGTCATAAGAAGGGGGTGGAGCCAGAGGCGGAGTTTGGGCTGTGGTTTCCTATCCGGTTTTTCCTTCGTCCAACAGCGGTGACCCTACTATGGGTCCATACAGCGCGTTGTCGTCATGAGCGTCACGTGAACGGGAAGCGGAAACCAATGACTGAGGTGGATGCTGTGCAGCTGTGCTAGTCGCCCAGCATGCATTTAAGAAATAAACTGAGCACGAATAAATAGTGAGCCAGCGGTGTAGCGTGCGACATTCCCATCGGGTGGCGGTTACCCCCCAGAAGGTAAGGTAACCCACGTCTTCACGAGCGTGTAGCGCAGAGGAAGTGACTGGCCTGTCAAAATACAATTCACCCTTTGATTTGGTTCTCTGTAATGGTTTCCAGTTTACTTGCTATGAGCAGACCCCGGTAAAAATCGATTGCTGTATTAAAAAAAATACTCAGAGCGATGTCGCCAACATTTCTCTGTAGCCCTTTATTTCTGTTCCTGAAAAAAATCTGTTCGCTGTACATCTTCTTTGTATATTCTCTGTATGAAATACAAAGTCTGTCCCCACCCTGTTTTTTTTCCCCATTTCTTTCGGGAAGTTTTATTGTGAGCTGTCTGTCAGCAGACATCACATTCATAGAGAGTCCTATTCAGCAGTGCTTGCTCCCCCATTTATAGGCAACCGGGAAACGCATTAATGAAACTATAAAAGACATAGGAAAGAGATTTTGGCCCATATAGTTATTTTTCCCCACATCTGTCGTAAATACGGTATAATAACTTGAGTGTTTACTTTTGATAACCTGAAAACTGGGTTGTAATTATCCATTTAACATGAGTGTACATCACACTCTTGTAAAATGGAGTAACAAAAAGCTGCAGCTTATTAATGAAAAAAATCTTATAGTTCTGTCACCGTCCAGATGGAAGAGTAGTGGCATACAACTTCCGTCCACTTTTAAAACCACTAGTTTATATATATATATATATATATATATATAAAGGAAGTTTGAGAACTTTTTTTACACAGTCTTGATGTAATACCTGGTTTAAGTGGTAAAGTGTGTAACAAAAAAACCCACAGTGGTTTTCCTTCTTTCCTAAAATCTTACAAGTTTTTACTAACTTTTAGATACTTGTGATGTCCAGGTTTTAATTCAGTTCTTGATTGTGTAGACAGAGCTTCAAATCATAATATTTTTTTTTTTTTTTTCGGGGGTGCGGTTTGCATCTTGATAAATTTTCATAGGCTCCACTAAAATGTTTAGGAGCACCATTCCTGGGAATCTTTTTTTTTTTTTTTTCTTCCTCAAAAATAATTCACAGGAATGCAAACCAGAAAAGGGGGGGGGGGGATATGTCATCCTAAACTATACAATTGACCACCTGAAACATTTATTGTGGGATGGACAGAAACTTTATTAGGGGTTCCAAATTTACCTGGACACCAAAAGGTTCCTTTATAGAAACCTCCTTGCAATATTATTGACTCCGTAATTAATACTGTGTCCCTGACTAATTGCACCAGGCAGGGCAGGTAGAAATAGGCAAGCTTCTCAACTTTTATTTCTCTGTTACTTTTTCTAATAAGCCATTGTTTTTAATGAATTCGGTTATTTGTAGTTCTTCCATAATAAATGGTGATTTCCAGCAGGAAGTGTGACTTCTTAGATCAGCACCATTATTCCGATTGTTTAGATGATAGGCTGATGAGGCAGTAGTCAGCGTACATTACCATGCCATTGTTCCACACAGGAGAAAATGCAGCATGTCATTGTATACAGACATCAGGTACTCATTGTTTGCCCAGAAAAAAAAGTGAAAATATGGGGACATTCTTTCGAGTAACATTGGCATGCTGTGTACTGTACCTATCTCTGTTTCTTTTATTTCTCTCACCATTTCTCTCTGTCCTTAGACATTTCTGTTTTCTGCACCTTTTTTTTTTGCAGATCCCCTTTGTTATTGCTTTTAGGTGGCAAACACTTGCAGTACTTCTTGTGGTCATGCGTGCTCTTCTGCATAGATTTTGAAGATTTTTGTTGTGTTTAGTGTCCGTGAGTCGATCGTGATGAGGTCTGACTAGAGACATGGCAAGTAGAATGTTATACCACTTGTCACATTTCCTAGTCAGCCCCCACACACACACACAGCTTTGCATACCCATGATGCTTTCCAGTGGGTTTGAGGCTTTTGATTGTATAAGTGTTTACAGAAATTACACTTACTGAAAAACATCAGCCTTTCTGTATCATTTAGGCATCTTGTCCTTATAATTATTTAAATTACTTCATCTATTTCCACTAACTGCAACACTAAAAAGTGTCCAAATGTATCTGCTTTACAGGCAATGATTTCTTTTTTCCATTTTCAAAATTGGCCAGTTCTGTTGGGCAAAATCTTAAAATCTGTATCTGTCCTTTTCCTAGCATTGAGGGCAAACTTAGTGTGTTTTTAACAATAGTTTGCTGCAAAATAGAGGGTTGTGTCCAAAAAGCTGATGAAGAGTGGGGTTTTTACATATAAAGTAATGCGAGTCAAATTATTTTTTCATGAAATGTGACTCCCAAGTGCTAGTTTAAAAATGACAAGTTCAGTTTTTTTACTGTTGTTTTATGTTGAAAACGGAACATCACTGGCCCTACTTCTTTCTTGCTCTTAGTGAGTTGAAAAAGTAGCAGCTTCCCACTCTTTATGGGGCTCAGTTTGTGGTAAAAAAGTGTTGTCTGGAATTTGAGAGTAGTTCTTCGTAGAAGACCTGGGTTTGAATCCCACAGCCCCCACTTGCATACTGTATGACCCTGAGCAAGTCACTTAACTTCCTTGTGCTTCCAGGTCACACCTGTAAAAAAAACCTTTTCAACACAATTACCATGTTTTATTTATAGTGAAAACCTTAAAGTGGCAGTGAATTAATTTAAAAATGCATGACTACCGTAAACATAACCATGCAAAAATTCTTATTGCGTGAATACCCTGTACCATGATTGTAATGTTATGAGAGGATAAAAACATCTTCATATTATTTACAAGACCTGTTGGGGGATTGATTCCATACAGTCTATTTTACAGAAATGAAATCAGGAACTACGTGTTTCCATCTTTTATAAAGATTGGTTGAAATATTCGATACCTACATTGAAAAAAATCTTGACAATGTGGTGGGAATTTGCATGGGAATGTCACTCCCATGTTTTTCGAACCCCTGCTTTCTTGGCAAAGTTCCTCCCTGCTTCATATGACCGCTGCTGGAGACAACATGGAGGTGATGAGGTGGACCAGGTGCTGTACATGTATTTTGGTCATGCTCCTTGCTAAGAAAATTACAGCATGGCCTAGCCTTCTAGTTCGAGGAGCTAGTGTTGCCTTCAGATTTGATTTGCCAAGCAGCAGTCCTCCTATCTGTCCCTCCTCTTTTTTTTTTTTTTGTAAACTTTATTTAGGTAAAATCGGCTTTGTGGTAAACCGTGCAGACACTTCATTACAAAGCACAATTGTTAAGTATAGCTGTTATAAAAAGAAAACATTTGTTATAAAAAAATCAGTTGTTTAAAATAAAAAAATCAGTTATTTAAAATATGGAAGTTCTTATTAAAATAGTGAGCTAGAAATACAGGCTGGTTCCAGGAACTGGTAAGGGTTTGTCACTCTATCAAGCACAGTTTCCTTCTCTGAGATTCTGCACGTACCAAGGGCAACTGGGAGAGCAAAGTAAAACTCGAGGGTGAATCAGTGGCTTAGGGATTGGTGCAAGGCAGAGGGTATGGGTTGGTGGGAGACTGGGAGATACTTGGGAGAATAAAGGCGTCATGCCAGGGATAGATTACATCTCAATCTGGAGGGAGAGGTCTTGAAACTGAAACTTGCTGGTTTTATAGAGAGAGGCGGGTTTAAACTTGTAAGGGGCAGGGTCAAATAAAGATTGGCCTCAGAGAAGTTGTTTGTGGGTCCAGGTCTAGGGCTATTAAAGGTGAGGGATTGTGATGCAGATCTAAGGAAAATTGTGCAGAATAAGGACTGCGCAGGGCTGGAGAGGTTGGGGTGGAGGACAGTACTGATTAATGCCAGGAAAATGAGTAATAACATGCCTGAGTTACAGGCTATGCTGGCTGAGGGATCAGCAGACGTGGCAGCAATTACAGAGACATGGGCCACTCAGAGAAATGAGTGGGACCTAAATTTGGAGGGCTATAAAATATTCAGGAAAGATAGGGGAGTGGGAAGAAGGGGAGGGGTTGCGCTGATAGTCAGAAATGATGATGGGTTAGTGGAGTGGAGGAGGCTGAAGGAGCAGTGGCGATTAGGGTAACCTTGCAAACGAGGGGAGGAAAAAATTGAAATTAGGTGGTATACAGGCCCCCACAATTGAGGAGGCTCTGGAGGATAAACTGGTTGAGAGTATCAAGGGTCATTGTGACCTTGGTAAGGGTAGGTGGTGGTCATGGAGACCTAATATGCTGGGGTGGACTGGGACACCATGACATCCTCTGTAGCCAGGAACAGCGACTAACGGACGCTTTTCAGGATGCTTTCCTGGTTCAGCAAGTGGGGGAACCTACTTGCGAGGGGCGGATATTGGATGTTGTCCTAGTGGACAGTGATCAGATAAGAGGCCTGGAGGTGTGCAGTCCACTGGCGGGTGGAGACCATGCCACGGTCTGGTTTCTGCTGTATATAGGAGGTGAGGAAAACCATACTAACACAGAAGTTGTAGACTTTAGGGGATTTCGTGGGCATGGGTAGGATTCTTAGAGGCTGGACAAGATTAGGCCGGACATGGATGCTGGAAGACCGTGGGAGACCATTAAAAAGGGGTACAGGAGGCTACTAAGTACTCTACAAAATTAAGGCGAAAGCATGCAAGAACCAGTAAGCCATGTTGGTGGACTAGGGAGGTGCAGGAGGCAGTGAGGGATAAAAAGGTCGCTTATGCACATTTTAAGCGCTCAAGGGGGGACAAGGAGTGAGAGAGTATGAAATAGCGGCCAGGAGGGTCACCAGGAGTAGTGAGGGGAGCCAAAGCAGGATGGAGCAAAACCTGGCTAGGGATATCCGGGGAGGAATCTATTGATATATGAGAAAGCGAAAAAGATTATGCAGATTAATAGGATAAAAATTATGGGGGATGGGAACAGGCAGAGGTGCTAAATGAGTACTTTGCCTCAGTCTTTCCAATGGGGACTGGGGATCCCACAGGCTGATGGTAGGGATGATATTCAGCTAAGGTGAGAAGTCTGTCTGAGGCCAGTGGACGAAATGAGGCTAGGGTACAGTTAGGACCAGACTCAGTGGTGGGGAGGTTGAGTGAGGGGATAAATGGGGAAGAAATCACAGTAGATAGGGTGAGGAGGCCCTTGGAGTTAAAGACTGATAGGCGCGAGAGCCAGATGGGCTACACCCTAGGGTTGTGAAGGAATTGGCGGAGGAGCTGGCAGCTCCACTGGCTGCACTCTTTAATATCTCTTTGCAGACAGGATGGGTGCCCCAAGACTGGAGGGTGGCTTATATAGTGCCTATTCATAAAGGGGGGGTCTAGAAAAGAGATGGGGAATTATAGACCTGTAAGTCTAACGTCTGTGGTGGGCAAAGTAATGGAGGGCTTTATCAAGGAGAGGATTGGGAGGCAGCCAGAATGGTTAGGACATCAGGATGATAAACAGTATGGCTTTGTTCCAGGGAGATCGTGTCAGTCCAGTCTTGTAGAATTTTATGACTGGGTGACGGGGGCCTTGAACAGGCATAGGCCAGTGGACGTCCTATATCTAGATTTCAGCAAGGCATTTGATTCAGTACCACACTATGAGCTAATAATAAAGCTGGGGGAGATGGGGGTGGGAGGGCAGGAGCTCAATTGGGTTGAAAATTGGCTCTCGTGGCGTTTACAGAGGGTAATGGTGGGTGGGATATTCTCTTCTCCTAGGAAGGTAATCAGTGGGGCCCTCAGGGCTCAGTATTGGGGCCGCTATTGTTCAACGCCCTTGTCTTGGATATAGGGAGGGGGGTTAGGAATAGGTTGAGTCTCTTTGCAGATGACTCAAAACTGGGAGCTCTGGTGGAATGTGAAGAAGTGAGGGAGGTGGTCCAGGGGGATCTGGATACCTTGGAGGAGTGGTCAAGGAGGTGGGGACTGAAATTTAATGCCGAGAAATGTAAGGTACTACATTTGGGGGTTAAAAACTCGAGCCGTGAATACATCCGGGGAGGGGTGCGTCACACTGCAAGCCACATTGGGAGAAAGGGATTTAGGAGGTGATAGATGTCAAAATGAATAACTCTGAAAATTGTAGAAAACTGCAGCCAAAGCAAACAGGATACTGGGCTGCATAGCCAGGGAATTATGTCCAGAAGGAGGAGGTGATCCTCCCTCTGTATATCTGTGGTCAGGCACAGCTCGAGTACTGTGTACAGTTCTGGAGACCTCATCTGAAGGGACATAGCGCTGCTGGAGAGGGTTCAGAGGAGAGCGACCAGGATGACTCTGGGCATGGAGGGAAGCCTTGTGAGGAGAGACTAGAGGAACTTGGGCTTTACTCACTGGAGAAGGAGGATAGGGGAGATATGATAGAGGTTTTCAAGTATGTAAAGGAATAAGCAGGAGTGGAACCAAAGAGCTTTTAGGCTTAAGAAGGGGAACAACCAGGGCCATGGGTGGAAACTACAGGGGGAGCATAGGAAACATTTGTTCACTGAGAGGGTGGTGGAACCGTGGAATCGCTGCCTGGGAGGCTGGTGGAGGAGGGCACAGTGGAGGGATTCAGGAGGGGTGGGATAGGTACAAGGGGAAACTGAAACTAAAGGACCTCTTGGGGGCTGGGGGCGAGTAAGGTGAGCAGCCATTAGGTTGCTGGCTTCGAGCAGACAAGACAGACCATTTGGCCTATTCTGCTGGCTTTTAGTATGTTTATAAAATAGGCACATTCTTTACATGGCAATGTGGTCAAAACATTTGAATATTCTTAGTTGAGGATAAGACATTGTAGTCTGAGTGGAATGTCAGTAGCCGAACACATTGTTTTGTATAGCTATCTGTAATGGTCATCATATAGATGATACCTATCTAATTGACTTCTATGCGTATTGTGTGTGTTCAAGGCGATATATTGCAAAGGGCTTGGGTCCACTGATCTATAGTAGGAGTTATGTCAAGTCTCCATTGCATAGCCAGGACCCTTTTGGCAACCACATAACTCAATGATAACAGATCTGTACCACCTGTCTTCCCTAGGTCACCCCGGAGACCCAGCAATATTTCAGTTGGGTGTAGGCGTTGCAGGAATTGATGGGTTTGTGATAAAATTTTGTCAACCTCCACCCAAAATGTTAGCACCTAGGGGCAGCTCCAGACTATATGATGAAAGGTACCGGTGTGGGCTTTGCATTTAGGGCAAGTGTCTGGGGTCGAGTGGTCAGTTCTGTGGACCAGTTCTGGGGTGAAATATACTCTATGTAAGTAGTTAAATTGAATAGCTCTCAGTGTACTACTGACCGAGCATTCAAGACCCTGCTTCAAGACCCTCTCCCAATTCCCTCCCATTAAGCTCTCGGGTGCTAGATCTGTGCCCCATTTTTGCTCTAATCTAGCCAGAGGGTCCTGTAGTGCACCTAGGATTGCCCTGTAACATCTGCTTAGTGTTTTGCCCTTTCTATATGTGGCAGCTGAGGAGAAAATCTCCTCAAGGGGAGTGGGGTTGGGTACACTTAGGGGTCCTCCCTCCATCAATTTGGTCCTTAATTTACAGTAGGTAAAAAAGCTAGATACAGGTAGGCCATATTTTCACTTTAATTGTGGAAAGGCCAGTAAGACCCTGTCCTCAAACAAATGGTGAGAGACATTCAGTTGCCGCCCTTGACCAAACCCCCACATCCTCTGTCAACACCAACCCCCATTGTTTCATCATAGCCCCTATAGAGGCCTTGGGTGATAAGTCCGTTAATCCCATTATTTTGTGTGCTTTGACCCAAGTCTTAATCAAACTCCTTTTAAAGGGGTTCTTAAGTACAGGAGGGGGGTTGAAGAGATAAGCTCGGGGTCAGGAGAGAGTGATACAGGCCCCCCGTCTACCTCCTCCATCCACGGACCTCGGTATTTGGCATTATATTGTCTGCAAAGGCTAGTTGGGCTACTAAATAGTATAGATGTAAATTGGGCAGTCCCAAACCCCCTCTCCTTGTTTGGTGCCACAGTGTTTCTTTTTTTTTATTCTGGGGCATTTGCCCTGCCAAATAAGGGAGATTATGGCACCTTCCAGGGCATGAATATATTTTAAAGGAATTTGAACATGGGTAGACTGAAAAAGGTATAAACACTGTGGTAGTATACGCATTTTGACTAGGTTTATTCTCCCAATTAAAGTAAGGGGGGGCCTGCCACCTCAAACAGTCTTCCTTTACCTTGCGGACTAAGGGATTAATGTTGGTTTCCACCATTCTAGGAATCCTCTTGGTTAACCTAACACCCAGGTATTTGATCTCTGTTGATGGGTGTATTTGTGCCCCCCCACTTCCACCAGGTCCCCATCATTCCCCAAAGGGAGCCATTCACTTTTACTCCAGTTGGTCTTGTGGCCAGATATTGGCCGTATAGTGAGAATAAATCTGTGAGGGCCAGAAGGGCCTTCTCTGGTTTGGCAACAAACAGCAAGATGTCATCAGCAAACAATGAAATGATCTGGTTTTCTCCCTGCCATTTAAAGCCCTCGGGTCTTTATGTGTGCAAGTACTACAGCTAATACCTTGATGGTTAGGAAATAGAGAGGAAGCGAAATGGGGCATCCTGCCTCATGCCCCAGGTGAGTCTAAAGGGGTGGACGTAGTATCATTTGTTAATATCTGCGCCATGGGAGTTGTGTAAAATGAGCCAATCCATGACCGTATGACAGGACCGAATTGAAATTTTAAAACCTCAAATATGAAATGCCCTTCAGCTCGGTCAAAGGCTTTCTAGGCGTCAGGTGGCAAAATCCTTGATTGTTCCCGTATTCCTCTTTGACCAATGATAAATAATGTTCAAGGCTCATGTGATTGTGCTTGGCTTGTCTTCTCCCACAAAGCCCTCTGATCAGGGTGGATCAGATCTGGGAGACCCTTCCAGTCGATGTGCCAGCAATTTCACCAGGATTTTATAATCTGCGTTTAGAGGAGATATAGGCATGTACGACCCACATTTTGGGGGTCCTTACCTTGGCAGAACAGGATAGTGGCCAAAGTTGGTATCTGGGAAGGAACCTTCCTCAAAGGTCACACTCACCATCCTGTACATTAGTGCACCAAGGGTGCCCCAAAGTTATTTTATAGAATTCAGACGGAATCCCATCTGGCCCCCGTGGTCCAGACTCGTGCTCACAGCTCCCCTCTGAGATGGAACTGTGCAGCTGATTTATCCGATCTGGGGTCAGCTCAGGAAGATGTTTTGTCCAGGAAAATGTCCAGTGAGACATTTGGGGAGCTTGGGATGTATAGAGGGCTTGATAAAAATCCCTAAACTCGGCATTTATCTCTTGTTGATTAGAAGTAACTGAACCGTCCACTTTTCTATTTTTAGAATGGTCCTCTCTGCTCTTTTCTTTTAATTTGCACACCAATAGTTTACCTGCTTTGGCTCCTTCAAAATAGGTGTGTGAATGTGAGATTAGTAAGTCTCTCTCCAGTCTTTTAGATGACAGTTGGTTAAGCTTCCTTTTAAGACACCCAGGGCCGTGGTGTCCCAACCCCTTTGCCATGTTTTGTCTCTCCATTGCCAATATCTCTTTTCCAGCTTCTCCTCCTCCTATAGTCTTTTCTGTCTAGTATACACTGCATATGGAATTGCCTCCCCTTTAATGAAGGCCTTCATAGCATCCCAAACTGTCTGGATTGATACCTCCCTTCTCATTTATAGATATAAATTCCTCAGGCATCTAGGACATGGACTCCACAAATGCCTCGTCATTTTACAGTGTGGGGTCCATTCTCCAGGTCAAGTTGGGAGGGTTCCTTCTGGCCCATCATAGCAACCACAAGTGGGGCATGGTCCAAGATCAGGATAGGGCTATATTTAGCATCTGTAACATTCTCCAAGTTTGCCTTTGGGCAAAGATATAATTTAATCTAGTGTAGATTTTATGTGAGTGGAGGTGAGAGTATTCTCTTTCCTGTGGGTGTTTATATCTCCAGGTTTCTATTAAGTTTCTCTCCCTCATCACCTCCACGCTCCTAGCTTGTGCTCTACTTTGAGTACCAGCATTGTCCAGAGTGCACTCCCAGTATGTGTTAAATCTCCTCCAGTTACTAAGGTCCCAGAAGGGGCCAAGGTAATGAGAGGTGGTAGAAAATTCAGGGGAGTCAAAATTTGGTCCGTAGAGGGACACCAGGGTATATCTTACTTGGTTAACTGTTACATCTATGATTTATATATCTGCCCTGTTTGTCTGTTTAGAACACTGTGGGTGGGATATTCAAAAGGGTTGCACATGGCGCAGCAGGGTTGCACCATGTGCAACCCACCAATGCGCTCTGGCGCGATATTCAAAGGGACATGTTGTGCAGCGTAACTCCTGTTGCGCCAGGGCACATCAGTAATGTATGTGGTGCAAGTGCAGGGGGTGTACCCATGCATATGCAGGAAATCCCGATATTCAGCCCAGGATGTGCGGCGCATATGCTGGCAGAACCCCACCTTGCGCCCTGGTCACCCACAGGTGAGCTACAGTATTGCAGGGCGCAGCACGACAGCCGCCCACTGTGGCAGGCCACCTGTCCACCCAGGACACAGTCCACATGCCCCCTGCCCAGGGAGCATTGTGCCCCCTCCTCGCCTATTCGCGGGCATATGTGAGAGTAAGCCCAGGTGGTCCAGTGGACCGATCCCCATCGCGGGCATCCAGTTGAACTCCCTGGTGGTCCCTCCCCACCAGCCCACTGGGTCCCCTGCCACCTGCACCCCGTCAGCGGCTTAACTTCCGCCCTGCAAACGCCAGCTGACTGACTAGCGATACAGTAGGGTCTGTATGCCTGTTGGTCCACTCGTGGGCCAATGGATGTGCGAACCATACTGTACTACACGATCCTCGAAATGTGAGGTGGTTGTTCCATTTCGGGCCTGTATAATACAATATGGTCTGCATGCTCATAGCCCAGCGCCGGTGAACTCAGCACGCCTCTACGCATCGATCAAAAAGCGACTGCGGTGGTGCTGCCGCCCGCCGCTGACTGGGGTGCGGGGTGCCGGGAGACTCAGTGGGTGGTGGAGGTACCACTGACCACCAGGTGTCTTGTACATTCTGCCCGCGATCGGGCGCCACGGTCACTGGACCACCAGGGCATTTATCAGCCCATGCTCGCGATCGGGCGCTGGATAGCGGTCCACTGGACCACCAGGGAGTTTTAACTCAGGCCGCGATAGGGACTGGTCCACTGGATTACCAGGGATTAATTTTACACATGCCCGCGATGGGCGATGGGGATCGGTGCACTGGACCACCAGGATTGATTTTACACATACCGCATCGGGCGAACAGGAGCAGAGCCGCTGAGGGGCAGCAGGACTTCGGTCCCCGGCGGCTGCAGCCTGGCAGGGGGCCAGGCGCAAGTCGCCGAGGATCGGTGCACTGCATGCAGATGGGGCCATAATGACATGCAAATGGCCCCATTTGCGCCTTGCATGCATAATGGCCACATTTGCATGCCCACGGCTGAATATCGCAGTTGCTGCTCCGAGCGCAACCGCACTTGCGCTGGCACAGCCCACTGCTCCCCTTCTGCCACTTGCGCTGGCGCTGTGTGTGCGCCCACAGTGCCATATTCAGTGGTGCTGAGCCATGGTGCAGCACCGTTGAATATTGCCTGGTCCATGCCCTGGCTCAACCCAGTTGCGCTGCTCCCAGGCTTACATAGAAACATAGAAGTTGACAGCAGATAAGGACCTCAAGGCCCATCCAGTCTGCCCATTTCTTTTTCTACCTTATAAATGTGCCATCGTCCTTTGCTGTCAGTGGCCTATCTATTCATACTCATCTGTATTGCTCCCTTATGCCTATCCTATGCCTGTTTGAAGCCCGGCACTGTATTCCTAGCCACCACTTCCTGAGGTAGGCCGTTCCATGCATCCACCACTGTTTCTGTGAAAAAGAACTTTCTCACATTACCCCTTAATCGGCCTCCCTCTAATCTCATGCTGTGTCCTCTTGTCCTGCTATTTCAAACAACATGAAGTCTTGCTGTATTCTGACATATTGCAGTGATGTCCAACCTTTGAACTGCCCCGGAGATGAAAGAGTTAACTTTCTACGCCAGGCATGGAACGCTGAGCTCGAGCTCAGTTGAGACTCTGTCTGTTGCTGTTTGAACTCAAACCGTCAGATTCTTTACTCTGCCTCACTGAACAGTTGCTCCGGAGATTTCCCCTTTGCTCGGTTCAAGTTTGTCGGTTAAAGTACCGTTTTTCTCGGTTTTCGACCGAATTTAATCCATTAACCTGTCGGTTCAGTCTCTGACTGTGGTATCGTGAGTACTAGATAGGTTTATTTTCTTGTTCTTTTGTGTGGAACTTGTAAACGTGAGATCGGTTCGGTTTGAACCGATCAGGTTGTTCAAAAAAGTTTATTCTACTTTTAGAGTGTGGTAACTGGTCCTTATCGGTTCTAAAACCCCGGATTTTATTACTTTTTTCCACGACCGTACACGGTCAGGAACCGATAAAGGGTGTCTTGCCTGGCGGATTGCGAAAAAGGGTAAGTTTTTGTTGGGACTGGCCATGTCTCAGAAACCCAAAAGAAAAACCGGGCCCACTGGGTTTCAACACTGTAGTGTGTGTGGGGAAGCCTTTGCTAAGGCTGATCCCCACACCACCTGTGTTTATTGTCTGGGGTTTGACCACCTCGATTCAGACTGCCAGATTTGCAAGAATTTTCCTGCAGCTACCCTGGAAAAGAGAGTTGGTAGGTTCAGGTAAAGGGAGGCCAAGAAGTCCGCTGACCCGGATGGCCAGCCCGGTTCGGTTCCAACCGAACCAGAAGGAGTGCCCTCTGACCAGGGCGAGACTTCTTCGGGCAAAAGGAGAACAGACTCCGAGGAGTTGGTTCCAGTTAAAAGAAAAAGAAGGGATAAATCAGCCGGTGCGGATCCACAAATTCTTTCTCCGACCGCTGATAGAAATAGCCGTGATAAGGATTGTTCAGTTGCGCGGTTCCGGCCGAAGCGGCACCATCAGGAAGGGGCTCGGTCCGGTCCAGTTCCCCCTGTTCCAGATTATAATTTAGAAGATTTTTATGAACCGGAGGAGGAGGAAGGAGAGTATGAGGATAGTGATGGTGATTACGAAAGTCTGGATGTGCCTATTGACCCGGACATCTCCCCAGACTGACCTTCAGGGGTTTCTCCTCCTAGGCTGTCTGAGTCCCCTTCCCATTTTATGTTCTACAAAAAAGTGGTGGAAACTCGTCAGCTTCCTATGGAAGAAGCTGTGGACGACCAGGAGGAGCCTGACTATGTTGAAATGATGGATATCCCAGAGTCCAGGAAGCTGTCTATTCCCTTCATAAGTCCTTTGGAAACAGACAATAAAATTTTAAAGACTCCTAATTCTATACCTCCTGTGGACAAGAGAATGGACAAGAGGTATACTCTCTCAGGCTCAGATACGGAGTTCCTTACCCAGCAATGCAGCCATGTTGGGGTAGTGCAAGCTGCTGCCTGTGATAAGGCAAATATACCCTTGGCTTTACACCCCAGATAAGGACTCCAGGAGGATTGATGCCATGGCAAAGAAACAGTACATGGCAGCATCCTTGGGACTCAGGCAGGCTAATTATATGGCCTATACAGCTAGATATCAGAAATCTAGATGGGACACTGTAATGGCCTTAGCTAAACAGGTCCCTGGCCAGCTTGCCAAGGAGCTGGAGCAGGTGGCTGTGGATGGTATTGAGGCATCCAAGGTGCAATTCCATGCTGCAGTGGACTCCAATGATGTTTCATCTAGAGTCATGGCTACATCTGTGGCCCTTCATAGGATGGCTTGGCTCAGATGCACTAGCCTGTCTCAGGATACCCAGACTAAGGCCATGGATTTTCCTGTTGTGGGTAATTCTCTGTTTGGGAGCAAGCGGAGAACTACATGAAAATGGATGAATACAGGACCACCTATAGGAGTGCTCAGGCCAAGAAAGGCAAGCCACTCCCCAGAAGCAGCATTCAGGGGCAGGGCAGGCCTTTTCATAGGCCTTTCTACCAAGCCCAGGCCTCCTCTTGTGCTTATGCTCAAAGGGGTTCTTCAGAGGAGAGGCAGACAGGGTACAAGCAGGCCTGCTTTCACCCCTCAGCCTAAAGCCCCTGCCAAACAGGCACCCTGATAGGTTTGCCAGGGCCGATTCTCCACCACCTGTAGGGGGCAGGCTGGCTTACTTTGTCCAGGACTGGATGTCTTTAACATCAGACAAATGGGTCCTGGAAGTAGTAAGCCAGGGATTGGTTCTCAGCTTCAAAAAATTTCCAAAGATGAGAACCAGATCCTTTCCACCTGCACATCCTTCAGAGGCACTTGCCTTAGAGGCTGAGGTCTCTTCCCTCTTGGCTCTGCGAGCCATAGAGAGGGTTCCACCCCTACACAAAGGAAAAGAATTGTACTCCAGGTACTTCCTAACCCCCAAAAAGACAGGAGAATGGCGGCCCATCCTGGATCTCAGATATTTAAACAAACACCTTTTAAAGCCAAAGTTCAAAATGGTGACTCTGGGAATAATTCTACCTTCTCTAAGGCCAGGGGACTGGCTAGTTTCCCTGGACCTCAAGGATGCCTGTTTCCATATTCTCATCAGAAGCTCCCACCGAAAGTACCTCAGGTTCGGGCTGCCCTTAGGCCATTACCAATTCAGAGCAATGCCCTTCGGCTTAACTTCTGCTCCAAGGGTGTTCACAGAATGCCTGGCAGTAGTAGTTGCCTTCCTAAGGAGAAAAAGGATCTCCATCTTTCCATACCTGGACGACTGGCTCATAGTAGGCCAGTCTCCAGACCAAGTCAAGTTACACCTTCAGATAACTCAGCAACTGCTCACTTCTCTAGGTTTCCTTCTGAACCTTTCAAAGTCAGTTCTAGAGCCTGTGCAGCTCCTCACCTTCATAGGGGCAGCGCTGGATACAGTAAAGGCAAGAGCCTTCCTTCCCCTGGACAGGGCAAGGACCCTTATCTCACTTGTCTCTTCATTCATCCTCCAGGTGTCTCGACCAGCAAGGCATTTTCTGCAGCTCCTGGGACACATAGCTGCCTCTACAGCAGTGGTTCAGGGAGCAAGATTCCAAATGAGGGACATTCAGTTCCACTTGAGAGCCTTCTGGTCTCAGAAAAAGGATCCTCTGACCAAACTAATCCCAGTGACTCGAACCCTGATCCAGGCGTTACAGTGGTGGCAGGATCAGGACAATCTAAGACAGGGAGTTCCTTTTGTCACTCAGTCTCATTCTCTAATCCTTACTACAGATGCCTCCCTCTTGGGGTGGGGAGCCCACTTGGGGGACCTGACCACCCAAGGGTTGTAGTCTCCTCAGGAATCTCTGCTTCACATCAGTGTATTAGAACTCAGAGCAGTGTTTCTAGCACTTGAAGCTTTTTTCCAGGTCTGTTCAGGACAAAGTAGTTCAGACAATACCACCACAATGTGGTATATCAACAAGCAAGGGGGCACTCGGTCTACGGCCTTGTGCACAGAGGCAATGAAGTTATGGTCTCTGACCTATTCCCTGAACACCTCTCTTACAGCAATACACCTACCAGGCAAGGACAATGTCCTGGCAGATGCTCTCAGCAGGATATCTCAGGGCCATCACGAATGATCCCTGGATCCCCTGGTTTTGAAGGTGATCTTCTCCAGATGGGGCACCCCACAGATAGATCTTTTTGCAGCCCCAGACAATCACCAACTTCCTCTCTTTTGCTGCAGGCCCCCAGTGTTGGGCTCAGTCCCCCTGGATGCCCTAGTTCTCAATTGGGAAAGGAAGTTCATGCTTTCCCCTTCCTCTCCTGTTCAAGGTGCTAGTCAAAATCAGGTCTCAACCCTGCAAGGTGATTCTGATTGCTCCAGACTGGGCCAGACAGCCCTGGTACCCTCTCTTGTCCTTAGCAGTCCACCTTCCCCTGTCTCTTCCCAGGAATTACAACCTGTTAACATGTGCTCAGGAGAGGGTTTGGTATCCGAATCTCAAATCTCTCACTCTCAAGACCTGGCTCGTGAAGAGTTAGAGTTTGCTGATTTGCACCTCTCTCAAGGTGTTCTGGATATCTTAAAGGCTTCTCTGAAGCCTTCCACTAAAACACTACAGCTCCAAGTGGAAAAGATTTTCCATATGGTGCTCTGGGAAGCGTATTTCTCAGAGTCTGCTGGCCTTCCCACAGTCCTTGACTGTATGGTTCATCTTAATAGCTTGGGACTCAGGCCAGCTACACTAAGAGTGCATCTGGCAGCTGTCTCTGCCTTCCTCTCAGCAGGCAAGCACTCTTCCCTTTCAGCTCATCCTGTGTGCTAAATTTTTCAAGGGATTGCTGCATACCAATCCTCCTTCAGGGACCCTGTCCCTACTTGGGACCTTAATGTTTGCATTACTCAGCTTATGCAACCCCCCTTTTGAGCCTTTGTCCTCAGCAGAGCTTAAGTAATTGACTTGGAAAACTGTTTTCTTGGTGGCCATCACTTCTGCCAGATGCATAAGTGAGTTACAGGCCCTGTCAGTGGAGCCTGATTTTATCTCTTTCCATAGAGATAAGGTGGTCCTCAGGACTAATAGGAAGTTTTTGCCTAAGGTGGTTTCAGATTTCCACCTTAACCAGTCTATGGCTCTTCCTGTTTTCTTTACTGACCATTCCTACTCTGGGGAGAGGAGGCTGCACAGCCTGGATGTGAAAAGGGCCCTTAGTTACTACATAGAGCGTACCAAGGGTCATAGGTTTGACTCCCTCCAACTGTTCCTCACTTATGGTAAGGTGGGTAAGGGAAAACCTGCCACTAAGAGATCTATTGTCAGGTGGATTGTCTCTTGCATTCAATTTTGCTCTAAAACTAGGTAGGATCCCCCTCAGGCCTGAGGGCTCACTCTACCAGAGGTACAGCTGCTTCTCTGGCTGCTGCCAGGGATATTCTTATCTTAGAGATTTGTCAAGCAGCCACCTGGAAGCGGTACACTCTTTACCAAGCATTACTCTCTGGATATCCAGGCTAGGAGTGATGCTCGGTTTAACACAGCAGTGCTTCACAGCCTATTTCCTAAGTAGGTTCTGTCCCTCCTCCTTGGAGGTACTGCTTAGTAGTCTGCAATATGTCAGAATACAGCAAGAGTTCATGTTGTTTGAAGAAAAAATTACTCACCTTAGTAATGTTGTTTCTTCTAATGGAGTCTTGCTGTATTCTGACCTCCCCCCCGCCTCCTCTCTCAGAACCTGGGTTTTTGGGATGTGGGTGGGCAGTAGCAGTGTTGGCACTCGGGAGGTGCCCCACCCCTTTTTTTTTCTCACCCCTTCAGTTTGGGTGTGTGGGTGTTGTGTGTTGTTTTATTTTTTGGGTTTCCTGACTTAAGTCTTTGTTTTGGGACCAAAAAATAATTATATTTAGTAGCCAGTTGGCTAGTGTAAGTTTACAGTTTCCACACAGGACACCCAGTGAGTATAGCTCGTAAAGATCTGACGGTTTGAGTTCAAACAGCAACAGACAGAGTCTCAACCGAGCTCGAGCTCAGCGTTCCATGCCTGGCATGGAAAGTTAACTCTTTCATCTCCGGGGCAGTTCAAAGGTTGGACATCACTGCAATATGTCAGAATACAGCACGACTCCATTAGAAGAAACAACATTACTAAGGTGAGAAATGTTTTCTTTTCTTATATTGAAACATGTTAGACTCTTTCACCTTGTTAATGCCTGTAAGGTGTTTGAATGTTTCAATCATATCACCTCTCTCCCTCCTTTGCTCTAGGGTATACATATTGAGCTCCGTTAATCTGTTCTCGTATGTCTTCTGATGCAGTCCCTGCACCATTTTTGTTGCCCTTCTCTGGACTGCCTCAATTTGTTTAATGTCCTTGTGAGGTGTGGCCTCCAGTACTGCACGCAGTACTCCAGATGGGGCCTAACCAGTGTCTTGCAAAGAGGGATTATTACCTCCCTTCTGACTTGGGATACCCCTTACTATCACACCCAACATCCCCTAGCCTTATCTACTGCTTTAGGGGTCTGCTTGGATGATTTCAGATAATCGGTGATGATGATGCCCAAGTCTCTTTCTTCCCTTGTGACTGCCAGCAACTCCCCTCCCAACCTATAGGTGGTTTCAGGGTTTCTCTTCCCTATGTGCATGATCTTGCACTTCTTTGCATTAAATCCCAGCTGCCACTCTTCCGACCATTTTGCTAGTTTATCCAGATCTCTTCTCATTTTTCCCACCCATCTGGATCATCTACTCTGTTGCAGATCTTGGTGTCATCTGCAAACAGACAAGCCTTACTCACTAGTCCATCTGCAATGTCACTGATGAAGATATTGAAGAGGACTGGCCCCAGGACTGATCCCTGAGGTACCCCACTTGTGACTTGCATCTCTTCTGACTGCTTACCATTTACCACCACTCTCTGTTTTCTGCCCGTCAGCCAGTTTGCCACCCAGCTGACCAACTTCTGACCCACCCCGAGCCTACCCAGCTTATTAATCAGTCTTCTATGTGGAACAGTGTCGAAAGCTTTGCTGAAGTCAAGGTAGGCAACATGAGCTGTTCCCCCTTGATCCACCACTCTGGTTACCCAAAGAAATCTGTAAGATTAGTTTGACAGGACCTTCCTTTTGTAAACCCATGCTGTCTTAGATCCTGAGCCCCTATGGATTCCAGGTGTTGCACTATCCTTTCCTTAAGGAGTGCCTCCATAATCTTGCCCACTACTGAGGTAAGACTGACTGGTCTGTAGTTCCCTGCCTCCTTCCTGCTACCACTGTTGTGGAGCGGGATCACATGAGCCCTTCTCCAGTCTTTTGGGACTTCTGTGCTCAGAGACTCACTAAATCATTCTGCTAATGCCTCTGATCATTCCACCCTTAGCTCCTTTAGTACCCTGGGATGTATGCCATCAGGTCCCATTGCCTTGTCCACCCTGAGCTTAGCGAGCTCTTGTAGGACCCATTCTTTTGTGAATGGAGTAGTGCTCACCTCCTCTCGCCCTATGTCCATGGTGCTGAGCTGTGGGCCCTGCCCTACCTTCTCTTCAGTAAATACTGAGCAAAAGTATCTATTTAGGATAGATGCTTTTACAGGTCCTCCTCACATGCCCCTCTCTCCTTTGAGCTTAGCAATACCCCTTTGGACTTTCTCCTTTCACTAATGTGGCTAGCCTGGCACAGTCTGAATATCCCAACCTGTGTGTCTTAATACGAAGGAAGGTCGAATCCAGATTGCTGCCCCTCTAGCCCTGAATGTAAAGGACGCTGACATCAGTCTCTCCCAGGAGGCAGCCAGCTTGCTGATTCTTGCTGCATCATATGCAATTCCTGTAAGAAAATATCCCTCTCATTTTTTAATATATGTCCAGACCCTCTTACGCTTCACCACTGTTTTGAGCCCAATGACATTTCATGTCATAAAGTTTAAACTACCCATGGTTTAGCCATGTGATATCAAAGTATTAAATTGTCACCACCAAAATATACATATTCTCACCCCAGGAATTCTTTAGAATCTATTGACAGTTGCAGTATGCCAGCTGGGTTCCAGCTGCCCCAGAGAGGAAGTCAGTGCAAATGAGGAAGGCATTGGCCAGTCAGGATACAGGTAGAGTGCTGCCTGCAGTCAGCCTGAGGGACCTCAGAACTTTTTTCTCTGCTGAACTGGCAACACTGCCCTGGAGCTCTTCTCTTCAGAGATCTTCCTGTGCCATTTTCTTTCTTTTTGAGTGCTGCTTTAAGGTATTTTGTATATTTTCTTAATTTTATCTATTTTTACCGCATCTGCGCTGGGTTCCGTTCAGTTGCTGGATTTTTTTTTCGTTTTTTTCCACTTCTATGGTTTTTTCTGAAGTAAAATTCACCCGCGTGCGTGCTAAATTGGGTCAATTTTATTTAATTCGTTAGTTTTTAGTATTGGTGTTTTTTAACGCTTTTGTGGTAAAATCATTGATTTGTTTTTTCGCGCGCATTGCGCATTTTTTCCATTGCACACCTGCGTGAATTCTTGGAACCCTTTTTTCTCTATTTAAATTCAAAATTATTATTATTATTTGAAGGGTAATCCCCTCTCTTTTGGGATGAGACTCTCTTGTTTGCTGTGCAGTGGGCTTTGTTAACAAGAGGTGTGGAGGTGGTTCTGTTTTTTTCCTCTTTGTGAAAAAAAAAAAATCTCTTAAAGTTGATTCTGATTTGCTTAAGCTTTGGCCTAACTATTATTATCTGGGCTTTTAGTCTACTCCCCCTCCTCTAAAAGCGCTGAGGAGGGTACCTCAAGTTAACACAAAAGAAATGACAAGTCCCCTTGGGACTTTTATTATTACAAGTCTGGTTCTGTAGTAGTTGTTTATCTGTCCAAGCCTTTAATTTGAAAATAGGCAGGGTGTCCTCTTCCGGCAAAAGATGGAGATTAATCTCCTCTGACCCTCCCTCCTGAAGGACTTAGGGAGACATCAGGGATTGATAAAATTATGCCCTCTGCAACTGAATTTCTGAGAGCTTGGCAATTATTCCAGACTTTATATTTCTGGGTGTGTTCTCGGCTCCTTCGGGTCTGAGTATTCCTCTTCTTGTTAATCCTTACACCCTAGGATAGTATTCTAATAATTATTATTAGTAATTTAGGAGAGAATTTTTCCTTCATGAACTCCCCTCGGGGCCCACTAATTCCAGTTGGTCACCCTGAGGTTGATTCAGGTTATGGCATAATGAGCGTGTGTATATATATATATATATATATATATATATATATATATATATATATATATATATATATATATATATATATATATATATATATATATATATATATATATACACACACACACACAAAATCTATATGTAATATACATCCGGTGGATTCCCTGGACTTTTCCCTCCGGGATGACGCTGATAAAGAGGTGGAGGACGACGACTTCGTAGGTCTGGTGGTTGCTGTCCTCCAAAGAAGTTGACAACTCTCTGAAGACACCTACAGGTAGGTTCTGGAAACCCCTCCTTCTCTTTCGGCGTTGACAGAAGCATTCAGATGAATTACCAGCTCAGTAAGTGTTCTGCTGTTTTTATCTGTACTCTTCAGATTAAGAGGTTAGTGCAAACAGCGGCCTGCTTCTCAGCCTCGTGCCACTGTCTGCTTTCCCTCAGAGATAGACTCTAGATAATCATGTACCACGTGTAAGAAATTTTACCTTTGTAGCATACGCTATTATATATTAAGAGTGTTTGATGCATACTGTCCTTGCCATAGTGCGGCATCTCTGGAGCACTGTTCAAAAGGGGGTTTGCTGGAATACCCAAGTGGTATTTAGTAGCACTATGCTTTCATAGTAAGTCATAATGTTACAGCTTCTAGAGTCTTGGTGTAGGTCGTTTCCCTCAGGCTTGTCTGTCTGAAAAGTTCCAGCCTTTTGGGTTATGCTTTGGTACAAATTTTGGTTTGTCTTTATGGCAAACTGAAGATGACAGGTACGTATGGACAAGTTTAACTCTCCTAGTACTCAGTTAAATATAAGCGTTCCTTCTCCAGAAGTCTCATTGGGGGGCTTCCGGTAAAAATTATTCTCCTTTAACCTTTTTCCCACGCCAACACATTAGGAAATTTCAAATGTGAATTTTTCGGGGTAGGCAGGAATGCTCTTTTCTTTCCTGATAATCCCTTTTTCTTCAGTTACTTTTCTTCTTGGTTCAAGTTTTTACCCCTTCTTTGGTTGGTTAAAAAAAATATAAAGGAAGATAGATATATGCAGATATTAACATTAAAAAGGATATATATATATATATATACAGTATATCTATGTGCATGATAAGTAAATAAATATCTAAAGTTTACCTCCAAATGCTGCCTTCTGTTGTTCTTCAGTAGCATGTCAGCAGTGGTAACTAGAGCACCGGAACCTCGTGAAAGGTTCCCTGCCTGCGGAGTTGGGCCTTTTTCTCAGGCTTTTACCTTAACCTTAAAGGAAATTAGGGAACAGCAAATCATTATCAATTTTCACAACCTGGGGTCAGGATGCCTCCTTGACTCGGGTCTTTCTTTTGCAAACGTAGGGGATTTTTCTTGTCTCCCTTGATACATTCTATGTTCTCAGTTCCTTAGTATGTTTTTTTTTTTTTTATCAGGCAGTTTTATTCTATGCTGTTTAGACTGCCTCCAGAGTGTTTTCAGTTACGGAGTAAAAATCAGGCTGTTCTCCAGGTATCTGGGTAGATTGGTGGTTCTTCTCATAAGACAGGGAATCTATGGTTTCCCTTATCAGAGGCTGGGCCGACCTTAGCCGATCCTCCTTGACTCTGGTTTTCAAACCCTAAGTCTGACATGTTGTTCCTACTCTCAAGGGTTATTAGTAAATACTAGAAAAAGTCCCCTAACTATTTAAATCTCAGCAACTCTTAGGGGGCAATGCTCATCTCTTGTCAGGGAAGCTCTTCCCTGCATGGGGTGCATAATTTTGTCACTAGAGTCCCGGGGCTAGGCCTCTAGGTAGATTCCAAATAAGAGAATTTTTGTGAAGCCTGAACCCTGTTACAAGCTGGACTTGTGTAAGGGAACAGTGAACTTCACCCCTCTCCCCTTCAAACCTTCGGTACAGAGGCATCCTTCCGGTTGGCGCTTCCCTTCGGAGGGTTCCATCATTGGCTCTTGGTTTCTGAGAGAGTCCTTCTTTCATCAGTCCCTGGAATCTCAGAGCATCTCTATCAAGCCTGAATGTTTTCAGTCCAGAGGTCATTTAGTTCAATATCCCTGCCCTGTATCACGCTAATGAGCATTTGGGACACAGGGCGTCCAATCTCTCTGCAACAGCTACGAGTGGTGATCTCTAGCTGGTTTCTTTGGAGGTGTCTTAGTCACTCATCCATCTGTCGGGCAAGGACAAAACGTTGGCATAGTCAGGGCCACCACAGGTGGGCCCTTCGTGGCATCCTCTAGCTGCAATAGTCAGGGCCACCGCAGAGTGGAGCCCTCAGCACACAAGTCCTAGCCACATCGTTCAGGGGAAAGGTCAGGCCCAGATCTGAATTTTCACCTCCAGCCCGACTCCAGTTTTTTCCCTTTTTCCTGTTGCAGGCCCCAGCTCGGGGTTCCATCCAGTGGTATTTTCTTATCTCAAGACTGGCCTGAGAAGTTTTCTTTCTCCCTTATAGCCCTTGTTTCCTAAGTACCTTTCTAGTTAAGCAATAGCCACCATGATCCCAGTGGCTCTGGACAACCTTGGTACTTTCTGAAAAATGTTTCAGTTAAACAGCCTTCTGGCTGCTTTCGCTCCACCTAGCTACTTCCTTCCTTGTTCAGGAATAGTGTTTTCTCAGCTCCCAGTCTTTTCTTCTCAAGGCCTGGTTCCTGAGAGGCTAGATCTCCTAGAGTCCCTGTATCCAAACAAGGCCTGAACGCCTATTGGGGGAGTTTTAGCATCACGAAAACCTCAGTTTTCCTAGGGGAAGGGTTTTTTTCCCCCTTGATATAAGGATAAAAGCCTAGAGTTCTTTCAGTCCTCTTTCTTCTCATGACTGGATTATTTAGTTCATATACAGGCATTTCTGTCTGGTACTTTGAACTAGTTGGGTCTTGTGTCTTGTTTCCTTTAAAAATATAAAGGTTTTTGTTTTTCTTCTAACAGTGGGACAGTAGACCTCTTTTTTTGGGAGTATACCTAGTGGTTACTTGATTCTTTTTCTATCAGGCAAGAGAAATCTGTTTTTCTCAGACCATTTCAAAGAATTCCATAAGTCCATTTCACTTCCAGACCCTTCTAGGGACCGGAGTTTTCCCCACAGAACACAAACCTCTGTGGGTTCAAGTTCATGAAGTGTCCTTTGAACCTGTGGAATTCTGTCCTGAAGCTAGTAACATCAAGACAATTTTTCAGCTTGTTTTCCTCTGTCAGATGTGTTTCAGAGTTTCAGGTTGTTCTGTTAGGCCTATCTTCTCAGTGCCTTTAAGAACAATTTAGTCTTCTGACAGATAGAAATCCATTTCACCTTCATCTACTCTTGTTTTTCTCTGCCTGTACTGCTCTCAGGCAAGACCTGTCTAGGCTATCTCAAGCTGCTTGGATGGGGGATGAATTAGTCCTGCCAGTCTGCTTCTGCAGTCCTAGCAGTTCAGGTACTGACATCATCATACCTACCGTTCCTGAGTTTTTGCAGAAAAGGAGAATCCTGCGACCAAGAGTATTTTTCCCTTGGGACTGTTTTCCTGTATTTAGGGTCTCCTTCAGTAAGGCTGACGACAGCCCTTCTTGTACTTAGGGCCTACCTCCTGGAGAACAGCTGCCTCATGGGCAGCGTTCAAGGTTATATCCTCACCAGAAGTGTGCAGATCACTTATTTGAAATGTGCTTTTTACATTCAATAAGATCTTTCTGGGATGTGTAGTCTGATAGGATGCCAATTTTGGCAGGATGGTAATTCAGAGCCACTTCTTAAAATAGGTTTCTGTGCCATCCTCCCAACTACACTGCTTCGAAGTCTGCAACTGTCAATAGATGCTAAAGAATTCCTGGGGTGAGAAGAAACAATTACTCACCGACGTAATATTACTTCTTCCCAGGTATTCTTTAGCATTATTGACACTCCCACCCTTCCACCCTGGAAACTTTGTCTTAAGGCTCTGCTAGGGGATTTGGCCAAATTGACGACTGTCATTCCTTTGTGTGATTTTAAAAAAAAAAAAAAAAAAATGTTTTTGCCCTTAAGCGGGCACAGTTTTGCTCTTTTCAGCTCAGAAATGTGTTCTGAGGTCCCTCAGGCTGACTGCAGGCAGCACTGTACTCTAACTGTATCCTTATTGGCCAGTGCCTTCCTCATTTGCGTTGACTCCTCCTCTCCAGGGCAGCTGAACCCAGCTGGCATACTGCAACTGTCAATAATGCTAAAGAATACCCTGGAAGAAGTAATATTACTTCGGTGAGTAATTGTTTCTTATCTGCCACACAGTTTCCA
The DNA here is from genome assembly GCA_016271365.2 of Neoceratodus forsteri. Classification (NCBI taxonomy): domain Eukaryota; kingdom Metazoa; phylum Chordata; order Ceratodontiformes; family Ceratodontidae; genus Neoceratodus; species Neoceratodus forsteri. The sequence goes on from CM057452.1 coordinate 1,622,198,586, forward strand.
CATCCGCCAATTAATTTTCAATTTTTTTTGTAAGCCCTCCCTCCAAACCGTTAATCCAACAAACAAAACTCTTGGGTCCCTTGTTCAAACCCAGGAAAACTCTTTTTCCCAACAAATCTTATCAACTTAAACAGTTCCCTTCAACTTGTCTGGGGTATCCTAAACTTCGGATTACTTACTTGAACTTAACCTCTATTTAAGTTCCCTCCCATCCTCTTGAATAAGGTATTGACCATATCCCCTTCCTCCTTTCCCTGCTTTACCCCTTCCTTTTTACTACCCAGCAAAATCCAGAGAGACTAGATCTTAATATTCGGATAGGTCTCCTGGGTTATCACACCCCTTCCCAGGAGATCCTCCGTGAGGCCTCCTATCCAACTGAAGCAAAATGTTAGTATTAATAAAAGAAAATAAAACACCCTTCCTTCAGATGTAGTAACCCCGGTTACAACCATTTATTCCACTTCTTTTCATGGATAGAGCTGGTCATCCATCCATCTACATCTTGTCTAATGAAAATATTTTGTCTTTAACCATCTTCTTGTACTGTGGTCACTAACAGAGTATTTGATCTCCCACCTAGCCACTCTTCTCCAACTTGAGAGTGGTCGAGGCATATATCACCTGGGAGGATTTGGGGTCCCCATTAGTGGGAAATTCTTGTCTATTGTGTGGAAAGGTCACCTGCCGGTGTGCTTCGGGTGGGAGCATCCAGGCTACTTTGTGGAGCACTGGGGGCCATACACAGCAGGGTCGCCGTGATGGTATCCCCAGCACTCCCGCTTTATGCCGCAAGCGGTATAGTAGGTAAATTGCTCTTCCGAAAAGTTCCAGTGCCAAGTCTCCCACCCCTCCCATTTTGCTAAAGTTAAAATGTGTGACCTTCAGTTATTCTCTGTTCGATGCCCTTAAAATTTTGGGCAAGTAATATTAGTTACATCCCACCTCTTCGCCTGTTACTCGTTGTGCCCCACGTCTCCTTGTTCCACCTGCCTTCCAAACAAATCAGGCCTCTCCGGTGATTGGTTGAAAGTTTATATCCTTAAAGCAAGTGCCCATTATTAGGAAAGGAAAGAACAAGTAATTATTTCAACGTATTAACATTGTAACATATTAACAAAATATCTAATAAACTTTAACTTCCTCCTTCGTTTTAGCCCATCATAAACTTATTAAGATCTGGGGAGCCGATAAGCCCCTGAAAGTCTGGTGTCCATTGGATCACATTCTGTCCACCCAATATATATGGGCCCATAGACTTTGGCCCAGAAGCAGTCCTGAAAGGCCGTGGCTGTGATCTATCATATCCCCATCGACCTTGTGGCCGGGAAGGAAGGTGCTGCGACCCTGCCATTATAGGCCATCTAAGTGTTGTGGGATGCGGATCAGTCAGTTCCACCTCCAAAAAAACTCAAGCCAGGGCTGCATAAAGTTTTACAGTACGTTTTATTTATTTTAAAGACGCAGTCATTGCTCGTGCTGAGCTGGGACTCTCGGTTGTCGGCTTTCTTATCCTCATCTGCGATATATTCCATCGCTGCTTCAGGATCCAAAAATGCATGCTGGTGCGAGCCTGACCTTCAGATGATTAATTTCGCTGGATACACCAGTGCAAAGGGCCAGTCCAGTTCATGGAGCTTCCTTTTTACTGGTAAGAAGGTTTGCCTTTGTGTTTGTAATGATCTTGAGAAGTCGGGGAAGATGCTCACTTGTCTGTTTTTTACCATGATCTTTCCTTTTTTTTCTGGCTGCTTCAAGTATGGCCTGTCTGTCTTGATACCGTAAACATTTTACAGTAATATTACGTGGCCTCTGGTCCGGATTGGGCTTGGTCCCGGGGATCGGTGCGCATGTTGAATATTTGGGGAAATAGCATCTGAAAGCACCAGAGATCACCTAAGCCACTTGCCGAGATATTGAGCACAATCCGCCCCCTCTGAACCGTCTGGTAGGCCCACAGTTCGGAGATTACATCTTCTTTCTGTGTTCTCATGGTTCTCTTTAATTTGTTTTAGCTGTGCAGTTTCTTTCAAGGCTTTCTGTAGATTGTAGTCATGTGGGTAATGTTATCCTCCTGGTTACTCGTACGGGTTTCTAGCTCCTGCAGCCATGTTTCTGCTCTGTCCACTGTGTCAGAGACTGAATTTACAGTCTGCTGTAGATGCTGAAATTCATGGACATATTTTCAGAGCCCGCTTGCATCTTCATTGTTAACTCATATTTAAGGTCAGTAAAGAGTTTTCAAGGACCTGGTAGGACGGCTCTATAGGCAACTTTTCTGCTTGTCTGCCTGCTCTGGGTCCTCCAATGTGGGCGCGTGTTGCTTGGTGCTTGGAGCTTCAGGTCCAGATTGTTAGAATGTTCTCCCATCTGTTTAAAAGTTATTTTGGCCTGGGTTTTGGACGATTTTGCCGTGGAAGACATAACTACGTCTTTTACAACCAATATTTCACTGATTGGTAATGATTTAAAGCAGAATGGTTAAGATTCTGTGTGGATGGATGAGGAGCTGTAGATCAGATGTCCATCCCCTTGCCCAGCTAGGCCACGCCCCCATCTGTCCCTCCTCTTCACAGGTGGCTGAGTTCACGCTGCTTAGCTGTTGTGTTCTTGCTAGCAGCCAAAAAAGTAATAACCAGACAATGGTTGAAGACTCAGCTGCTGACTGTAGAACATTGGCAGGAAAGACTTACTGTTTATTTACACAGCAGATCAGATTGTTTTCTAGCTGAATGGCAGGATAGGATCATGTATATAATGATGAGGGATATAATCATAGAATTTGCCAGCAAATGACAACTGCTTGGCCCACATACTCTGCCCATTTTTCCTTGCCTATAGGATTACTGCCAATTCTATTTGATCTCTGGCCCATTCACCACTCCTTCTCTTTCTCTAAGATTCCCTTATGCCTGTCTCATGCATTCTTGAACCCCACCGTTTTCAGCAACATTTAACACTTTCCTACCCTGAGGTTAAATGCTGTTGAAATCTGTGATGTGAAAGGGGTAGGTTAATCTGGAGAACACTCTTTAGTTTTGTCTCTCTATATTAGATGCTGGAATTGCAATAGTGTGATAGAGGGTCTGAAATCACTTTTTTATTTTATGAAGGGGGTTCTCTTCTAAGTCTGTTTTGCTACTGTATCTAAGTGTGTTTGCATTTGTTTGCTGCTTATCCTGTAATAATTGTAACCTGCCTTGCTCTTCTCAATAAAAACATGTTTTAAAAAAAAAAAATAAATAAAAAACAGTTTTATGGGAGGGTGGACACAGACGAAGGGATCAGGAACATGAAGGAGCATATGGAAAGGCTGGAGAGATGGTCTGAAATCTGGCAACTGGTAGTCTAATGCCAAGAAGTGTAAGGTCATGCAGGTGGGAAGAACCTAGAACTGGAATGCAGGTTGGGGTGGGGGTGACAGTCACAGTGTCCGAGGAAGAGAAAGATATAGGCACTGCAATTTCCAGTTGCCTGGAGCCAGCTAAGCTATGCAGTAAAGGAGCAGCGAAGGCAAACACTGACACTGGGTTGCTTAAGCAGGGGTTCACAAACAAGAAAGAAGGTCATACTGCTTCATACAGACACATAATGTGGCTACACCTGGAGTACCGTGTGGCACTCTGGAAACCCCATCGCATCAAGCATTCGTTAATGCGACTTCCAGTTCCGGTTATGCCTGGGTGAAGACGTGTTTCGCGAGGCTCCCGCCTGAAATTAATTAAAAGAGCACAAACTAAGTCCTAATCTAAAAAAATTGGGGACTCTATCCCACAACTATTAAACAGCTATGCTCCAATTACTAAAAGTATGGCCAAACAGCACTGTAACAGATTTCAGCCCATCGCGGAATATACAGAAGCGGAGGACCCTGTGTCAGATGAGGGGGAGGCCCAGTCTAGGCCTACTCTGAGCTTGGAAAGGAAAAGCGTCCTCTTCTAAACTTAAGGGACAAAAGAAACCACCGGAGCTGACCTCCGAAACTATCCTGCAAGCAATGACTGCCTTCCGTGGAGAGGTCCGTGAATCGCTAAAAAATATTCGAAATGAGTTAAACAGCCTACAGACTAGAGCCACTGAGGCAGACCGCCAGATTTCTCTGAATGCCTCCAGATTAGACGACCTCGAGAAAACAGTTTGTTCTCTGGTTGCTGAGCAATTAGCCATTTCCATCAGACAGGAAGACGCAGAGAACAGGGTCAGAAGAAGAAATATACAAATTTTGGGGCTTCCAGAGGGCGAAGAGGGAAACGTCTCCAGGGCCTTTGCAGATTATTTTCTTCACTTATCGCTTGAACTGGACACAGATTTTCAACTCAATGTGAGGGCCCACGACTGTGTTGGGTCAAAGCCATCCTGCCCTGAAGTCAGACCCCGTTCTTTCATTTTGCGCCTCCTAAGTTACCAGACCAAAGAAATTCTCCTAAATAAAGGCAGGAGGGCAAAGTAATGTGGGGCCAACAAAGACTTCTGTTCGATAACGATTATGCTCGTTCACCCAGCGGCAACACAGGGAATACAGCCCTTTATTTCCCATTCTTCAATCACAAAAAATCCGATTTCGAACCCCTTACCCTGCCAAATTGGTGGTTACCTTGTCATCAGGTCAGCAAACATACAGTTCAGTTACAGAGGCCACATCTGATCTCCTGCTCAGAGGAATCATCACAGAGTAGGCAGCTGAGGTGGTCAGATTACGCCAGAAACTGTTTAATTCACCGGAGCGTACCAACTTGCCCCAAGACAAAGATACACCGATTGCAGAAATCCTGAAATGTTTACAGCAATACCGCAACCCTACAATGTCTCCCTGAAGAGTCCTGAGGTACTGTTTACACAACTGTGTTGAGCTTGGTGTGGGTTCCTGTCTTTGGGGCTGGGGAAGTCTGGGGACGCTAGGGGCTGATGGAGGGTGCGCTTCTACTGGTTCAGGCAGCTAAATATAGATTCGGTGTTGGGTTGCCATTTGGACCATTGTGAGCTCCCAGATGGTGGGGATTTTCCCAAACCAGGGAGCTTTACTATTAGAGGACTATGGCCTCCTGTCTCTTGTGCCCTCGTGGTTGATTTGTCCCTCTCTGGGTTCCCCTCCCCTACCTGTACCCTGAGGAGGGCTCCAAGCTGTCTCTTGTCACAGGGAGAGGTATTTCCAGACCTCGGACTCTCTTTCAAAGGATAAATGTATGGATGCGGATTCTGGACACCAATGGAACTTCTGTTTCTCCTGCTAGAGTGTTTTGTCATACTGACTTGATAAATGCCTCTATTTTGATCTGCGCTGAATCTTGGACAACATAATTTGCACCTATATTTTAACTGGGGACAAAATGAAAGAATATCTTATAGAGGTGGATGGGGAGGCGACTCGGGGGAGGGGGTAAGTTGCCTAATTAGTTTAAGTTATAAGTTAACAGCTCTGTCACTATACTGGTCTCTGCAGGGTTCGTCTTGAGACTGTATTCTAGATTCATGTCTGCTCTAAAGGGTTGGAGAATTCCTCTTAATCAGAGCTGCCTGGGAAAAATGGGACCTCCGGCCCCTCTTTCACTATGAGGGTAGGGCTTTGCCTCCTCTGATGCCCCTTGATTCTTGCCCAGTCACGGGCACTAGAGTGGTGCTACCTCTTCAGTTTTCGGGAAGTGGGGGCCCTGAGGGTAGGTTTCTCCTCGTGGGGGAGAGAGATTGGGACTTCTGGTCCTCTACTGAATTTGGTTGACCCTAATGGTATTCAGCTGGTCCCTGATTAGTTATTACCACAGGTTATTTCAGTGGGCTCAGTAGTGGCCAGGAGGAGTTCTGCCACAATCTGTACACTCTTGGATTAGTATTAAGAGTCGGGGATTTATTTGATCCTCCCCTAATATACTCAGACATCGATTTATTGGGCATAGACTCAAACTTCTGGACTGTGGGGGATGTTGGGATTACTCCAGTTTTATTCTGGGATCGGGTTATGGAGAGGTCTCACTAACTGATATACACTTCTTAGCTTTCAAAAGATGGCTCCGAAGTCGTATAAAGGGGCTATTTTCTTATATAGGTAGGGTGGGGCTTTCCTTCCGATACTAATCCTATGCTTTAATGCTAAATACCATTACTTGAGCTACACTCCCCACATTCTACTATGTTGGTCTAAAGGTTTCATAAAAAGGCGGTATGCCTTCGAGGTGACGTGGGTTTTACAATAGCCTTGGCACCACTGGTTCCACCCCGGAGTGGTTTTTTTGTTCACTCCTTCTGGGGCTCTGTTCCTGATCCTAGGAATATTTTTCCTTCGTCTGGTTTAAAAGCCCCACATTCCTCTCCTATCCCTAGTGGATCCCAGGACAGGATGTTTCAGGGGGGCACTATATGAGTACCTCCCAAATGGAAGTCGGACTGTGTGTAGTTTTATTATGGTTTAAAACAGTTTGTAAAAGTTCTATCCTTAAGGGTTTTGTTTTATATTGTTTAATATTTGCTCTTTTTACCACTACTACTGTAAGGCAAAAAACGCCCAATGACCTGGTTTTTGGTCAAAAAGTTATTTATAGACTATTCCACAAAATGGTTATTTGTGTAAGTTTATTAGATAGAGAACCTAAAAGTGTGTGTGTGGGGGTAAAAAACACACATACAGAGAAATGATATTTTTAAAATATGTTTTATTGAACAGTTTATTAAATCCACATCAGTTGAAGTCTTCTTCTACGGGTCTGGTTCGGCCGCATGGGGAGCTTGGTCCAGATGGTATCCTATATGTCCACCCTGGGGGCGGGAGATAGAAAGGAAGGATGTTAGTTCTCCAAGAACAAAATGTCAGTAAACCCTGTTAAAATTATATCGCATAATATTAATGGTCTCCATGACCCTAATAAAAGAGCATGTCTAATGCAATTCCTAGTATAAAAAAAAAAATAAAATAAAAACTTGGATCTTATTTTTTCCAGGGGCACACCTCTCAGAATCTGAACATCTTAAACTAAACTGGGGTAAGAAATTCCGGTGGTGGCCTCACATGCACAGAGAGGAAAAGGAGAGGGTTGCAATTTAATTTTTCAGAATACACCTATGGAGATGCAACAAACCCATATAGATACCCAGGGTCGCTTTGTAATTGTCAGGGATTATTATACGGCAAACAGGTCACACTGGCCAGTGTATACTTCCTCTCTCCCCCGCAAACAAAGTTCCCACGCTCAGGGCTTTATAGCCACTCTACTTGATCTCCTCCAAGGTCAGTTGATTATGGGTGGTGATTTTAATTTAACATTATCTCCCATGTGGACTGCTCTGACCAGAAAACATGGAAATACTTCCACAACCAAACAGTTCAGAAACACCATTGGACATTTGGGACTAGTTGACGGTGGAGACGATATTTCCTCTACTCCTGGCTTTACTTATTACTCCCAAGATTTAAATCTTACTCTAGGCTGGATTATTTTATGACCACATGCGAACATCTTTCCACGGTTCAGGACATTACCTTTGGCCCAAAGCTGTTATCTGACCACCATCCTCTGATCTTAAAACTAGATATGGGAAGAGAGAAGAGGAAATCCCTCTGGAGATTGAACCCATCCATTTTTGGGGACGGAATTCCAGGAGAATATTTCATCCAGACTCCCCCTTTTCTTCCTTGAGAATGCAGACCCGGATGTGGGATGCGATGAATGCCACCATCTGAGGGGAAATAATATCGTATTCTTCTAAAAAGTGCAGAGAAAGAGAGGCTGAATACCAAAGGTTGTCAGGTCTACTATTAGACTACTAGATGTTATACTGTGATGGAGACACTGATCTCCAGAAACAAATTAGAGATACCAAGGCGGCCCTGCAATGGATTATAGACAACAAGGTACATCAATCTTTATATTATCTCCATCAGTCAGTCCATGAGGTATTAAGAAACTGGCTTGCAAATTAAGGGCGCGGAAAAGTTCTTCCACTATTCTTAAACTTAAAAATCTCTACAGAGGAAAATACACCACTCCGATAGTCATATCCAGTAGGCCTTTTCTGACTTTCTACTTAAACTATATTCCCTGAGTCTGTCCCATACTCAAACTATATCGAAACAATTCCTGGAGCAGGCTAGCCTCCTACTCTGTCTCCCCTTCAAATTAAAACATTGACATCTTCTGTCTCAACCTTGGAGATAGAAGAGACGATTAAAAATCTTAGTTCGGGCCGGTGTTCAGGCCAGATGGCTACACTTCAGAGTGGTACTTTCAGTTCTCCGCCTGCCTAAGTAAGACACCGCGGAGATCGCTCCTCAGCTTGACTGACTTTAGATTTATTTTCCGTGAAAGTAAACCGTTTTATTTCTAACTTTATTGCTGCCCTTATTTGATAGATTTTATTTAGTAGCGTTAGTTTTAGTTGTTTTTCCTTCAGTTCACACTGGCTCAGTGGTTCTGCATAACCGTTGAGGAACCAGTAGATTCTTTCTATTTCTTTTAATTTCTGGTGTGTTTAACTTAATTTCAGAACCTGTTCTGTTTTGTAAGGTTGGTTTTAACATTTTTCTGTCGGACTGCAGTTTCTTCCTGTTGGGAACTGACTGTTTCTGCTGTAGTGGATCTGACTGGAACCAATTTTGTTTATTTTATTTTAAAATTTCGATTCGAACTGACTTTTAAATTTACCGCTCTGAGTAAGACGTGGATGGTTATGTCGGGCTAAAAGAGTACAGAGCCTACTGATTTCAAAAATGTTTGCATTGTGGGGAAGTGTTTGCCAAAGTTGACAAGCATGACTCAGGTTTATTTTGCCTGGGTGCTTCACACTTCCAGGCTAATTATGAAATCTGCAAAACCTTTCCTTCAAAAACTGTTGAAAAAGACTCTAACGGTTTCAAAAGAGATGTCTGCTCCTTCAGTTCCTGTTGATCAGTCTACTGATGAACCGAGCCCATCCTCCTCTAAAAGGTATAAACCTAAGGAATTGGAACCACCTTCTATAGATAAAGGTGAGTCCTCTAAACCTAAACATACTGAGGAACCGACCGCGGAGTCAGTTCCAATTAAGAAGAAGCATAAACAAAATCATGTTACCACACCTTCTACTGAAAAAAGCAAAGGAGCTCCCAGTAGACAAACTGGCTATGCCATCAGCTGAAGCAATTGCACAGGCCCTTCAGGTACTTCAAGCCTTGCAGTGTGCTGCCTCAAAGGGCTCCGTACTGGTACCAGTTCAATAGATACCAGTGAAACCGTTGGATCTGGTATCTGTTCGTAGCGGTTTCTGCGGTTCCACAATTGGTTGCATACTCTCAGCTGTCCTGTGAGGAATTTGAGGAGGAGGACATAGAGAACCGATAAAACTGGACATTTCGGATCATGAGTTGGATCCCCCACCCCCCACCCCGTTACCGGAGGATTATTCCTTCCACTATACTTTTGTAAAACAGATGGTGGAAGCCCTTGATCTCTATCTACGGAACCATGGAAGATGGATGAGGAAGAGGTCAAATGTTTGGACATGATGGGGTTAATATCCACCAAATGACTACTGCTTCCAATAAATGAGTCTTTAGGGAAACAGGTTTTAAAGGTATTGAAACCCCTATTTTGTCTTGCTAATAGACAAGAAGGCTGATAAAGGTATCAGCTAACCCGGTCAGGGAGAGTTTCTTTTCTCCCATCTTGACCATGAAGTGGTGGTCCAGGCAGCAGCTTGTAACAGGGCCAAAGTTCTGCTGTTCTCTCATCCACCAGAGAATGGCTTCAGGAAAATGGACGGCATAGCGAGAAAAGGGTATTTGACTGCCTCTTTGGCTGTTAGGCAGGCACATTCCATGGCCTATGCTGCCCAATACCTGAAATCACTGTAGAATTCAGTGCTGGCAGTAGCTGAGAAAACTCCTCAGGGGCTAGCAGCTGACTTAGCAGAGACAGCCAGATGTGGACTGGAGGCCACTAAGTACCAGTTTCATATGGCAGTGGATGCCAGTGACACTGCTGCCAGATGGATGGTAGCACTGACAGTGGCACTGAGATTTGCATGGCTTAGAGCCACAAATCTCTCTCAGGACACTTGGACCAAAGCCATGGACTTCCATGTGAGAAAAATTTCTGTTTGGGACAGGACTGAGGCTTATAGTACGTGAAAAGATGGACGAGTATAAATCAACTTACAAGAATAATGCTGCAAAGGAGGAGCCCTCCACTTCATATAGACACAAGGAAGGAGAGGTAGGGGTAGGTCGGCTTACAGCAGACCATTTTTCCTGGCTCGGACTACCCCTGACTACCAGCAGCAGAGAGGGTACTTCAGGTGCAGGGGTAGAAGAAACTGTAGGCATGCAGACCATGCCACACAGGCTAAAGCCAAACCAAACAGAACCCTTGATGTGCCCTGTAGGGGGCAGACTGTCTCACTACTTCCAGGCTTGGGAGAACATTACTACAGACAAGTGGGTCCTAGAAGTAATGAGTCACAGACTTGCCCTCAGCTTCAAGTCATTCCCCAAACTGAGGGCAAGACTGTTCAGACCAGCTTTCCTAGCAAAAAGGGTGCTCCTGGAATCAGAAGTTTCAAACCCTTTGCAGGCAAAGGCAGTGGAACCTGTCCCCTTCCTCCAAAGGGGGAAGGGGTTGTACTCCAGGTACTTCCTAACCTTGAAGAAAATGGGGAGTGGTGGCCCATTTTAGACCTAAGAGTTTTGAACAAGCACTTGGCAAAGCCAAGGTTCAAGATGGTAACCTTGACAGGAACATATGAGGAGTATGGCCGCCGTGCTGGGCAGGCTGTAAGCAGCAGGAGAAATAGCTGCAGGATTTCTTTTTTGTCCCTCGTTAACTTTGTTTTAAAACAGCGTGAATCGGGAAATGGAGAAACGGAGAATCGTTTCAAACGGGGGAACGAGAGTCATTTAAATCGTTCTTAAATTTCACCGTATAACTAATAAGGAAACGGAGAATTGTTTGAATTGGGAGACGGAGACGAAGACTGAGATTGAGACGGAGAATCATCTTAATCCCTAAATTTCACTGTCAGTGAAGTAAGACCGGAGACATAATCAATAAGAAATTTTTACCTTGCTGGTTGGGTTGTGAGGCTTGGAGTTGAATCAGTGCTTGGACTGTGCCGAGTTTCAGAGTGGGATGTCGATGGGGAGAATGGAGCTGATGGTGTGGAACTGAAGGAAGAGGGTTCTCGTGCTGCAGGGACTTTTAACTAAGTGGAGATTGAATTGTCGTACTCTGGTTCTACAAAGGAGTCAGTTGGAATCGGACAGTTGTTTGGTCGGACGCCAAGTTGTCATTTCCTCCTGGGAGTCTTGTCTCGGCCTGATCCCGACTCAGTGGTGTGCTGCAGGCTTGCTGCTGTAGGGCGGTCGGCTCTGTGGTGCTTCTGCTCGTCAGGCAGTAGCTGGTGGGCTGCCATTTGGCTGAACGGGTCTGGGGAAGGGTTCTGGGGCTGGGTTGAGGCTGGGAGAGGTCGTGGAAATAAATCCGACACGACTCTGGCTGGAGTGAAGATTATGGATCTGTGAGGGAATGTGAGCCTGCAGGTCTGACATGTGAATCCTGTATATAGGAACAATAGCAAGTTAGTCTGTTTCATTTGAATCTATAATTAGTAAATAATAAGTTGCATTAGAGTTTCCTTTAGAACTTTGTTGGGATACATAACTGTTTTGGTTCTCCGTGGAAGTGAGAGCCCATGGGAAGGACCAATTTACATTTATGACTTCTGAGATGTGAACTTTTTCCGATATGACAAAGCTGCTGGATTGATCAAGATTATTAAGTGATTTTGTTGATTGAATATTTTAGTTTTATAATTTAGTTATTTTAGTTTAGTTTTATGTTAGTTTAAACAAGTATTAAGTTTGAAAATGTATTTTATTCTCCCCTCTGTGTGAGGGATAGTGGGTGGGATTGGTAAATAATTTGCCTCTCTTTTCCACTACTTTGTGAGAGGAAGTGGTGGAGTTTTCATCAAAAGAGTGGTTTTTTGTGTTTTTGTTTGTCTTTGTTTGTCTTATTATTTATTTTCTGTTTTTTGGTAAAGTTGATAAGGGGGCGCATTATTAAAGTGTTATTTTTAGTGGTATTGATAGGTTTTAATGTGTTGGGTTGGTGAAAGCACAGTCAGGCGGTACTCCTCCTCAAGACTAAAGGATCTCTGACCTTTTGAATGTCCCACACTCCCTTTAGAAGTGTATAGGAAATGCCGAATACTTGGCATTTCGAGACGTGGAGTGGTGGGAATAGGAGATCCTGGAACTCTTGGGGGATGGGAAAGGAGGGAGGATAGGAACAGTTAGAACCTAGGGCGCCTAGGGCGAAATGGATGCAGGAGCTGGTCCGCATCTTGGCGTCCATACCCAAGGGCACTGACTTGATCAGGCAGGAAGCGAGTCATCCTTGAGTCTCGTCCTTCAAGGTGTTAAGCAATGCTAGGTCTATTAGAAACAAGACTGCTTTAGTGGCAGATCTTGTTGCTTCTGTGGACTTAGCCTGCATCACCGAGACCTGGCTTGACGAAAATGCAGGCCCCATTTTGGGATTCATGGGTTCGGACGGGTTCTCCAGTGATTCACCGCCAGAGTGGACCGTAGGGGCGGGGGAGTTGCAGTCTGTTTTAGACAGGAACTGGACCTCAGGGAGGAGCCGTTGGATATACCAACTCCCTTGATTGTATTGTGGGTGCAGGTGCAGGTGCAGGATTCAGGATACTCCTCATTTATCAGTCCACCAGGTGATGGAGAGAATTCCTGAGGGAGGTGGCTGATTCATCGCCGAGAGGGTTTTGAAATTTCCGATGGATAATTCTGGGGATTTCAATGCCTGGTCAACGATGAACTTGTGCTTTTGGACAAAACCTCCTCCAATTGACTGATTCATTGGGCCTGACACGGTTATTACCACTGCAACCCACCAGGGGGACATTCATTGACCTGATATTCCATCTGGGGATGGAAATCTCCAATTTGGAGGTGGAGCCCATCGGTTGGTCTGACCATCATGCCCAGAGGTTCAGTTTCATGGCCCCGAAGAGGCCTGCCCTAAGGAGATAGTACAGTTTCGTCCCTTGAGAGGAGTTACCTCAGAAGGCCTAATGACTGAGCTGGACTTCGTGTTTTCCAATGGATAGCATGGATCCAGGGTCTTTAGTGCTGGCCTATAATAGGGCAGTTGTTGAGGACCCTGGATGTCATTACTCCTTTCAGTATTCGCCCCTGTACTCTTCACCCGAGTCCCGTGGTTTACCGCGGAGATCCGTGGGTTGAAGAGACAGGGTCAAGATTGGAGAGACGCTGCATGAAGACTCACCTGGAAGTTGGACCGGCTTAGACTGCTAGATCATTATAAAATTCACTTCAGTTAGCAATCTCCCACAAGAAGGCAGAGTTCCTGTCCAGGGAGATTGCTACAGCAAGGAATAGATCGCCCAGCTCTTCCAGACTATGGACAGACTGTGCAATCCAGTCTGTCTTTATGCCGGTCGAGCATTATCACAGTTACAGTGTGAGGAGTTTTGCGACGTTCTTTGCTGATAAGGTGTCTGCTGTCAGAGATGAGATCAGCCAGGGCCTCCCATTGGGTCTTGCAGTGACCAATAGAGGACACAAGTACCCATTTGACCTGGTCCACGCTCAGTCAACCGGTAGTTATGGATATAGTGAGAATCGTCCAGACTCTGCGCCCAACTTTCTGTGGGCTGGATCCGGCCCCACGCCTATTTGTGGGTGTGTAGAGGTTATCGCCCGATCCTTACTGGGATAGTAGTGGCATCATTGGAGAGAGGATCTTTCCTGATCCTTTGAAGGAGGCAATAGTACGCCCCTCTGAAAAGCCCTCCTTGATCCTGACTGCCCAGGAAACTACAGATCAATCTCTAATCTTCCCTTTGGGAAGATTATTGAGAAGGTGGTCGCTGGCAGCTGGAAGATTATTTAAACATCCACAATATCTATGACCCTCTCAGTCTGGCTTCAGGAAACAGCACAGCACTGAGACGGCTCTTGTTCGGTATTGAATGATCTCCTGATGGCAAGAGATCGGAGAACTCTGCTCTATCTTGGTTCTCCTTGATCTTTCAGCTGCATTTGACACTGTGGATCATGGTGTGCTGCTTGAACGCCTGTGGTCTCTCTGTGGACTAAGGGGGGGTGGTCCACAGTTGGTTTAAATCTTTTCTGCAGGGTAGGACTCAGAGAGTAGTGTCGAGGATTTATTCCTCGACCTCTCGCTGTCTACACTGTGGAGTGCCACAGGGTTCAGTGTTGTCCCCCATGTTATTTGCGGTGTATATGCTTCCATTAGGGGACATCATAAGACATTTTGGTTTGAGTTTCCATTGCTATGCCGATGATTCTCAACTCTATATGTCTTTTGTGCCCGAGCAGGAGTCTGAGTCAAGTACATTGTTTAACAACTGCCTCCAGGAGATACAGAACTGGATGAGTGCTAATTGGCTGAGGTTGAACCCGGGGAAAACAAAGGTATTGGTGGTGGAACCGGGGGTAAGGATATCAAGTCCATGGGCAGGAAAACTCTCAGGTTTATTTCTGGGAGGAACCCCGCCCATGGCATCTGGTCAGGTGCGTAACCTTGGTGTTATATTTGACGAGGGCTTGACCCTGAGGGCACAAGTGTCAGCCTTAGTCAAATCATCCTTTTTTCATCTAAGGAATATAGCACGGGTGAAACACTTGATTCCATCAGAGGATCTTCCTACCCTGGTCCACGCCTTGTGTCCAATCGCCTTGATTATTGCAACGCCTTTTATCTAGGGCTGCCGGGAGTGGATATCCGTCTACAGCTGGTGCAAAACGCGGCAGCTAGGTTGTTGACTGGAAGCCCGAGGTCCAACCATATAACACCTGTGCTTCGCGAATTGCACTGGCTGCCTGTACAGTGGCGGATCACTTTCAGGTCATATTGATGACCTATAAAGCCCTACACGGTTTGGGACCCGCTACCTGAAAGAACTCCTGACTTCTTACTGTCCCTCCTGTTCCCTCCGATCCTCTGGTGAGGGATTGCTGGAGATTCCCAGGGTAACCTTAAAAACATCTAGTGGAAGAACATTTGCCTTTATGGCCCCTACCCTGTGGAATTCTCTACCTTGCCAGATATGCAATTGCCTGACTGTGGAGAGCTTTACAAAAGCTATAAAGACCTTCCTTTTAACCAAGCATTTTTATAGTGATTTAAATTATATTGGATTGTTTTTTGAATTTGTTGTTGTTTATAGTTGTGGTTTGATTTGTATGATTGTAAAGGCTTCTGAGCTTTGGAAGGGCGCCTTAAAGAAATAAATATTTACTTACTTACTATGATTCTTCCCACTCCTCTGCAAGGAGACTGGCTGGGATCCCTGGATCTGAAGGACGCCTACTTCAGCATTCCCATCAGAGAATCCTACAGAAAGTACCTCAGGTTACCTTGGGGTCACTACCAATTTGCAGCCCTGCCACTGCCTAATGTCCACTCCCAAAGCATTCACAAAGTGCTTGGCAGTGGTGGTGGCATATTTGAGAAGGCAGGAATAAGTGTTCCTTACCTAGACAACTGACTTGTGTGTAGAGTCACCTCAACAGGTAAGGGATGCCCTTTCTTTCACCCAGAGCACCCTAGAGTCCCTAGGTTTCCTGATCAATGTCCAAAAGTCAGTGCTTCAGCCTGTTCAAGTACTGAATTTCATAGGAGCAGAGCTAGACACCCTGAAGGGAAGGGCTTTCCTTCTCCAGGACAGGTTGGACAGCATTCTGCAGATTAAATGTTCTTTTTGCCACAGCAAACCAAGGCCAGCAAGGCACTTCCTACAGTCGCTGGGTTATATGGCTGCAGCCACAGGAACTGTGCTAGGGTTAGGGTTCTAAATAAGGGACATTCAGCTTCACCTCAGGGAACATTGGTGCCAAAGGAGAGATTCACTCTTAAAACTTGTGCCAGTGAAGTGGATCAGCTGCAGGCCCTGCAGTTGTGGCAGGACAGGGACAATCTCAGAGAAGGGGTTCCATTTCAGATGGAGTCCCCAGTGCTGGTCCTCAACAAGTGTCTTCTCTCTCAGGGTGGGGAGCACATCTGGAAGAGCATACATGCATGTGCACAGCACATGGCCCCTGCAGAGTCACTTTGCACATAAATCTCCTAGAGCTTAGGCAGTGTTTCTGGCCCTGCAGGCTTTCACATCCCTGATAAAAGGCAAGGTGGTACAAGTCAGGACAGACAACACCCCCACAATATACTACATCAACAAGCAAGGGGGGGATAAGTTCCAACCTGCTGTGCACAGAGGCAATGAAAGTTTGAAGTCTAGCATACTCACTACAGGTATTCTTATTGGCCATTCATCTACCAGGAAAGGACAATACCTTGGTAGATGCACTCAGCAGAATCAGCCAGAGCCGCCACAAATGGTATCTCAACAGACAGGTTCTGCATGCGTGTTTTGAATTGGGGCACTCCAGAGATAGACCTCTCTTTGCCTCCCAGGAAAATCTCACCAGTCAGCTCAATTCTGCTGCAGACCACCAGTGAAGGTCACAGTGCCCATGGATGCTCTGGTGCTGGATTGGTGAGGCAGGAGCCTGTATGCGTCTTCACAGAAGTGAGAGCAGGGCAGAGGCAGGAATCTACGGACCAGTTAGTTTGACCTCAGTGGTAGGGAAAATGATGGAACCACTTCTAAAGGAAAGAATTGTTGAGTACCTAGAGGCCAGTGGGGCACAGGACCCAAGGCAGCATGGATTCACAGCGGGAAGGTCATGTCAGATGAATCTAATAGATTTCTTTGACTGGGTGACCAAAGTAATAGACCAGGGAGGGGCTGTGGATTTGGCCTACCTAGACTTTAGCAAGGCATTTGACACAGTCCCGCACAAAAGATTAATAATCAAGTTAGCCAGCCTGGGAGTGGGTCCCAGGGTGGTAGCCTGGGTTGCAAACTGGCTGCACAACAGGACACAGAAGGTAATATTGAGTGGAACACATTCCAAAGAAAGGGGGGTCACTAGTGGACTACCTCAGGGCTCAGTACTGGGTCCAGTCCTCTTTAACATCTTTATAGGTGACATTGCAGAGGGTGTGGAGGGAAAGGTATGCCTCTTTGCAGATGATACAAAGATCTGTAACAGAGTTGATACACAAGGGGGGGGGTAGAAATGATGAGAAGGGACTTGGCAAGGTTGGAGGAATGGTCAGACATATGGCAACTTAGATTCAATGCAAAGAACTGCAAGTAATGCACCTGGGAAACAAAACCCAGAGAAGAGTACACAATAGCAGAGGAGGTACTAACAACAACAAAAATGGAACGGGACTTGGGGGTAGTCATATCAGATGAGCAAAAGGTTGGCAAGCAATGTGAGAAGTCAGAAAGGAGAGCCAGGGGCATGCTGGGATGCATTGGAAGGGGCATCACAAGTAGAAAAAAAGGAAGTGGTTATCCCTCTGTACAGACAGTTGGTGAGACCCCATCTGGAGCACTGTGTGCAGTTTTGGAGACCTCATATACGCAAGGACATAGACAGGATGGAAGCAGCCCGGAGGAAGGCAACTTAAATGGTGCAGGGTCTGCGTCAGAAATCATATGAAGAGAGACTGAGGGCGCTTGATATGTATACCCTTGATGAAAGGAGGGACGGGGGGACATGATAGAAACGTTCAAGTACCTCAAGGGAATCAACAAAGTCCAGGAGGGTAGCATCTTTCAGAAAAAGAGATGTGTAAGAATAAGGGGACACAATTTAAAGATGGGGGAGGGGGATGGCTCAGGGGTAATGTGAGGAAATTTTTTTTCATGGAGAGAGTGGTGGATGCGTGGAACTGCCTTCCTGGGGAGGTTGTTGGGGCTAAAACAGTGGGGGAATTCAAACATGCATGGGACAGACACAAGGCAATTGTAGTGGGAGGTGGCAGGAAGTACGCTGTTGGTTAACTAGAATCTGCAGCTTATCCAGTAGGTAGGGAAATGGGCAGACTGGGTGGCCAGGTGGTCCTTATCTGCGTCAAAGTCTATGTTTCTGTGTTTCTATGTAATAACACACACCTGTCGTGGCTTATTGCTTAATTGGCTGGGCTTATACTTAACTGTTGTCTGTAAGTAGTAGAACTGTTTTGCAAACTAAAATGGCTAAACACTACTCTGTAGCCCTCATAACTTGTGGCATACCTACTCATAGGGACAAGAAGAGAGGAGGGTGGTGCTTGTTTCTCGCAGATGGCACAGCCTAAACATTCTTTTTTCCTTCCTAGAGAGTCTTTCCAATTTTTTCTAAAAGATTTCTTGTTATGCATATATTCAGTTCCAGTATGAGCCTTAGACTATTCTAATGTTGTTGTGTTTTTTTTGCAACATAATTTTATTAAGACACAGAGCAGGAAAAACAGCACAATTTAGATCCATAAATAAACAAATAACATGGCAGGAGTTAATTAGCAAAGATAAGCTCCACATTAGCACATATTTGGAGTGATATAGCAGAAGCAGTACATTCACTAAAAAGTGACATAACAAATAAAATAGGTAAATGGGTAAAAAGAAAAACGTAACAGCTATTTGACTGGCTAGGTTCAAAATCAATATGCTTCAATACTATTATTGCACAGTGCTTCAAGTAACGGGTGAAGGGGAGGAAAGGAAGGAGGAAAGGAAGAAGGGGAGCACAATAATTTAGGAGAGGAGCACCACCATTAGTAAAAGAAATCTCACATTGAGTATACATGATTGTCTAGGTTTATCTAAGGTCTGTTCCAAGGTAAACTGTGAAGACAGCCTCTTTTCTCTGTCAAATCAGAAAGGAACCAGACTCCATGGCCGAGACAAGAAGGTTCCACAAAGTCTGAAATACCTTCAACTTACCCTGTGCTGAGAACTGGGCTCTTTCAATAGCCATACAAAACTTTAGGTTGTTAGCCCACTGCTGTATAGTTGGAGGGGTACTGGCCATCTGGGACTGGGCAGTTGTCTTCCTGGCTGTGACCAAGGCCAAGGCCCATAGAGCTCCAGGCCCACCCATCGGGTGATCTGGATCAACCCCAGTATAAGCTCCACAGGAGTGAAAGGCGAGGAAAAGCCCAACACATGACTCATAATACATCGTAAAATTGGACTAAAAAGGGGCCACCTTGGGGCATGTTAATGCAAGATGCAAAAGTCCCCATCGACCACCAGGCATTTAGGACAAGAACTAAATTTAGATGGATCAAATTGGTACAGTTTAACTGGGGTATAATAGGTTTGATGCAGAAAATTAAATTGCACTTGTCTCAATTTATTGCTCCTTGAGCAGACTTGAAGTGATTACAAGCTCTTTTCCACATATCAGATTTCACTGTCATACACAGGTCAATTCCCATTTAGCAACCGCTCAGGGTTCCCACTGTCTGAAAATATAGGGTGGTGGCAGTGATGATCGAGTCTAAGGTGCATTATTTTTCGGACCTCAGATATGCACTGTACATGTGCATAAGTGGATTTTAAGTAAAATATAGTGAACTGGTATCAGAACAGGGGTAGTAGTGCAATAAAGGATGAGAATAAAAGACAATTTTGGAGGATTTCATGACAAGCAATCAGTAATGGATAAAAATATAGGGTGGTGGTAAAAATATAGAGTGGTGGTAAAAATATAGGGTGGTGGCCCACCGACAAAAAAATAATGAATGGGGAACACTGCTGCCTATGCAGGACAACCTGACATCCTCCAATCAGGGAACCATAAAGTGTGGATAACATTCTTACACTATGCTTGGGATGGAAAAGCCCCATCTCAAATGGAGGGAGTGGAGCCCGCCCATCTTCTAGATTTAGAGTATGTCCCAAGATATTTCTGAGTTTGATAAATAAAGAAATCTCCCCTATGAACCTTCCATACTTCACATACGAAGTCAGATGTCACCGGATGATGATCTTCATACAATTGGTCCACCCAGCATAGGCCCTTAGACTGCCAGTCCCTCAGCCTATGTGTCAGAGCTATTGAGGCCATGCCCCTAAATTTAATGGCTTCGAGCAGTAAGGTCTGCCTAGTGGGAGCAGGCCGCCTATCTAAGGCAGTATGTAGATGATACCATGCCCCAATAGTTATAGCTAACAATGGGTTAGGGATGACCAGGGCACAACCCCGTCCATAATCTTTCAGCTAATAGACCCCTTAATGCTCCTCCTGACAGCTCCTCCTCCATCTTCATCCACCCAGACACGCCATAATCCCGACCTGGAGGGAGGGGCAGCCTGGCCACCCAATAATGCCACAGAAAATTCGAAGGCGGAGACCTTCCCTCTGCAGAACCTGGAGACACTCCTGCTAACCCTAGCTGATTCACCACACCAGAAATTTATGCAGAATAGCGTTGAGTTGTTTGAAGTGGCTTTTAGGCACTCTTACTGGCAGAGATTGATATAACAGTCAAGGCAAAATCATCATTTTAGCAACGCCCACACTACCTATCAGAGACAATGGCAAGGCTGTCCACCTACCACAATCATCAGCAGTTTTTCTCTTCAGGGGTTTAAAATTAAAGGCATAAAGAGCTCCAACTCTGTTTGAAATAACAATTCCTAAATATTTGAGTTTGGGTACCAATTGTAATCTATTTAGATTTTGTATATGGGACTGACGGTCCAAGACTCCCACCGGTAAGACCTCACTTTTAGACCAGTTAATTTTATGACCAGACAATTGTCCATATTCTTCCAATATTTTTTGTACCTTCGATAAGCCCCAATCTGGGTCCCTTAAAAACAAAAGGAGGTTATCGGCATACATCGCTAACTTGTGCTCACGGCCACCACAAATCAACCCTCCTATCGCCGACCCTGCGCAAAGGGCCGCAGCCAAAGGTTCAAGGGACAAAATATATAATAGTGGGGAGAGTGGGCAGCCCTGCCATGTGCCTAATAGAATCCTGGGGGAGAGCACTGCATTGACTGACACCTGAGAAGAGGGATTAGTATATAAGGTTCTGACCCAGAAAACAAACTGGGCTCCGAATCCCACCCTTTCCATAGTGGCAAAAAGATACCCCCACTCCACCCGGTTGAAGGCCTTCTCTGCAGCCAGGGCGACAATGGCAGCTCCATGTTTATTTGTCGCCTTACCCCACTGATAGATGACATTCAGATTCTCCGTGATATTGTATTTAACCTTACCTACCTTCACAAAACCAGTCTGATTGGGGTGAATAAGGGCCGAAGCAAAGGATCCAGCCTGGTGACCAAAGCCTTGGCCAGTACCTTATAGTTGGCAGTCAATAATGAAATAGAGCTATAGGAGGCAATCAGGTCGGGTCCTTGCTCGTTTAGGCGAGACCTATAACCTAAGACTGGATGGAGGGGGGAACTCGCCATCTCTCAGACTCTCCAACAGCATATCCTTCAGGGGTTCTAGCAGTTCTTCCTGGAAACTTTTTAGAAAGTCAATAGGTATACCATCTGGTCCCGGAGCCTGCCACCCCTTAGTGCCCTAATGGCACTAGTGACCTCCTCACTTGTCAGCGGAGACTCAAGCATCTCTGCTTGCTCGTCCTTAATAGATCTCAACTTTCCCTCCTCAAAAAAAGGTTGTATTCTCTCTAGAGGGAGAGAAACCTCGGAAGTGTATAGCTTTTTATAGGAATCGCCGAAAGCAGCACTAATCTCCACTGGGTCTACCACTTGATTATTATCAGAGGTATGGATGCGATGTACCGCCCTTTTCCCCTCTCTTCTACAGTAGCTGCCAAGCAAGAAACTTTCTGGCTCTGTCTCCATCAAAGTATTGGTTAGACTGCGTTAACAAAATCGCCTTTCTAGGCGGCCACTGCTGATGGAATTATAATGCCATTTTAATTTCTGCACTATATGATACAAGGCCGATGTAGGATTAGCCCTGTGCCTGCTCATATGCTTTGGTCTTGGATCTTAGTACTCAATTTCTTTGTGTGAGGCCCATACTTTATGTGCCATAGAGATAGATTAACCTCAGATATATGCTTTTAATGCCTCCCACCTTATTTTATGTGAGGTGTCCCCTTTACGATTATACAATAAAAATTCCCGAATGCTAGTCCGCATGTGTTGTGTATATAGTCTTGGTCCCTCAGTAAGAGGGGGTCCAGCCTCCACAGTCTGTTCCCTGTGCAACCCCCCCAGAGCAAAAGCAACAGTAAGGGAGGCATGATCCGATATTAAAATCGGGGAATATTGCGCACTTTGTATAGTTGGCAGTAGAGCTGGACTAACCAAAATTCTATCAATACGAACATAAGATTTGTATGCATGGGAGTAGAAGCTGTAGTCTGTCTCAGATGGATAAAGATGGCACCAGGCATCCACCAACCCCACCTCCTCCTCCAGAACTCCCAATGCCCGAGCGTTTGTAGACATCCTGGTGGGTCTAGTACTGGATCTATCTAGTATGCCATCACGCACACAATTAAAATCCCCCCGATTATCCACCTACCTGGCCAATTAACCAACTCCAGGGAGAGCCGCTAAACAAATTGTGTGTCCTCAACATTTGGAGCGTAAACTACTCCTAAATTTACCTGCCCTAACCCAGGGTTTTCGACACTGGCCAAAACAAATCTGCTAGCCGGATCAACATGTCTGTCCAGCACTACAGCCGATGAGCCCCTGGGGAACCATATTGCAGCTCCTCTAGCTTTGGCATAGAAGGTAGCCGAGATCCACTTGCCACCCAGATTAGCCTTAGTTCTTAAGGTCTCCTCCTTTGACATATGTGTTTCCTGTATCAGAACCACTTGCTATCTGGCCCTCCTCAACTCAGCTGCAAAACGTTGACACTTCATTATTAACTTCAAACCATTAATATTCCATGTTGCTGTTTTAAAAGAATTAGCCATAATTTTAACATAACAGTCCCGCTTTAGTAGAGCATAACCATAAGCTTTTCATGTAAACTGCAAAAACTAATAATCCTGTGAACTATGCCTGAGTCACTCTGTGCCTAATTTTAACTTTTAATAACTGAATTATAAACCCCACTAAATTGAACTCCGAGTTGGGAAACCTGGACCCACCTTTCAGGAGACGAAACCCACACAGCAAAAGGGCACCCCCCACCCACTACCTGGTGGTGTCCTGGTGGGTGTCCAGGTGGAGTTCAAAGAACCCAGGGCACTGTTCGCAAAGAATGGGGAACATTCCCGGTGTCCTGGCCAACATTTCCCTTCCCATAAAACCGGTTCATGCAATTATCCAGGCTGTGTGTGGGTGATGATGTGCAATATGGCTGCCACCACACATTCAGTCACTTCACTACCAGTCTAGCATTGCTTGTAAAGCGCTTTGGATGTATGAAAAGCGCTATATAAATGCTGATTCTTCTTCTTCACTAACTGGATAACCCCAGTGTCTCCCCATCCAACATCACTTAGTAATACCTTAGAACTAAATTTGTCCCCCACTAAACATTAAAAGCAAAAGAAACAGCCCCCCCAAAGGGCCAACGTGACCCATCCCCAATTCCCCTACAAACTGGTGGCAAACTTTTATGGTTATATTTATACAGCACTCCTTATACTAACACAACAGAACCTAGGAGTATATTTTAAACCAAAAATTAAATTTATATGTAGGCATACCTAAATCTAAAAATAAGCACTTCCCACGGGCAGTGACAAAAAGATACTGACTGCATTCCCTCCTAATTAACAAAAACAACATTAAGGCACAATTTGATTAACAAATTGTAAGATTGGGTAGTCCAAATGAGCAAAATGCATAGTTAGTTGGAGGATGCATCCGAGGTTACCCTGATCCCCAGATCAGGTAGGAGCATGGATTTGTCAAACTGCGAAGTCCATGAAGAAATAATAGCCCTCATAAATAAAACAAGGCAACCCACAGCCCACAGCTAGGGGTTGAAACCATAGCCATTTCTCAACATCGTGTCATGCCAAGTACTTGGTGAAGGCAGTAAACAGTACAGAGGGCATGTGTATCCCAGACAGGGCCCAAAATCACTTCTGAACAAAAATACCGCCTGGCCTTTAGGACTCCAGTCGAACCTATTTAGAAAAGAAATCTAGGTAGCCAAGTCACTTCAGTGAACTGAGAATGCATACGTCGTTACCGTGATCCCCAGATCAGGTCAGAGCTCAAATATTTCAGGCTACCAGACTCATAGGGGAAATGTACTGCTCTCACAGGTAAAATCAACTCAGACCAAAGCTTCAAGGAAGGAAATAAAATCAAGTGCCAAATCATTAAGGTAGCCCATCAATTAAGTATTAAAGGCAATGAGCAAAGCCAAAGGCATGAACGTCCGAGGTAGGGCCATGAGGCTGCGTCCATACAAGAGTATAAGTCTGACCATGAGTTCTCCCATTGAACTGAACGAGCAAGGAAAGGAAAGAGCCATCAGCTAGGAGGATTACTACCCTCTCTAAAATATCTTGGCGAACCTCATTCTCCTCATGACGTTATGCAAACAAAATTAGTTGAGATCCAAAATTGTATCTATACCTGGTCTTCAGCATTCTTCAAGTTCTCGACGAACTGGAGAGTGGGCACCTTCAGCTTGGTCTGCATACTCATGTTTGGAGTTCTCCTCGACCCATTTTAGAGCTTCACGGGGACGAGAAAAAACGAGGAGGGCCCCTGGGTCGATCAACTTTCAGTTTTGCAGGGTATAGAAAGGCAAAAGACCAGCCCATATGGTGCAATCTGGCCTTGACATCATTAAATTTCTGACGTCGCTGCTGCAGATCCTTACTATAATCCTGAAATACATAGACTCAGTTATTCCCAAGCTTAATGGGGCCCATTTCTTTTGCTCGTTTTAAAACCGCTTCCTTATTTTGATAGCGTAGATACTTAATCAGACAATGCCTGGATCGAGCTTCAGATGGGGGTTTTGGGCCCACTCTATGAGCATGTTCTATATCACA
Organism: Neoceratodus forsteri; assembly: GCA_016271365.2. Classification (NCBI taxonomy): domain Eukaryota; kingdom Metazoa; phylum Chordata; order Ceratodontiformes; family Ceratodontidae; genus Neoceratodus; species Neoceratodus forsteri. Next base: position 1,622,223,428 of record CM057452.1, read on the forward strand.
TCCCCTGAGTTCGGACGGCAGATTTAGATTCTCCACGAGCCAAGAGTGGATACCTTTCTCAGGGTTAGCTCCCTCAGTGCCCTCCAGAAGCCTAATAACTCAGAGGTCTGATCTGGATCTGTTTTCCTGATCATCCATTTTATTCATTAGGCTTCAACCTGTTGTTTCATTGATGCTATTCTTGTAGTTTCAGATAATGAGTCCTCCAAAAGCCCCACACGTTGTTCGAGTTCTGCTATCTTGTTAGAATGAGGGGCCGATGACTCTGACAATCCTCTCGCCACCGATTGCAGATGCGAAATCTGCAATGTGATATTATCGAGACCAGCTTTCATATCATGCTAGATTAAAGCAATAGTAGATGGAACTGCAGATAACGAGCGCTCAAATTCAGAGGAGCCCTCCTGCGCCATCATTGGGTCGTCTGGTCTGCTAACACTGTCCAGGCCTCGTTACTGAGCTTTCGGCGGATCAGAGGGAGTAAAATGCAGTTTTGACTGCTTATTCTTATTCCTGCCCGATGCCATCTATTTCAATCCACAAAACATCACAGCAGGCAATTTAGAGCATGCAGACTCCTGTAAATATAATGAAAAGGCTGAGTGCTGTACAGAGCTCGGCTAAGCTACTGCGTCCTTGTTTTCAGCTGCTGTACGCCCCACCCCGACTGTTCTGTTAATAGCAGTTATTATCTTAAACATGATGGACTGCTTGGGTTCTCAAGTTTTCATTACAAACAATGTTTCTCTGAGTTGGCTGTCTGGGCTGCTTAAAATCTTAAATTGCTTTTGTTTAACAGTCCTTATCATAATGAGGCTGTGGCTACTTTGCTCAAGAGAGATGTGCAGTGCAGTTTGTGATGATAGGCGGTGTCTTATACAGCCTAGTTCAACCATTTCAATAAAATATCGACCGTGATCATTTTTGAACTATAGCTTAAATTCTGGTATTAATATAGTGTACTTCCATAGGTTGTGTTCTGTAATGGCTCATAGTCTATCTGCACTAACAATTTAGTTTACCTGAAACATTCAGTTGTACCTCAAAATATAGTACCAAATGCATGTCTTGAACAAACTCAGGCATAATGCATTTTGATGCTTGTGGTTCTAACGCCTTGTATCAACTATGTACATGTATCTCTGTTATTGTGTTTATCTATGGTAAAATCTAATAATTTAAAGTTAAAAAAAATCCGTGCAGGGCAGATTTCACAGTATTTTTTTTTAACTGGGGACAACTTATAATATTCATTTTAGCAATCTTGTTACAAACTGCTCAGCTGTATTGTCAGTTATATCTTCAGCTCACCCTCGTCAGTCCATCATAGAACCCATATGATTTCAGCTGTTTAAACAGGAAGATGCTGCTTTCTATTTCTTTGCTACCTTTCAGGCACCATGGCCCTCTGCTGAGGGGTTTACCTGAGCTGCATAGCAAATATATTTTCCAGGTAGCCAGTGAGTAAATTCACACCATGCAGGCTGTGCCCATGTCTAAGATGTGTAACACAAAACCACTGACTAAAGTTGTTGGCAGATGAAAAAGAGCCAACCTGCCTGTTGTGGAGCCATGTAATGAACACGTTTTACTGATGGGTGTGCCTGAGCCGTTGGCCACATAATGGCCAAAAATGTGACTGGGAGCCTGAAAAAGGTAGCCACATTCAATTTACGCTTGCAGTTGGTGATGGTGGTGATCTTCAGCCATTTTTTTTTTTAAACCTAAGCAGTGTGTGGATCTCTCTGCAGGCTCTTTGCTTTAAAACTACAAGCCATTTTAAAAAATACTGTGATTCTGTTCTGTGTTTGTGTTTGTGCATACTATGAGTGTGTGACTGAGCCCTGCTGACATTTTGTCAGGAAGCAGGAAGAGGGACTGTAGTTCTTTTGACCAGACTAGAAACTACAATTCAAAAGGGACTTTTCATTTTTAATTTGGGGACTAGCATACACTTATACTCCACCAGCTCCATGCATGAGTGGTTTTCGTGGAGTTTTAAAAGGGCATTAAAAACATTAAATCTCGAGGGGCTCTGTGACCTTTTTTGAGTACTTCCAGGTCACTCCTCTCCATTTATTGCACTTCTTATGCGAGCAGGGGAGCAGGGCGTGCGCGACTCCATGCACAAAGACGTGCGCTAAGACACGCGCGTTCAGCGGTGTTAAGCGTTGTTAGGTGGAATAATTATGGCCGTGTTGTCACCTTCACTTATACTTGAGTAGTATTACATTACGTGGTTCTGTTGTTTCACCTCTAACGCGTGGCAATGGCATCCTCCTTAAATCTACCAAGCAATATTAATGTGTTTGTAACCACTACTAAAGGGGAAACAGGTATACAATGCACATCTTGCTATATGTTTAGCTTATCAGCCGATATTGCTGATAATCTCCCCTTTCAATGTGCAAAATGTACTGACAACATTGTATTACAATGTGAGAATAGCTTATACTATAAACGGATATTGGCATTCGAATCAAGAAATGATTCCGAACCTAAAACAGTTCAAGATGCTTTACATGTAACAAATATCCCTTTAAATGAGACTTCCTCTATCTCTACTTACAGCATCCCTTCTGACAAAATAATATCTAGTGAGAATAATCACGCTTCTATGAGTAGTTCAGTGATTTATCCATCTGATGTCTCTAAAAAAAGAGCTAGAGAAGATGAGAACAGTTTGGTAAACAGCATAGAAGATACAACTTGGTATAATGTGCAAGGGTCTAAAGCTACTAAAAAAAGGAGAAAGGCTGAGTATTTTAACATTCCACTACATAATAGCTTTGACCCATTGTCCACTACCCCTGTCGATTCTAATTGTATTCCTATTGAGTCCCCTAATGAAGGATTAAATTCTGAAAACACTTCCCAAGTCATGGTTGATATGCCAAATTCTTCAACTCCACCACCTAATTCCACGACTGTTATTCCTTTGATTGATTTTGCTACTATTCAAACTGGTGAAGAGGCACCCTCTATGTGTGTTCCTAATACTGATGATTCACATACCAGACAAATATTTGTTCTGGGTGATTCCTTAGTTAAACATCTGGATAGAGTTTTATGTGAGCCTGACAAGCATAATAGAACTTGTTCTAGTTTCAGTGGTGCTAAGATCTCAGATCTAACGTATATGGTTGATAATATTATTATCTCTCAAGACATAAATCCACTGTGTATTATCCATGTTGGAGCCAACAACATCTACAGGGACTCTGTTCAGAATATCAAATTAGCCTGTGTTTCTATGACTATTAAAATGATTGATCTTGGGTGTGATATTATTTTTTCGGAGATTCTACCCATACCACGGTACTCCCGGTTTCTTAATCATAAAATTAAAATTATTAACAACTGGCTTCGGCAATGGTGTTTATGACAGACTATTCAGTGCATGACCCATTGGGAAGAGTTCTCTGATAGATCTGAGTTTTACTGTCCTGACGGCTTGCATCTTAACAAACTAGGGAATGCATTGCTGAGTCAACAATTCCTATCTACAATTAACATAAATTTAAACTAAATAGTGGGGGGAAGGGGAATGCAAATGTACACACCTCTTTGTCTCACTCTTATAAAGTCTCCAGTAAACAATTACAGTTTCTTAGTTTTAATGCTAAAGTTTGACACAGAAATTTGATGAGTTACAAACTGTGATTTGATAAGGATTTTGATATTATTACGGTTTGTGAAACATGGGTGATTATAACTCCCACTGGATCAAGCAACTCTCTGGATATATCTCTTATTATCTGAATCAAGTGAAAGAAAGGCTGGAGGTGTTGCCTCATTTATTAACAATAAAATCAACTCAGTCAATATTTCTAGTTCTATAAAATTCATAATCTCCGACTGAGAGTCTTTGGTTTAAAATTTTCCTATCCAAACAGGATTTTATTATCCTTGGGACATGTTATGTTCCCCCAAATTCATCTAGTTTAATTATGGACGCCATTCTTTCCGAATTTGAAATAGCTACTCAAATGGGTTATGTTATTATTATAGGGGATTGCAATCTCCCAGATATAAATTGGCAGTCATTCACAACATCTAGCAGTATTAGTAATACATTTTTGTCCACTTGTTCGGAATTGGACTTACAGCAATGGCTAACTTCTGCAACCCCGAGGTAATAATATATTAGATCTTGTTCTGAGTAGTACCGCCTTAGATATTAGGGATGTGCATATTTCATCACCAATTGGCAGCAGTGATCATAATTCTATTTTATTTAACTTGCAGAGACATATTGTCTTTAATACTAATTCTTTGATTATATACCTGTACGACAAAGGTGATCTTCACAGTATCAATCTATACCTTGAAAAAATAAACTGGTTATCTTTTTGTGATAACCAGTCCTTATATCAAAGTTGGGTACTTTTCAAATCACTTATTTCGACTCTTCGTGATACTTATATTCCATCAAAAAATAAGAATTCTAATGGGAAACGGACTCCTAGATGGATGAATAAAAACATAAAACGTTTAATAAATATAAAAAAATAAAAAACATCATAACTACCTAAAGAATAGGACAACTTCTAATTGGGAAATCCTATTTAAAATCAAGTAGGAAGTGTGAATTAGTCATCCGTAGGGCCAAATCTAGATGGGAAATGAAATTGGCAACAACAGCTAGTAAGTCTAATTCCAAACAATTGTACTCTTATATAAACTCCCTCAGGAAAAGTCCAAATGTGGTGGGGCCTCTTACAACAGAAAACATACTTATCCATGAGCCGAAAGCCATGGCTGATGTATTTAATAATGAATTTTGTAAAGTTTTCTGCATCAAGTTCAGTCACCTGTATATGATTTCACCATCAGATACTTTATCACATTCTCAGTTGAGTCTATTCTTAAAAAACTACACTTACTAAAAGGTAAATTTTGTTCAGGCCCAGACAATATAGCAGGGCATTTGCTTTACCTATTATCTAAACATATTGCCTTTCCACTCAAACTTTTATTCAACCTTTTTTTACAATTTAATTTTGTCCCTTGTGAATGGAAAGAGGCGTTTGTGGTACCAATACATAAGAAAGAATCAAAACATCTATGGGAAAATTATCGGCCGATTAGTTTGACTTCATCCATATGTAAGGTGTTAGAAAGTCTACTGAAGGATATTATTTCCCCTATTATTGATGCATCTGATTTGGAACAACGTGGCTTTAAGAAGGGTAGAAGCTGTCTGACAAATTTGTCTGCTTTTATGAACATTTTAGTTCTTGTTTGGATAACCGGTTAGCCTGTGACATTGTCTTTATTGATTTCAGTAAAGCTTTTGACACCATGCCACTGGGCTCTAATTCAAAAACTCACAGGTCTTGGTATTAATAGTCATATAATTACATGGATTCATAATTGGCTTTCAAACAGAACTCAAAAGGTGATGATTAATGGGGCATTTTCTAACTCTGGTAAAGTTTTAAGTGGTGTTCCACAAGACTCAATTCTCGGCCCCTGTTTTTTTCAGGCTTTTATATCTGATTTAACTAATTCCTGCCTTGCATTTAAAATTAAATATGCAGATGATGTGAAGATCGGAGGACCATGTTCTAATTTAGACCAAATATCTTGTATTCAGCATGATCTTGATATTATTAGTACCTGGGTTAATAAATGGGGCATGAAGTTAAACTCTACAAAATGCAAAGTAATGCATTTGGGTTCTAATAATTTAAATTTCCAGTATATTCTGAACGATTTACCATTGTGTGCCACTAATGATGAGAAGGATTTGGGTATAAACATTTCAGATGACTTAACATATTCCAAGCATATGCATTCGGTTATTAGTACATCTAATAAAATGATTTGGTTTATTTTGCGTAATATTAGATCTCGAGATCAGGAGGTGTTGTTACCCCTATTCAGGTCCTGTGTCCGTCCCCATCTTGAATATGCTTCACAGCTGTGGTGTCCTTTTAAAAAATCAGATAGTTACTCTCTTGAAAGGGTTCAGCGAAAATACACTAAAAAAAATCTGGTCTCAAATCCTCATCTTATGAGTTTAGGTTGGATACATTGAAACTAATGCTTCTTACTATCAGACGCATTAGAGGTGACCTTCTCCTCCTATATGACATTATTCATGACCCCTATATCATGACTGAGTTAGATTTTCTTTTAAGATCAGTACTTAATAATAGAGGTCATGTTCTCCAGTTAACTGGTAAATCTTTAAACATAATAATTGTAAGTTTTTCTTTTCTGTAAGAACTATTGGGCCTTGGAATAGATTTCCATCTGATGTAGTAACAAGTAATACTAAAGGGATTTTTAAACATCGTCTCGACACGCTAATTATGTCTGGGTATGACTTAACATTCTACTCTATGGCCTAGCATAGGAGCATTATGGGCTTTGGCCTACTAGCTCTTTCTTCTAACCTTAGTATGGACCCAGATTGACTTACATTTGAGGACTGGTTTTATCTTAGTCCCTGTCCAGTGTTAAGGATTCCAGTACAGTTGAAAATGCTAGGGGCTGGATTTTGGTATCTGTTTTTAAGATAGGTTCCCATTGATTTGATCTGCCACAAGTCCTTCATTTAATCATCAGGATTTTGATGCTTATGAGAACAGATGTTCCCTAATGTTATGTTTTGTGGCTGTTTGCAGCAGTTTGCATCCAGCTTCAGATGCTAAGTACTTCTAACTGCCATAAAGTCAGCAGAGTTTTAAAACCTAGGCTGCTGCATCTGGACAGCAAAGATACCCAGCAACTCCCAAATCCACGGACACACTGGCATCCCAGCAACTCTTGACAACCAGACCCTAGAGGTCTCCATATAACAAAAGTACATTTTTATATGGAAGATGTAGGACAGTGTCTCATGCTAGTTTACCATTTCCTTTCTGTCTAAGCCCCCTTCCACTGCAACTTCTGATTCCCTCCAGAGCTCCCAAGGCCTACTGGACCCCCTGCACCCCTTACCTAACCACGATTCCCCCACTGAGCTGTGGTTGTGCTCTCCAGACATATATGGAGTTGGGGGGGATGTACCCCGAGCTTCATGTATCGTCAGAATTCAGACATGTATGGGGTAGGGGGATGTATCCCCGCGCTTTATGTATTGTCAGAAGGTAATCTGGAAGGGATGTGGCACCAGATACACCAAGTCCTTCATCTTAGTGGCTGGGGCCATGATTTTCTATTTTCTACCTCACCATGTGAACATCATGGCCACGTCATCATGGTGTATGCACAGAATGCGTAAAGTCGACGACAGTGACCTCCACCCTTCCCTCAGCCTTCCAGCTGAACTACCACTTGTGGTCACCCAGATGGCAGTGTTGTAGCACAGTACAGTGTCCTCCCTCCTGGAAGAGGAAAGCGTCTTTTGGAGCGCTCAAGCTTCCTCAGTCTGGCTGGCCCGGCGATCCAAGATTGCTTCCGAACCTGTTTGCAAAAATACATTTCTGTGGCGCTGCTCTGCTACTTGCATGAGAAAGCATTTCATCTCTTTCGCAGATAAATACATTGTGAAGCAGTGGAGAAGATATTTTCTGAGCAATGTTAGTATTAAAATAGCTATGGGATTTTTGTTCTAGTTTGTTTCAGGTAGCATATACCCTAGTTTCATTTGAATGGGTTGAACTAAACTTGCCTCTAAAGAATAATATTAGAATAGGGATCCAGATTGTCACCAGCCTACTAGCCAGATGCTGGTAGGTTTTGTATCAGACTAGTAAATGTTGGAGAAGAGCACACTGCAGTAAGTACACCAGTTAGGCAATTAGAAAAGTCTATACAGTCAATGGTTTTCTCAGTAATCAGCCCTGCTGGCTGGTAACTGAAAACCAATTTTGACCCATGTAGAGGAAATGGGTATTAATCGTTTCAGCTAGTGGCTGCTTTTGAAAGGTTTTTGTTCCCATCGCAGTAAGGGTTTACATTTCTATTTTGAGCTCCTGGTAGATAGGTTTAATTTCTGTAACCCTAGGTGGCACTATCCCAAGGGCTACTACTCCTGCCTGACTGACTACTGACAGGTTGAGGGGCCCTAGGTCAATGGTGGTGCCTCAACCCAGAGGTCAGGGTTGGTACTGTCTACTCTGACTTGGTCACTACCCTCTGGGACACTGTAACCCCCTTTCTTCCCACTAGTGGCCCCACAATACATCAAGAGTATCTTCACAATGTACACTTACCCCCTAGGACTGGCTCTGTCAACTGGACTCTGAGGACCCCTGTAAAACAAGATAATACAGTGCGATAGCCACAGTACAATACTTTAACATAAACGACATTGCAGTCAGTGTAACTTTGCTGAAACAAACAGATCTGATTTATTTAAGGGCTGTAACAAGGACAGGGAAATCAGGTTAATTAGGTTAAACACATTAATAATCGCAGTACTGTGCATATATTTAGAGTCCCAACATGCCACTTTCACTGGGTACCCAGGATTTGGGGGCTAGCTAGGATCGTGCAGCTGTTAGAGTCCCTGAGATGGAAAAATACTTGCACAATAGCCAGTTGTAATCTGGAGCCGATGGCTCAGTTCGTGAAGAAATGAAACAGCAACAATTAGATGACACACTTGCAATTTGTTAAACAGATGGCAGGGAAGCTACCCTGCTTGTACTCACTAACTCAGTGCTGAAAACTAGATGGAAGGCAGATTGTCCTGGATTGCCAAGAGGAGCAGACCATGTGGACAAGCTCTTTGTGACTGGACCCCACTGCAGTTTAGAGCAAATAGATGTAGTCTGGATTAAGCTGGGGTTTACTTCCAGCTTCATGCACTCAATCCACTGTACAGGGGATTTGAAACGCAATTCCCCACAAGCACTACACACATTTATATGTAAAAGGAAAGTACTATACCAGGCAGGCTGCTTCTCGATCCCGACCACAATTACTGCACGATACCCGGGAGAACACATAGCGCTTGAGTTCCTGACAGACTGAGCGCGATTCAGCAATTTCTCCAGTCTTCTACAGGGTGAGCCTGGTTTCTACTCTTCAGATCTCCTTGATTCTCCTCACAGGTCGGATTCAGTCCGAACGGGCGCTTGAACAGGATGCAGACCGAAACTCGGGGCCTTACACTCGCTTCCCGCGCTAAAACTACACACCGCAGAAGCACAGAGCTCCTTGTCTCTTCACTGCCAAAAACTGATCTAATCTTTCCAGTCCCAGAGCAGTGCATTTCCTTTAGCTCCACACTATTCTGTTGGCTGGTGTGGCTGTCACTCACAGTAAACTCCCCCTGTTGGTGGAAAAAGGCGCCAAGGTCAAAACTACATTTCCCAGAGTCACTGGTCATACAGTACAGGTGGTTAGCTCCACAATGAGAGTCCAAGTTCTGATTTGCCAGCAGGCCCATTTCAAAGGTCCTCCCACACTGATTGGTCCAGTTCAGCAGTTCAAAACCAGAATGGAGGGCTAGGCAAAAATAGTTCAGACTACAAAGAAAAGCAGGGTATACAAACTGTATTTTCATTATTACTCTAAATGATTTCTGGCAAACAGTTACATCTTTGAAAAGTGCTCACTCTGCCATTTTAGTGACGGCAGAAACGGAGCGATTTGGCAGCAGCTCGAGCGGGACTCAAGCAGGGAAACACACAGTCCCCCCCCATAGAAACTAATTATGTCTGCAAGCAGACAGCTCTTAAAGAGACAGTACCAGAGGCTCTAAAAGCACTCACAGATAAACGGCTTGAACATCAGACATCATTCAGGCTTGAAGCATTCAAAGCAAGCTCCTGGAAGACTTTTTGGGAACCCCCATTTGCACGGGGGGTTACATTTCAAAGAGTCTGGGACTCATCTTGCAGATTTACAAGGGTTTGACACAGTATTTTTGAATTCTGTTCTCCGTAGTTGTATGGCAGTTTTGAATAAGGAAATTAATTAAAAAGGTGTGTGTATTGGTGGGGATAGAGTGCAACATTGGGCCCCATGCTTCTCTGATCAAGAGTCTCATGCTACATTCAGGCTGCAGTTGTGGGAACATATCTCTGCCAGTCATCATCACTTCATTGGCAACAAAGCTAAAATAATTCTGTGAGCATAAAGTTCTGTTTGCTAAATTATTTTCTTGGTCTGAAGTTAAATGCAGATCTTTAGCCCATGACATGGTCAAATCTGGTAAAGAACTGGAGCAAAGTATGAATTGAAAGGATACGAGGATAAAGCAAGGAAGTGGGGTTAATTTAAAAACGGCCCTGACTTTCTGTGGGCAGGCAAAAGATCAAGAGTCTAATCAACAAAACCGTATTGTCAGCAAAAGAAAAGGGAGGACTCCTCCTTCCTAATTTATAGATCTTACTTCGAGATACAGCTCTTGCAGCAGGTTACACCATTAGGACTGAAGCCATCAGGTGTCGAGACCCCACGGAAATTTTCTAGCTAGCAGTCTTCAGCGGGGTCCGCTTCCGACGTCGGTCCCGCCCCCGACGTCAGGCGTAGTACATAAGGAGGCAGTCCCGCCATAATCCCCAGTTCTTTTCCCGCCGTCGACATTGCAGCATCGGCCTCTCGGTCATCTTCTAGTGCGTGACGACTAGGAAACTTCAGCTGTTCGTTTCTCACTGGATTTCGTCTGATGTCCTCTTCAACTTCTCTGGAGGGCCATTCGTCGAAGTGTGCCTTCGGCAAGCAGATCCCCTTCAAGGATCCTTACTAGGCCTGTGTATGCTGCCTGGGCCCAGACCACGACACCCAGGCCTGCTCCTTCTGCCAGGGCTTCAACAGCCGTACAAGGATCTGCCGCTTGAAAGGCCCTTCAAGCTTTCCTCTTCGAGGAAAAACTTAAAGCTGTGGATCGAGACCCTTCATTCAAGGGGGAGTCATCAGGGAAGTCCCATAGGCACCGCGAAAAGCACCGGGAGAAGGAAAGACCCAGATCCCCCTCCAGGGCTTCAGACTCCCGCAGCTCCGTTCCAGGTCTGACCGCTTTCTCGAGGGCTCACTGTCAGCCTCCCCCGGTTCTCATCAGATCGGCTAGTGGTTCCTCCTTCTGCAGCCTGTCAAGACCTCCAGGCTTGTATCTTCGTCCACTCCGTCTAAGGCCTCGTCTAGGTCTGGGGAGCACCATAAGTCTTCCACCCGTCGTCCGGACTCCGACGTTAGGTCTGTCTCCCAACCGCCGCCACCCCAGCGCAAGACTAAGGAGCTGACCTCCCTGAAGCGGACGTCGGACCTGACATTGGCCAAGCTACATAGGCACTCCTGGGAACCGGCTACCGTATGTCACCCGTCGCTGGTCAGGCATTTGCCCTCGAGGACGTCGGGCCGGGGACCAGCGTCGGCTACTGCAGAAAGAAGGACTGACACCACCGCCACTGACGCCGGTCAGAAGGCGTTGGAGGAGGAGGACTTACCCAGCCCAAGACCAGGCATGCACCCCGGTCCCGCCGAGCTCTCACGGAACCCTTCCGAATGGGAGACCCGGGACCCGACGCCACCGCGCCGCCCATCGTCCGCCTAAATTTGACAGAGGTGAAAGAGCTCTTCACCTTCTGGTGGGACACCATCAAGAAGGATGTGGTCACCACACAACCTCCTCCTGCGCCTGCTGCCCCTCCAATGCCTGTGCCCCCTCCACCGCCCGGGGGTCAGCAGGATGGGCATCGACCCCCAAGGAGCCAGCGTCCCCTCCTGGGGCAGATCTTCGCAGAGGAGAAGGCCTCCTTCAAGATCAACTTCGGGGTCATCCAGCCCCAAGAGACCCAGACGGCGTCGGTATACTCCGTCCGTGGAGGACTCCAGATCTGACACCTCTGCGTGCTCCAGATCCCCTTCTCCAATCAGCATCCCTTCTCTGGACCCATGTAACCTTCCCAGGTCCCCTCCAGATGACCCCTCGTTCGCCAAGATAATGAAGCATATTCAGGAGAACATGGGATGGGATACTGAAGAGCTCAACCCCGAGAGACTGCGCCTTGCCCGCTACCTTCGGCAAAAAGACGCCAAGCCTGTGGTAGTGCCACCCTTGGTGGACACCTTTGTGGACGTCACCAAGGCTGCGTGGAAGCGTCCACATTCGACTCCGGCAGTGCCGAAGAAGGCTGACTGCCTGTACAAGGCCCCAAGGGAGGACCAGTACCTGGCGAACCATCCTCTGGCTGACTGATTGGTCATTATGGCCTCACATGACCGGTATCAGAAACCGCAGCACTTCAGCACGCAGCCACCGGACCCGGAGTCCAAACAGTTGGACGTCCTGGGCAGGCACACGTACGCGGCCGCAACTTGTGCCATTAGGTCGTTAAATTACCTCACCCACATGGTTCAGTTCCAGAACACATTGTGGGAACAGGGACAAGACCTAGCTGAAAAATTGCCAGACGGTGGCCAAAAGGAGGAGCTGTTGCAACTCCTCCATACAGGTTCGGACGTGGGGACCCAGGTGTTTAGGCACGCATCGACTCTGCGGATAACTCATTGGAGCTGCAGCCTCAGGCGTGTGGCTCCGTGTCTCCGGGTTTACCCCGGACGTCCAGAAGAACATCATGGACGCCCCTTACCATGGCGAAGTTCTGTTTGGTGAAGCCTCGGAGAAGGTGATCACCAAACTGCAGGAAACCGGGAAGGTGGTTAGATCTGTGCACGCTATGTACAGGTCTCGACTTAGTTCCTTTCGCAAGAACCAGAGTCATTTTCGCAGCCGGACACAAAGGCAACAACCACGTTCCGGCCAGCAACAAAGGGGCTCTGTCACCCGAAAAGCCCAGGCTAAGACATCCTCAGGCAGAGGCCAACGAGTCACAAAGTCAGCCCAACCTGTAGGATCCAATGCTGCCACAGCATGACTCCTTCCCGGCCCCCACCCCTCCTCAGGATCAACAGGAAATGAAGGTCGGGGGTCGTATCACGGACCACCTGCCAGGGTGGTGGTCGATCACCACCGACAGGTGGGTGCTACAGTTGGTCGAAAAAGGTCATTATATAGAATTTGTAGACAGCCCGCCCACAAGGCCTCCTCTGCTTTCCCACTACTCGGGTCAGCATGCCCTGCTTATACAGCAGGAAGTGCTCACGCTTCTAGAGAAGGAATCTTTGGAGCATGTTCCAGGAACCAGAGGAGCAGGATACTATTCGCACTTCTTCCTGGTTCCAAAGAAAACAGGGGACCTCCGTCCAATTTTGGACCTCAGCGACCTCAATCTGTCGGTTGTCTACAAAGCGCTTCATGTTGACCCTTCGGGTCTAATCCCGTGCTGAAGGGCGCTTTCTTGGCGACCTGGACATGCAGGGCAGCTTACCTGCACATCCCTATTGCTCAAAGCGCTGGGAGGTTCCTGCGCCCGAGGTTTCTCGACGCCATTATCAGTTCCGGGCGCTTCCCTTTGGGCTGTCATCAGCACCTTGGGTATTTACCAAGTGCATGGCAGTCGTGGCAGCGTCTCTGAGGAGACAGGGCCACTACGTGTTCCCATACCTGGATGATTGGCTTCTCATGGCCCCTTCCAAGGAGGCATTACTGATAGCCATTCAGCGTACCCAGACCCTTTTTCAGTCTCTGGGCATCCTCATCAACTACAAGAAGTCTCTCCTGGTACTATTCCAGAAACTGCAGTTTATAGGGGCAGTTCTGGACACCGTCAAGGGAAAAGCCTTTCTTCCCGAGGACAGAGCGGAACGCATTCGGTCCCTCATAAGGGATCTGTCAGCGAAGAAGACCGTCCCGGCCAGACTGGTCCTTCACCTGCTCAGGCACATGGCTGCGGTCATTCCAACAGCCCCGATGGCAAGACTCCACATGCGGGTAACCCAGTAGATGTTAAGGGTGCAGTGGGACCAAAGGCAAGACCATCTGCAGCAACCAGTCTGAATCACGAAGGCCGTTGTTCAGGACTGGCAATGGTGGCTAGATCTGGGAAAACTCTTCGTGGGGGTTCCCTTCACAGTGCCGTCCCCGACGGTAACTCTCTCCACAGACGCCTCAGGGCTGGGGTGGGGAGCGCACTTGAACGGGGTGAGGTCTTAGGGAACATGGACAACCCAGGAATCTCATCTCCACATCAACATATTGGAGATGAGGGCGGTCCTTTATGCCCTGCAAGTCTTCCAGTCGGAGATTCCACCGAGTACTCTCCTGTTGCAAACAGACAATACTGTGGTGATGTATTACCTCAACAAACAAGGAGGCACACACTCCTAACCCCTTTGCAGGGAGGCCATGAGAATGTGGGAATGGGTAATATGACACGGCGCAAACCTTATTGCAGTTCACGTCCCCGTGGTGGACAATACCGTCGCAGACAGCCTGAGTCGTTCCCAGGCCAGAGTCCACGAGTGGGAACTTCTACAGGAGGTGGCAGAGGATCTGTTCCACAGATGGGGCACTCCAGAATTAGATCTATTCACGTCCCCATCCAATGCAAAACTGCCCAGTTTTTGCTAGCTAGATCCAGGGCCTCATGTTTTCTGGCGAGACGCATTGTCCCTCTCCTGGGCAGGCAGATTCTTCTATGCCTTCCCTCCTTTCCCGTTGATCCAGAGAGTTCTTCTCAAACTTCGCAGGGAGCATGCAACGCTTATCTTGGTAGCGCCTTTCTGGCCCAGGCAAATCTGGTTCCCACTACTGCATCAGCTATCTCGGGAACCTCCGCTTCCTTTGCCAATCAGCTCCCATCTGTTGTCTCAGGAGGAGGCTCATTAGTCCACCGGACTTACATTCATTGAACCTACATGCCTGGCTCCTAGAGACATAGCCATGATGCGGCAGGGGGTCTCACAAGAGGTGGCAAGTACTTTCTGCCGCTAGAAAACCGGCAACACTCGCCACGCAGTAGCGCAGGTTTTGCTTGTGGGCTCAAACGGTGTTTCTGCCTCTTAGACTGTCCTGAGAAGCTGGTTCTGGAGTACTTGCTTTCCTTTCCAGTCTGGGCTAGCTTACCTCGATCAAAGTACACCTTTGTGCAATCTCAGCTTATCATGCCCCATAGGCCATCGTATGGTGGCTCAATTGGATACTACTCATGCCTTTTAAGGGGTCCTCCACCTTGGGCCGCCTATCAAGATCCGGTTGCTCCTTGGGACTTGCCCTTCGTCCTGGAGCATCTTACGCTGCCGCCTTTGAACAAGCTGCGGATTGCGAGCTACGTTTTCTGTTGTGGAAAACGTTGTTTTTAGTTGCAGTTACTTCCGCGAGAAGAATCTCCGAATTTATTTATTTATTTATTTGTTTATTTAGTTAAACATCAGTTTAGAAACCTTTGAGCCAGAGGCTCATTTACAAAGGTACCTCGTCACAAAGAGGACATCAGAACAGTAGTACAAGGGACACAGTACTTACAAACAAAAAGTTACAGTTCAATTACAATTTTGTTACAATAGAATACAATCTCAACGAGCAAAAGATAACAAAAGGTGCAAACTTATGGTCGGAGAGCTGGTGGGGAGTAGAAGGGAGGGAGATAGGAGGAGAAATTAGTAGGGAAAGGAAGGGGGAGCCGTCAGTGAGCATTGTCAAACAGAGTATATATATTTTTTTTGTTTTGTTTTTTACACTAGGCTAGCGGCAGTTGCATTTGAGAGAGCACTCGTGAAAAGAGCCATATTTAATTTTCCACCAGGATAGGGTATCCCTGAGGACAAATCCTAAGTTCCTGCCTAAGGTGGTTTCAGCCCTTACCCTTAATCAGGATATCGATTTACCAGTGTACTTTCCCAAGTACACCAGTCAAGGAGAAGTACTGCTTCACACCCTGGATGTTCACAGGTGTCTCAGATATTATCTGACCAGAACCAAACAGTACCGGAAAGCGGATCAGCTGTTTGTCTCTTTTGCTGAGAGGATGAAAGGAGCCCCTGTTTCTAAACAGTCCCTTTCACGTTGGCTCTTTCAGTGTATCTCTTTCTGTTATGACAAGCGGAACAAATCGTTGCCAGGCATGGTCAAGGGTCATTCTACCAGAGGAGTGGCCACCTCTTTTGCAGCGCTGAAGAATGTTTCCACTTCAGCTATTTGCGCTACAGCTACCTGGAGCTCGGTGCATACCTTTGATAGGCATTACAGCCTGGATATCGCTGAAGCGAAGGGCAGGTTTAAACGAGTGGTCCTCCAGGGACTTCTGTCCTAGGCTCAGACAGGGTCATAATCTCCGTGATTTCCTCCTCCCGATGGCGAAGATTGTCGCCATTCGTGAGAATCAGTCCTAATGGTAGTAACCTGCTGCAAGAGCTGTCTCGGTAAGATAGTACAGTTACGTAAGAACTTACCGTAACAGTAGATCTTCGAGAACAGCTCTGCAGCAGTACTCTCCACCACCATTCCCCTTTGGAGGAGATAAGTTATAGCCTAAATTCCATCATTCAGGATGGAACCATTTCTTTCTAGTCTTGGCCATCTGATGGTGGATCCTCGGTCTCCTCTTCTGATGTCAGCCAACGGCCGGAAGTCTCCGGCGGAAAACTGGGGATTATGGCGGACCGCCTCCTTATGTACTATGCCTGGCGTCGGGGCGGGACAGGCGCGGAGGTGGTCCTCGCTGAAGACTGCTAGCTAGAAAATTTCTGGGTCCTGATGCCTGACGGCTTCAGTCCTAATGGTGTAACCTACTGCAAGAGCTGTTCTCAAAGATCTACTGTTACGGTAAGTTCTTACGTAACTGTACTTTCTTCAGAGCCTCTCAGTTGCACATCCTCATGTTTATTTAAAGATTTCGCCAAGAAAGAAACACTTGCTGGGAAAATACAGTATGTCCTAGGGTAAGAGGTACAGGAGAGCAAAAAGCATTTTGGCACAATAAAAGAGAGTAAGCAAATATGTACATGTACAAAGTAGTAAGTGATGCAAGAGTAGGTAAACACGGCAAATTCAAAATGGGATAGTTACAAAATATTGCAGTAGTGGTGAAACTGAGCAAAACAATATGAATAGCATGTTGAGGTTAGCTTGCAAGGAAACTGTATACCTTGTACACAGTAACATACAATTGTGCTACCTCCTTGCAAGTAGGGACAGGTAGGAAAAGCAAGGAATATTGCGAAGACTGGGAGCAGGGGTGTAGCCAGAAATATCTGTTTTGTACACAGTCTCCAACAGTTGCATCCCTCCAATTAAAAAATGTACGCATCCTCTCCAAATGGTACCCTCGTCCAAATAAGTCAGATTGTTGTCAGATGATTCTTCTAATCTTTAAAGAGGTTATACATATATTTGTCTCCTAAACAACAGAAGTTTGAACAGAGACACTCCTCAGTGACCTAAACTAACCCAAATACTACTGATTAGAATGAAAATGTTAACAGAAAGGCACATGGTTTGTGACAGACACTCTACAAAACTGTGCTCAAATGTGTACAGTGAGTATGCCTGCCTACACCCTTAACTGGGAGTTATTAGCTAGACCAGAAAGAAAGAGGGGTAGTGGTAATTGAGGAGAAAAAGAGCAACAACAAAAATGGAAAGGGACCTGGGGTAGTCATATCAGATGACCTAAAGGTGGGCAAGCAATGTGAGAGGGCAGCAAGGAGGGCTGGGGGGGATACTGGGATGCATAGGGGAGAGGCATCACCAGTAGAAAACAGGAAGTTGTTATCCCTCTGTACAGACAGTTGGTGAGACCCCATCTGGAGTACTGCGTGCAGTTCTGGAGACCCAATCTCCGCAAGGACATAGACAGGATGGAGGCTGTCCAGAGGAGGGCAACTAAAATGGTGCAGGGTCTGCACCGGAAGACATATGAAGAGAGACTTGAGCTGAATATGTATAGCCTCGAGGAAAGGAGGGAGAGGTGGACATGATAGAAACTTTCAAGTATCTCAAGGGAATCAACAAAGTCCAAGAGGGTAGCATCTTTCAAAAAAAGAGGTGTGCAAGAACAAGGGGGCACAATTTGAAGATAAAAGGGGGCGGCTCAGAGGTAATTTAAGGAAGTATTTTTTCACAGAGAGGGTTGTGGATGCATGGAACGGCCTTCCAGAGGAGGTTGTGGAGTCAAAAACAGTGGTGGAATTCAAGCATGCATGGGACAGTCATAAGGCAATTCTAGGGGGTTGGGGTAGGAAGAAGTAGGCTGCTGGTTAACTAGGATCTGCAGCTCATTCATTAGGTAGGGAAATGGGCAGACTGGGTGGGCCAAGCGTCCTTATCTGCCGTCAAAATCTATGTTTCTATGTTATTGGAGTGAACTGAGAAGGGTTAAGTGCAAGAAGACTAGAGTGCTGTGGTCATGGTAGAAGGTTTTTCGGGCAGAGAAGGAGAAGAAACTGATCTGTGGGGGAGGCCTGCTAGACCAAAGCTGGGGAACCAATACAGGAAATGAGCCTGACTGGTATAGGTTCTGGCACAGGGGGAAACAGAAACATAGAACCATAGAATTTGGTGGCAGATAAGGATCATTTGGCCTACCTAGTCTGCCTATTTGTTCCTTCCTATACTGTCAATGCAGACCCTACTTGGGTGGTACAGTAGGCAGGAAAAACTGGGCAGACTGGGATGTCCTTATCAGCCGACAACTTCTGTGTATCTGTGTTACTTAATCTTTGCCCCCCCCCTCCACAGACACTTCCCAACTAGAAACATAGAAGTTGATGGAAGAAAGGAGACCACTAGGTCCATCTAGTCTGCCCATTTGTTATGTTTGCTTGCACACATGTGCAAGAAACATAGTGCCATCATCCGAGTTTTCGGAGGTGTGTCACCCCCTCTTCCAGTTCAGTCAGTGTGTTGGCAGGCGTGGCCCCTGTCCGCCAATGCATGCTGGAGCTGTCTATGACAAGCTCCAAAATGCAGTGGCATACAGTTGAAAGGGGGAGCTACGCTTCAGTGAGCAGCGATAAGATATCACCTGCTCATGCGCAGCTCCCCCTACACACACACACACACACACACGGCATGCATTCCCCCCACACACACTCTATAGCCGACGGGGTGCCCAATCCCTGTCGGCTGCTGCGCGCCCCCAAGCCTCACTATAGCAGCCGACGGGGTGCCCAATCCCCCGTCAGCTTCACTGTCTCCCGAAAAGAGGGTGCCACGCCAGAGCCCACCCCAGCTGCAGTAACAATGCCATGGCCGACGGGGTGCCCAATCCCCGCCGCCCACGCCCCAGCTGTCCTTCTGCCACTCTGGGAGCCCACCCCAGCATGGCAAACATCCCGCTGTCTTTTTTTTTTTTTTAAATACCTATAAAGAAAAACGGTCCCACGTAGTTTTCCTGTCCCCTCCCCACAACCTGCACCCACCCACTGCACACCTCGCCTCCCACACCCCATACTTACCTCCGGAGTCTGGCACGATGATCTTTGGTGGTCCGGGAACACGTCTGCACTCTTCAAAGCCGACCGCGAACTGAGGAAATGCCGGTAAGCTGTATAATGGGATAGATAGGGCTTTTTCAAGTTTGTTGCATATCTCAGGCATTTTTTGGAATTTTTGCGCCAAATTTTCAACATGGGGTTTTTGGGACCCCTTCTCATGAATGATGTCACTGTCATGGCGTTATTCGGGCCCGAAGGTGATTTCACAGTCACTGCGAAATCACCTTTCAGGACCCGATGTAGCTTGACACTGCCAGTGTTCATAGGTGGGCTCCAAGAAGCCTGTTTTGAAAATTTGGTGGAAAAATTCCAAAACGACTGTTTTATTTAGTGTGCTAGAAGTTCTGCACGCTGTAATTGCTGATTTTTCAATATTTTCACTCAGATTTTCAACATTGCCATTTTACCACACCTTCTTATGAGTAGTACAGCTGTCATTTTCACATCTCACCAAAATGTGTTTCGCCTATAATGCACACTGGCGCAGTCGGTGTGCGAAACCAATGTACGGACAAATTAAGAAAATCACAGTGACACTGTTCATGAGAGAGGTCTTAAAATGGCTATGTTGAAAATTTGGTGAAAAATTCTAAAATGACTGTTTTACTTAGCTGCATGCTATGCAGTTCCTATGCATGCTCATAAGTTTCGAATTTAATATTTTCACTCCAGATTTTCAGCATTGCCATTTTATTACACTTCCTTATGAACAGTACAGCTGCCATTTTTATATGTCAATAAATGTGTTTTCAGACATGTAGCTTAATAATGGTGCTGTTGTAGAGCGAAGCAATGTTTGGGACAGATTAAGAAAATCACAGTTACATTGTTTATGAGCAGAGGTCTTAAATGGCTATGTTGAAAATTTGGTGACAAAAGTCCATAAATGACTGTGTTACGAGTGAGCATTAGCAGTTTCCACCTTTCTAAGTTCATGACTTTGTAATATTTTGTCCAGATTTTCACCAGTGGCATTTTTCCACACTTCCTTGTTTACAGTACAGCTGTCATTTTTCACAACATGGCCGAAGTGTGTTTTCACACTTTCAGCGCAGAGATGCGTGGTCGCTGTGGGAAATCATTGTTCGGGACAGATAAAGAAAATCACAGTGACACTGTTCGTGATTGGAGGCACCAAAATGCTTGAGTTGACAAACTGCTGTAAAAAAATTCCCAACCTAATTATATTACGGGTGTGCATTGCACAGTTTCTATGTATGCTCGTGACTTCACCATTTTTTTAAATATTTTTACTGCAGATTTGCAACATTGCCATTTTTTACACTTCCCCATGAACAGTACAGCTGTCATTTTACATCCTGTTCGAATGTTTTGCACCTGTGGTGCTAAATGCCGAGTCGCTGGTATAGAGCAGCCATAACAAATTGATATCTCTGTTAATGAGGTGGGGTCACAAAAACATGTTGAACATTTGGAGTGAAAATACCAACGAATGTCTGAGGTATTAGGGTTTCCAACCATAATGCCCAACCCTGTAGAGAATGACAGGCATCAGGGTGTGACTTGGGATTCTTGCCTGTAATGCTCATACCATTCCACACCCTGCAGCCAGTGAGAGGCATCAGTATGCCTTGGACTCTTTGACCCCAAAGTTCACCCCATTCTCCTATATCGCACCCATCTCACCGTATTTCCTAATGGAATGGGGTGTGCATAAGGGCCAAAGATCCCAAGGAACACTGTGACACTTGTCAGTGTCTGCAGGGTGGGTTGTGGTGAAATGGCGTGGCCGTTATGCCTGATGACCCAAAGGCACACCCCAATGCCTGTCACTCTCTGCAGGGGGGTGGTGGTGGGGTTGGCTTCAGTTCAATACTTCACTGCCATTCCTATTACGCAGCTCTGTAACTTCTACACTACCACTGCCAATGCCAGCAAGCAAACATTCGGCATTGACAAATGTTTGTTTTAGACTATTTTGACAATCTAGTTGCCCTTTGTAGTCAGGGCTCCCTTGCTTGTATCCCATGCATTCTTGAATCAGCCCACAGTGTTGACCCCTACAACCTCTTGGGGCAGGCTGTTCAGGCATCCACCACTCTTTATGTGAAGAAAAACTTCCTGGTGTTGGTAGAGAACCTTCCTCCTTGCAGCCTGAGGTCATGTCCCCTGGTTCTGGAACACTTCTTAAAGTGAAAAAGTTCCTATACCTGTATCTTGTTAATGTCTTTTGTGTACTTGAATGTTTCAGTCATGCCCCCGCTCCAGGAAGTACATATTCAGTTCCCTAAGTCTCTCCTCGTAGGACATGTACTGCAGACCCTGAGTCACTTTTGTCACCTTTCTCTGTACTGTTTCCACCCGGTTAATGTCCTTCCTGAGGTGAGACCTCCAGGACTAGACTCCGTAATACAGGTGAGGCCTGACCAGCAATCTATATGGTGGTAGTATCACCTCCTTCCTGCTGCTCATGAGTCCCCTTCCAGTGCAGCCCAGCATTCTGTTGGCTTTCAGTGTTTCCTTCTCACACTGCTTACAAACCTTCAAGTCGTCTGAGGTTTATGATTCCCAGATATTGTTACCGGTTTGAGGCCACGAACCTTTCGACTACTAGATAATACTCCTTACTTGGATTTTTCTTTCCTGTGTGCATGACCTTGCACTTTTGGCATTAAATCTCAGCTGCCACACTCCAGGCCATTCTTCTAGTTTCTTGAGGTCAGCTTCCATCTTGCTCACTTCTTCTGAGGGGTCCACCCTGTTACCTATCTTGGTGTTGTCTGTGAACAGACACGCCTTCCCTTCTAGTTCTTCAGCGATGTCTACTATAAAACATTGAAGAGCAGTGGCCTCAGCACTGAGCCCTGGGGCACCCCGCTGGTCACTCTGCTTTTCTTTGATTGTGTTCAGTTTACCTATACCCTCTGGGTTCTGCCTTGTAACCAGTTTTGTACCCATCAGACTACTTCTGGACCAGCCCCTGTGTGATAAAGCTTCTTTACCAGCCTTCTGTGTGGAACTGAGTCGACGGCCTTACTAAAGTCTAGTTAGACCACATCTACTGCCCCACCGTCGTCTGGCATGACCTACCTGCTGTGAAACCGTACTGTTTAGGGTCTTGTTGGCCACTAGTTTCGAGGAATGCTGTGATCCTCTATTTGAGTAGTGTCTCCATTAGTTTGCCTATTATAGACATGAGGCTCACTGGTCTGTAATTACTAGCCACTTCGCAACTGCCTGATTTGTGAAGTGGAACCACTATTGCCTTTTTCCAGTCTTTGGGTACCACTCCATTCTTTCAAGGATTTCATGAATAGAAGTGCCAGAGGGACTGCTAATTCTACCCCCTAGTTTCTTAAGGATTCTGGGGTGCATCTCGTCTGGTCCCATGGCTTTGTCTGCTTTTAGTTTATTTGGCACCTCCTGCATTTCAGCTTCTGTAAAGGGACCAGAGTCCACCCTGGTTTGGGCTGTTGTGTTTTTCAGGGCTGGATATCCCTGGGTCCTCTTTGGTAAACACCGAGCAGAAGTATTTGTTGAGGAGTTCGGCTTTCTCTGGGTCATGTTTGGTGCATTTGCCTTCTTCAGTAGCAATCTTTATAACCCCTTTTGACTTCCTACCTTCCTAATGTATCTCAAAAATGATTTGTCTTCTCTTGTCCTTTCTGCTATCTTTTCCTCTGTCTGTGCTTTGCCTTTCTAACTTGTTTATTATACTCTCATTTTTTCCTTGTACAACTCCCAGTCTTTCTCAGTTTTGGTTTCCCAGTATATGCTGTGTGCCTTCTTTTTGTTTTGACTGTGGTAGCCACTTTCTTGGAAAACCATAGAGGATTTATTTTTCTTTTTTCTTTACTGACCCATCTAGCACATTGATCTGTGGCAGTCTATATTGCTCTCTTGAGTCTCCCCCACATGACCTCCACCTCCCAGCCTCTATTTCCATTAACTGGCTACTTACGATGTTCCTCATTTTTGGAAGTCAACCTCTTGAAATTCTAGCACCTTTATCTTTGAGTGGCTGGTGTCCTGTGTTGTGTTTACCTTAAAGCTTATCATGCAATGGTCGCAGTTGCCCATATGGCATCCCACTTCAATGTCCTTGATCCTTTCCGAGTTTGAGGATTAGATTGAGAATGGCATCACCCTTTGTTGGGGTTTTAACAAGTTGGCACATTCCCACGCATTGTAGTGACAATAAGAAGTCCCTACTTCTTGTTGTGCCTATTCCTTCGTGCTTGAAGCCCACAGCACTGTTTTCACCCACTTCCTCTGTTGGATGATTTTTCCAGGTTCCGCCACTCTTTCTCTAAGAAGTACTTTCTCACATTTCCTAAAGTTCCCTTCCAACTTCATTGCATGCCCCTTGTTCTCCTGCATCTTTTCCTCTGAAAATGCTCCTCATGTATCTTATTCAACCCTGTGAAGTACTTATAGGTCTCTATCATGCCCCCCACCTTCTCGGGTGTACATATTGAGGCGCTTCAGTCTCTCCTCATAGAGCATTTTAGTTACCCTCCTCTGTACAGCCTCCACCCTTTCTGTGTCCTTCCTGAGATGAGGGCTACAGAACTGGACACAGGAGGGGTCTCAACAGCAGTCTGTACTGTGGCAACACCACCTCCCTGCTGCTTTTGATAACCCTTCTTATAGCCCCAGCATCCCACAGGCCCTATCTACCACCTTGTCGGATTGCCTCTCCACCTTGAGGTCATCGGATATAATTCCTCAAGATCCCTTTCCTGTTTGGTGACCATCATACCTCTTCTACCTGTTTTATACTCCACCTCTGGGTTTCTGCGCCCTAGTTATATGATTTTGCACTTTGCCACATTGAAACCCAGCAGTCATACCCTTGACCATTCCTTGGGAGCAGTGGCTTAACTTTCTGAGGTGGAAAGGTGACAAGAGGCAGGAGTTGAGATAAGAGGGGGAGAGACCCAAACCAGAATGTGGAGACAAGGGAGAACATTGAGAGATGCATCTATCCTTGAGAGCTTGTAGTAGGAGGGAGAGTAAAGGGAACAGAACTGAGGGGTGAGCAATCAAAGGCAAAGCTACAGTAGTGAAATGATGCGCTTCACTAGAAGTGAGAATACCTCATGGTAGCATATATAGATATGTGAACTCCCCCAAATACCTCCAGCTGCACTGATTTTTCTGTAAAGAAGCAGTAAGACTACAGAAGATAATCGTTACCTTGTGAAATTTAAAATATATTATGAAATGGGTAGTAAGAATGCTGGCTCCTGATTGGTCGAGAGCTGCCTTCCGCCGGACCGTTATCCCAGCACAGCGGCCCGGCTGAAAGTAGCTCCTGGCATTCAGACCTCCTTACCATTAAGGTATGGATTATCACTCCATGCTGCCAGTGACTTCTGCTCGCTGTCTGCTGACTTCCCAATCCAGTACTTAGGAGTCCCAGCCCTGCCATTGTAAATATTTATTCTAAATAATTGTATTTTTTTTTATTTTATTGTTAATAAAACACTTGTTGCAAATTTTACAACTGCTCCTGGTTTTCCTATGCTTCCTGACCTGTGCCTCGACGACACTCCGTCAACCTCATCTTCCAACCACTTCATTGTGTACCTGCAGCAAACAAATTCCTGAAAAAGATGGCCACTCTGTGTGTCTCATCAGCCTAGGCCCCAGCCACGACACCAGAGTTTGTCAAATTTGCCTGGAATTCAATCAGGCCACTCTGAGAAGTCATCTTAAAACTCTGGAGCACCATCTTTGAAGAAGCAGACGTTGGTCATGATTGAAAAGGTGCTGCAGGCCAGGAGCTCCTCGGCCTCGCTGACACAGTCCTCCTCCAGGGCCGCCTCCTCTTCTCAGAATTCTGGTGGGAAGTGCAAGCACCGAGACAAAAACTGGGGCCAGTCTGCGTCCCACTTGCAGTTGCCCCACAAACCCTCGACCGTGACAGGGTTGTCCTCCCGCGGGGGTGGTGGGGTTGGCCACTTCAGCCCCGCCAGCCATCTCTTCTACCAGGCTCCCAGTGGCTCAGCCACCTGTCTTCATTGGTATTTCTGGCGGCAGCTCCTCGAGGCAGGGGACTTCTCTCCTGCTTCCCAGCCAGTGTTGGGTCATCGGTGTTGGTTCTTCCACTATGGCTCCCCCTCCCGGCCATGATGCTACCTTGGCCGGTCCCCCACCTCTGGGACAGTTATAGTCCTTCAGGGGCAGCGTCAGCAGAGGGCTACCGCTGCTTCTTCTTCCTTAGCATCGCCTCTGGCTTTCCCAAGGGGTCTCTTCCCCCAGGTGTCTGCTTCTCTGTCTCAGGCCCACGCCGCAGATCATTCCCTTGACGCCTCCTGTCCATTGCTCGCTGGGCTGCTGCCAGTACTGCCGCTGCCCAGCCTGTGGGCCTGATGCTGACATCGCCTGTGTCACAGCCCATGTCATGGCGATTCCTGCTGGCCCGACACTGGATCCTCAGCTGGTGCTGGGCATCCCTATTCCTGGGTACCCCAGTCGATCCCACCACTGTCGCACCTTTACCTGGCTTTCCTTCTCTCACCCACCTGTGTTTAACCTCCTACGGTGGATTATAATGCCCTGTTCTCAGCATGGTGGTCCTTTGTTCAGAGGCAGACCCCTGCTCCTCAATCAAAGGCCACCTCCGGCATCCTCCCAGCATCCACCCCGGGACTCGCCACCTCAGGATCCAGGCCGGGCTAGACCTAGCGAAGCCCTAACGTTGAGGTCTTCCAGGTCTCGACTTGATGTCGGTTGTGGCTCTCACCGGGGTGAGCAGCTGCCACAGGCATCAGACCCAGACAGCGAGACCAATGAAGATGACTCAGATTGTTCTGGGTCTTCCTCACTGCCAGGGGAGTCTTTGGATTGAGAGGACATCCTCCCCTCCCTCAAGAACCCGACCTTTATGGACGTCATGCGCGACATTGAGTCCATAATGGGCTGGGAAATGGAGGAGCAGGACCCAGAGAGGCACTGCTTGGCCACTTATTTAAGGTAGCATGATGCCCCCCCATGGTAGTGTCCCCCATGATAGACTCTTATGAGGGTGTCACAAGGTCAGCATTGAATCTCCCCTCTCCGTTGCCCAAGAAGGTGGACCATCTTTACCATGCAGCTGCTGGTAAACCCTTCTTAGAGGGTCATGTTAAGGCCAATTCAGTGGTCATAAATGTAGCGCATGACCATACCATAAAGCCCAAGCACCTTAGTGCCCTTCCCCCAGATAGAGAGTGTAGGCAGCTGGACCACCTGGGTAAACATGTGTTCATGTCTACTACCCTAGGTATCCAGGCTCTTAATTACCTGGCCCATATGGTCCAGTATCAAAAAGTTCTCTGGGATCAAGCCAGGGACCTGATACAGGTGCTGCCCGAAGACCCCACCAAGACGCAGCTCTCCCAGTTCTTGAAGTTAGGCTCAGATGTTGGCAGCCATGTTCTCCGGGCTGCTTATGATGCCATGGATGCCTCCAGGTGCAAGGCAGCTGCTTGGGTCCACCTCTGATGCAATTCTTGGCTTCAGGTGTCCGGATTTGCCTCGGATGTACAATCCAGCATTTTGGATGTCTTATTCCTGGGTTCCAGGACATCATCTCCACTCTGCAGGAGTCGGGGCGGTGAGCTCGTAGTTGGTTCATTTGCTCTGTCACACCCAGCCTAGAGTGGGCCATCAGTCCTCCCACAGGCAGTCCTGAAACCAGTCTGCCAAAGGCCAATGCAAGCAAAAGGCCATGGCGGAACCCGCAGCTGCTGTTGCCAGAGCCCCTCAGACACCTGCAGCTGCCCTGCCAGCACCCACCCCTACCTCTTGACTCCTTAGCCAAACCCTCCGGCCGAGGATCTGGGGAAGGTGGTCAGGGGTCGGTTTTCCTTCCACCTAGATGGGTGGCAGTGAGTGACCACAGACACCTGGGTGCTTTAGATCATACAGCATGGTCACATGAGCACGGTCACATGCTGGAGTTTCTAGAGTGGCCTCCAGACAATACTCCGTTAACTCTTCTTATCCCCGCCCACCTGTCCCTCGCCTGGGTGAAAATTCAGGCTTTCCTCCAAAAAAGAGCCATAGAGCCCATCCCTCTGGCTCACTGGGGAAGTGGGTTTTACTCCCACTTCTTCCTCATCCCCAAAAAGACCAGGGATCTGCAGCCCATCCTGGACCTGAGCCATCTGAATCTGTACATCGAATACAAGTGCTTCTGGATGGTCACTCTCTAGGGGCTGTTACCCCTTCTGCACCGGGGGGGGGGATGGCTCTGCTCTCTGGACATACAGGATGCTTACCTGCACGTCCAAATCTTTCCTGCTCATCCTTGCTTCCTACGCTTCCACTTTTAGGGAGCCTACTTTCAGTTCTGGGCCATCCCTTTTGGCATTTCTTCATGCCCCTGGTGCTTTACCAAGTGCCTGGCAGTAGTGGCGGCTGCTCTGAGATGGCAGGGCTTCTGCATGTTCCCTTACCTGGACGATTGGCTGCTAGCAGCCCCCTCCAAGGAACCTCCTGGTTCGGACCCTGAAATACATGTTCTGTCTTTTTCAGGCCTTAGGGATCACTGTCAGTCTGTAAAGTCCTGCCCCTCTTATTGCCAGTGCCTTCATACATAGGGGCGATCCTAGACACCAGTCAGGCAAGACCTTTTGCCCAAGGACAGGGCAGAGCGACTGATGGAGCAGGCCCACCTGGTTTCCTCCAGTCGCCGAGTCGCCAGGGTTTTCCTGCACCTTCTGAGCCACATGGCGGCAGCCTTTCCCATGGTTCCCTAATCCACCTGCATATGCGGGTTCCTCAGTGGACCTTGCGGGTTCAGTGGGACAACAACTCATGGATGACTTGGACCAGTTGGTCCTGGTCTCCGACCCAGTCAAGAGAGTTCTGTCATGGTGGCTGGAGACGGCCAACCTCCTTCAGGGAGTCTCTTTTCAGCTATCAACCCCCCAACAGATTCTTATAACAGACACACCCAGCCTGGGATGGGGTGCTCATCTAGCCAACCACCAGACCCAGGGTACCGGGGCAGAATTGGAACAGGGTCTCCATATCAGTGTCCTGGAGATGTGAGCGGTCCTTTAGGCTCTGTAGGCCTTTCAGACTCATCTCCTCCCTGGTCTGCTGCTGATGCAGACTGACAACATGTGTGTTGTGTATTACATCAACAAGCGGGGGAGGACCCATTCTTACCCCCTGTGTTGTGAGGCAATGAGAGTCTGGTATTGGGCCATACAGCACGGTCTGGAGCGCTTGGCCATACATGTTCCAGGGGTTGAAAACATCTTGGCTGACAGTCTCAGCCCTTTCCAGGTTGCGGGCTCACAAGTGGGAGTTTCTAACCTTGGTGGTCGAAGATCTCTTTGACAGGTGGGGTTGTCCAGAGTTGGCCCTGTTTGCATCCCCACTCAGTGCAAAACTGCCACTTTTCTGCTCACTCAGTCCTGGGCTTGGAGTTTTCTGGCGATACGCATTGTTCCACTCCTGATAGGAGGTTTCTGTGCCCTTCCTCCCTTCCTGTTCCTACAGAGGTTCTGCTCAAGCTCCAGTTGAAAGTGGCGGAGGTGATACTCATAGCTCTCTTCTGGCCACGTCAGATTTGGTTCCCCTTGCTGCAGCAGCTGGCGGTGGAACCTCCAGTGTCCTTGTCCCTGTGCGCCAGCTTGCTTTCCCAGGACCAGGGCACCCTAATCCATCCGGACCTAAAGTCCCTGCATCTCCATGCATGGCTCCTGTGGACCTAGCTGTTGCCCACTTTGGGGTGTCATCTGGGGTCGCAGATGTCCTGGTGGCAGCTAGGAAATCCTTCACCAGGGCAACTTGTGCTAAGAAATAAGTGTTTCTCCCTTTGGGCTGCTGCATGCTAATTGTACCCTTTCACCTGCCCGGTGAATCAAGTGTTGTACTTTCTTTCCCTTTCGGACTCTGGCTTGGGGTGCACCTCACTCAAGGTGTATCTTTCCACCATCTGTTTGTACCATGCATCTATCGAGGGCAAGGCTGTTGCCCAGCTTGAAGTGTCCCAAACCTTCCTGCGGGGCATCTTGCATCTGAAATCTCCCATTTGGGGCCCAGTCCCTCCATGGAACCTCAGTTTTACGCACTGCATATTGGGCAACGCATGGGTTACTTAAAAACCTGCTTTAATATAGAAAGATACATAGAAACATAGAAATGGTTGGGGGGGGGCACTGTGGAGCCCGAGCTAGATGGAAGCAGGAACAAACAGCTCTGCTATATTTTCACCAAAACTCAAAAAAAAAAAAAAAACAACCTTACATTTGGGTGCAGAATTGACATTTTTGGACAGCTGAATCAGTCTTTTGAACACTGAGTTACCCAAAATAAGAAATCCCAAATGGGATAGAGGAGCTGGCGCTGTAGAACGTGGGAAAAGTACTGGCACAGCCCTGACCTCGCAGTCTGGCCTGGAGGATCCTGCAACAACCTTGGCAAGTACGGACGAATCCCTTGCAACACTAGGGTCAAAAATAGAGACCCTTATTACCTTGGTGGCTGGCCTTTCCCAGAAAATGGACTCCTTCAATGGCCGGGTGATTCTGTTGGAAGCTTCGGTGGAGGGTCTTAAAACAGAACTTGGGGATGTAACAAAACGGGCTGATTCAGCCACTGGGGCCACCGCGTTAATGTCCAGAGAGTTACAGCTCTTCTGTACCAGGCTAGAAATGATGGAGAACCAGCTCAGGAGTGCGAATTTACATTTATTAGGTTTACCTGAAGGGTTCGAGGGGCATCATCCGATGATGGCTTTACTTGAATTTCTCAATGAAAAGTTGGTTCCATCAGGCCAAGATTCAATTAAAGGGCTACAGAAAGTGTATAGAGTTACACCCAGAGGTCGCCGACAAACAGAGGAGCCTCGTACCCTTTTGCTGGTAACATCAGGTATTGGGGAGAGAGAATTTTGTTACTAGCTCAAAGACCGGCCCCTATACTGGTTGAGGACAGGCAGATTTATTTATTCTCTGACCTCAGTTTTGCAACAAGACAACGTCGCAGGAAGTTTGACGGTGTGCGGCATTCCCTCAGAGAAGCGGGCATTGTACACAACCTTGTGTTTCCAGCCCGCCTCCGCATAGTCTTCGAGGGAAATGTCTAAATTTTTGGCGACCCGGTGGAAGCTGGAAAATGGTCGGCCAGGTTTGTCCCACAATCAGATAGCATTCTGGATAAGCATGATGGGGAAACTTAAATGATTGACTTACACTTCTTTGTACTTTCTCCCACTGATATTAGCTACCTCATAGCATAATAAATCATGAGGTGATGACTTCACCAAGTTTGTGTTCTTTGAATCTTTTTCTGCTGACCTAAATGTTGCTGTTTCAGTTCTGTGTTTCGGAGAAATATTGAGAGTGGTTGTAAAATCTCTCAAATGTAAAATTTTTTAGTAGAAGTTTCTTGCTCCAGATGGATATTTCAGAGTCTAACAGTTTGCATTAGATATGAAGCATGGCGCCATATGCTTAATATGAGCGAGGCTAATTTTGGGATTGGATGCTGGACATTTTCTAATTTTAGTGCAAGCCATGCTGCTCCTGGACTCTTTTCTGCAGCAAAATCTAGGTTGTTCTTACTTTGTAACCTGTTAAACTTTAGTAACTCCCTCAATGTCGTAATTCAATATAGTATATGCATATGTCTCCTTGTATTAAGGTACTTGATTACCAGTTGGGAAAATACTATGGTCTGTATGCTATATGTGTCTTCAATGAAATGTTATTGAAAAAATAATAAATATAAAGTTCAAAAAAAAAAAAAAAAGAAAAGAAATGGTTGGCAGATAAGGACCGCTAGGCCCATCCATTCAGCCCATAGGCCCTATACATTTATGCATCCACTCACCCTAAGTGGTCAATGGTTTTTCATCACTCCCTTCCTGCCAAGGTTTCCCGTGCTTGTTCCAGGGCGTGTTAAACCCCTTCACTGTGCTTGCCCATACCACCTCTTGTGGCAGACTATTCCAGCTGCTCACCATACTTTCTGTGTAGAAAAGCTTCCTCACTGTTATCTCTTAATCCCACTCCTCCAATTTCATATTGAGCCCCCTTGTTCTGATATCTTTTCTACATTGGAAAAGATCTCCCAATTGCACCTTGTTTATGCCCTTGAGGCACTTGAAAGTTTCTGTCATGTCACCCCTTTCTCTCCTCTCCTCCAGTGAGTACATATTGAGGTCTCTTAGTTTCTCCTCATATGTTTTGTGGTGCAAACCACACACCATCTTTGTCGCCCTTCTCTGGACAACCTCCACCATGTTTATGTCCTTACACACGTGTGGTCTGCAGTACTGCACACACTACTCCAGGTGAGCCTTACTAGTGTTTTATACAATGGCATCACCACTTCCTGCCTCCTACTAGTAATACCTCTGCCTATGCACCCCAGCATGCCACTGGCCCTCCCCTGTAGCCTTTGCACACTGCTTTGATACCTGGTTGCGAAAGTAAAGTATTTTTATGAAATAGGTTAGCAAAATACAGAAGAACAATGATTTTGATACTTTGATGTATGGTTATGTCGCTGGTTCTGTTAATTTGTATCATGTTTTTGTTATAGCTGCAGCAAAAATGACTGCAATCAAGCACGCCTTGCAAAGAGATATCTTTACTCCAAATGATGAACGCTGTTAAGCATCACACGTCTGTAAGGCAGGCAAAAGAAGAAAAATTGCTTCCTCTGTGCTACAGGTACGCTACTACATTGTATGTCCTTAATGTGAATTTGAATGAATTCTCCCATTCTGTCTCCTCTCAAATGAACTAGAACCAAAATATTGGAGGATGAGTCAAAATAAAGGTGCCATAATTGTTTTATTTAGGTTATTACAATGACTGATGACCCCTTTATTAACTGTCTCACAAGCCTCTGGCAAATGCCGTATAACCTGAAAACGGGTTATTACGGTGTTCTGAAAACTTTCTTTAACCATCAGTGCCAGTCATCTGTGAAGCCGCACCTGATTAGTTTCTAGTGTGCGTGTGGGCAGTCTGCACATTTCAAAAAAACATGGTGGCTCCGTTTCCAAGGAACCGCAGAAATTGCCCACCCAGACTAATTGTTTCCTTCAATGTAAGTCATATTTTTTCCTTTTTTCACACTTTATCTGGCTGATTCTGCCATTAAACCAAAAGAATCTGTCTGGTTGATCCTGCTGTACTTGCGCTTCGGTTAGGGCTTTGGTCTGACCCAGCGCGATCTCCAGTGTGACTGCCTCCCAGTCAACAATATTCTTTTTTTTTTTTTTTTTTTTTTTTAAAAAAAAAAAAGAAAAAATGACCTTACTGAACAGGGAGTGTGTGTGTGTGTGTGTGTGTGTGTGTGTGTAATGGCTTTATCTAATGTTGGCATTCACTCTCTGCACCAGTAATTATAAAAATAAGGATAGGCAGATGTGTGTTTAGGTTTTTACACACACTGTGTGACCATCTCATAAACCTCTCGAGCTTCGCTCTTGAGGTCTATGGGTCATCACACAGCTCGGTTTGAAAACAAATCAGTAACACACACTTGCCTATCCATTATTCTCTGTGTATATTTTAAAGCTTTTAAAACATAGAATTTGGCAGCAGGAGACCAAAGGTCCATCGAGTCTGCCCTTACTATATTATCTTTGTTTATATTACCATATTTCATTACAATCCTTTCCCGTCTGTTTTGATGTCTCAAACTATAAAACTTGGAAGCTCCAGCTTCTGTAGGAACTCACTGTAATTAAATACTTGGTGTGTGGATCAATATTTGTTAAAACCTTTTTCAAGTACAGTATGCATTTTATATAAGTTGAGTAACTGCTTTCTGATTTCTGACATGCATTTATTTCTACCCCATTCTTTGGCTCTTCACCCTCCTTAGAATTCAGTTTAAAATTGTCAGATTTGTATCTGTGGAATTGCCTCTGCCTACCTTTCTGACCTTGCTATTTTACCCCTCCCATTCACTGTGCCCTCTTTAGTTCCTGTCTTCTTTTTGTCCAAATCTACATGTTTGATAGCTAGATTTTTAAAAGTACCTTTCTTTAAAGCTCTAGGCACTGTACAATAAAACACAAGAACAGAGTACTTTAGGATAAATAATATATAGGACCCCAAAATAATAAAATAGAATTCAGTCAGAAGAGCGTTCCTGAACAGTCAGCTAGTCCTCGACAGGCAAAGCACTGCACAGCCTCTGGGCAGATGCGTATCAGCTGGTTTTAGTCGTTGATGATGCAATAGAAGTGAAACTTTCCCTTCTCTTGCTGATTTGAGTGTCCTGTGATGAGAGGAGTCAGAATTTTGTATGGTACTGAGGGCCCCAACCGTGGGCCCACTGTTTTTGGCAGAGTATTCTCCCTCCTCTCTTTCTCTGGCTCATCAACTCTACAGCATCTTCAGAGACCCTTTTAATTAGAGATGGGTGAACTGGTCAGGATTCACATCTGAACCCCATTCTGATCGGGTCATCTTAAAATGGTTCAGCTCTGTCAAGTCATTGTAGTACAGATCTGGCCCAAAAGCTGAGCTTGGTTCCAGAAGGGTTGACTGTACCTTAGCATGTGAACTGGATTGGCCCGCCACAATTCAAAGCCACCTCCACCCAAAATTGGGCCAGCTTGGACTGTTTAAAGCATTTGCTTAGAGATCTGGGCCATAATCCAGTACAAGTCACAGCCACTTTGCCCGTCTCCCTAGCTTATAAGCATATCTTTTTCTTTTTAAATTTACAATACTGTTTTTTCCCAAGCTCACTATCCTCTTCTTATCAGCTGCTGAACCCCAGCTTCTAGCCTGCCTTATCCACTCTGTCCGACACAGCCCAATGGAAGGAACTGCCATCCTCTGTTCCATGGAAAATGCCACTCCCCGACACCGTTCTATATTCAGAGGAGTCCAGTGGTGTGAGTAACAGTCATGGAGGGCTGTGGCTCAAGTTGGTTGCACACTTGGTTCTGGGGCTGAAAATCTGAATGTTGTGGTTTCTAGTCCCACACTAGGAACTTGAGCTAATAACCAATGCTGACACTGTAGTGCAGCACTAGGGGGTGTTGCACTGTTGATGTACTGTCCTTCAGATCAGATTTTAAACAAGGGTCCATTCTGCATATCTCTGGTAAATGTCCAGGTGAAAGTTAAAAGATCCCATGGTGTCTATCGTAAGAGTAGAGGATATTCCCTAGTATCCTAGCCAGCATTCCCCGCTAAGTGAAAAGGCCCATGTAGACCACTCTCCAGGATGGTCCAGGAACGCGTAATGACAGCACATTGTGCCTTTCCTGGTCACAAGGCTTCTGGAGCATTATGTCCTAATCTGGAGGATTTTAACTTCCTTATGTCCCTTGACACCTCCTGCATGCTTCATCAGTGGTGCATCTGCATTCACCGGCCTGAGAAGGGAAGGCAGGACGTCACATAGTTGCCTACAACAGCTAGAGCCCAGCACTTCTGGAAGTTTTCATACCATGTCAAGTGAGCCAGGAGCACATCTAGGATTTCTTTGGGGAGGGACTCACAAGCTGGCTGAGGGATTGGGAAACAGAAAACTTTTATGACATTTATATTTAAAAGTATTGATTTTAACATCCTCTGCCCCAACTGTAACATTTTTAAAATTCTCCTTTCATCAGGCCAGGGTAAGCAGTACACAGGGATGATACTGTACTACCCCTATTTCAATATAGGATGGTCTATGTGCCCCAGGAAAGCTTATTTTAACTTTTCAAATTGTGTGTTTTATTAAGGTATTTTGTACCATATATGCTCCAAAGCTTTGTGTTTAGGATGAAGGGACATGCTGAGGAGAATATGGGTGGAACTATATGGATGGTTTTGGCTGGCATGGCCCATTTTGAAGAGCCCGGGACCCCTACTTTACCAGTAATGCCAGCTATGGGTCCACGTATAGTCATTTTAGAGTATGGTCTGCAGGGTTGCCCAGGGAAGGTACAGAGTTGAGAGATATGGAAGGGAGCAGGTATATTAAGGCTGGGATAAAACCCACCACCTGCAGAGCAGATCCTGTATGCCTCTTAGCATTTTGTCAATGAAATATTTATTTATTAATTTCAATAGTAGATTAATACCTTTGAGCCAGACATAAGTCAATTGTAGTTTGGGGGGGGGGTTGCAGGAAGTAGGCTGTTGGTTAACTAGAATCTACAGCTTATCCAATAGGTAGGGAAATGGACAGACTGGGTGGGCCAAGTGGTCCTTATCTGCCGTCAAAGTCTATGTTTCTATGAGCCAGGATGACTCTTTTACAAAGGTTTCTTGTCAAAATAAATGCAAGACACAGTCAACACAAAACAGCTAACATCTCAGTCTCGCACAGTATGTGGTAGTAGAGTGGAGCGTCAAGACCCTTCCTGCTGAGATCCATAATAGCTGCCGCCACAGCGTTCTCCGAACCCACAAGCCCAGAGCACATGGACAGGTTTGAACAGTGAGCCTGGCTCATCCACTCGGTAGCATAGTGCACACCAGTGGGCTGAGTAAAACTTTATTTTTTCCCTTTGATTTCACTGCTTGCTTCCACTGATGTCTTTTAATCAAGACTTTGCTGTTTCTGTAGTCAGTAGCATAGCTGACTGTTTCAGTGAAGTTTGTAATTTTTATGGCTGAAGTGGGTGGAGCCCTGCAGACCTCTTGCCATGAGAAAAGGACTTTGCATTCCTTGTGAATGAACAACCTGTTGGGTAAGAAGTACAGTGGCCTCTATGTCCCTGGCATCCCTGGAGCTCTCCGCTCCTTGTCTCCAGAGCACTGCACAATTATTTTTTTTTGTAAACCTCGGTGACGTCCTGATCGTGACACTGGGCAATTGGGCATGCCCAGTGTCACTCTTATGTTTCTGGGTGGGTGCAGGGTAGTGGGTGCTGAGAGGGAATGTCGGGAGGGGATATCTATAATTTAAAAGAAAAAGAAATTGGAGATCATGGCACACTCCGCCATTGACCACTGCGCATGCACCAGTAGATGCGCATGTGCAGTGGTGTGGGCAGCCATCTTTGACACAGCAGGAGTGTGCCGAGACTGCCGATTTTACTTAAATTATTGATATCCCCCCACTCTATGCTTCCTCTTGGCACCCACCACCCACACACCCCCTCCCCAGAAACACAAGAGTGACACTGGGGGTGCCTAATCCCCCATTGCCGCGATAAGGATTTTAATCGCCCCCACCTGACCCTCTCTCTCAGCACCCACCACCCCACTGCGCCCCCCCCCAGAAATGTAATAGTGGCACTAGGGGGTGCCCAGTTTGTTAAAAATCTGTAGTGCCTAATGCCTCAGTCTTTTTAGATTTTTTGTACCTGTAAAAAGAAAACTGTCCATTGATGTCTTTTGTGGCCAAGACTCCCTTCCCCTGACCCTCCTACTCAGCACCCACCACCCCACTCTTCCTCCCCCTAAACCCTTGCTTACCGATCGAAGGTCCAATGTTGTAATCCTCTCTGGACTGCAGACATGCCTTCATTCTTAAATGCTGGACCGTGAACTGAGGAAATCATGTATGTGCTTCAGTGTGTTTCAGTGGGATTTTTAACTTAGTAGCATAACTTGGCCATTTTTCATTATTTTTGCCCCAAATTTTCAACATACCTTTTTTGGGACACCATCTCATGAACAATGCAAGTGACGTTAGGTAAATCTGTCCCGAAAGATGATTTCACTGTCGCTGTGTGAAATCACCTTTTGGGCAGGAGTTGAAAGTTTCTCCACCATTCTTTAAGAAGTGGGGTCATAAGATGGCTATGTTGAAAATTTGGTGTAAACATATTAAAAAACAACAAAGTTATGAGCCTATTTTGAATTTTGTGAATGTAGGCTCGTAATTTTGGTAATTTTCAATATTTTTGCCCCAAATTCATAACATAGCCATATATTTATAGCACCTCATGAATGTGACGGCTCCCAGTCCGTGGGTGGTCGTGAGGGCAAATAAGCTGAAGGTGCCCTCCCCTGAGCTGTAGCATCCTCCTATTATGTATGTATAAGTTATACCCAAAAGGTTCTGTAAGAGGTGTATATTGTAGTTTCTGTATGTTTTTACATGCCTTGCACTACTAATTGCTAATGCACTGTATTTAAGTAATGTTCTGTACTTCTGTGCTTGATATTTTATGTATTGTGTATGCATACCGTATTCTCTTTTAACCACTTGTGTATTTTGTATTCAAACTTATTGCACTCTCCAGTACCCCTCCCCCAGGACGCGTCTGGAATCGAGCAGTAGCCTGCTCAGTATGCCTTCCTGTTAAAACTTTTAAATAAATAAATACATTTTTCAAATCCTGGCCAAAATGTTTTTTTTTTTTTGTTTTTTTACATCCCGAAAGGTATTTCACGGTCCCTGCAACTAAATCACATTTCAGGCAGGAGCTGAAGATTTTCTGCCACTGTTCATGAGGTGAGGTCATAAGAAGGCTGTGTTCTAAATTTGGTATAAAAATATTAAAAACACGAGTTATGAGCCTACATTGAATTTTCTGAATGCAGGCTCGTAACTTTGGTAATTTTCAGTATTTTACCACAGATTTACAAATATAGATGTATCTTTTTTTTAATCAAACTTTTTATTTGTACCATTAACAAACATCCAATGAGACATATACTGTCATTCCATAAGTATATCTGCGAATGTCTCGTAGGAAAGTAGATTAAACATCATATGTTTTACAGTTGTGAGGCATAAAGCCGATTATCCATTTAAAAACACAGTCATTAAAACATATACTACAAACACAGAGCAAAGGGAAAAGAAATGAGAAATCAAACATGCATT
The DNA here is from genome assembly GCA_016271365.2 of Neoceratodus forsteri. Taxonomy (NCBI): domain Eukaryota; kingdom Metazoa; phylum Chordata; order Ceratodontiformes; family Ceratodontidae; genus Neoceratodus; species Neoceratodus forsteri. Next base: position 1,622,261,387 of record CM057452.1, read on the forward strand.
AAAGTAACTCAAATTATAAATTATAACACAGTGCATCCAGGATTGTGGGGAGGGGGCTGGGACAGTGTCTTCAGAGGTAAATTAATGTACAGTAGAAATTTAGCTGAACTCGACTACAGGGAGGTCAGAAGGGGCCCCTATTATCCTTGGGCTGCCAGTATTTCCAGAATGTCTTTGTTCTCTCTGCTTGCCTGGTAATGAAAGAAAGGTAGCCAGCGAGTTTTAATTTTTTCTTTAAGAAGTCTTAATTTAGCTGTAAGGTTCTCCATCTCTAGGATCCTAGTGCACAGGTTGTACCAGGAATCCTGAGAGGGTATCTCTGGGGTTAGCCACTTTAAGGTAATGGCTTTAATGGCCACTGCTATCAAGATATTAAAGCGATATCTCTTGGCTTCGGATCTAATACCTGGAGAGGGAAGCCCAAGAAGACAGTACTGCGGCTCGGCAAAATCTGGGATTTCTAAGATGCCAGCTACTGTTGTCATGAACTGATCCCAGTAGGTCCTCAATTTGGGACAGGCCCAAAATATGCGTACGTGAGTGCCTGTCTCTCCACAACCCCTCCAGCACAAGTCAGAGGAGTGTTTCCCATAGTGCTTGGTGACAGTTGGTTTGCGAAAATACCGCACCACCACTTTCCCCCTAAATTCCCTCCAAAATCTGGCCATTGTGGTGGAGTGGATACTCCTCCAAATCTGAAGCCATTCTGCGCTCTTCAGGTGGATTCCGATTTCCTTATCCCAAGTTTGTCCCAGATGAATTGGGGTCAGGGTCCAGACTCAATAAAAAAAAAAAATATTTAATTTTGGAAATTGGGCCTTTTTGGTCTGATTGAGAAAGCAAGGAACAAGGAACTCCATGAGGGGATTCATTCTTTCTGCTAGACTTAGATCTTTTTCTTTCTCTGTTAAAAATGTCTTATTTGGAGGAATCTGAAATGATGTTGAGTGGGCAGGCCAAATTCCTGTACCAGTTACTGGAATGATTTAAAGGTATTAACCATGTAAAACTGACCTACCCTCATCAGATCCTTTTCCACTCATCTCCTGTAACCTGTGTCCATCTTATAGGGGACGAAATCCAAACATCCTCAATAGGTGTATCTAGTCCAGTTTTTAATTGTGTGATAATGTCTGCATATCTCCCCCCATACTTTCTTGAGGGACCCGGTCCAGGGGGGATCCCAGTATCAGACCCTGAAGACCGGTGCCATCCATGTGGACCAGATCTCAGATCCTATGAGAGACAGAGGAGGATTTCTCTAACTCTACCCACACGGGAGTCTCAGCAATGATATTGAAGGATAGCAGGGTCTGTAGTTGGGTGCCAAAAGTATTTTAGAGTCAGGAAGGCTCAGACCCCCCTTGAGTTTAGTCCGTAACAGTGTATGCCATCGTACCCTGGGTGTCCTACCCACCCAGGTAAATCTGGTGATGGTCTTAAGGATTTTCCAAAAAGAGCTTGGGGGTCTCACTGGGATGGATGAGAAGAGAAATGGAAAATGTGATAATACGTTCATTCTTAGACAGTCCGTTCTGCCTAGAAGAGTTAAAGGTAATTCATTCCAACGTGTACAGTCTTGTTTGGATTGTTTGCAGGAGCTTGCCATGGTTCGTGTGAGAGAGCATGCCCAGATCTCTAGGAATCCAGATACCTAAATATTTAATCCCCTCCCTGGCCCATTTAAAATAGCCCACCACAGGCAGGGAGCTCAGGGTTAGCATCTCTGTTTTGGATTAATTAATCTTAAAACCCGTGACCTGACCAAAATCTGACAAAAGAGAGATAATGTGGGGGACAGTTTGTTCTGGATCCTTAACATAAAGTAATGTATCATCTGCATACATGGAGACCCACCCCACCCCCATAAGTCCCTGATTGTCTGATAAGTGCCGCTAGCGGTTCCATGCTCGGGGTGAAGAGGAGGAGGGGAGAGAGTGGGCATCCCTGTCTGGTACCCCTTTCGATTTTAAATCTGTCCGACAGGACCCCATCTACCGTAATTTGTGCCCAGGGCTTTAGATATAAGTTCCCGATCCATTTTCTGAACTTATCCCCAAAACTGAACTGGCCCAAAGTCTGGTCTAAAACTCCCAGTCCAATGATCAAATGCCTTCTCTGTATCCAGAGAAATCACTCCATGTAAGATTTGAGTGGGGAAGAATCTGGAGGCGGAAAAGGCATTCAATAACAGGCGAATGTCATCCTGGATATAACGTCCAGGGATAAAACCAGTCTGGTCAGAGTGCACAGGGGAGGTGATAATTGACTGGAGGCACAAACTTAACATTTTATAGAAGATTTTTTGCATCCTGATTTAATAGGGAGATTGACCTGTAACTGGAATACTCCAGAGGATCTTTCCTTGCTTGGGCAATACAGCGATCATGGCAGCTCCTGATCCAGAGCTGCTCCTTCATTATGAGCTTCATTGCAAACTTTGGTCAACGGGGCCAGTTTAGCACTAAAATATTTATAGAATTCTGCTGTGAGCCTGTCCGGGCTTTCCCTGTGCTAAGTGATTTAATTACCCACTTGACCTCCTCTTCAAAGAAAGCAGCCTCTAGGGCATCTTTCTGTGTTTGTGAAAGTGAGGGCAGGTTTATTCAGTCTAAAAAGCTAGCCACCTTTGAGTTATGGTCCTGGCCCCTCTCTCTCTGCTGTAGAACTGAGTGTAAGCAAGCCATAATACCCGACAGGGCGGGTGGTATTGGGCAATACTGGACTGCCCAGGGGCGTAATGAGGCCTGGCACCACAGGCGGAGGGCCTTATAGCCCCTGGAAGGTCTGGTATTGCCCAATACCGCCCACCCTGGAGGGTTTTATTGCGCTTAGAAAATGGGCCACTGTATTAAATACATTTAAAAATATATATTTATTTTTAATTGTTAAAACTCTTAGCTGTTTGATTTAGTTTGTAATTAAATAGTCCCTCCACCTACATTGGCTGGCTGTCATAGTTACCCCGCGAGCCACGCGCGCACACACACACACACGGCTTAAGTTATAAAGCTTTTGTTTCATAGTCATTTTTTCATTCATTTTAATTTATACATCAATTCCCTGATTCATGTATTCATTGGGGAGTCTGGCAGAGGAGCAGATGTGGTGGTCGGCAAGCTTTGAGGAAAAACACAAACATAGGCCTGCTATGTATAGGTACATCTTCTTGCTTTACCGTGCAGTTTATGTTCCCTTTTGAGCTACTGTAGGTTACTGAGGAAGGCTGAAGTTTAAAAACTGACTGCATCGGGGAACTCTGGAGAGGAGCGGAGTGTTGGGCTGGTGGCCGCACTGGAGCAGGCGAGTACGGACAGAAGGTTCAAAGCCTGCAATTTAAAATGAAGTTTAAGTTTTATATACGGGAACAGCGTGAGGGGGTGGGGTGTGATAGCAGCTTACACACCAGCTTGTAACATCCATTTTTAAGGGGGAAAATTAAACACTGTGTGTGTGTGTGTGTGAATGGCAATTAAGTTGTTGGGGTAGATTCATTTAGGGTTGGGTCAGCTATGGCAGTTGCTCTGTGTGTGAGCAGAAGATGAGAGCAAACGAGATACTGGTGATCAGCTGGCAAAACGTGTTTATTTTCTTTTCTTTCAGTGCTACGACTTTGTGGAGAAAAAAATGTTTTCTTTTATAAGGGAAGCCTTTATCCCCCACCCACCACCACCTCCTCTTCCTCCTCCTCCTCTGGTGGCAATACAGTTTTTTTTTTTTTTTACCGGAACGGCAGATGTTACCATGGAGGTTGAAACCAGAAGAGTGAAAGAGTGTGAGAGCAGTCAGTAGACTGAGCGGGATAAATAAGAGCTGTTCTTTTTTTTTTTTTTGTTATCCAATTCTATGACAAGGAACTGATATAGTTCCCATCGGGGGCAACAGAGAGAAATTTTATACCATATGCAGTTTGAGCGGGATCAGGAGACTGAGCGAGGTTAGGGAGGCAGCTGTTCAATTCAGTCTGTAGGTGAGATCGAAACCGTGATTCTACAGTGCAAATTTATTTTTTTAAAGAACTGCCACTCAGTTCACTGTGGGATTTTAAGGCCCACATTTATTTTAGCTGCTTGTGTGTGAGCTTTTACAGTTTAGATTTAAATTCTGTGACTCGGAAGCTCTTTCAAGGGGGTCAGGGAGAGATCGGCAGACAGTTTAGAGCTCCATTAGTGAGGCAACCAACATGAGCAGTTGCCTTTTCAAAGTTCTACTGGCCCATTTGTGTTAGAAGTAAATGAGGCAACAGAGCATGGGACTAGTTATTTCTTGGTCTCTACTGTCTCATACCCGACTGGCTGATTGGTGAGTTTAGCCAATCAGAATTAAGAATGAACTCTGCCCATTTTCTAAAAACTAATAATTCCCTTGCTATCTGGGACAGTTGTGATACCACTCCTCTGGGACTGTCTTCTCATGGATTTTGGTATGTATCTATCGGCCTCCTGTTTCCTCAAGTGGAGGGCCAGTACAGGGTTTTACATAATTGTTTAGCAGTTTTTTTCTTGGGACAATACTAACTGTATAGAAAGTATTTATATAGGTTTTTTAGAAGTGTTATGTTTGTTGAACACAGTGAAGCAAGTGCTATGCATTTTCTCAATGTTTTAGCACTTTTATGAGCAAAACGCTAATCAGTTTTTAGAGTTAAATAAAACCCTGCAGTAGTCTGCCCGCTCTCTCCCCCTGTTCATAATATTTTTGCCTGGTAAACTTTAGAGCATTCTCTGTACGATGTAGCATATAGAGGATAATGGCTGGGGATCGGGTAATAACCACGCTGCAATCACCTCGAGTGGTTGCTAGGGCAACATGGTAAACCTCGAGAGTGTAGCTTGAGAGGTTTGCTGTAGCCCTAGCAACCACGAGAGATGATTTCAGCGTGGTTGTCACCTGATCCCCAGCCATCATCTTTTATAGTGTATGGTCAAAAAAACACTGTTTGCATTCTGTGGGTGAGAATTCTGGAACTCTGGTGCATTCTTTTTGGTTATGTCACTGTTTGGAAGTTCCGAAGTGTGGTTAACAACTTTTAAAATTCTAAACTGTGCATAACAAAGCTGTGTGACTGCTGATTATGGTGGTTAATAGGCACTTACCATACATTATTAAATTATTATAAGCTGCCCTGGCCTTCTTTAACTTGGAGATCAACCCTACATCCCTGGTCCTTTTATGTTCCTGCTTAATCTCACTTATCTCATCTAAAGTTTTTTTTAACTTCCAAGTCGGTACTGTTTATTTTTAAAGGAGGTATGAGAGATAATACTGTATGTCCCCGAAGAACTGCCTTTAGGCCGTCCCAAATATATTTGAGGGAAAAATCTAATTCTAGGTTCTCTTCAAGGTAGTGTTTAATCATCTGTTTGAGGGAATCCGTGAAAGCCTTGTCCTTTAGGAGGCCCGGATCAAATCTCCAGCTACCCTTCCCACCCTCAGAGTCCCAGGTTACCTCCGCCTGGATCATTGCGTGGTCAGAGAAGGTGACTGGATAAATAAGTACCTCTCGAAATGAGTGAACCCACTTTGTCTGCGTTGTAAAATCTTATCAATTCTGGAGTAAGAGTTTAAAGCCGGTGAAAAAAAATAAAATCTGCCCCTGGGTTGTGTAAACACCAGGGATCAACCAACCTGATTGTGAAATAAGCGATCTGAGCAGTTTTGAACAAACGTATCCCTTCCACGTCGTGGAGGGATTTTGTCCAAGGCATTGTTTTCCACACAGTTCCAATCCCCTAGGAGAATTATCTGGCGCCTCTGGGAGGTCTAGATAACCTAAAATAGATATCTAAAAATTCCCCTGTTGGGGGTGGGGGTGGAATAATTAATTGAAGCTATATGTATGGGTCATCCCTATATTCCCTGACAGCAGAACCATACAGCCTGCACCTTCTACTTGTACTCTGGAGACTGACAAAGACAGTCCCTTTTTTATCAGTATCACCACCACCAGCTTTGTTGTGGTCGATGAGATTCCAAATAAATTGATCCCACCCAGGACCTTTGCAGCTTTTTGTGTTCCACTTCAGAGAGTCTAGTTTCTTGAATACAAGCTAGGTCACAATGGACCCTGGCAAGCTCCTGCAAAATCCTCGCGCTCTTAACCACATTATTTATGCCTTTCACATTTACAGAACAAATCTTGGGAGACGCCATTTGCTAAATTATATGAAGTAATATTTTCATACCTTCCCCATCTCTGTTCCACCCCGATGCATACAACCGACATTAACAGAAAATAAAAAGTAGCTAAATAGAAAAGGTAACTCAGCATGGTTAACATCTAATGGACCTAAAACCACTAAATCCACGAACAGCAAGAATTGGGTAACCCTGCCTCTGCTGTGGAAGCCCAGGCTCTGAGTGGGCTTCTATTAATGTTACCTCACTAACTAGTAGTGAGACAGTGAGCAAAGGACAACACCAATTAGTGTTTCAAGGCTGAGAAGTCCTGGCCTACGCCACAACCACCAAACCTTGCCCTTTGGCTGGTGCCCTAACAAGCGCCCCGGTGCCATCACCAAACACCACGTTGTCCCACCCAGTCCTCAGGCACTGCAGTTCTTGGCCCAGCAAAACATTGGGCGCCTGAGCATGTATCCACCACCTTCCAATAGTGAGTTTTCTATTAAGTAAAAGGAAACTTTGGTGTGTGTGACAACATAAATGTGAGGTGATGTTTCTGTAAAATAAGGAAGTAAAAAAATAAATAAAATAACCATCCACATTTACAGTCACCATTGAGTCGGAGATGGGGATTTTCCCTAATCTCCCCCTTGGCAATATAGTGTTGGTTACCTCATGAGAATGTTTTTACCCCAATGAAACGGGACACCAGAAATCTCCTTAACCTTATGAGGGGCAGCCTTCTAATTAAAGGAATTCTCATTTAAGCAGATACGGAATAGAACGCTTTCTTCTGAAGGCTCTAATTTGTCCCCCATCATAGATACCTAGATCTATAATAAGCAAAGCTCGGGACCAAACTTATCAGGGCTGTGCTGTTCAACATCTGATTAACAAAACTAGGTCCAACCTGAACTTTTAACTTTTAATTTTAATTAAATTGAATTTCCAAATAGCACAATAACTAGTGCAATTAAATGCTGCTAGAGATCTCGAAATATGCTTATGTACCCAGTTTGAGTTCAAACTCTAAACTTCTTGGTTAACTTGGGAAAAAACGGATCGCTTCTTTTGACATGTAAGGAGTAAAATCAACAAAAGTACTTGCACTGTTAATTAAGAGATTTGTCTGAGAAACCAAGCATAATCTGGTCTCTTTGAAGAATAACAGTTTCAGCTTCTAGGAGAATACTCGCACAATCAGTGGAGAGTATCAAAAGTTCTGACTCCCAGACTGTCCTCTCCACAGGAAGTACTCCAGAAACTCCCCCCAGATATAAGCGTTCCGCTTCCCTGCCATGAGAAACATTAGCAGAACCAACAGGGTACCATTATTCGGGCGAGCTTCAACCGACACTGGTAAGGTCCACTCTGTTTAACGTTCTGGCATAAAACCTGAAGAAGGGCCATCGCTCAAAAGTGCAGTGAAAGTTTGGTGGTCTCTCCCCAAATCACAAGTAAAGCAAGCTCTCAGTGGTGCGGTGTATCACTAGCCCGCTCAGGTCCCTGTTTTTGGCTGGATCCATCTGGCCATGTCCGCGTGCAGTGGCAGTAGGGAGTCTGAACGTGATCGCTGAGTGTGTTTGTTGCCTGGGTCTATAGACCATCGCAGGTTTTCAATTTCTTTCTCTGCCTGATCCCTTCTATTGTCCGGCATGTGGACCCCTAAGGATTCCAGATATGGTGTAGCTGCTAGGAGAGATTCAGAGGTTTTAACTCCTTCTTCTTTGTCTCGTACCCACAACTTCGCTGGATATCTGAGGTATGCTCTGAAACCTTTCTCCCGAAGTATCTTTACCACCCCTAGAATTTTCTTACATTTAGCAAGCATGACTGGGGGGTAATCTTGATCTACGTACACCTTTTGCCCATCCAAGTTTAGTTATTTTTTACCCCATGCCAGTTGCAAGATATTTTCTTTTGTTGGGAATCGCAGACATTTGATAAAGATGGACCGAGGGGGAGCCCCATGTTTGGGTTTAGAGGCAACCGCCCTGTGGGCCGTCTCAGCTTTAAGCGTGAAGTCTTCCTCCAGCAAGAGTGCCTTCCGTAGTCAGCAGTCTAGGTCATCCTCCATATTGTCTTGTGCTGCACCCTCCGGTATTCCATATGCTCTAATATTATTGTGCCTTGATCGAGTTTCTGCATCCTCAACTCACAGCGTGAAGTCCCTTTCTCATTTGTGTAAGGAAGCCGGCGATCAACCAAAGCCACGTGTTCATTTTGTAGCACTTCCATGTGGGATTCTACTGCTGTGGTTCTGGCTTCCAATTTCTTAGTCATTTTGTAGGCCAGTGATTTTTGCATCAATTCTGTGGAGAATCTGCAGCATTCGTTGCCTGTCTGCCTTTGTGAAGTTGGCTGTGGTATCTGATCCAGAGTCGTCCTCTTCATCTGCTGACATTGTGACGGACGAAGATCTGGATGGAGAAGGGCTGGTTGGCCAGGTTTCCATCAGGGCACTTAGAAGTCTGCAAGTGCTGGTAAAACTCGATTTTTTTTTTCCCCCCCATCTCCTTGATATGAGTTTTGTTGTTTAAAATAGGAAAATATGAAGTTTTAGATATTCAGTGGTAACCGATAGCTCTGTCTTGGCACCGGGGCGCATAAGCTCTGTTTCAAGCAGCCATCTCGGTGCGTGACATCCCATAGCCATATCTTTACAGCACCTCATGAATGTGACCTCTGTCATTTTTTCAAATCTTGGCCAACATGTGTTTTTTTTTTTAACATCCCGAAAGGTGATTTTGCGGTCCCTGCATGAAATCGCCTTTCGAGCAAGAGTTGAAACTTTTCTCTGCCACTGTTCATGAGGTGGGGTCATAAGAAGGCTTTGTTCTGAATTTGGCATTAAAAGTATTACAAAACAACAAAGTTATGAGTCTACGTTGAATTTTGCGAACACAGGCTCATAACTTTGGTTATTTTAAATATTTTTACCCCAGATTGACAACATAGTCATTTCTTTACAGCACCTCATCAATGTGACAGCTGTCATTTTTCAACTCCTGACCAAAATGTGTTTTTTGTGCCCTGAAAGTTGATTTCGCCATCCCTGTGTGAAATCACAGGCACGAGTTGAACATTTGCTCTGACCTTCTTCATGAGGCAGGGTCATAACAAAGCTATGTTGAAAATTTGGTGTACAAATATTACAAAACACCACATGTATGAGCCTACATTACATTTTGCTAACACAGGCTCATAACTTTGGTAATTTTCACTATTGTTACCTCAAATTCCTCAGTTGCAGCCCAATCGGCTATGGCCAGAGTTTGTTGTAGTGGCAGTGTTTGTAAAATGCTGCTGCATATAATTATTGAAGTTTTGTTTTTTTACTTAAGTACTGTTGATCACTGTTCTGTACTGCATTATCCTGTGAAGTGTTTTAAGATCTATATAAAATGTTGATACTTTTCTGTAGACACATACCATGCATACAGTTGGAACATTTAACAAAAGATTCTCTCAAGGTTTAATTCTTCCCCTGTAATGCGTATACTCTCACCGAAACGAATCCCCGACTGTGAAGACCACCACAGCGCCAGAAATCGGGCAAAATCCGCCCATCGCTGTGGTGGTCTGTGCGGCGATCATGACAGTCTTGCTGGGTGTGTCCCCCAGTCCGTCTCGGAGTTAGAATCCTAGAGGCCGGGGGTGTGGGGTTCGGAGGACAGTCTCCTCCATGAAAACATGGAGGCATCCCCGACACTGAATTGCTGACACTGGCAAGTTTGTCCATGTACACATTATTTTGTCAAAAGCAGAACATGCATTTTACTCTTGTCAATAGCATGTGGGAATCATGCTGCTCTTAATCAGGAGGCTGAATTATCTTTGATGAGTTTTATATATGCTTTTGATACCAGCTTGGAGACCTCGGTGTCCTTATTTTGTCTTTGGTGGGGTGGTGGAGGCTCATTCTGCATGAATGGGGTCAGTCACACAGCTGCAGATTGTCACAAAGTGAGTAATTCTGTGTGAATTGTTCTGCCATGCCAGTTACTTTGTACCATGTAATTCATTCAACAGTGACGACTGAGCGTCCAGTGCAGGTCAATGTGGTGAAGGTGAAGAAGTCTGATAAAGGGGATTTCTACAAGCGGCAAACAGCATGGGCACTGCGAGACCTAGCAGTAGTGGATGCCAAAGATGCCAACAAAGTATGTAAAGTTACCTGATGTTTGCATTGTTGGTAAGATTAGGTTGATACCGATTAAAGCAGATGTGTGGTGCCCTCCGGCATATCATGTAAGAAAGCCAGACTGCATGAAATGTAATTTTACACACACTCCTCCTCTCTCTCTCATTTGTATAAATCTTTGTACATCAATGGGCATATCTGCCTATTTGCAGATGACACTAAGCTCCATGGCAGAGTTGACTCTAAGGAAGGTATCTGTGAGTTAAGGTAGGACATGGAGAGGCTGGAGAGGTGGTCAGAAATCTGGCAGCTGGAGTTCAGTTCCAAAAATTGTGAAGTCATGCACGGGGGAAACAAAAATCCTGGGGCAGAGTACAGGTGGGGTGGGTAACAGTTACTGTGACTCGGGAGGAAAGGGGTGGTAATCTCAGACAGCGTCAAAACATCAGCACAGTGTGATAAGGCAGTCGGGAAGGTAAACAGAATGCTGGGATTTATTGGTAGGGGGTTCAGCTACAGAAAAAAATGTGGCCATATTGCCCCTATACATCCTCTGGTGAGACTGCACTTGGAGTACTGTGTACAGTTTTGGAACCCTTACCTAAAAGAGGACATTAACAAGCTGAAGTCAGTGCAGAGTGACAAAAATGTTATGGAGCAACAGGAGAGGGCATATAAGTAAAGATTAGAGTGCATATTTGGGGATCTTGGCTGGTTTATTTGGGAAGCTAAGCTACTCCATATCAGCTACTCCCTATCTAGGGTCAGCCTACGGGGGTTAGTAGGCAGGAAATCTAGCAGGAAGGCATATAGTGCATTCCGAAAGCAGGCTTTCAAATGGTCCTAATCAGAAGCTACAAAAGTTAAGGGCTTTTACCTAAGTACACGATTAGGAAGGCCTAGACACTTATGGGAGGGAATCGGGAGACAGAGCTAGATGGGAAGAGTTGTGGGATGCAGGGAATGTGGAGGGTGTTTCTGGGAGTATTCTAGAGAGGGGTGATGCCTGGTTTGCAGGAAGTTTAGTCAGCTGAGGGCAGAGGTGTGTCAGTTGAGGCAGGAAATAGGTGTGCTGGTGGAGGGGGGTCATGGGGTGATGAAGGGAGGGTAGAGGGATGTAGGACATGGAGGCTGGTAAGAGGAGGGAACAGGAATACAAGGGGGAGGGGCCAAGGTGGGGTAGGAAGGAGCAGATGCATAGGCAGGTCCAGGGTCTCTCCCCTAGTGTAGAGAGGGTCCAGGGAAGGGGTGTATAACAGTAAAGGGAACAGGGAAAGCAGTTTGGGGGGCAGGGTACATCTCCTAGTTTCAGGTGTGAATAGATTTCTCCACTGGACGGTTGAGGAGGGGAGCCTGATGGAATGGGGAGGAACAGTGGATAAGGAGGGGTGCAGGTAGTAGGGGAGGGGTTAGAATAGTAGGGAGGAGGGGCAGGAGATGGTGAGTTCATGCGGGGGTAGGAGGAGTAGGGAATGGGGTGGTGGGCAAGAGGGAATGAGGGGCAGGCCTGGGGGAGTGGACGGAGAGGACAGAGGGCAAATCAGGTAGAGAGTAAAAGGTAAGCTAGGAGGCATGTCAGGGTGGAGAAAGACTTGGCAAGAGGGATGGGGACGGGATAGCTGGGGTAATGGGTCAGTGGGGAATGCAAGAGACAGGAGGGGATGGGGAGGGAGGGAGGTGGGGGGCAGCAAGATAGACAGAGAGCGTTGAGGGTTCACGATGGAGCATAATCTTGGGGATTTAATTGTGAAGGGTGAGATGGGGAGGGGTAGAGTCAAGGGCAAGCTGTAGGAGGTATTTTTAGTTATACATACTTTGGATTTACAGACCTTTGAGTCAGAGACTAGTTACAAAGCACCTGCGTCATGTAGAAACCGAGACAACGAAAACATAATTACATGGGTCAAGATACATTCAAAGTTACATAGTTCCAAGCAGGTTTACGAATTGGTCAAGGCTGCTGTGATACATGAGCAGCATACAGTTAAGCAGAGTACATAGCATACATTTGTACAGTAGTGCCAGCACAGAGAGCACGACTAAACAGGTAGAATGTATGCCAGGAAGAGTACGATCTATGATAGCACAATCAGTGGGTCAGAGGGGAAGGAAAACTCACATTATAGTTACCTGGAGGATGACTGATCTTGCAGGATGTGATGAAGTGGGGGGGGGGTGCAAGAGAGGTTCAGCGAGGTGGGGAGAATTTTGCAGTGAGGACGATAGACTTCTTAGAGGTGCTTCCTTTCCCAAGGCCTCATATGGCAAGGAAACATAGAAACATAGACTTTGACGGCAGATAAGGACCGCTAGGCCCATCTAGTCTGCCCATTTCCCTACCTACAGGATAGGCCACAGATCCTATTTAACCAACAGCCTATATCTTCCTGCCCCCCACAAGAATTGCCTTATGTCTGTCCCATGCATTCTTGAATTCTCCCACAGTTTTAGACTCCACAACTTCCTCAGGAAGGCTGTTCCATGCATCCACTACCCTCTCTGTGAAATAATACTTCCTCACATTGCCCCTGAACCGCCTCCTTCTATCTTTAAATTGTGTCCTTGTTCTTGCAAGTCTCTTTTTCTGAAAGATGCTACCTTCTTGGACTTTGTTGATTCCCTTGAGGTACTTGAAAGTTTCTATCATGTCCCCTCTCCTTCTTTCCTCAAGGGTATACATATTAAGCTCCTTTAGTCTCTCCTCATCGGCTTCTCTTGCAGACCCTGCACCATTTTGTTGCCCTCCTCTGGACTGCCTCTATCCTGTCTATGTCCTTGCGAAGATGGGGTCTCCAGAACTGGACACAGTATTCCAGATGGGGTCTCACCAACTGTCTGTACAGAGGGATAACAACTTCCTGTTTTCTGCTGTTGATGCCTCTCTATACATCCCAGTATACCCCAGCCTCCCTACTGCCTTCTCACATTGCTTGCTAACCTTAAGGTCATCTGATATGATTACCCCCAGGTCCCTTTCCTGTTTTGTTGTTGTTACTACCTCCCCACCCATTGTGTATTCTTCCTCTGGGTTCTTGTTTCCCAGGTGCATTATTTTGCACTTTTTTGCATTGAATCCTAGCTGCCATACGTCAGACCATTCCTCCAACCTTGCCAAGTCCCTTTTCATTCTTTCCACGCTTCCTTGTCTATCAACCCTGTTGCAGATCTTTGTGTCATCTGCAAAAAGGCATACTTTTCCTTCCAGTCCCTCTGCAATGCCACTGATGAAGACACTAAAAAGGACTGGACCCAATACTGAACCCTGCGGTACCCCACTAGTAACCGACCTTTCTTCAGAGTGGACTCCATTTACAATTACCTTCTGTGTCCTGTTGTCCAGCCAATGTTTTACCCAGGCTACCACCCTGGGACCCACTCCCAGGCTGGTTAATTTGACTAATAATCTTTGTGTGGGACTGTGTCAAATGCCTTGTTAAAGTCTAGGTAGGCCATGTCCACAGCCCCTCCTGGTCTACTACTTTGGTCACCCAGTCAAAGAAATCTATTAGATTGCCTGACATGACCTTCCGCTGTGAACCCATGCTGCCTTGGATCCTGTGCTCCACTGACCTCTAGGTACTCAACTATTCTTTCCTTCAGAAGTGACTCCATCACTTTCCCTACCACAGAGGTCAGACTGACAGGTCTGTAGTTTCCTGCCTCTGTCTTGCTCCCACTTTTGTGAAGGGAATCACATCCGCCTTCCTCCAGTCCTCGGGTACCACACCATCCTCCCATGATTTATTAAAAGAGTAGCCAGTGGTTTCACTAGTTCCTTCCTTAATTCTTTTAGAATTCTGGGTGAATTCCATCAGGACCCATTGCTTTGTCCACCTTCAGTTTTAGGAGTTCTTGCAGAACCCTTTCTTCTGTGAAAGGACTGGGATCGACCCCTATCAAGAGTGCTTCTGTTAATTGGATTAGGCACTTCCCCCTCCTCTTTTGTGAATACTGAGCAGAAATATTCGTTCAGTATTCCTGCTTTTTCACTGTCCCCCTCTGCCCACCCACCGTTTATTCTATTCAGCCTCACTATCCCTCCCTTTGTCTTTCTACGCTCGCTGATGTACCTATAAAAGGTTTTATCCCCCTTCTTAACTGAGTTGGCTATCTTTTCCTCAGTTTGGGCCTTTGCTATTCTGACTTCCCTCCCTGCCTCTTTCTGCCTTAACTGGTACAGCTCTCTGTCCTGCTCCTTCTGTGTTTCCTTATACTTCTGGAATGCTATCTTTTCTTCCCTTCCTGACTTTCACAGCCACCTCTCTTGAGAACCATAGTGGCTTTTTCTTTCATTTTGATTTGTTTATTTGCTTCACACAAAGGCTTGTTGCCTCTGTGATGGCAGTTTTGATAATTCCCCATTGTTGCTCCACACCTCCTTCTAGCCTGTTTGCTAGTGCTTTTCTGAGGCACTCTCCCATCTTGCCAAAGTCAGCCCTCCTAAAGTCCAGTACCCTCACTTTTGTATGGCTTGACTCTGTAGCTGAGTTTAACGTGAACCACACTGTTTGATGGTCACTTGTCCCAGATGGCAACCCACTTCTAGATCTGAGATCCTCTCACTGCCCCGTTTGAGAGCACGAGGTCTAAGATTGCTCCCTCACGAGTGGGTTCCAAACTAGCTGTCTAATGCCTGCCACCTGTAGGGGCGTCAAGAATGGCCCTGCTCTTGGATGTCGCTGCAGCAAATGTGCTCCAGTTAACATCTGGCATATTCAGGTCTCCCATCAACAGTATCTCCCTTTCTCTGCCATTCTAAGAATGCCTTCCATCATATCCTTGTCCATTCCTTCCTCCTGACATGGGGGTCTGTACACAACCCCTGTGCGGATTGTGGTGCCCTTTCCAGTCTCCAAGGTGACCCACAGTGCCTCCTCTCCTCCCTGTTTACTCTTTTGTTCAGTTGCTTTATCCCTTCCTTTACATAGAGAGCTACTCCTCCCTCTTCTCCCCTGCCTGTCTCTCCTGTAGGTTATGTACCCTGGTATGTTAACATCCCAGTCATGGTTCTGTGTACCATGTTTCTGTGACTGCTTCGATATCCAGGCATCCTTCTTCCATTAAGGCCACCAGCTCAGGGAGCTTGTTGCCCAGACTCACGAGCATTGGTACTCATTACCCTCCATTTCCTGATGGCCTTCCCCTTTTGCCCCATCCCTGTTCTTCTTGCCTTTGTCACTTTCTCCATTTACCCCTGCCCTTCTCCCTATCGACACCTCCATGTTGGTGTTTGCCACACTTACTACCGTGATTGTTTGGGGGCTAGGATTTTCCTGCTCCTTTCCAGTGCCTCCCCCCTTGGCTAGTTTAAAAGCTTGCCAATGAAGCATTTAAACCTATCACCTAGGATCCTGGTTCCCCTCCCGGACAGATGCAGCCCATCATGCCAGTGTAGGCTTGCATCACTCCAGGTGGACCCCCAGTCCCCAATGAAGCCAAATCCCTGAGCTCCACACCAGTTTTTCAACCACTGATTGAATCCCATGGTACGGAACACCCTAGCCTCTCCTATGCCATAGATGGGTAGTACCTCCAGAAGGTTACCGCAAGTGCTACTTGACTAAGGCCCTCCCAATCTCCACAAACTCTTCCTGCACTTCTAATCCCTTCTAGCCAGGTCATTTGTCCCTAAGTGGACAATGATATCCAGCTCCCTCCCCTGTGCAGCTGCTCCGGCAATCCTGAGGATTCACTCCCTGTCCCTCCAAGCCATGGCACCAGGCAGGCACCTTACCTCCCTCTCCCCTTCCTTGCCCAGTTCTACCTTCCTAACAATGGAGTCCCCCACCAGGAGTTGTTTCCTTCCCCTGCAGGGTCCCCTGCCACCCTCCTGTGGGTCTCCTTTGTGGAGGTTCCCAGCATCCTCCTTGGTCTCCACTGTAGGTGCCTCCATAGAGGAACCACACTTTGCCAGAATGGCATAGGAATGTGGAGAGGTACAACTGGAGGGATGTGCCTCTGTTCCACCACCCTCACCCTCCCTGAGCCCACTGTGGTCCAACCGCTCCTCTTCTTGGCAACCTCTGAGGCAACGGCAGTGGCACTGGTGGTCCCTGGATGGAAGAGGAGGTCCCACAAATCCTGGCCAACTCAGCCTGGAGATGAGCAACCTCCTCCCTCAGCCCAGAGGGTGCCTGCAGATGGGACAACATCGCATCCTCAGAACATCTCCCGGAAGACTGCTGCTCCACAGCCACTGCACACTGCCACCACTCCAATCATGTCTTATTTCTGGCCCCTTAACTGTTTGCAATCCTTACTCTTTCCTCTGTTTTTTTTTCTCTCTCTCCTTACTTTCTGCCTGTGTGCCTTTAGCTCCTGATTGTCCTGTTCTGAGACAAGAATATCCTATATTTCTCAGTAGACCGCTTACTTGTTCAGAGGCAGACCTCCAGCAGCTAGAGGGGGCCGGAGAGCTACTCTTGCCCTTCTAGGATGGTGGGTCCTTGGTGGTTCTATGATCACTCACTTCCTGCCCCTAAACAGGAAGTTCCTGTTGTCAGTCAAATCCTGTGCCTATAAAAATAGAACTAGCTTGGGGTGGAGGGGAGGAAAGAGGGCAATATAGTCCCAGTAGAGAAGTTCAGTCACATAGCAGTCCTTTCTCCTGGAGTCTTCTGCCAAGCTATTAGCAGAATCTTTCTAAGGCAGTCTTTAAATGTAGCTTCCTTCTAGCTAAGCCACTCCCCCTACTTACCAGATCTTTCTATAAGTAATTTAAACCTCACAGCAGTTAAGTCCTTTCAGTCACCTGAGATTTACACCTAGATGACTTTTCAGTTACCCATTCAGTTCAGTTAACCCAAACACACACTTTTTTTTTGTTTTGTTTTGTATGTTAGTTTTTTTACCCTAAATTAAAGGTCTAAATACAAAAGTTCTTCTACTTTAGTCCCAGCAGAGAAGTTCAGTCACACAGCAGTCCTTTCTCCTGGAGTCTTCTGCCAAGCTAAGAACAGAGGAATTTAATGGATGGCTTAGGGGATGGTGCGAACAGGAGTGGTACAGGTTCATGGTGGCTGGGGTGGGACCTGGAATAATAAAGACATGTATGCATCAGACTGATTGCATCTGAGTAGAAAGGGTACAAGGGTCCGGGAAGGGCAAGTAGGATACACAGCAACCTTAGTCACCTGGTGGAGGGAGGCTAACAGGCCTCCCTCCCAAACAGGACAGCATAGGGAGCAGCTAGATGAAATGGGGTGGAGGTAGGGAGGGATGACTATGAGAGAAGGTTGTGGTGAGGGGCAGGTCAGGGTAATGGAGGTCCCATGCCTTAGTGGTGGTGGTGTCTCTGAATGTCAGAATCCTTGGAAACAAGATGGCAGAATTGCAGTCACTGATGGCTAAGGTAAAGTGGACATAGTGACCATCACCAAACGTGAGCCACACAAAACCAAGACTGTGACCTTGCAATTCCCAGGCATAAACTATAGAAAGGATAGTGGGACAGGAAGGGGGAGGAGTGGCCCTGTATGTGAAAGAGAGGATATGTTGTACTGGAGAGGAAGATGTTGAGGGTAAGTCTGAAGCGTTGAGGGTACAGGTACAGTCTGCTGGGGGATGAAACGAAGGATGGGGTGGTTTAAAGGCCCCTTTCCCAGGAAGAGGAGTTGGACAGGTTATTAGGGTCTCAAGTCTCAGAAATGGCTAGTAAGGGGGAGGTAGTTGTAATAATGGGGAATTTCAGCCTGCCCGGGGTGGCTGGAAAATCCCAAATACCTCCTGCACAAGGGAGCACTGCTGGATGCATTTCAGAGTGGTTTCCTGGCCCAGGGTGCCATGGAACCCACTAGAAAGTGGGCTGTACTGGACCTGGCCTGTCCAACTGTGAGCATGTTTAGAATGTGAAAGTGGAAGGGGGTCGCTATTGAGCAGTCGTACTGGCAAGACGCACCTTTTACCAGCTCTGTCCATCACGACTGTAAAATCGAATAAAACTTAATTTTTGGGGGAAGTGATTGCAAAACTGGAACACCAACTGTGTTCCTTAGCGTGGCCTGCATTGACTGATATCAAAAATTCAACATAGGTCATAACCAAAAGACCTCTGGAAGCAGATCTAAAAATGCACCGACATGAAGTGCAGGCTGCTACTGCTACTGCTACCATGTCGACTATTGCTGGCATGGCGCCTCCTTGGAGAGCCCTGCAGGCTTCAATGCAAGCCATCGACTTAAAAATCGAATCAATAATACAGCGATTTGCCGAGCAAGATACGAAGGTGAAAGTTGCATCCCAAATGGCCTTATCGGCTGAAAAGACCACAGCTCTGCTGCTAACCACCACTTCCAAGCTGGTTCAGGAAACATGAACTTACGGTATCGGGTTGGAGACTCTGGAGAACTCTTAACAGGGCAGCACATGTGTGCATCGTGGGCTTGTTAGGAAGTGAGGAAGGTGACTTACTGCGTATTTCTGTATGCCTGGCTCCCTGAAGCTCTCCAACTTCCGAAGGACACACTTGAGGAACAATTATGTAAAGCCTTCCGAATTACTCAGTGGGTGGCAGGACAGCGTGGAGAGTCACCTCGAACCATATTGCTGGTGACCTCTCATTCATCTGTATGGGACTGGATTATCCAAGCCGCCCAGTCGGCGACCTCGCTGAACTATAACGGGACTACTGTGCACCTATTCCCTGATCTTTCTTTTGCGACTAGGGCCAGAAGGAAAAAGTTTGCAGTTAGAGCGAGACTCCGAAGTCTGGGTGTCGCTCACTCGCTTTTAATGCCAGCCCACCTGTGCATATACTATGGGGGTCGTACATATCAGTACAATGACTCTCTCGAGGCTGGGAAGAAGACAGAAGCTATAGCTAGGGAGTTCCAGCCCTCTGAAGCACACCAGTCGGCTGAATCAGACAAGGAGACCTGACCTATTTGCTGGCAAAACGCCGGACTTTATATAAAGTACTGTACTGACTTTATAGCGAATTAGTAATTGCTGTAGCTCTTAACTTTCTAACTGGTCATAAGTTGGTCAGTTCAGTGCTTTTTTTCATTTCCCACTAAAATTTTGTGAGGGGAGCTGGTTTTGTGGGTGCTTAACATGCTTGTATTAGAATTTTAGGATTGTGGTGTCGTATCATCACTGGTTAATGAGCTAAATCATTGCTTATAGAAATTTATATTTTGGGATTTGACTACCAAAAGCCATAGTAGACTGTAGCCTGTTGAATTAGTTTTTGGATTATACTTAAATCTGGGATTTTCCCCCAAATCCTAATACCTGACTGTATAGGCTGGTTCTTGCCTTTGTTTACATTGGATGTATATGGAATGTATGACAATATGTAATGCCTTACAGAAGTTGTAATGTATGTATTTGTACATGCTAAAAACAATAAACATAAATTTCAAAAAAAAAAAGAATGTGAAAGTGGAAGTGTCACTTGCAGGTAGTGACCACCACATGGTGTGGTTCCACCTGGACATGACCAGGGGGATGGCCAGAACCAGGGCAAGGGTTTTGGACTTTAAGAGGAAAAACTTCGGTAGGATGGGAAAATTATAGTAGGATACCTTGCTGGGATCAGAAGGGAGATGGATGTTGTTGTTTTTTTTTAATTTTAGTTTTTTGTTGACCGGGTAAGTGCACTAGACAAATCCTGCCTATTTTCAGGCACGACCCCGGGGAGGGGGATACAGATGAATGCCAACTGACCTTGAACCAGATTAAGCTGTTGGTGGTATTTTTAGTGAATGAGGGAAATTTGGCCAGGACAGATGTGGAACAGAAATGGGCACTAATAAAAAAGAGACTGATTGGGGCCATTACTGAGTGTGCCAGAACCAAAAGTAAGAAGACTATGGCCAAAAAGCCAAACTGGTTTGACAAGGAGGTGACAGAAGCTGTAGGTGACAGTCTTCACTAGAGAGAAGAATGGACCAGTACCTCAAGGGAACAGGTGTTGGAACAGGTGTTGGGAACTTGGGGGGGGGCACGGACAGCATCATTCAAGCTGATGGAGTACTTGAGGGCCTAAATGTCCTGAAGATGGATAAATCTTCAGGACCAGATGGTATATACTCAAGGGTCCTAAGGGAACTGGCATAGAGTTTTGGTGGATCCCCTAGCAGACCTGTTTAACACCTCTCTGGAGTCGGGGATCATACCACGGGGCTGGAGAACTGCACATGTGGTGCCTTTCCATAATAGTGGGCCAAAGGATGAACCAGGGAAATACAAGCCAGTCAGCCTCACCTCAGTGGTGGGCAAGCTGATGGAGATCATCCTGAAAGAGAGATTGATGAGATTTCTGGAGGAAAATGGGCTCCAGGACATGAGACAGCATGGGTTTATGTCAGGGAGGTCCTGACAAACTGACCTAATTGACTTCTCCGACTGAGTCACTAGGACAGTGGACAAGGGCCAAGTGGTTGATGTCCTGAATATGGGCTTCAGCGAGGCCTTTGACTCTTTACTGTACAGGAGATTGGTCAGAAAGCTAGAAGACCTGGGGGTGATTGGTCGGAAAACTAGAAGACCTGGGGGTGGGTACCAAGCTTGTTGGGTGGGTCAGAAGTTGTCTGCAGGACAGAAGCTAAAAGGTGGTAGTTGGAACAGAATTCTCAGAAGCTAGGCCTATAACCCCTTCGGTCTCACAGTGCTCTTTTCTTGGTCCGGTGTTGTTTAACATATTCATAAGTGGCATCGCAGATAGGATCAAGGGTCAAATACGCCTGTTCGCGGATGAGATAAAGCTCTGTGGGAGGGTGAACATGGAGAAGGGGAGAAAGAAACTCTGGGAAGATCTGATTAGGCTAGAGAAGTGGTCTGGCATTTGGCAACTGGAGTTCAATGCTAGAAAGTGTAAAGTTGTGCACTTGGGTCAAAACCCAGGGACCAAATACTGGTTGTGGTGCAGCTTACCAGGTCAGAGGAAGAAAAGAAGCTGGTTGTAATTATCACAAATGACCTGAAACACTTGGCACACTGCAGGAAAGCTGTGGCCAAAGCAAATCAGATGCTGGGCTGCATAGCTGGGGAATTAGCAGCAGGAAGGCGAAGGTCATTCTGCCACCGTACAGGTCTCTAGTGAGACTGGACCTACAGTACAGTGTGCAATATTGGTGCCTTATCTTAAGAAGGATATCAGCTTGCTGAAACCAGTCCACAGAAGGGCAACCAAGATGATCCAGCCAGCAAGGCAGCATCTACAAGGAGAGTCTCGGGGCTCAACATATACTCTCTTGAGGACAGAAGAGAAAAGTGGAAAAGACTGAGACATTCAAGTATCGTAAAAGTATAAACAGGGTGAACACCAAGGGCCTCTTCAGCCTTAGAGGAAACAAGACCACTGAGGATAACAGCCTACAGCTGGTGGGGAGGTTCAGGAGGGCGATGGGGATGCACTTTTTCACTAAAAGACTGGTAACTAAGTGGAATGAGTTGCTAGAGGAGGTGGTATCCCTTAAAAAGGTGGAGAGCTTCAAGAGAAGTTGGAACAGGGAGAGGGGGAAAGTTGCCAGTGGTGGTGGGGAGAGGCTGAGTGGGTATTTGAGAGGGATCAGGGGATAGGGCAGTTTCTTCGGTAAACTGAGTGGGAACTGCGCACTCGAGCAGACGAGATAGACCATAAGGCCTTTATCTGCTGGCACATTTGTATGTCCGTATGTCTCAACATATACTCAGTGGAGCCCAGAAGGGAGAGGGAGGCATGATTAAAACATTAAAATGGTATTAACCAAGTGAAATGCAGAGCATTGTTCACAACCAACAACACAAATACCAGAGGGAAATAGCAAGAAACTGATGGGGGAAGATTCAAGAGGGACATGAGGAAATACTGCTTTACCAAGGGAGTGGTTCTGGTGTGGAACAAGCAGCCCGAAACAATAGTCAGTGCAAAAACTGTGGAGAGCTTTAAGAGGGGGTGGAATACTCATCAAGTTTTGGTCAAGGGATCAGATGAGATTTGTTATGATCCGCTGGAGGTATGTACAGCCTCACTGGGAAGACTGGATAGACCCTAAGGCCTTCTTCTACCAGAAATTTTCTGTGTTTCTAAAGTTGAGATTTGAAATCTGCCGAGATATGATTGTTCTCAATGCCTCGGACAATGTTTCCACAAGGTGGGGTGCTCTAAAAGTAAATGCTGTCCTTATGCCTGGCATTCCCCAGGGAAAATGTCAAAGAATGGGGATGGTGTCAAGCAGGAAAGACCTGGAACATATGTATTATGTCCTTGTTTGTTCTCTGATATTCTGTTGTCTTTCTCTGAGCTTTCATACTTTCCCTATTTTTGCTACACTATTCTTGCCCCACTGTGTCTCATTTTCCTTGTACATTTTCTTCTTTGGCCCCCAAATGCTGTCAAATACAACATTCGGTACCAGGGCTCTGCTCCTAACTTGAAGGAAAGAATGGCAGCTTTGAGTAAGCATGAAGCTCAAAACAAAGCATTAGGGCTTACCCTGTGAATAAATGCTTTAGGGAAGTACAGGGTCAAGTTGGGTTATAGGCAGGAAACCAGAATCAGCTGTGTCAGTGGCTCTGTAGGTTGCATATTCGCCTGTGTGGCTAGAAGAACGGAAGGTTGTCTGGTTTAGTCCCACACCAGGAACTTACTTGATTGATTTTATTAGGCAGATTAGAACCAAAGGTTAAAGTTCATTACAATAAAAAGTACTCAATAATAAAAATGTGAACTGTACAAAAAAAATCAAGACATCAGTAGCAAAAGGTTAAAAAAATGAAAATAAAATAAATATAAAACCATAAACAACACGTGGGGGAAAAAAAACATAAAACATCAAAGAAACCCAGAAACCTTCCAGCAAGTTAGCGAAAGGGGTGGTGGTAAAATTCTATTAGTTGTACATGAAGTTTTTTTTTAACCAATGTGACTTAACTACTATTATGTCATTTGTTGTACCCAAAGAGCTTTGGCTGACTGTGGAGGGGTTGAGGGATAACAGATGGACCAGACACCGAACCTCATGTTCAACACACAATCTCTTTATGATGTTTATTCAAAAATACAATAGATAACCTTAAGCAATGGCATATCCCTTCTTCAGTACATCAGTTTGCAGCAACAGACTGTGTATGTCCTTTCTCTGCACTTAGCCAGCATCTACTGAATTTTATCTCTGATCTCACTTAGCAGTTGAGATTCAGCCTCCACCCCTGTGCTGGCCTTGTTTGCTTGGGTGGTGGGGGCTCAAATAAAACAAACAAAAAAACAAGCTAAAGACAAAGAACCTCAATGCAGAAGAACTGAAACACGGGTTACCTCGAAGAGCATTGGCAATAAGCCAAGTTTCAAAGAAACACATCATCACATACAGTGCCTTCAGAAAGTATTCACCCCCCCTTGGATTTTGTCACATTTTGTTGTGTTACTACCAGAATTTTTAATGCATTGAAATTATTTTTCCCCCTTGATTCACATAGCATACTCAACAATTTAAAGGGCAAAAATATTTTATTGTGTGACAAAATTTATGAAACATTAAAAACTGAAATATCTTGTTTTCTAAAGTATTCACCCCCCTGAGTCAATACTTTGTAGAAGCGCCTTTGGCAGCAATTACAGCTTTGAGTCTTCTTGGGTATGTCTGTATCAGCTTTGCACATCGGGATTTGGGGATTTTCGCCCATTCTTCCTTGCAGATTTGCTCAAGCTCTGTCAAGTTGGATGGGGAGCGTCGGTGAACCACAATGTTTAAGTCTTTCCACAGATTCTCAATGGGATTCAAGTCTGGGCTTTGGCTGGGCCACTCACGGACATTCACTTTCTTGTTCTGAAGCCACTCCAGTGTTGCTTTGGCTGTATGCTTGGGGTCATTGTCCTGTTGGAACAAGGGTATGAAATTCGTGAAAAAGAGTACATGCCCACTTGGGCATGTAAGAAGAAAATATACATGCCCAACAAACTATTTACATGCCGCCCCTTAGTTTGCACAATTTTACATGTCATCTTCACTGGACCAAGCACTTTCATTTTCATCACCACCACTAGGGCTGGCAGAAGCAGCATGCACTGACAGTGTTCTGGAGCCATAAGCTTTGGTAGTGGGCCTTCTTTTGCCATTTTTCCACTACAGTGATATGGCACCTTCAGGGTTGTATCACTAAGTTGGGGTCCATTCAGAGATATAGACATTGGGTCGTAGGGTGTCTGGGCGTAATCCAACCCTCCAGTCATTTTTATTCTTCCCATCAGAGAGAAGCCTCGTTCTGCAGCAGCAGTGTGAACAGGAATCAGGAGAATGGTTCTGACAATGGCCAGCACATTTCGAAATTGTTGATCCAGCACGTCCCACAAGAATCACTTTCTGCCACAATTTCAGAGACTTACAATTTTCAACAGACACCAAGTGGAGTACGTGCTTTTTAAGTCTAGCCACCCAGCAGTACCAAAGTAACATCAACCCCACAAGACTCTAGGACCACTTTATAGTGATCAGCAATTGTTTGAATTGCTTGATCTCCATATGTTTGAAGTGCCTCTGTGGATGTTGGCCAGGACTGAAAATTTAAAGCTCTTGCAACTAGTAGCACTTTATTGGTCGTGAAGGACTGAAAGGGAGATTCAATGTGCTGTGACGTTTTCTGAAGAATTTTTTTGATCTCTGAAATTGTGGCTTCTACAATGTCTGAAGGAGAACCTGATCTGTGCCTGCTAGTTTCATTAGTTAAGTCAACACTGTTGTACTGAGTTAGGTTCTCATTTACAGATGTAAGTGTTATGCGGTGAAGAGTTTCTTGATTCGAGAGACCATTTAGTTTTTGAATTGTGCTTTCTACTCTGCTGTGAACTTTTTCAACAGTGGCATCCTCTTGCTGAAAGCACAGACTAAGAGCAGATAAGTAACCAAAACACTTTCAGAAAGTTCATGTATATAACACATTTTAAAGTCTTAAGCACTTTAAGTATTCCTAGTGCTTTTGGCCATGATCCTGCTTGTTTGTCAGTGACACATGTTCGAGGTGGGCACTAATGCAGCCCAGTTCCTTTCAAGGCGGAAATGACCCGTTCTCTGTGTGCAAGCCACCTAGTGCCACCAGTGTTAACTGGTTTGACCACATTAATATTTAAAAGGGATCCCGTTTCCTGTAGGCCTTTCCAACTTTTTGGTGACCTGTGGTAAAACGAGTAAATGTTCAGCAGAAGTTGTTCTAATGACGTATAAAAGGGACAGTCTCTGAACGAATCCTTTACAGCAAGCTCTAAACGATGTGCACAGCAGTGTATGTCAGTGAGGTGTGGGCATTGGAAATCTTGCTTTATTCTACCAAGGACACCTGAAGTGCTCCCCAACATTACAGCAGCACCATCAGATGCTGCACTTATCAGCTTATGTTTCCAACCACCATCCTCTAAACCACCTTCACCCTCTAAAGCATTAATTACAGTATTTAAAATGCTTCCTGAATTAGGAACACTGACTGGTTTCAGTGCAAGAAATCTTGTTACAGGTAGGCCATTTTCAAAAACACGTACATAAATGCCCTCCTCCTCAGTCACACTTTTATCTGTGCAGGAATCAACAAGAAAAGAAAAGAAGTCATTGTCTTGTAATAGACTAGCAGTAGTGCTTTGAATATCTTGGGCAATATAGTGAATGAAGACACGGCATTGCTTGTCACTACTGTAACTGTGACTCATAGCATCATTCCCATGATTTCTTTTTTTGTAAATCTATCAACCCAGGAAAATCCCTGAAAGGCCTTTCGGTCCTGGCAACGTAATATGCAGTACAGAATAATTTACAAATTTGATCCATTTCTTTTTGTTCCATAAATTGTATGGATTTCTCTATTGGTCTTTCTCCAACTTTTGTTTTATTTGCAATGTATGCCATCTCAGCATTTTTGTGTGATATGGACACTTCATGTGCTGAGATAATGTGTACTCTAAAAGTACTGCATCCAGTTCTGAAATTATTTTGCTTTGGCTTTATCATAACTCTGACACCATGTACAGAACGTGGGTACATTTATCTGTGTCATATGTAAGCCACTTCTGCCCTTTTTCCAGGATTCCTGAAACTTTCTAACTTTCGGGCCTTAACTTGGCTTTCAGTACAAGCAGTAGCACTTGAGGAAACTTCAGTGGTCACAACAGTTTCACTGTCTGGGCAAGGAGATGGTGGGGTTATAGCTGTGCCTGTAGTGGTACTATGTACTTTGTGTTAGGGAATCCAGTCAGCTCCTCAGAGTCTCATCAAAACGCTTCTCTTAAATCCAAATTTAAAAAGACTCATGCATGCCTGCCTGGCTGTTCGGAGTTGAATTTGTGAATACTGATTTTAAGAATTTTTTTTTGTGTTACTCAGTATTAATAAATGCAACAAGCAAAAAGTGTCTTGTCTTTTTTATAATAAACTTCACAAGAAAACCTGACTGTGTGTTGTCTGATTATTTATTATAACAGGTATTCAGCTTTTAGATAATCCACAGACAGTGTACTGTAGCCTGTAAAAGCTAG
Organism: Neoceratodus forsteri; assembly: GCA_016271365.2. NCBI lineage: Eukaryota > Metazoa > Chordata > Ceratodontiformes > Ceratodontidae > Neoceratodus > Neoceratodus forsteri. Next base: position 1,622,288,095 of record CM057452.1, read on the forward strand.
AGATTTTTATAATAGTATTCAGATTTTAGATAGTCCAACAAAGTTTTTTTTAATAACAGTATTTAGATTTGATTGAGATAGTCAACTCCACCTAAAGTAGCTTTAGCTAGTAGAATAATAGTAGATCCCCCTAAGTTTTAGGTGTTCCAACAAGTTCACAAAAGCTTTTAGAACTTTAATTAACAATTACTTTTAATTAGCTTTTCTTAGTTTGCAGGGTAGTTTTTTTTTTTTTTTACAGATCCCTTTGTATTTAGAGTTTAGGTAATCCACCACAGATTATTTTAGGTGGTCCAAGTAGCTTTTAAAAAAGCTTTTAGAATCCAACAATTCCTTATACTGTATATTCCCTATTAGATTTTATGCAATACACAGCATACAAACTTATTAAAGCTTGTTAAGAGATTCTTTTAACACAGGAAGTTTGTAAAACTATAATGAGCTTTTTTTATATGGTTTAGTTAGGTAGAGGTTTTTTCTTTGCCTCAATTCAGTTCCCTTCCCAGTCAATAACTGCGTGAATATAGTCACACTAGTGATGAGCTGACTACTAACTTGCTGCTAGTCCCTACTCCCCACACAGTATTTAGTATCTAATCTAGCCCCTTTTTTTTTTTTTTTTTTTTTTATCGGAACTTCGAGCAGTGAACTGTCTGTCAGTATCAGTACAGGCTGCTGACTGATCTTTATTTTTTAGTTAGCTTCAGTTAGATAGAGATAGTTTATTATAGGTTTTAAATTCAGTTCCCCCTGCAATTTAGCAAGTTTGGCTGCAGAGATCACAGAATAGGTCCTCCTCCTCCTCCTCCTCCTCTTTGCTGCAGTTGGTTTTTCCTACTGTCTGCCTCTCCTGCTTTAAATTTTTAACACACCCAAACAGAGAATTAGTATCAGGCACTAGGTTAAACTCAGTAGACTGCAATGCTCAAAACTGAGTACTGTCTTTAAAAGTCCTGTTCTTGACTTACTGGTCTGCTTCTATTCTATTAACAATGTCAAATTGTATGATCTCTTGTACAATTCCTCATCCGAGTCCTTATAGAAACCTGCAAGGTCTGACGCCACCCTCTGCCTCTCTCTCACTCCCAAGTCCCCACTCCTGCCTGTAAATGCTCCACACCTCTGACTGTACTAAAGAGAGCTCTAAAGAGATTTTGGGTCTTTTTTTTTTTTATAGAAATGCCAATTGCAGCAGCAGCAGCACACTCAGATCTACAGCACTCAGCACGGACCTCTGTCTCTAGATCATTGACAGAATGGCGGCTGAGCTGCGTTCAGTGTAACGTGAGTTAAAGAAGCGGCGAACTCCAGGCACAGTCACCCAATTGGTTCCACGACTTCCCGCTTGGTGCAGTGAGCAACCGACGCGACGGACCTTAGGCAGGCGGCTGGCTGATGAGTATGCCAGTCAAATCGAGGCTTATTACTGTACTGTCAGCTGACAGTTACAGAGGCACACTTGTGATCGGCGCCTTCACTCCTTCAAAGGCTCCCCCACCTTTCTGAAAATAAAAAAAAAAACACTACCACTAAAAAGCGAGCTCTGCACACAAATACCTTAGGTGCCCCATGTAGGCACAAAACAGCAGTAGGTGTCCAGAGGTAGTGCGTTCCTGTGAGCTAACGGTATAGGAATTTCGCACTCTAGTTGGAACGTAAATCTTCTCCAGTCCAAGGTCTATTGCAGACTGATGGTTCTCTCAAGGATGTGCCTATATTTGGCTCCATTCATTGTTCCCTCTATCCTGACAAGTGCCCCAGTCCCTGCCGCTGAAAAGCATCCCCATAACATGATGCTGCCACCAACATGCTTCATGGTAGAGATGGTGTTACACGGGTGGTGAGCTGTGTTTGGTTTGCGCCAGGCATAGCGCTTTGCATTCAGGCCAAAGAGTTCAATTTTTGTTTCATCAGACCAGAGAATCTTTTGCCACATGGTCTCAGAGTCTGCCACGTGCCTTCCTGCAAACTCCAGGTATGTTATTATGTGGCCTTTTCTCAGGAGTGGCTTCCGTCTAGCCACTCTCCCATAGAGGCTACATCTGTGAAGTGCTGCAGAGATTGTTGTCCTCTGGACAGGTTCTCCCATCTCAGCCATGGAACTCTGTAGTTCTGTCAGGGTGGTCATTGGGTTCTTGGTCACTTCCCTGACCAAAGTCCTTCTTGCCTGGTTGCTCAGTTTGGGAGGATGGCCTGCTCTAGGAAGAGTGGGTGGTTCCGTAATCTTTCCGTTTCCTAATGATGGACTTGACTGTGCTCCTGGGAACTTTTCAACACCCTAGAAATGTTTTATACCCTCCCAGATCTGTGCCTCCTCACAATTCTATCATGGAGTTCTATGGACAGCTCCTTGGTCTTCATGGTAGAGCTTCTGCTCTGACATGCACTGTCAACAGTGGGACCTTATATAGACAGGTGCATTTCCTCTGAAATCATGTCAACCATTTGAACTGACCACAGGTGGACTCCATTCAAGTTTTAGAGTGATCTCACAAGGAAATCAGATGAACCTGAGCTCAATTTGGAGTGTCATAGCAAAGGGGGTGAATACTTATCAAATCAAAACATTTCAGGTTTTTATTTTAAATTACACACACAAAAAAATTCCAGAAGTTTCATTCCACTTTGACATTATAGAGTAATTTGTGTAGATACGTGACAAAAAAATCCCATATAAATGTAATTTAATTTGAGTTTGCAACATCACAGAATGTGACAAAATCCAAGGGGGGGTGAATACTTTCTGAAGGCATTGTATACTTCCATAATGCAAAGCGTCATGGGATATATGTAAATCACCTTGACATTTCAGACTTGTTCAGTTTACAGCACTATACATGCATTTTAAATAGCACAACTAACTTGATTGTTATAATAGTCACCTAGTACTTTTTGCCATTATCAAAAACATCTAGTGTCATGGTATTTTCAACATTTACAGGTTTCATAAACATAAGGTATATACATCAAGGTATTTTATGACATAGTGCTATTACATAATAAATCCAACAACGATAAGCACAACCTGTTTTATATATGCTTAGAGGTCACCACAATAACCTCCCTGTATGAGGACCTAAGAGGAAAAGGAAATGTAAAGAGGACACTATGGCATAGTCAAGAAAGGAAGGAGTGTCCATAGGTGGCCAACCTTATGGACTAGAAATTGTAAAGGATAGATTAGGCTAAGAAACAGAAGAACTATTGCAACAGAGTTAAGAAAAGGTTGGTCCTCAAGAGTGGCAGGAGCTCCTGACACATGTCACCCACCTAAGAAGGAGGCAGTTATTGCAGACTGCTTACCACCTTCCTGTCCCAGGAAGGGATGGAGCTTCCACCCATCCATCTTCAGAAGCTCAGTCTCTGGGTCCCTATCAATGGTAAATATTCTGTTGTAAACATAGTGGAGATCATCATTCTTTACCCTGAGGCATTAACACATTTCTCAAATGAGACCATCCCATCTCCTTTTAGGGACGGTCTGTCATATTTCTTAACCAAAAATCTGGACGGCTATGAAGTCCAGTACCATAGAAAGACTTTCTCTGGGGTGAGTAATTACCTGCTTCAACCCCACCAGACATGTCAGTTTTAAGTAAAGGGGCCCAGTCCTGGGTTCAACCCCTCTACATAAACCCACTATGTCTCTTGATTCTTTCATTTCACTTGCTACTGATACAGATACCTGAGGGTAGACACTCTAGGTGTGACCCCAACACAGGTTCCTATCCATTTTCCACCCACCTCCTCCTTTGTAAGTTGTTCATCAAAAATAAAACACATGTACCACCTCCTTGATCTTAACATATTGTAACATTTTGGCAATATTAGCATCTTTAGCCTGCAATATATCCCAGTCAATACTGTTAATAGATTTAGCTGCATCAATATGAGAAAGTCCCTTCATCCTCATAGGGTTTCTTCTTTGCTTGCCTGAGTCTTCAACCCCAGCACAGTATCACTAGGGCACAGTCTTAGCTGGGTTTCAATTCAAGTGCTATACTTGCATCTCTGACCTCCAACAGGTAACTTCCTGGGAACACAGGAAACAAAGGAATTTAAAAAAAAAAAGTTTTGCTGTATTCTGACATCATGCAGTTAGCCCCAGCACTTGAACTGCTCCGAGAGGAAAGAGTTAACTCTGTGCCAGAGCATAGAATGTTGGGCTCGAGCTCAGTTCAAACCTCTGTCTGCTGCACTTTGAAGTGTAACTGTCAAGAATCTTTACTCCACCTAACTGAACAGTCGCTCCGGAGATTTCTCCTTCGCTAACGGTTTGGTCTGGTTTAAAACATTGGTTATACAGATATTTTTTTTGCTATTTCGGTTCAGATCCCTGTCTGCGGTACAGTAAGTACATAGGTAGTGGACTAGTTCTGAAAATTGTGTAAATTGTTAAAAAACAGTTTTCAACCAGGTCTGTGTTTGTCTATCTTTTTCCTTTAGTTGATTTAGTGTGAGGTACCAGTCCTTATTTGGTTCTAAAACAAACAAACAAAAAAAAAAACCTGTTTCATCGTTTTTTCAAACACCTGGAACATGGTTAGGAACCGATAAGGGGTCTTGCCTGGGTGTTGCCATAAAAGAGTAAGTGATAGGATGGCTTTGTCTGAGAAACCCAAGAGAAAACCGGACCACTGGTTTCAGCACTGCAGTGAGTGTGGGGAGATCTTTGCTAAGGCTGATCCCATACCACCTGTGTTTATTGTCTGGGTTTTGACCACCTAGATTCAGACTGCCAAATATGTAAAATTTCACTAAAGCCACCCTGGATAAAAGATTGGGCAGGCTTAGGGAAAAGGAGGCCGAGAGTCCACTGACCTGGATGGCCAGCCGGTTTGAGTTCTGACTGAACCTGAGGTAGTGCCACTGACCTGGGCCAGACTTCTCGGGCAAATGGAGAGCTGATCCTGAGGGTCGGTTCCAGCAAAAGAATGAAAAATTGGCGGTTTGGATCCAGAACCGCATCGTCCAACCGCCGAAGAAATTGCCAGAGCGATTAGCATAGTGGAATCGCTCTGATTCGGTTCAATGATCCATGGCAGACGAGGCGTTCGGTTCAGTCGGTTCCTCTGGTTCAGGATTATTCCGCTGAAGACTATTATGAACCGGATTTGGAGTGGGATGAAGATGATGATGGTGTGGAAGGTCTGGATGATCCCTTAGAACCGGACATCTCCCTAGACAGACCTTCTGGTGTTTCCCCTCCTAGGCCTTCTGAGCCCCTTTCCCACTTTATGTTTTACAGGAAAGTGGCAGAAACCCTCCAGCTCCCTTTGGATGAAGCTGTCGAGGAGCAAGAGGAGCCTGACTATGTGGAGATGAAGGACATCCCAGAGTCCAAGAGATTGTCTATTCCCCTTCACAGATCCTTTGGGAAACAGATACATAAGTTACTTAAGACAACAAATTCTTTACCTCCTGTGAACAGGCGAATGGACAAGAGGTATATGTTGTCAGGCCCAGGTATGGAGTACTTGTACCAGCAATGCAACCATGTTGGGGTGGTGCAGGCTGCAGCCTGTGATAAGGCTAACATACCCTTGGCTTCACAACCCCGGATAAAGACTCCAGGAAGCTGGATGCCATGGCAAAGAAACAGTACATGGCATCTTCCTTGGGACTCAGGCAGGCTAATTATATGGCCTACACAGCCAGGTATCAGAAGTCCAGATGGGACACTATTCTGGAACTGGCTAAACAGGCCCCCACCCCAGCTTGCCAAGGAGCTGGAGGAGGAGGTGGCTGCTGAAAGGATTGAGGTATCAAAAATCCAGTTTCTAGGGACATGGATATGTTGTTCATCCACACTTATTGGCAGGTATCCTTGCCGCTTTAAATCTTGCCGGAAGGTCTTCAAGCTTGCTCCTCCCACCCACCCGGGTGGTATAACTCGGCTCACCCCATGGCCGATCTTCCTTACGCTGGAAGCTCAGGTTCCCTCCTAACGCTCTGCCGTTTGAGACTGGTTCCTATTTCTCCGTTTGCGGATTTAAAATAAATTTGCGAAAAGACTTCAGTCTTCTATCCCTCGCGGCTGCGATGGACAATCGACTCCGGTTTGGAGATGCCCATGCGGGCAGAAGATGTCTCGGACGGATCCACACTCCGTGTGTCTACTGCTAGGCCTTGAGCACGACCCGCGAGGCTTGCGACCTGTGCTCATCTTTCTCGGCCTCGTCCTCAAAACCCGTGCTGCCCAATTGCAACTGGGCCGTCCCGAGCGTTCCCTCGGTGAAGTCCAAGGAGGCCGGTTGGTGGTGTCCCGACGGCGGGTTCGGCGGATCAGCTCGGCGGATGGGTCGCCCTCGAAGAAGAGGCGGCGCGGGCAGTATCTTCCTCAGCGCACATTTATCCCGCTCTCTCTGGGCTCTTCTTCACGGCTTCTTTTAAGAGGCTTTGTCTGTCCCTCTCCACTAAAGGAAAGGCCTACGTTTCGGGACCTTATTCTCGGTCAAAAGAGGGACAGAGGTAGAGTCCCTCGTCGGCGCTCTTGGGAGGCGGGAAAGGTCCCTCCCGGGCCGTGGGCCGTCTGCTTCGATCGACCGCTCGACCTGGCCACTGGCCTCACAGTGTCCCGTCAGGTCGGTTGACCGAGACTCCACCGATGAAGTCGAGATTTTCTCGACCCATTGAATGAGCTGTAGCCTTTAGCGGCGATTCCCTCTCCCGGTTCCCCGGGAGGAGTTGAGGATCCGTGGGCTCGCCTGTGCCTCGGTTCCGGAGCCCTGGATGCACCATCCGAGCGAAGGAGTGCAGTTCCGGCCGACACCTCCCGCACCGACCTCGGAAATTCCGGGACTCTCGGTCTCGGTCTCGGACCTCTTCGGCGGTCCAGCCGATCCCACCGTCATAGGCGGTCTCGGTCTCGGCACCGCGATAGGCAGCGTCGCCGCTCGGCCCTCGTCCTCCTCCTCGGATGAGGAGGCTTGGCGTAAATCGTCGGCAGATGCGAGAGACCCTTATGTTCAACAACTCCTCCTGGCAGGTAAGCCGACCCCGTCGCCTTCCCGGCCTGAAAATAACTGTCACCGGGCGGCAAACACAACCCCTCGACTTATCTGAGCCTATACCCAGGCGGTTGTTCGGCCAAAACCAGCTATCCCACCGATTCGGTGGAACCTCCGCCTCCACAGCCACCAGCTGGGGCTCCGACCAAAAGTTCGGTCGGCTAAGGTCTACCCTCGGTGTCAGTTACCCTCACTCCCGACCACCTCGGCAGGTGAAGGTGGCTCAGGCCAGAGGCAGCTCTTGAGGACTCTTCCGAGTCGAAGATGATTCCTCCTTTTCTCCAGCGACTGGACTTGGAGTCTTCAGGAGGTCAGTCAATGGGCGATAGCCCGTCGTCCTTCCTAGGACTACTGGCTCATCTCGAGTCCACCGGGATGGAGCTCGAACCTGTTTCAAAGCAGGCCAGTGCCCTCCACGGAGATTCTGGACCGAGTTCATTCTCTGCGGAGGCCTTTCCGGTGGCGAGGCCATAGTGGAGTCGGCACTGGGCCCTGCAGCGCCCTGCTTCCTGCCCTGCGCCTCGGCCAGGATGGCCAGGAAGTATCACGGTCCCCCGGTTCCTTGTCCGGTTTTGAACACCCCTCTGCTGAGGGGTTGGTTCGACTAGCGTTTCGTAGCGCCCGGCACGCCAGGGATGTGGACAAACCTCCTGACAGGAGTCAAGAGATGGACTATGTCGGGCGAAGTCTACGCTGCGTCTCTCTCGCGGCCTCGTCAGGCCAGTTCGGCACGTCCTCATGGCACATTTTCTCATGCCCTGTTGGGCTCCCTGGATGGTCATCCCTCATCTTCCGCCCGATCTGCAGACTACGGTTAAGCAGGTGCGGGACCAGGAGCAGGGCAGTGGCCAAACAGCAGCTCCAGACTGCTTTTGGATATAGGGGACTCATGTGCCAGATCAGTGGCGGCCGCGGTGGCTATCGTCGGCCGGAGCTTAGCTGAGATATCCACCTTTACTTGGATACCAGCACAAGTTGGTGGATGTTCCTTTTGGGGACTGACCTCTTGACCCTGGGGTGGAAGGTCACCTGCAGAGGATCGAGAGTCCAATGCTACCTTGGACTCGGTCTCTTCCGCTCAGAAGGACAAGGCCACAAACCACAGCCCTAAGCCCTTTCGTCCTTCTGTGCCCCAGGCCGGCCCAGCAATCGTCAGGGCCAGCAGGCTCGGCCTTGGCATCCCAAACCCAAGCCTGGCTTCCTCTAACAGGAGGCCGAGGAGAAAGGCCCAGGAGGTCCCTCGGCCAGTCCCTCCTCCAAGCCTGCCCAGTGGCGGGCTGAGGGTGTCGCCCCATTCCGTCCTTACCCTGGGTCCCCGTAGAAGGCAGCTCAGCCCTTCCGTTCCGCCTGGTCCGCTGTTTCCACGGACAGGTGGGTCTTGGAGGTGGTGGGAAGAGGCCTGCCTCTGGAATTCGAGCAGGCACCACCCTTCAGAGCCGTGCCCTCCTCGAAACCCGGGATCCCCAGCCTCACTTAGGCTCGTCGAGGCTGACATCGCTCTCCTCCTCCAGAAGGAGGTGATAAGAGTGGTGGACCCTCCTTCAGACCCAGGGTTTGTGTCCAGGTACTTCCTGGTTCGAAGCCCAGACGAGGGGCTGGCGCCCCATTCTCGACCTACGACCTAAACAAGTTCCTAAGGTCTCGAACCTTCAGGATGGTCCTCTGGCTCGGATAATACCATCCTTGGAGCAGCGTGTGGTTCTGCTCTCTGGACTTGCAGGGCCAGCGTTTTCACGTCCTATCCGTCCGTCTCACCAGAGATTCCTTCGCTTCCGGCGGAAGGATCCCTCTTAAGATTCAAGCCATGCCTTGGCTTGTCTCCAGCTCCCAGGGTCTTCACCAAATGCATGGCAGTGGTGACAGCATTCCCTCTTGGCGCCCGAGGGGTCGGTGTACCCTTACCTGGGCGACTGGCTGATGGCAGCTCCCTCCAGGAAGAGGCAGAGTGGTCAGAGATCTGGCCCTCCAGGTCTGCTCTCAACTGGGCCTCCTTATCCATCGAGGCCAAGTCGAACTCGAGCGAAGCAGGTGATTCTATTCATCGGCGCAGCTCGACTCTCTTGAGCCAAATGGCGGCTCCGGTGGACAGGGCCGAGGTTCTTTCCTCCTTTGCCCGATCATTTCTGGTTGGAGCAATTGCCCTGCCGGGACTTCCTGCGCCTCCTGGGTCTCATGGCGGCCTGCACCAGCGTGGTCCGTTGGGCCCGCTGGAACATACATCCCTTCAGTGGGGACTGGCCAGCCAGTGGTCCTGGCGCTGCGATCCTTTGGACCAGCTTGTGCCGGTGACACAGGGATGTGGGCAGCTCTCCAGTGGTGGACGTTCCAGATCATTTGCAGGAGGGCATCCGTTCGTCCGCCCGAGCCGGCCGGTCTCTCTATCGACCGATGCCTCTCCTGATAGGTTGGGGTGCCCATCTGAAACACAGACTCATGGCCTCTAGTCAGCGGGAGTCCCGATGCCACATCAACCTGCTGGAGCTCGGCGGTCCGCCTAGCTCTCACGCCTTTGCTCCGTTCCTCCGGGGTCAAGTGGTCCGAGTCCAGACGGACAATACCACGACCATGTACTATCTAAACCGCCAGAGGCGGGGCCGCTCCATGCTTCTATGCAAGGCTCTCCGCATTTGGTCACTCGTCTCGCGCAGCCTGGGCGGATCTCCTAGCCATTCACGTGGCAGGGCCTCCAACACCCTGGCGATGCCCTGGGCTGGATGGGGCTGCATCCCACGTGGTCTCTCCTGCGGAGGTAGTACAGCATCTGTTCTCCCATTGGGGCACACCTCAGGTGGACCTGTTTGCCTCAGGGAGAGCAAGCTGAGTCTGTTCCATGCCCGCCCCCTCAGCAGGGCTCGCTGCAGGGGATGCCTTCTCGAGGCAGTGGACCCCGGGCCTCTTTTACGCCTTTCCCCATTTCCCTTGATCCACAGGTGCTTCTCAAGCGAGGAGGGACAAAGCGCGGGTGATTCTGATAGCCCCAGACTGGCTCGCCAGTTCTGGTACCAGATCTCCTCAGTCTCAGCTCCAGGATTCCACGGCAGCTTCCAGCTCGCCCGGACCTGCTCTCAGTCAATCAGGGGAAGGTGTTCCATCCTGACCTTCAATCCCTGCACCCGACGGCCTGGTTCCTGAGCAGCTAGAGTTCCAGGCCTTGGGTCTTTCCGACGAGGTCCTCAATGTAGTTGAGGCGTCCCGTAAGGAGTCGACCAGAAAATGCTATGCCTTCAAATGGAAAAGGTTTTCCATTTGGTGTCAGAAACAGAGGCTTGGACCCTTCCTCCTGTTCCTTGGCAAGCATCTTGGACTAATTATGGTCCCTTTCTAGTCAAGGGCTTAGGTCGGCGACCCTAAGGGTGCACCTGGCAGCCATCTCTGCTTACAGGCAGCGGGCCAGGAAGCAGTCGGTGGCGCAGAGAAGGTGGTCTGGCGCTTTTCAAGGCCTTGATACATTTCCCTCAGTCACGGGAACCCCCACCTCCGTGGGATCTACTGCTGGTACTGGCAAAGCTCATGGGCAAGCCATTCGAACCTATGCACAGTGTGCTCTCTCTCACCTGTCGTGGAAGACCGCCTTCTTGGTGGCTATCACGTCAGCCAGAAGGATGGGAGAGCTCCAGGCGCTCCGCGAGTCTCCTTACCTGGTCTTCCACAGGGACAAGGTTGTCCTGCGCCCCACCGAAATTCCTTCCGAAGGTGGTGTGAGTTTCACCTTAACCAGGTGTTGACTCTGCGGTGTTCTACCCCAATCACCTCGGAGGCGATATAGGCTCCATACTCTGGACCCTAGAGAGGCGCTCAGCTTATTATAAGGGCGCCGGCTGAAGTCGAGGAGAGGTTCGCCAGCTGTTTGTCACCCTACGCTAAAGCCGCATCTAGGCAGACCTGCAGCCAAGCGAGACGATAAGCAGGTGGTAACCTCCTACATAGATCTCTGCTATAAGTTGGCGGGCATGGAGCCTCCCAGAGGATAAGAGCTCATTCTACCAGCCAGTACTGCTGCAGCAGTGGCTGCTTCCAGGGGCGTCCCTATCCAGGAAATCTGCAGGGCTGCTACCTGGAAGTCGGCAAACACCTTCATTACCCATTACCACATCGACCTTGAGTCACGCCGGGATGCTGGTTTGGGGCCTCGGTTCTCAGTCTCTCTTTCCCAAGTAAGTATTGGGGGTGTCGTCTTGCCTCCCTCCTCCCGGAGAACTGCTAGGAGTCTGCCAATGAGTGTGGATGAACAACATATCCATGTCCCTAGAAATACAGGTTACTCACCTGTAACAGGAGTTCTAGGAATGGTATATGTTGTTCATCCTACATTCTCAAACCTCCCGGCTCGACGCACAGCCTGAGCTTCCAGCGGGCCAGATCTGGCGTCATGGGGCGGAGCCGAGAGTTATACCACCCGGGTGGGTGGGAGGAGAAAGCTTGAAGACCTTCCGGCAAGATTTAAAGCGGCAAGGATACCTGCCAATAAGTGTGGATGAACAACATATACCATTCCTAGAACTCCTGTTACAGGTGAGTAACCTGTATTTCATGCTGCTGTGGACTCCAGTGATGTGTCATCAAGAGTCATGGCTACATCTTTGGCTCTTCGGAGGCTGGCTTGGCTCAAATGTACTAGCCTATCGCAGGACACCCAGGCCAAGGCCATGGATTTTCCTGTTGTTGAGAATTCTCTGTTTGGGGAGCAGACAGAGAATTATATGAAAAAGATGGATGAGTGCAGGACCACCTACAGGAGTGCACTGGCCAAGAAAAGGCAGGCAACTCCTCAGATGCAGCAGGCATGGGGCAGGGGCAGGCCTTTTCACAGGCCTTTCTACCAGGCACAGACCTCCTCACCTTTCTCCCAGAGGGGGTTCTTCAGAGGGAGAGGCAGAAGGGGGTGAGCAGGGCAGCATCCTCCTCTCAGCCTAAGGCTCCTGCCAAGCAAACACCCTGATGTGTCAGCCCAGGTCGACTCCCCAATTCCTGTAGGAGGCAGGCTGGCTTACTACTCCCAGGACTAAAAGTCTGTTTCCTCAGACAAGTGGGTCCTGGAAGTAGTAAGCCTGGGACTGGCCCTCGGCTTCAAAAAACTTCCAAAGCTTAAGGTCAGGTCATTTCAACCTGCAAACATCTCCAAAACCATTGCCCTAGAGGCAGAGGTTTCTTCTGTGAGCTATAGAGACAGTTCCTACACTTCACAGGGGCAAAGGTCTGTATTCCAGATACTTCCTTACCCTGAAAAAAACGGGGGAGTGGCGGCCCATCCTAGGCTTAAGATACCTAAACAAGCACCTACTAAAGCCAAAATTCAAAATGGTCACTCTTGGAATAATTCTTCCCTCTCTAAGGCCAGGGGATTGGCTAGCCTCCCTGGACCTAAGGGATGCCTACTTTCACATTCCCATCAGGTGCTTCCACAGAAAGTACCTCAGGTTCGAACTGCCTTCAGGCCATTACCAGTTCAAAGCAATGCCCTTTGGCCTAACATCAGCTCCAAGGGTGTTTACAAAGAGCCTAGCTGTAGCAGTGGCCTTCCTAAGGAGATAAAACATCTCCATATTCCCATACCTGAATGACTGGCTCATAGTGGGTCAGTCTCCAGGCCAAGTCAAGTCAGATTTACAGGTGACCCAACAACTGCTCACTTCTCTAAGATTCCTCCTCAGTCTTCCCAAATCAGTTCTCGAGCCAGTACAACTCAACCTTCATAGGGGTAGAATTGGACACTGACAAGGCAAGAGCATTTCTCCCTCTGGAAAGGGTAAGGGCCATCATAGAGCTGGCTTCCTCTTTCCACCTTCTGGTGTCTCGACCAGCAAGGCTTTTCCTTCAACTTCTGGGCCACATAGCAGCTTCCACTGCAGTGGTCCAAGGAGCCAAATTTCAGATGAGGGACATCCAGTTCCATTTGAGGGCCTTTTGGTCTCAGGAAAAACAGCTCCTCTAACCAAGCTTATTCCAGTGACTCAGACCCTGATCCAGGCTCTCCAATGGTGGCTGGATCAGGACAACCTCAGGCAAGGAGTCCCATTCATCACTCAATCTCATTCTGTGGTTCTGACCATGGATGCTTCCCTCCTGGGTGGGGAAATCACCTGGGAGCTCTCACAGCTCAGGGAGTGTGGTCCACTCAGGAGTCTTTTCTCCACATCAGTCTTCTGGAACTCAGGGCATTGTACCTGGCTCTGCAGGCCTTCTCAGAATCAGTACTGAACAAGGTGCTTCAGATTAGGAGAGACAACACCACCACCATGTGGTACATCAACAAGCAGGGAGGCACTCTGTCTGTGGCCTTGTGCACAGAAACCATGAAATTATGGTCCCTGGCTTATTCTCTACAGACCTCTCTGGTAGCAGTCCACCTCCCAGGGAAGGACAGTGTGCTAGCAGATGCATTGAGCAGGATTTCCCAGGGCCATCACGAATGGCCCCTAGATCCCTTAGTGTTAAAAGTGATTTTTTCAAGGTGGGGCACTCCAGAGATAGATCTCTTTGCAGCCCCAGACAATCACCAACTTCCTCTTTTCTGTTGCAGAACCCCAGTCTTGGGTTCAGTCCCTTTGGATGCTCTGATTCTGGATTGGGAAGGGAAATGTCTGTATGCCTTTCCTCTTTGTCCTCTACTGTTCAAGGTCCTGGTCAAGATGAGGTCACAGTCTTGCAAAGTGATCCTGATTGCTCCAGATTGGGCCAGGCAGCCTTGATATCCCCTGTTGCTGTCCCTAGCAGTCCATCTTCCTCCATCTCTTCCCAGGAATCACAACCTGTTAACCTCTCTGGGGAGAATCTGGTACCCCAACCTTCGGTCTGTCAATCTCAAGGCATGGCTCTTGAAGAGTTAGAATATGCAAATCTGCATCTGTCTCAAGGGGTTCTGGACATTCTCAAAGCTTCTCAAAACAGGCCACCAGAAAACTTACATCTCCAAATGGAAAAGATTCAGCATTTGGTGTTCAAGAAGCATATATCCCCAGATACTGCTGACTTGTCTACAGTTCTGGATTACTGGTTCATCTTAATGGCCTAGGCCTCAGACCAGCCACCCTCAAAGTACACTTGTCAGTTGTTTCTGCTTTTCTGTCCATGGGAAAGCCCTCCTCACTGGCATCTTACCCTGTTTTCTGTAAATTTTTCAAAGGATTGGTTCATACCAATCCCCCCTTTAAGGATCCTGCTCCTGCTTGGGATTTTAATGTTTGCATTGCTCAGCTTATGCAACCCCCTTTTGAGCCTTTGTCTTCCGAAGAGCTTAAGTACTTGACTTGGAAAACTGTGTTCCTGGTAGCTATTACCTCTGCCAGGCGTATCAGTGAATTACAAGCTCTGTCAGTGGACCCTGATTTTTCTCATTCCATAGAGATACGGTGGTCCTTAGAACCAACAGGAGGTTCTTACCCAAGGTGGTTTCAGATTTTCATCTGAACTAATCCATGTCTCTTCCTGTATTCTTCACTGATCATTCTTCTTCAGGAGAGAGAAGATTACACAGTTTGGATGTTAAAAGGGCTCTTAGCTACTACATTGAGTGTACTAAGGCTCTTAGGTTTGAAACCCTCCAGTTTGTTTCTCACGGTGAAGTGGGGAAGGGCAAACCTGCTACTAAGAGCACTATTGCCAGGTGAATTGTCTCTTGTATACAATTCTGCTATGAAAAGCTAGGCAGAGTGCCCCCCTCAGGCCTGAGGGCTCATTCAACTGGAGGTACAGCTGCTTCTCTGGCTGCTGCTAGAGATATACCCTTATTAGAAAGATGTAAAGCAGCCACCTGGAAAAAAGTCCATACTTTCACCAAGCATTACTCTCTGGATATCCAGGCTAGGAGTGATGTTCAGTTTGGTACAGCGGTACTGCAGAGCCTATTCCTAAAATAGGTTTGATTCCCTCCTCAATGGAGGTACTGCTTGGTAGTCTGCATAATGTCAGAATACAGCAAGACTTCATGTTGTTTGAAGAAAAAAATTACTCACCTTATATTTCAGTAGCTATACTATCATGTTTAGCACTGAAACAAAGTAAGTCATATTAGTACACTGAAATAGTGTACTAAAAAGAATTTATATAGCAAACCGTAAAAGTGTATATGTAAGCAATAAGATATGATGGGGTGTGCATTAGACAGTTCTCATGCACGGCTAGGGGGGACGTAATGAGGCATGAGGCCACAGGCCAAGTGCGTCCAGTCACCTAGCCATGCATTAGAACTGTCTAATGCATATCCCCATAGTGGCTTATTGCGCTTATAAAATAGGCCTGTGTATTCTAAATGGGGGTTCTAGTTTTAGCTGTGCATTCCTTCTCTGTCCCAAATGGGCCCCCCCTCCCTGTCCTCCCCAGGTCTGCCCTTTACTCCAGAGAGGTCTGGGTGCACCCAAGGCCTCAATTCTGCCTGAAGCTGGTTAATCAGTCTGAGGCACTACCTCTCCTACGCAAAATTAACCCTACTTCCTCCCCGGGCCATGACCAGCTAGAACCTCGCCTGCTGAGGGCTGCTGCCCCGGCTATTGCCCTTCCTGTCACCTTCCTCATCAATAGGTTGCTTCTTGAAGGAATAGTCCCAAAAATGTGGAAGGTTGTGACCATCGTCCCCGTCCACAAAAGTGGGCCCCGAGACATAATGGGAAACTACAGACCAATCTCCCTGCTCAGCCCCCTTGGGAAAATACAGAAAAGACTAGTTTCTAACCAGCTTTAGGACTACCTAGAGCTGCACCTTCTCATGGCTGATGTGCAGCATGGCTTCAGGAAGGGCCATGGGACCGACACTGCGCTCATCTGGCTTACAGTGGACATCCTTGCTGCTATGGACCAACGCTCCCCAATGGGTGTCCTCTTCATTGACCTATCCAAGGCCTTTGACCTTGTCAAGCATAATCTCCTTCTCTCCAAACTCCTACTCCTAGGACTGGATGACCACTCGGTTTTATGGTTCGAGAGCTACCTGAATGACCGTACCCAAAAAGTCTGTTGGAGGGGAACCCAGTCCGGACCTAGACCAGTTACCTCTGGTGTACCCCAGGGCTCTATCCTGGGCCCCCTGCTCTTCTTACTCTTCCTCAATAAAATATTGAGGGCAATTGCACACTCAGCAACCTCATTCTTTACGCAGACGACACTGTCATATACTGCAGTGACCCACAACCTAGTGTCATCTCCACCAAACTGCAGGACAGTCTCTCAACTCTTGAGGCCTGGTTCTCCTCAAACTCCCTAAAGCTCAACGAAGAAAAAAACAAAGCCGTCCTGTTTGGTTCTAGATGCCTGGGCTCAGACAGAAGTGAGCTGCTCCAGATCAGTACTATCCAAGGAAAAAGAATTGAGGTCATGACCAATTTCAAATACTTGGGGTCCATCATGACCAAGAGATGACCTACAGACCCCATATCGACTCCATAACCTGGTCTATCCACCAAAGGCTTGACCTCCTCTACCACCTGGGTAACTCCCTCTCCTGTGTTACATAGATACATGGCAGTGTCAGCAGATAAGGGCCTATGGCCCACCCAGTCTGCCCATTTGAGCTTGTAAGTTCAGTTTATGTTTTCCAAGAAGTCTGTTGCCCCTTACCCCTGACTTCCAGAATTCCTTTATGTCTATCCCATGCATTCTTAAATCCTGTGATTGTTTCAGCCCCCACCACTTCCTCTGGCAGGGTGTTCCACTTGTCCACCACCCATTCTGTGAAGAAATTCTTCCTCACGTTTCCTCCGAATCGTCCTCCCTCCAACTTCATCCCATGCCCTCTAGTCCTGGAACATCTTTTTCGCTTAAAAATAGTGTATTCCTGCACCCTGTTTGTCCCTGTAAGATACTTGCATGTCTCTATCATATCCCCTCCTTTCCTTTCTTTTCTCCAGGGAGTACATGTTCAGTTCCTTCAACCTGTCCTCATAGGACTTGTGATGCAATCCATGCACCATCTTTGTTGCCCTCCGCTGAACCTTCTCTATCCTGTTTATGTCGTTACGTAGGTAAGGTCTCCAGAACAGTACAGTGTACTCCAGGTGGGGCCTCACTAGTGTCTTGTATAGTGGAATTATGACCTCCCTTTTCCTGCTGGTGATGCCCCTGCCTATGCATCCCATTTGCTTTACCTGCTGCCTTGTCACACTTTTTCCCTGCCTTGAGGTCATCAGAGATGATAACCCCAAGATCCCTTTCCTGCTTGGTACATGCTCTATCCTCACCCCCCCAACTGATATATTGTGCCAGGGTTTTTGTGCCCCATATGCATTATCTTGCACTTCCTTGCATTGAATTTCAACTGCCAAACCCCTGACCATTCTTCAGGTTTCTGCAGGTCCCTTCTCATTCTGTCTACACCCTCTGGTGTGTCTACTCTGTTACAGAGCTTTGTGTCATCAGCGAACAGTGAAATTCTGCCTTCTAGGTCCTGCGCAATGTCTCTGATGAAGATATTGAATAGGACCAGTCCCAGCACTGATCCCTGTGGTACCCCACTGGTCACTGTTCTCCCCTGTGGAGTGACAGCCATTTACAACCACCCTCTGTGTCCTGCCACCCAGCCAGTTACCTACCCACCACACTACTGTCCTGCCCACACCCATATTCCCCAGTTTGTGCAATAGTCTTGTATGTGGCACAGTGTCAAAGGCCTTGCTGAAGTCCAGATAGGCCATGTCCACTGCCCTCCCCTGATCCACCTCCCTAGTCACCCAGTCAAAAAATTCAATGAGGTTGGTCTGACATGATCCTCCCCGGTGAAACCATGCTGCCTTGGGTCCTGTAGTCCATTGACAACCAGATGTTCCACCAATCTCTCCTTCAGTAGTTGCTTCCATGATCTTCCCACTACCGAGGTGAGGCTGACTTCTGGTATGTGTCTCCCTTCCTCTTGTTCCCACTTTGTATAAGGGGACTACATCTGCTATCCTCCAGTCTTTGGGTACCTCTGTTTCCAGTGATCGGTAAACAGGATAGACAGAGGTTCAGCCACCACCTCTCTTGTTCTTTAAGGACCCTAGGGTGCACCCCATCTGGCCCCATTGCTTTATCAACTCTTATTACTTCCAGTTCCTTCAGGACCCTTTTCTCGTAAAGGGACCTGTATCCATTTCTGCACCATTCTCACCCCTTGTACTCCGTTCAGACCCATTACCCTCCTCTTCCTCAGTAAAGACTGAGCAGAAATACCTGTTCAATATGTCAGCTTTACTGTTGTCATCCTCCACACAGCCCTCATCCTCCCCCTTCAATCTCACTATCCCTCCCTTTGCCTTTCTTTTTTCACTTCTGTACCTGTAAAAGGTTTTATCCCCTCTACCCACTGATTTTGCAATGTGTTCTTCTGTCTGAGCTTTGGCTTCCCTTACTGATCTCCCTGCCTCCCTTTGCTTCTCCTGGTACTTCTCCCTATCCCCTTCTGCCTGTGTCTTTTTGTATTGCGGAATGCAATCTTTTTGGCTTTCACTCTTTGCTCCTCTTTGAGAACCATAATGGTCTCTCTCTTCCTTTTCCTCTTGCTAACCTGCTTAATACATAATTATGTTGCTCTTGTAATCCGTGATTTTAAATACTGCCCACTGTTCCTCAACCCTGATTCCTGCCCCATCTCTTAATGCCTCTATCAAGTATCTCCCCATTTTCCCAAAGTCTGCCCCCTAAAATCCAGGATCGTGTTTTTGTGTGGTTTGGTTCTGCTCTTTCTGTGATTTCAAACCACAATGACTGGTGGTCACTGTTACCCAGGTGCTCCCCCACTGTTACCCCCATCACACTGTCCCTGTTTGTGAGCACAAGGTCCAGTATTGCCTTCTGCCGAGTTGGTTCCATGACCAGTTGCTTGAGGAAGGCACCCTGAAGGGAGTCCAGGATAAATCTGCTCCTAGTTGATGCTGCTGCTGGGATGCTCCAGTCCATGTCTGGAATATTGAAGTCTCCAACCAGTACTACCTCACCCTTGTCTGCCATCCTTTGGATGGCTAGCATCAGCTCCCTATCTGTTTCTTCCTCCTGGGCTGGTGGTCTATAGACCACACCTGTGCGGATGGCTGGCCCCATTTTCCTTTCCAGCTTAACCCACAGTATCTCTCCCCCATTTTGTTCCTCCTGGATCTCTGTGGCCCTTATGTCATTTTTCACATACAGTGCCACTCCTCCTCCCTTCCTGCCTGCCCTGTCTCTTCTGAATATGTTGTAGCCAGGTATGGCCAACTCCCAGTCGTGGTTATCATTACACCAGGTTTCAGTGATGGCCCCAATGTCCAGGTCTGACTGCACCATGACAGCCTCCAGATCTTCCATCTTGTTGCTAAGGCTCCTGGCATTTGCACACATGGCTTTCCATGATTTGACCTCCCTAGACTGTTTCGTTGTTCTACTCCAGCCCCTTCCTTGGTTGTCCTTTATCCCTGGTTCTCCTTGCTGTCTGCCCTTCTGCTGAATTTTGCCCCTTTTCTGCCTATCCACCTCTTGGGCGCTAAACTCCATCTTTTGCACACTGCTTTGTAGAGACAGCAACTCCTCTGGTTTACTGGTTCCACTGCTGGCTGTGGGGGTGAGCAAGTAGGTAGCCTCCTTGCTGACCTGCCACCCCTTTTGCTAGTTTAAATGCTTGTCAATGTAGCATTTAAACTTATCATTGAGTGCTTGATTCCTGTCCAGGATGGATGCAGGCGTCAGGCTTGAAAAACCTCTATCCTTCCAGGTGGGTCCCCAGTCACCAATGAATCCAAACCTCTCACAGCACCAGTTCTTCAACCATGAGTTAAAGTTCCTGGTGCATGCCCCTATGTCTCCTCCCTTGCCTCTCACAGGTAGTACTTGAGAAAGTGACAGAAGTAGCTACTTGCTTGAGACCCCTCCCAATTTCCTAAACTCTTCCTGAACTTCCTTTGGCTCCCCATTTGCCAGGTCATTAGTACCTAGGTGGATAATGACATCCAGCTCACCCTTCCGTCTTGACTTCCCAGTGATCCCCAGGATCTTCCTTCCATCCATCCCTCCATGCCGTGGCACCTGGTAAGCACCTCACCTCCCTGTCCTCCCCCTCCTGTGTTCCTAGTTGGATCCCTCTTATGATGGAGTCCCCCACCAGGATTCGCTTCCTTCTCCTCTGGGGTCCACTGCTTTCCCTGCTGAGGTCACCTCCTTGGCTAACCTCCACATCCTTTCCTTCTACTTCTTCTATTTGGTTGTCCCCGTTTGCGAGTGTGGCATAGGAGTTCTTGAGTGGAATAGGATCTGGGATGTGCCTCTGCCTGACTGCTCTAACCCTTCCTGAGCCCACTGTCATCCAAGTGCTCCTCGTTCTAGGCATCCTTTGAGGCAGTTGCATTGGACTGGGTGGTCTCTGGATGGGGTGATGGTACTCTGACCCAGTTTACTTCCGCTCTGAGTCTGGTTACCTCATCCCGCAGTCCAGAGATGCATGCAGATACGGCAGCACCTCAGTGTCCAGAAGGTTCTGCCTGAATATGGCTGCCCCACAGCCACTGCATTGCACCACTCCCACATTATACTGCAGTTATACTGCTATTCCACTACTTGTCTGCTACTGAAGCTCTCCTAGTTCTCTTTTATTAATTTACTGTCCTAAAATCCTGCCACTGTTCCTCAGATACTTTTCTTTTAAAGAAAATAAACCAATAAATAAATAAATGAATCAAAACACTTGTCGTGCTGAGGGTGGGCTTCTTCACCCTTATGCCCCATCTACTCCGCACCCCTTACTATACCGTGTTTAGCTCCTGTCAATCAGATTTAACAGGGCATATAATCAAGAGTTGGGGAAGGGGGGGGCGTAAATGTGCAGCAACCAAAGACACCACCACTATGTTTTAAATCTTCAACAGCCCAAAAACAATTCTAAGTAAAGACAACAAAGAAAGTACAGTGTCACCAAAAGCCCACAATCCAAGTCTAAAAGAAAAACAGCAATTACCAGTTACTGTAAAGCATTGAATTGAATATGCTTCCTTCCCCTTCTGGCTTCTATAACATTCAAAAATACATACATTTCTATCTCAGCTCTTTACCCTTACCATCAAAAGGTAACTACAATCACATTAGAAAATGGGCTTTTTATTTGCTGGGTTCTGATTGGCTAGTACCCCTGCCAGGGGGGTACATTAACTTTTAACAGACGCCCAGCAAATAAAAAGTGCCAGTCACCAGACCCCATCACCAACATAACTAATATCATAGTGTCTACTCTGTTTGCTAATTGGCCCAAACCTGACAACTCAAATCAAAATCGGCGCCATTTTTTTGTCTCGCTAAGCGAGACATAGTGCTCCCCATCTATACTACCACACTGTGGGCTGATAACATAAAATTGTGCTTGTAAGCACCCATCTTCCAAAGTGTAGCCTCATTCAACATTTTTTTTTTCGGTACCGTTTTCCCTTTCTTTCGCTTCCTGCGGCTCAGACTCGGATTCCCGATCCCGTGGCTCCCCTGACTCAGTCCCCATGGCTCAATCTCTGGCTCCTTTGGCTAGGACTCCTGCTCCCCCGGCTGAAACCCCATAATCCAGTACAGTCACAACAGTCCCTGCAAATGAAAAAAAAGCATCAATCTCATAACTGATATTTCAAAACGCTCTGTGCGAGCTTCTCCCTTCGTACTGCAACAAACTGCCATCACAAAACTGCGATGTGCAACTCGCGATCGGTGAACCAGTGCTCCAAGAGCAGCAGAACTTCAGTTTTCTTTTCTGTCTCTTGCTTTTACTGACACTCTGACAGAATACCTATTTAAAAAAAAAAAAAACACTTTGCAGTCACAACAGTCCATACAAATGAAAAAAAAAAAAAAACCGTAACTCTCATAACTGTCATTTTAAAATGCACAGCACGAGCCTCTCCCTGCTTACTGCAACAAACTGTCTGCCAGGACAAAACTGCGAAATGAAACTTGCCGCGATCGGCGAACTAGCGCTTCAAGAGCAGCAGACCTTCAGTTTTCTTTTCTGTCTCCTGCTTTTAATGACAGGATATATATAAAAAAAAAATACTTTCACCAATGGGGTGACATAATGCTGTCTACAGCAAACAAGAGACAGACTAATGGGGGTGGGAGCTAAAACAGCACACTACCAGAAGTACAGGGACTACTTTGCCTCAAAAGAAGAAAACATGGAACTGTAGTCATTTTTATAGAATTACTTCGCATTTTTCGTTGTAATCCTGCAAAAATGACACAGTTAGCCCATTTTCTAAGTGCAATAATACTCTCCAGTATGGGCGGTATAGGCAATACCGCCCACCCTGTCGGGTATTATTGCTTGCATAATCTACCTTCTACTAATACAGATTCTATCACAGAACCAGAGCACAATGCAAAAACATCTGCTAGTTAGCAACAACAAACAGGTGACAACATACCAAGTTGATGTAGCTTTTTTTAAAATAGAAAAAAAATGTAATCTTTTAAACCAGTAGAAATCAGCAGTCCCAAAAGCACCTTGAACTACAAGAAAGAACACAGTACCACACCTCTGCCACAATAACTAAACAGTTCTAAAACATTGGAGAAAGAAGAAAAAATCAGAGACTGCTCAAAAAGATAACAATGTATTATAAAGTATTAGGCAATAGGTATACTGAGTTGTTTAACAGAGAAAATAAAGTACCTACCAAAACAGACAGAATACCCACAAATGACACTTATGTTCTCAATATCAGACACCAACAAAGACACACACAGAAAGGGTTTAAACTATAGTATTAAAATTAACCACATCAGAGCAGAAAGATCACACTAAATAAATGTGTTGATCCTTCTGACTTCCAACAAATATCTACCACACAAATTTTATATCTTCCTGGAGCCTACAGGGTTGTCTTTCACAATCACCTAAATTTACATAAAACAAAACCATTTTTAAACTGAAAATTATAGCAAAAAGCACTTAGCTTTGGGAGCTCTTCTCAAACACAGCCACTCAGCTCAGAATTCTAGTTCTAGCAATTGCCTGCTACAATCTTCTCCCTTCCATCCTATATGGTGCTCCTCTACTGCAGTTCCTCCGTGAGACGGAACTCAATAAACTTACCGTACTCTGCAACCGAGTAGCATGCTTCACCACAAACTCCTCCCCTAGGAGGCATCACTGTGAGGCACTTAAGGACCTGAACTGGCCCACTCTGCAGCACAAACTAGCCTACCCCGCTGCCTGCCTTGCCTTCAGATTCTCTACTCTTGGCCCCCCTCCTCACCTTCGGGGACTACTCACCCCCCAAAGTACAGTGCCGAACCCTGTGATCCTCTGCAAATCACCCCCTAGACATCCCTCGGATCCGCTCCGGCCAAGGCAAGCGCTCCTTCAAATATGCTGCCTCCTACCTATGGAACTCTCTCCCAGCTAGCCTGATTGACTCACCCTCCCTTACCCAGTTTAAGACTAGACTTAAAGTACATCTCCTTGAACTCAGCCTCTGTGGCTGCAACCGTTAGCTCCCTAGCCCAGATCTCCTTTCCATCACTTTGCCTTAATTCCCCCTTCGTCCCTGATGAATCTCTGAAACAAGGATGTCAATTATACTGTTACCGTCTCAATTCCCTACTAATGGTGTGAAACTTGACGTCATGTATTGCTTATGAGAGCCTGAATGTGAACCTTTTACCCCTGTAAACTGATGCTGATGTATATTTGTGTACCTATTGTAATTACTGTAAATAATGCTATTATGTGTCTCTTTCTGTAACTAATTCAAGGTCATCCCTGAAAAAGGGACATCTGGTCTCAGTGGGCTTCCCCGGTTACCAAAATCTAAATAAATAAATTACACATCTAATGCACTGCTAACAACCAATTCGATTTCTTGAAATGCTTTGCCTATTTTATAAATAATATTTGCCTTGGATGATGTATTATTAATTCAGTGACATATAATTTATATAATCTTGAAATGTAAATTGCAAGATAGATGCTAATTGCTCAGAGTTTAATAGATTACCCTGCAGAAGTCTACAAGGCAATGGCAATCAAATAAAACAATAGTAGATATGTTGTATAAAGGAAATTGTATGCTCAGTTGCATTTAAAATTTTATTGAATAAGGGCTTAACAGAGATCTGAAACTCAGATATAGAAATAGTCTGAGAGACAGGAAGTAGAAAAATGAGAAGGGAGGAGTAGAGGAAGTAGGTTTTAAGAAGTGTAAAAGGCCTGGGAAGGTCCTTGTTATTTCAAATACACTGACAATATGGAGCAAGCATGTGACCAAACGAAACCTGTACCATTAGTAGGGCAATGGGATCGTGGCAGGGCCTCTCTTTGTCTCATTCGATCCTAATCAAAGGGGCAGCTTGTTAAAATCAAATGCATTTCTACCTGGATTGTGAGCTGCATATGCCACTGCTGTGCAGTGGGTCTGGTTAAGGTTGAAGGTCCAGTACATGCCTACCCCATCAGAGCAGTTGCCATGTCCCTGGCAGAGATTCGCTTTGTACCTGTTGGTGGTATCTGCAGAGCTGCAGCTTGGAGTACAGTGAACACATTTGTTAAGCACTGTGCCCTAGATGTTCATGCCAGGTAGCATGCCACCTTTGGTAGGGCAATCCTGAATAGACTTCAGTTCTGAGTGAGCCCTTGGCTCCTGCTGCTCTAATCTGGAGAATATTGCCTGAACTTGGTACTGTCACCCACTAATATGAATCAGTGTGGGCCAGCTCCGTGGTGCCGCGTGAAGGTGTTTGCTCAGCACGCTGGTAACCCGAGTTCACTCCCTGAGCCCAGGTGCCTGGAGCAGAGATCGTTAGGGAGGGATTACAGAACGTTGGATGCTGCCTTCCCAGGGAGTGAGCAGGGCCTTGGCACCTGAAGGTGCATTGGGCGACATAGCTTATGGGCATGAAGCCTTGACATGTCCCCTGTACGTCCCTACTGCAGGTCACTGCCACACTCTGCCAATTAGGGTGGAGGGAGTAGGAGGGAAGAAAAACAGAAGAATGCCCTCGAGCGACCAGATGATGGCCTCCAGTCCCCTGATGGCACGAAGCCAGGAAAGTGTCTGGTTCTGCCTTACAGCACCTGGGACACCAAGTTGCTCCTAATAGACGCTTCCCCCCCGGAAGGGAGGGACCCTCCTGATGAAGGGATATGCCGGGTTACCCAGGCGGCTGGGGGAGATGGTTAGCAAAAAGGGGAGGATTGGTGCCAGGGTGCACCTTGGAGGTCCGAAGGAGTGGCCGGCTGTGGGTGCCTAGGGATGAGCATACAAAAATAACACAAACGCTCACAGAAAAATATGAGTCTGTGGTGAAAACTGAAATTTTTTTTTTTAATCGGAAGAGAGACGCTAAGCTGAAAGCTTGTTTCTAGGATCATTGATATGATATTCTATCCACACAGTTTGGTATGTTCTTTACCTTTAAGAATCATGCTGGAAGGTCTTGAAGCTGGCTCCACCACCCACCCACCCAGGAGGTATAACCCTGTGCTCCATCCCAGGACACCAGATCTTCCTTTCCGGTGGAAGATACAGGTTCCCTCCTTACCGCTCTCAAGTTCAGTAGGCCTTGGCTTCAAAATCCTCGGATTTGTTTAAACTTAAACTCGTCCGCGTTAATAAAAATTGCTTTGCGATCTCAACAGCTATGGAACATAAATCTTCTTCCGGTTTCTGCCACTGCCCATGCGGGCAAAAGATGTCTTGCACAGACCTGCATGCCACGTGCATGTAGTGCCTGGGTGTCGGCCATGGCACCCAGGCCTGTGAGATGTGTCGTGCATTTCACCCAAACAACTTGGACGATCGTCTCGCACGACTAAAATTGGGCAGGCTGGAGAAATGGAATCTGCCGGTCAAATCCAAGGAAGCCCAATGGGCGGTCTCCGCAGCTGCGGGGTCCGACGAGCAGCTCGAACAAATGAAGGCCTTCGAGGAAGAGGCGGCTCGGGCTGTGGATCGGTCCTTAAAGTCCTTTTCTAGGGACATGGATATGTTGTTCATCCACACTTATTGGCAGGTATCCTTGCCGCTTTAAATCTTGCCGGAAGGTCTCAAGCTGGCTCCTCCCACCCACCGGGTGGTAAAACTCGGCTCGCCCCATGACGCCAGATCTTCCTTACCGCTTGAAGCTCAGGTTCTTCCTTAACGCTTCCATGATAAGACTGGTTCCTAATTCTTCGGTTTTGCGAATTTAAAAGTTTTGCACTTCTAGACTTCGTCTTCTATCCTCGCTGGCGGGCGGACAAATCGACTCTCGGTTTTCAGAGATGCCCTTGCGGGCAGAAGATGTCTCGGACGGATCCGCACTCCACGTGTGTCTACTGTTTAGGCCTTGAGCATGACCCGCAGGCTTGCGACCTGTGCTCTTCCTTCTCAGCCTACGTCCTCGAAGACCGTGCTGCCCGTTTACAACTGGGCGCCTCCGAGAAACGTTTTCCTCCGGTGAAGTCAAAAGAGGCCCGGTCAGCGGTTTCCGCGGCGGCGGGCTCGGCGGATCAGCTAGAGCAGATGATCGCCCTCGAAGAGGAGGCGGCGCGGGCCGCATCTTCCTCGGCCGCGGCATTTATCCCGCTCTCCCTGGGTTCCTCTTATACAGCTTCCTTTAAGGAGCTTTGTCTGTCCCTCTCCACTAAGGGAGAGGGACCAACGTCTGCTGGACCTTCTTCTCGGTCCAAAAGAAAGACAAGGGTAAGTCCCTCCGTCGGACGCTCTTGGGAGCGGGAAAGGTCCCTCTCCCGAAGTTGCTCGGCCACCGACTGGTCGATCGCTCGCGCCGCCACTGGTCTCACGGTGTCCCCGGCCAGGTCAGTTGACCGAGACCCGTCGACGCAGTTGAGATTTTTCTCGACCCGTTGGACGGGTTGTCGCCAGGCGAAGCAGAGAATCCTATCTCCCCGGTTCCCCCAGTGGGAGTTGAGGATCCCGTGGGCTTGCCAGTGCCTCTGGTTCCGGAGCCCTCGGGTGAACCCTCTGAGCCGAGGGAGAGCCGTTCCCCTCATCCTCCCCGCAGCTGCCCTCGGAAAAGCCGAGGTTCTCGGTCTCGACTTCTTCGCGTCCAGCCAATCCCGCCGTCATAGGTGGTCTCAGTCTCGCATCGTGGAAGTGGCGCCGCCGTCCTCGGATTTAGGGGAGGCTTTGACGTGTTACGCCGGGATTATACGAGGGACCTTCATGTGGCAACAGTTCTTCTGACTGGAACAAGCCGACGCCGTCGCCTTCCCCGGCCATTAAGTGGCTGTCACCGGAGCGGCCGAAACAACCCCTCGACTTACCCGAGGAGCCTGTTTCCAGGCTGGTTGTTTGGCCAAAACAAGCTGCTCCACCGATTCCGGTGGAACCTCCGCCTCCACAGCCGTTATTTGGGGCTCCGACCAAGAATTCTCGGTCGGCTCAGGGACTGCCCCATAGGCTGTCTGTTACCCTCACTCCCGATCGACCTCGGCAGGTGGAGGGTGGCTCAGGCCCGAGGCAGCTCTTTGCGGACTCTTCCGAGTCCCGACAGCGATTCCTTCCTTTCTCCAGGCGTAGACTTGGAGTCCTCTGGAGGTCAGTCGATGGATGATAGCCCCTTCGCTCATCTCGAGTCCACCGGGATGAAGCTCTCAACCTGTGCTCAGGGCCAGGTATCCTCACGGAGATACTGGACCGAGGGGATTCCCCACGGAGGCTCTTTCCGTGGCCGAGGCCATAGTGGGCCCGCCTTGGAACCTGGCAGCGCCTGCTTCCTGTCTCTCCGGCCAGGATGGCCAGGAAGTATGGTCCTACCGTTCCTTGTCCGGTTTCTCAGAACACCCTCAGCCAGGGCTAGTTACCGACAGCTTCGCGTGCCGGGAACGCTTAGGACGTGGACAAACCTCCCGGCAAGGAGCCCAAGAAATTGGACTATGCTGGGCGCAGTGTACGCTGCGTCCTCCCTCGGCCTTCGTCAGGCCAGTTCGGCCGTACTCATGGCACATTTCTCTCATGCCCTGTTGGGCTCCCTGGACGAGGTAGTTCCTCATCTTCCAGCGGACCTGCAGACCACGGTTAGGCAGGTGCGGGACCAGGGCAGGGCAGTGGCCAAACAGCAGCTTCAGACTGCTCTGGACATTGGAGACTCATGTGCCAGGTCAGTAGCGGCCGCAGTGGCTATGCGCCGTCGGGCATGGCTGAGGATATCCACCTTCACTTCGGATACCCAGCACAAGTTGGCGGATGTTCCCTTCCTGGGGACCGACCTCTTCGACCCTGGGTGGTAGGCCACCTGCAGAGGATCGAGAAGTCCAATGCTACCTTGACTCGTCTCATCCGCGACAGAAGGACAAAGGCCGCAGACCACAGCCTAAGCCTTTTCATCCCTCTGCCTCGCACGTCCGCCCAGCAACGACAGGGCCTAGCAGGCACCGAGCTTGGCATCCCAAACCCAAGCCCTTGGCTTCCTCCTCCAGGAAGCAGGGAGGTAAAGGCCCTGGAGGTCCCTTGGCCGGTCCTTCCTCCAAGCCTGCCCAGTGACGGGTTGAGGGGTGTCACCCCCAACCCCGTCGCCTCACCCCAGGTGCCCCCGGGGGGGCGGCTTCGCCACTTTCTTTCCGCCTGGTCCGTTATCACCACAGACCGGTGGGTGTTGGAGGTGGTGGGAAAGGTCCTGCCTCTGGAGTTCGAGCAGGCTCCACCCTTCAGAGCCATCGCAACTCGGGGGGCCTCGGGGTCCGAGGCCTCACTGTCGGCTCGCCGAGCCGACATCGCTCTCCTCCTCGAGAAGGAGGTGATCAGAGAGGTGGCGGACCCTCCCTCAGACCCGGGGTTCATGCCCAGGTACTTCCTGGTTCTGAAACGGACGGGGGCTGGTGCCCCATTCTCGACCTACACGACCTAAACAAGTTCCTATGGTCTCGAACCTTCAGGATGGTCACTCTGGCCCAGATAATACCATCCTTGGAACACAGCGTGTGGTTCTGCTCTCTGGACCTGCAGGACACGTTCTTTCCACGCCCTTATCCGTCCATCACATCAGAGGTTCCTTCGCTTTCGAGCGGAGGGATCCCTTTTCGAGTTCCAAGCCATGCCCTTCGGCTTATCTCCAGCTCCCAGGGTCTTCACCAAATGCATGGCAGTGGTGACAGCATTCCTGCGGCGCCGAGGGGTCCCGGTTTACCCTTACCTGGACGATTGGCTGATAGCAGCCCCCTCCAGACAGGAGGTGGAGCGGTCCAGAGATCTGGCCCTCCAGGTTTGCTCTCAGGTCGGCCTCCTCATCAACGAGGCCAAGTCGGAACTCGAGCCGAAGCAGGTGATTCTTTTCATCGGGGCAGAGCTCGACTCTCTTCGAGCCAGAGCACGGCTCCCGGCGGACAGGGCCGAGGTTCTTTCCTCCTTTGCCCAATCATTTCTGGTTGGGCAATCGCACTGCCCGGGACTTCCTGCGCCTCCTGGGTCTCATGGTGGCCTGTACCAGCGTGTCCGTTGGGCCGCTGGAACATGCGCCCTTTAGTGGGGCTGGCCAGCCAGTGGTCCCAACGCTGCATCCATTGGACCAGCTAGTGACGGTGACCCAGGGATGTGGAACGCTCCACTGGTGGACCGTTCCAGTTCATCTGCAGGAGGGCATCCCATTTGTCCGCCCGAGCCGCGGTGTCTCTATCGACGATGCCTCTGATGGGTTGGGGTGCCCATCTAGGGGAACACCGAGCGCACGGCCTCTGGTCGCGGGGGTCGATGCTACATCAACCTGCTGGAGCTCGAGCGGTCCGCCTAGCTCTCACCGCCTTTTCTCCGTTTCTTGAGGTCAAGTGGTCCAGGTCCAGACGGACAATACCACGACTCATGTACTGTCTAAACCGCCAGGGCAGGGCGCCGCTCCATGCTTCTATGCAAGGAAGCTCTCCGCATCTGGTCACTGTGACGCAGCCTGGAGGCGGATCTCCTAGCCATCATGTGGCAGGAGCCTCCAACACCCTGGCCGATGCCCTAAGCCGGATAGGGGCTGCATCCCACGAGTGGTCTCTCCTGCCGGAGGTAGTACAAGATCTATTCTCCCGCTGGCACACTCAGGTGGACCTGTTTGCCTCAGGAGAATGCGGTTGAGGCTGTTCCATGCCCGCCTCAGCAGGGCTCGCTGCAGGGGATGCCTTCGCGGCCATGGACCCCGGGCCTTTGTACGCCTTTCTCCTGCTCCCCTTGATGCACAAGGTGCTTCTCAAAGCAAGGAGGGACAAGGCGAGGTGATTCTGATAGCCCCAGACTGGCCCCGCCAGTACTGGTACCAGATCTCCTCAGCCTCAGCTCCAGGCTCCCGAGGCAGCTTCCAGCTCGCCCGACCTGCTCTCAGTCAATCAGGGGAAGGTGTTCCATCCGGACCTTCAATCTCTGCACCTGACGGCCTGGTTTCTGAGTGGCTGGAGTTCCAGGCCTTGGGTCTTTCCGACGAGATCCTCAACATGGTTGAGGCGTCCCGTAAGGAGTCGACCAGAAAAAGCTATGCCTTCAAATGGAAGAGATTTTCCATTTGGTGCCAGGGCAAGGGCCTGGACCCTTCCTCCTGTTTCTTGGCGAGCATATTGGACTACCTTTGGTCCCTTTCTCAGCAAAGGCTTAGGTCAACAACCCTTAAGGTGCACCTGGCAGCCATCTCTGCTTACCGGGCGCGGGCTGGGAAGCAGTTGGTGGCGCAGGAGAAGGTGGTCTGGCGCTTTTTCAAAGGCCTTGATCACATTTCCCCTCCGGTGCGAGAACCTCCACCTCCGTGGGATCTACTGCTGGTACTGGCAAAGCTCATGGGCAAGCCATTCAAACCAATGCACAGGTGTGAACTCTCTCACCTGTCGTGGAAGACCACCTTCTTGGTGGCTGTCACGTCAGCCAGAAGGATGGGAGAGCTCCAGGTGCTCTGCATCGAGTCTCCTTACCTGGTCTTCCACAGGGACAAGGTTGTCCTGCGCCCCCACCCGAAATTCCTTCCGAAGGTGATGTCGGAGTTTCACGTTAACCAGGTGTTGACTCTGCCGGTGTTCTACCCCAATCACACCTCGGAGGCCGAATATAGGCTCCATACTCTGGACCCTAGAAGGGCGCTCGCTTACTATAAGGAGCGCACGGCTGAAATTCGGGGAGAGGTTCGCCAGCTGTTTGTCACCTACGCTGAAGCCGCACCTGGCAGACCTGCAGCTAAGCGGACGATAGGCAGGTGGGTCACCTCCTGCATAGATCTCTGCTATAAGTTGGCGGGCATGGAGCCTCCCAGAGGGATAAGAGCTCATTCTACCCGCCATACTGCTGCATCGGTGGCTGCTTCCAGGGACGTCCCTATCCAGGAAATCTGCAGGGCTGCTAACTGGAAGTCAGCACACACCTTCATCACCCATTACCACATTGACCTTGAGTCACGCCGGGATGCTGGTTTTGGGGCCTCGGCTCTCCAGTCTCTATCTCTGCTAGGTGTGGTGCGCTTGCCTCCTCCCGGAGAACTGCTAGAGTCTGCCAATAAGTGTGGATGAACAACATATCCATGTCCTAGAAATACAGGTTACTCACCTGTAACAGGAGTTCTAGGGAATGGTAT
Organism: Neoceratodus forsteri; assembly: GCA_016271365.2. Taxonomy (NCBI): domain Eukaryota; kingdom Metazoa; phylum Chordata; order Ceratodontiformes; family Ceratodontidae; genus Neoceratodus; species Neoceratodus forsteri. The sequence goes on from CM057452.1 coordinate 1,622,319,543, forward strand.
ATGTTGTTCATCCACACACCCACCCGACCTCCCCGCTTCGGACACGATAACCTGAGCTTCCAGCAGGCCAGATCTGGCGTCATGGGGCGGAGCCAAGAGTTTTACCACCCGGGTGGGTGGGAGGAGCCAGCTTGAAGACCTTCCGGCAAGATTTAAAGCGGCAAGGATACCTGCCAATAAGTGTGGATGAACAACATATACCATTCCTAGAACTCCTGTTACAGGTGAGTAACCTGTATTTTCGTACCGCTCAACTTGGGCTCCACTTTCTCCGGATCCTTTTGGGAGATGTGCCAGTCCCTTCCCACCAAGGGCAAGGGGCCTTTGGGCATGCATGTCTCTTGGTCCTGTAAAAAGGACAAGGAACTGAGAGAATCTTTGTCTCACCAACTATGTTCCTAGGATACTGAGAGATCTCGGTACCAGGAATCACCTGTCTCGACTTCGGTCGAGGTTGCGGCCTCGGCTGCTGGTTTCACGGTCCCACTGTCAGGCCAGTGGGCCCAGATACTGAGCAATGATCCAGTCGAGATCATCCTCGACCCAGTTGACCCGTTGTCCCCCGACGAGGCCGACAGGTCCTTATTCAGGACCCTGGTCTTGCCTCTCCCCATTGAAGAGACCCAGCCTACTGGAAAACCCATCAGAGAACCGTCCCTGACCAAGAAGAACCACTAGTCTCCCCGGTGCCTTCTGATCAACCCCGTCGGTCACTCCGACGACCAAGGTCGAGGTCTCGGACCCCTTCGACCAACAGGCTGAAGAAGGCACACAAGCGCTCTTAAGAAGAGACATCATAGACATTTTTCTTCATCCTCCTCGGATGAGGAGAGGCTTCGTTGGAAACTCCGTAGATGCTACGAAGATCTAATGTGGCAACATTCCGGCTTCCAGCCTAGCCATTACTTGGCTGTCTCCTCCCAGGCCAAAGCCGACTCCTCTGGAGCCGGCCCACGCTGTTCCTCCTCCCACGGAACTGGTCAAAACTGTTCCAGTTCAGCCAGAATTGACCTCTCCACCGATCTTAGTGGAGTCGCCACCTAAACAGCCCCCAGTGGGGGTGCCTGCCAAAGAGTCTCTGCCTGTTCCAGGCCTCCTGTGCAGGCTCATGGTTACCCTCACTCCTGACCATCCTAGGTGGGTGGAGGAAGACTCAGGTGGCTGGCCGATTTATCCACACTCCTCCGAGTCCGAGAACTCGGACCTTCACTTCCTTCGCTTGGATGAGGAATCGGTTGGTAGTCTCTCGACGGAGGAAGACCCCTCTTCCTGTATGGGCATCCTCCGTCTTGTCTCCGAATCCACGGAGATGCCTCTCGAATCCGTCCAGAAACATGCTGAATATCCCCTCACGGATATCCTCAAATGGGGGGATTTACCACCGGAAGCCTTTCCAGTGACCGAGGCCATTGTTGGTCCAGCTTTGAAGCTATGGCAGCATCCTGCCTCCTGCTCTGCGCCTTCTGCCCATATGGCCTGCAAATACGCGGTGTCCATTGGGTCCCTTTCCGGGTTCACAGAGCACCCCTCTGCAGATGGTCTGGTGACCAAATCTGTGTTCAGACGCGCGGGTAGTTCGGCAGATAGACCTCCAGACAAGGAGTCCAAAAAACTGGACCATTCTGCCTGTAAAGTCTATGCTACCTCTATGCTGGGCCTCCGTCAGGCAAGCTCGGCCGTCGTCATGGCGCATTTTTCTCATGCCCTTCTGGGCTCCTTTGATGAGGTCCTTCCTCACCTCCCTGCAGACCTCCAGACCACAATCAATCAGGTCCGGGACCAGAGTCGGGCTGTTGTGAAGCAGCAACTCCAGACGGCTTTGGACCTTGGGGTTTCATGCGGCCATTCGGTGGCAACCGCGGTTGCCATGCACCGTAGGGCTTGGTTAAGGGTCTCCACCTTCACGGCGGACACCCAGCACAAGCTAATGGATGTCTCTTTTCTGGGTACCGAACTCATCAGCCCAGGTATGGATGGTCACCTCCAACACATTGAGAACTCCAGTGCCACCTTGGACTCCATAACGTCTGCACAGAAGGAATCCCAGGGTTCCAAAAAGCAGAAGAAAAAGCCATTTCGGCACTCTGGCTCTGAGGCCGAGACGCCCCACTTCCAAGTGGGGCAGCAACAGCAGGCACAATCTTGATGCCCTCTGCCCAAGTCTGGGCCTCCGGCAGCCTGTAAGCCTGGATGTCGAGGCTCCGGTGGTCCCCAGTCTGGACCCTCTTCCTCCAAGCCTGCCCAGTGACAGGATGGGGGGTGGCCAATTCCCATACCTGTCAAGCAAGCTCTGGGTCCTCCCATGGGGGGCCAGCTCCGCCACTTCCTTTCCGCCTGGTCTGCTGATACCATGGACAGGTGGGTTCTAGAACAGATGGGCCAGGGACTGCCTCTGGAATACGAGCAGTACCCTCCAAGCTGAGCCGGCACCTCATGGGAAGACATGGCTGTTCGAGACGACATTGCCCAGCTCCTCCACAAGGAGGTTGTGGCCAGAGTCACGGAACACTCCCCCCTCAACCCAGAGTTCATATCCAGGTACTTCCTGATTCCAAAGTGGATGGGGGGGGCTGGCATCCCATTCTAGAGCTGCACGACCTGAACCAGTTCCTCAGGTCACGCACCTACTGGATGGTAACTCTGTCCCAGATCATACCATCCCTCAAGCAGAACATGTGGTTTTGCTCTCTGGATATCCAGAACGCATGCTTTCATGTCCTGATCCATCCGTCTCACCAGAGGTTCCTTCGCTTCTGAGCAGAAGGAACCCTATTGGAGTTCCGAGCAATGCTGTTTGGTCTGCCATCAGCCCCATGGGTCTTCACCAAATGCATTGCAGTGGTGGCGGCCCATCTTCGGTGTTGAGGGGTCAGAGTTTAGCCATATCTTGATGATTGGCTCTTGGCAGGTCCCACCAAGCAAGAGGTGGAGAGGTCCAGGGACCTGGTCCTCCAGACTTGCACCAACCTTGGTCTCCTGATCAACAAGGCCAAGTTGTAACTCGTCCCTTCACAGATGGTATGTTTCATCGGGGGCAGAGCTCAACTTCTGCCGAGCCAGAGCTCGGCTCCCAATGGACAGTGCAGAAGTTCTCTCCTCCTTTGCCCAATCATTTCATTGGGCACTTGCGCCCTGCCTGGGACTTTGTGCACCTGTGGGATACATGGCAGCCTGCACCACTGTGGTCCGATGGGCCCGGTGGCATATGCGCCCCCCCTTCAATGGGAGCTGGCCAGCCAGTTGACCCAGCGTCAAGGTCACTTTGACCAGCTGGTCACTGTGACTCAGAAGATGTGGGACGCTCTCCAGTGGTGGATCGTCCTGGATCACTTGCAGGAAGGGATCCTGTTTTTCCATCCCGAGCCTACAGCCTTTCTCACGACCAATGCCTCTCTCATGGGCTGAGGAGCCCACATGGGGAACCACAGAGCCCACGGGTTCTGGACCCCCGAGGAATCCCGATATCATATCAACCAGCTGGAGCTCAAAGCAGTCAGACTGGCACTGTCAGCATTCGCTCCGCTCCTTTGGGGTCAAGTCGTGCAAGTCCAGATGGACAATACCACGACAATGTACTACTTCAACAAACAGGGTGGCATGCACTCCCGGCTGCTGTGCAGGGAAGCGCTTCGCATCTGGACCCTCGTAAGCTGACTGGAGGCAGATCTCCTAGCCATCCATGTGGCAGGAGCCTCAAATTAACTGGCGGACGTGCTCAGCCGTGTGGGCGAGACATCCCACGAGTGGTCTCTCCATCCAGAGGTAGTACACAGCCTGTTCTCCCACTGGGGCAAACCTCAGGTGGATCTGTCTGCCTCCAGGGAAAACACCAAGTCGAGGCTGTTTTATGCCAGCCCCCCTCAGCAGGGCTCGCTGCAGAGGGATGCCTTCTCGAGGCCATAGCCGCCAGGCCTCTTCTGTGCCTTCCCTCCATGCCCCTTGGTTCACAAGGTGATCCTCAAGGTCAGGAGGGTCAAGGCACAGATGATCCTGGTAGCCTCAGACTGGCCTCACCAGTTCTGGTATCCAGATCTCCTTAGCCTCAGCTCCAGGCCTCCGTGGCCTCTTCCAGTATGCCTGGACCTGTTATCTGTCAGTCAGGGGAAGGTATTCCATCCGGACCTTCAATCCCTGCGCCTGACAGCCTGGTTCCTGAGCGGCTAGAGTTCCAGGCTCTGGGTCTCTCTGAGGATGTACTCACAGTAGTGGAAGCATCCAGAAAGGAGTCAACCAGGAGGTGCTATGCCTTCAAATGGAAAAGGTTTTCCATTTGGCGTCAGGGTAAGGGCCTGGACCCTTTGTCCTGTCCAGTGGCTAGCATCCTAGTTTACCTTTAGTCCCTGTCCAAAGGGAGTCTTCAGTCTATGACCCCGCACAGGAGAAGGTGGTCTGGTGTTTCTTTAAAAGCCTCGACCGGTGGGCACTGATGAGCAGCTAGCAGGATAGACGTGACACCACGCTGCTCTGGGCTAACGGCCGAATAAAAGTTAAAAATCGAGTGATAAAAGTTGATTTCTAATTATTAAAATGGCACCAGCCTGTTCGGGGAAGTGTTATAGAGGAGTATCTCATGCCCAGTACTGGGAAAATTCAATGGATTGCTGGTAAATCGAGAAAGAAGTCGGCTGCTCCCATGGCCTCCACGTCGAGTGAAAGCACGGGCAAAATATCATTGTCGGCAGCCGAGATTGGTGCACTAGGTCGGGAAGTCACAGGACAAGTGATCGCTGCACTGGAGCCGAGACTGCTAAAGCTAGAAAGTAAAATTGACCTTAAGCAGCAAGAGGTATTGGAGCAGCAGACCATGCACTCAAACAGGATAGAGGAGGCCGAGGAGTGCATATCACGCCGGGAGGATGAGAATGGGGAAACCCCAAGGCAGGTTGCACGACTACAGAAGGAGCTTGAAGAACTAAAAGATGCAATGGACTACCAAGAGAATTATTATAGATGCCTCAACTTACGCCTTAGAGGTTTGCCAGAAGGTGTGGAGAAAGGGGACATAATGAATTTTTGTGTCAAGGTTCTCCTGGAGCTCTTGGGAATACAGCAAAAAAATGGCAGTTTTAAGTTAGAAAGGGCCCATCGAGCCGTGATGCCCCATCCATCGGGGGACCAGCCCCCCACGGCATATAATTGTTAGATTCCATTCCTGTCAAGACAGAGAAGCGATTCTCAGAACTTACAGTGGTAAGATGGAGCTGGAGTATGAAGGGGCACGGTTATTCATATTGCAGGACTATTCCCTATGGCTCCTTGAGAAGAGGGGGGTTTTCAATCCGCTTATGGTCCAGATGAGAAATCTCAAGATCGAGAATTTTATGATTTACCCTGCAATATTAAAGATCAGATATGAGGGGGTGATGTACTCCTTCTGGGAGTTTACTAAAGCTGAACTCTTTGTGGCTGATTTGCAAAAGAAGGTGGGCAAGTGACAACACTGAAATGGCTGAGTAATCTGCTAGACTGAGGGTTGGTTGCCATTGCAGCATTAAGGTTTCCGAAAGTCTCCCTGTCTGTGTTGTCTTGGCCTGTGAGGTGGAGGAATGCAAAGTTTTGTGTGCGCTCTGAGCCCTAAGGAAGCGAGCTGAGGCCTACCCAAATGAGTGACTAAACTGTAATGGACATACAGGCGGAGAATGCCTGAGACAGTGTGGATCCTCTGAAATGTTTTGGTCTCCAAGGTATAAGAACACCGGATAATCCTTGGGAGGGCGAGGATTTTCCGATAGCGACGCTGTGGGGGCTTAGCGTGTATATTTGTAGCGCGGCCTACTCCTCTCTCATAGCATTAAGACCTGAGGTATAAGGAGTTCTATAGGAGGAGAGCACACTGTGGATAAAGGGTGTGGCGAAAAGAAGAGGACTTGATAGAGCTGGGAGACTGTCTCAAGTTTAAGACATAACCAAAATGCTCTTTTTGGGGAGCTCAGATTGATTTGAAGTCAGGAAGGGGAGTGCTCCTACTGCATGCTCCCGGGTGTTAAGGGAGGGCGAGACTGCACGGGGGGACATCAGAGTTTTAAGTAAGATGAATGTTTAGTCTGTTCATGTAGTTTAGTAAGTTTTTTTTCCTTAAATATATAAATGAAAATTGCTGTTAGCCGTGGCAGGAGCAGCGGGGCACCGATATGGTTAAGGAGGTATTTGACACTCATGCGGAGTTTGCAATTAGTGTCATGGGGGGGGATATGGAGACAGAAATATTCAAAGAGATAAAGGAGTCAGGAGGGATGAGGTGCAAAGGAAGGGGCAGAAGCAGGCGTGGGGAGTAATGTTTTAAGGGAAATTGTTATCTGGGAACTGGGGGGAAGGGGGACATATTGTTCTTGTTAACATGTTGTCTTACTGTTATTCTTGCTGTTTGTTGTTATATGCATCTCATATGGAATCTGGTGTGGTATGCTGGAATAATGTATTACGGGGCATGGGGGAGTCGGATGGTGGACTCTTATGCACAGAGAAGAGAGGTAAATGGTAATGGGTAGTAAGCAGGAACTGACGGTGGTCTCCTGGAATGTGCGAGGGGTCACAAATCCGGTTAAGCATGCAATGCTTTCAACAGCGCTTAGGAAACTGGGCACACAAGTGGCATTACTCCAGGAGACTCACCTATCAGACGTGGAGCATGCTAACCTGACTCGGGGTGGATGGGTAAGTGCTTTGCTGCTTCCTACTCCTCTCGAAAACAAGGGATGGCTGTCCTGGTGCATAGGAGTCTACCATTTGAGGTCAAAAGAATTGTAAAAGACCATAGGGAAGGTAGATATATCTTTGTGGTGGGGCAACTGTATGGGGAACAAATCACATTTGGTAATGTGTACGCACCTGCCATTTATGAGCCGCAGTTTTTCCCAGGACTCTTAGACCTGCTTATTAGGAAACAGTTCCCTGGGTTGATATTTGGGGGGGGGGGAATCTGAATAGTGCATTGGATCCAATTATGGATCATTCGGAGGGCAAAGGGAGAAGGACAGAGGCATTTAATCAGTGGCGTATGGGTATGCGTGACCTTGAATTAGTAGATAGTTGGAGGATGGTAAATCCAGGGGCTAGAGAATACACATTTTTTTCGAACCCTCATGGAACATGGACAGGAATTGACTATATCCTGATCCCACGAGAATGGAATGAGAGGCTGGTAGATGTGTTGCATAGCCCGATGCACATCTCTGACCACGCTATGGTGATAGGGAAATTAGGATGCAAGGGGAAAGAGATGCACCACCACAGTGGAAGTTCCCTACATACATGCTCCCCAATAAGGAATTTAGGGAATATTTGTCAGACCAGTGGCATTTTTTATAAAGAAACTAACCAGGGGTCTCGTGCTGTTTTTTGGGATGCTGGGAAGGCCTTCATGAGAGGTTCTGTAATAGCCTATGTGGCCAGGGTTAAAAAAAGAAGCAAGAAAAGAGGCAGAGACTGGAGTTGCAGCTCAAAGAATTAGAAAGACGAGTGGCCCGGGGAGAGGGGGGAGTAGTAGGACGGCTGCTAATGACATTGAATACTTTGGTATGTGGGGAAGCCAAAAAGGTGTGGTTTTTCTGTAAACGCCAGATGTTTGAGTGGTCTAATAAACTGGGCCCGCTTCTGGTAAGGCTTATGATAGGGGGGGTGAGTGCCCCACTAGAATAACAGGGATTAAGGATAAGGAAGGTAAAGTGCATGGGGGGGCAAGGGAAGTGAGAGCCTGCTTTCAGGAGTTCTGTACCCGGTTATATAAGGTGGAATGCAAGGGTTGGAGGCAGGGGATACAGGAATTCTTAGACAAGGTAGAATTACCCGGGCTTACGGTGAGTCAAAGGGACTGATTAAACCAGCTTATAACAAAGGAAGAGGTTTTAAAGGCCATTAGTAAATTACAGAAAGGTAAGGCAGGTGGTCCAGATAGATTCCCGTTGGAATTCTATAGAGCCTTAGCGGGTCAGTTAGTGGGTACGCTGTGTGAGGTATTCCGGGGGAGAAGGGCGAGGAACACCTGAGGATACCTGATACCTGTTATGATGCCACGATATGTCTAGTCCCTAAGGCAGGTAAGCAACCATCGGATTGTGCCTCATACAGGCCGATTTCACTATTAAATTGTGACCTAAAGATCTTGGCTAAGGTCTTGGCGACATGGCTCGAGGATTTTTTGCCTGCGTTGGTTCACCCAAACCAGACCGGATTTATGAAGGGGAGAGTATCCTATCATAACATGCGTAAATTGCTTAATGTAGTGTGGAGGGCGGGACAAGAGCTAGAGAAAACCTATATTATATCGATGGATGCGGAAAAAGCTTTTGATAGGGTGGAGTGGGAGTACCTCTTTGAGGTGTTGACCCAGTTTGGTCTGGGTGAGTCATACGTTGGCTGGGTTAAAGCCATGTATCATGCCCCCAGAGCACAAGTCCTGGTTAATGGGATGCCTGCTGCGCCATTCGCCCTGGAGAGGGGTACTCGGCAGGGGTGCCTGCTATCACCACTGCTGTTCGCTCTGGCACTGGAACCTTTGGCTGCAGCAGTAAGGCAGTGTCAAGAGATTCGGGGTATTTTAGGGGAGGGGGAGGTTGAGCATAAGATTACCTCATATGCGGATGATATGCTCCTGTTTATTAGGGACCCTCAGAGGTCTATGCCGTTGCTATTAGATTTGATAGGGAAGTTAGCAGCCTTCTCAGAGTACAAAATTAATTTAAATAAGTGTGAAGTGTTTTGTTTCCCCAACCCAGAGGAAGTGGATAAGCAATGGGAAATTCAGATTTGGGAGACAAGTATTACCTATCTGGGAGTTAAGGTGGGTAGGACAATTGGGTCATTATATGGGTTGAATTACACGTCACTTATTAAAATAATAGAGACGGATTTGAAAAGGTGGCTACAGCTACCTATCTCATGGGTGGGGTGAATTAATTTATGGAAAATGAATATTCTACTGCGGATCTTGTACCCTATGCAAATGATCCCAATGCTCCTTATTAGAGGCAACGTTGTCAAATTAGAGAAGCTTACTACATGTTTATATGGAGGGGACAGCGGCCGAGAAGTCGTTTGCAGAGACAGGCAGGGGAGGCCTCAACTTCCCAGACGTAACAGATTACTATTTGGCCATCCAGCAACGCTATATTGTTGATTGGGTATACCGCCCTGTAGTGGCAAGCTGGGTTACACTGGAACAATGGGGATGCCCAGGGTGCCTATCTGCTTACCTACACAGTAAAGGTATACAGGCCTATGCTGCCCGTGGGGGTCGTAACCCTCTAGTAAAATCAGTATTAGTGGCATGGAATCTTCTCAGGAAGTCTAGGGGGATTACCAGAGGAGAAACGTTATTAATGCCAATAGAGGGGAATCCCTTTTTTCTACCGGGTTTAGAGGATGAAGGGTTTAGGGAATGGGAGAGAAGGGACGCTAAGTGTAGGGGCAATCTGGTCTGTAATGATATATTGGGTATGTTGAGGGATGTTGTGCAGGAGTTGGGCCTCCGGGGCAGCAAACGTTTCGATATTTGCAACTTCGGCATTCATGTTAAAAGTTGAGAGGGGTGGGGCAGAATCGCATGAGTGGGGACCAGTAGAGACATTGATACATTGGACACAGTGTGAACCTAAGGGATTTGTTGGGAAGGCGGCAAAGTTGGGGAGAGAAGTATCCCAGATTATACACAGAGAGTTAAACAGCTTTGGGAAAGGGATTTGGGAAGCCCAATACCAGAGGACAGTTGGCGGCAAGTGTTGGTAGGCCATATGGGCCTCTCAATATGTAATAAATTTAAGGAAGCTTTTTATAAATTTTTGCACAGAGTATATTACCCTCTGACTGTGGTACATAGGGCACACCCCTCCGTTTCCCCTTTTTGTGGCAGATGCAGAAAGGAAAGAGGGACATATATACATTCCTTTTGGAATTGTAGGGTCCTGAAGGCCTTCTGGTGCAAAATCTTTGAGGAAATAACACAGTTGGTGGGGTTTCCCATTCAGATGGATCCTGTCACAGGATTATTTGGTATGTCCCCGGGAGAGACAGGTGAGTGGGAGCCACTACCACGATGGATCAGAATAATGATGATTATGGCCAGGCATTGCATTCAGAACACCTGGGTAAGTCATGTGGCTCCCACCATCCTTCAATGGCACCGACTGGTGATAGAGAACTTGGCGTTAGAAAGATTGTCATTGTTGCTGAGTAATAGGGAGGAAGCTTTTTACAGGGAATGGGCCCCCTTCTTACATTAAATAAAGAGGAGAAGACCATTCTGTGCTATGGCTTGGGGTAGTGTGGTATAGATGTAACTGGGGGTTCTCCCATGCCTTGTTGCTCTATTTAGGGGGTATGCTAGCTAAGGAATTTGTAGGAAGTACAGGGTTTTAAATAATTGATTAGCAGTTTTTTTCTTGGGACAATGCTAACTGTACACAAAGTATTTATATAGGTTTTCTAGAAGTGTTTATGTTTGTTAAACACAGTGAGGCAAGTGCTATGTATTTTCACAACGTTTTAGCACTTTTATGAGCAAAACGCTAATCAATTTTTGGAGTTAAATAAATCCCTGAAGTATCATAAAGGAAAGGAATCAACTGAAAAGGAAGAAGATAATGTTGATGGATTTTAGAATGTAATAACAATGAATTATGAGATGCATATGTTTGTATGTCTTTGTGTAATGTTTCTGTTATACCTGTTGCCTCATTTTAAAATCAATAAAAAAATTATACAAAAAAAAAAAAAAAAAAGCCTCGACCACATATCCTCTCCGGTGCGTGAACCTCCACCTCCATGGGATCTACTGCTGGTACTGGAAAAGTTCATGGGCAAGCCATTCGAACCGGTGCACAAGTGTGAGATGTCACATTTGTCGTGGAAGGCCACCTTCCTGGTGGCTGTTACGTCAGCCAGAAGGAGTAGGGAGCTCCAGGCGCTCTCGGTGGAGTCTCCTTAACTGGTCTTCCACAGGGACAAGGTTGTCCTGCGCCCCCACCCAAAATTCATTCTGAAGGTGGTGTCAGAGTTTCACCATAACCAGGTATTGACTCTGCCATTGTACTACCCCAGTTGCACCTTGGAGGCCAAGTACAGGCTCCATACCTTGGATCTGAGATGAGCGCTGTCTTGCTATAAGGAGTGGACGGCTAAAATTTGGGGAGAGGTTCGCCAGCTGTTTGTCACCTATGCTGAAGCCGCACCTGGTAGACCTGAAGCAAAGCAGACGATTGGCAGATGGATTACATCCTGCATAGAACTCTGCTATAGGTTGGCAGGCAAGGAGCCTCCCAGAGAGATAAGAGCACATTCCACCCACCATACTGCTGTGTCGGTGGCTACTTCCAGGGATATCCCTATCCAGGAAATCTGCAGGGCTGCTACCTGGAAGTCAGCAAACACCTTCATCACCCTCTACCACATCGACCTAGAGTCTCGCCGGGATGCTGGTTTTGGGGCCTCTGTTCTCCAGTCTCTGTTCCCCAAATAAGTATATCAGAGAGAGTGTGCGTCTTCCTCCCTCCTCCTGGAGAACTGCTTGGAGTCTGCCAAACAGTGTGGATAGAACAACATATCCACCATCCTAGAAAAAACAGGTTACTCACCTGCAACAGTAGTTCTAGGAGTGGTATATATTGTTCATCCACACAAACCCCCTGACCTCCCCGGCTTCGACGCACAACCTGAGTTTCCAGCAGGCAAAGATCTGGTGTCATGGGGCAGAGCTGAGGGTTATACCACCCGGGTGGGTGGGAGGAGCCAGCTTCAAGACGTTCTGGCAAGATTCTTAAAGGGAAAGGACATGCCAGACAGTGTGGATGAACAACATGTACCACTCCTAGAACTACTGTTACAGGTGAGTAACCTGTTTTAACAGGTGTGACCTGGGAGCACAAGGAAGTTAAGTGACTTGCTCAGGGTCACACAGTATGCAAGTGGGGATTGTGGGATTCAAACCCAGGTTTGCAACTCAGAGCCTTAAATCACTGTGCCATACTGCCTGCTGCCCTATTCTGGAGAAGTTTGCCTGACCTTGGTACTGTCACCCACTGATATCAGTGTGGGACGGCTCCTGGGCACAGATTCCTGGAAGATATAAAAATTAGCTACTTGCCTTAATTCCTGATCTTCTGGGAGTATCTTTATCATTGATACACACACACCCGCCATCCCTGGGCTTCCTCCAGTATGTTTTATTGATCTTCACCCCTTGTTTTTGGTTTGGGCTGTGAAGACATTATGTTACTGGTTTACATACATACGAACATATGAAGAAGCCAGCAGAAGAAGGCCATTTGGTCTGTTAAGTCTGCTCGTATTGCAGGGTCCACAGCTTGAACTAATTGTTGTTGTTTGTTTAAAAGTTTATTTTTTATACAGGCTGATTTGTTGGAGAAATAAATCCCCAATTACAACAAATTCCTGTGGCACGTACTTGTAATTACAACAACAAGATTTAAACAATATACAATAAATACATACAGAGCCAAGAACAACATATGAACTAAAAACAGTTACAGCAAACTTTCAAGTAGTCATGCAATTTAAGTTTAAATATGTGCAAATCAAGAATCTCAATTAATTGAAACGGTAATTCGTTCCAAGTTTTTGCTAAACTGTTCTGAAGAATTACATCCTCCCTCCGATTCATAATTCGGGTCGTAGGCAATTTCCTGGATGTTTTCCTTAGCCTGTCTAAGTATATTAAATTTAGATTCTAGGGACGTGGATATGTTCAATCCACACTTATTGGCAGGTTCCTTGCTGCTTTCAATGTTGCCATAAGGTCTTCAAGCTGACTTCTCCCACCCACCCGGGTGGTAAAACCCTCGGCTGCACCCCATGACGCCAGATCTTACTTACCGCTTGGAAGCTCAGGTTCCCTCCTTAGCGCTTTGCGTTTTAGGCCTGGATCCAAACTCTTCAGTTAACCCGAAACTAATTTTGAAGTTTTCAAGACTTCGGTCTTTTTCTTACCTCGCGGCTGCGATGGACAAATCGACTCCCGGCTTTCATCGGTGCCCTTGTGGGCAGAAGATGTCCTAGACCGATCCGCATTCCACGTGCATCTACTTCCTGGGGCTTGGTCACAATTCGCAGGCTTGCGAATTGTGCAGCTCCTTCTTGGCTTCGGTCTTGGAGGACCAGGCTGCTTGACTTCTTCTTGGACGCCCTGAAAAACGGTATCTGCCAGTCAAGTCGAAGGAGGCCCGTTGGGCGGTGTCCAGCGGCAGGCTCCACAGAACAGTTGGAGCAGATGATCGCCCTCGAGGAGGAGGCTGCCCAGGCTGCTGCTTCTTCCTCCTCGGCTGCGGCATTTATCCCGCTCTCTTTGGGCTCCTCCTACACGGCTTAGTTTAAGGAGCTTTGCCAGTCCCTCCACCAAGGGAGAATGGCCTTTGGGACATTCCATTCGGTCCAAGAAGAAGGACTCAAAAGGTAAGTCCCACCGTCGACATTCGTGGGAGTGGGAGAGATCCCCTTCTCTGGACCATAAACTTTCGACTTCTGTTGAGGTTGCAACTAAGGCCGCTGACTTCACGGTGTCCACGTCAGGTCAGCAGGCCGAGACAACCGTCGATGCTGTCGAGATTTTTCTCGACCCGTCAGATGGTTTGTCGACTGGTGATGCCGACAACCCTACTTCACTGGTTCCCCAGGTGGTTACTGAGGACTTGCCTATGCCTCCTGTGCCGGAGTGCCCGGTTAAGGTCCCTGAACTGAAGGAGGGGCGGGTTTCCCCCGTTCCCTCTCTGACCCACCCTTGGAAACTCCAAAGGTCTCGGTCCTCTTCCAGGTCCAGCCGGTCCCGTCGACGTTGGCGGTCTTGGCACCGTGGAAAGCGGCGTCGCCGCTCATCCTCGTCATCCTCTTCGGAGGATAGGCTCCGGCACAAGTTGCGTCGGTGCTGCGAGGATTTATTATGGCAGCAGCTCTTATTGTCCGGGAATAAGCCGACTCCGTTGCCTTCTCTGGCCATTAAGTGTCTGTCACCGGAACGGCCGAAACAACCCCTCGTAGTGGTTGAGGAGCCGACTCCGGCACCAGTTGTTAGGCCGAAGCCAGCTGCTCCGCCCATTGTGGTGCAACCCCCGCCTCCACAACCGAAAACTGGGGCCCCGACCAAGGATTCTCGGTCAGGTCAGGGCATGCCCCACAGGTTGTCAGTCACCCTCACTCCTGATCGACCTCGGCAGGTGGAGGGTGGCTCAGGCGCCTGGCAGCTATTTGCAGACTCCTTGGAGCCTGATGACGACTCCTCCCTGTTCTACAGGCTGCTTGACCTGGAGTCTGCGGGGGGGGTCAGTCGGTGGACAAGAGTCCATCTTCGTTTTTAGGTTTGCTTCGGCTCATCTCGGAGTCCACCGGGATGCAGCTCAAACCCGTTTCAAAATGGGCCAAGTATCCCCTCACAGAGATACTGGACCGAGGGGATTCCTGTGGCCGGAGCCATTGTTGGCCCGGCCCTGGAGTTGTGGCAGCGGCCAGCATCTTGTCCCGCGCTTTTGGCCAGGATGGCCTGAAAGTACGCAGTCCCTACCGGCTCACTCTCTGGTTTTTCGGAGCACCCCTCTGCGGAGGGGTTAGTGACCGACCGTGTTTTCCGGTGTTCCGGGAACGCTCGGAACGTGAATAACCCGCCCGATAAGGAATCCAAGAAGCTGGATTACGCGGGGTGGAAGGTTTATGCTGCTTCCTCCCTAGGCCTTCGTCAGGCTAGCTCGGCACTTCTGATGGCACATTTCTCACACGGCCTCATGGGCTCCCTGGATGAGGTGATTCCTTATCTCCCGGCTGACCTTCAGACGACAGTCAAGCAGTGGCGGGATCAGGGAAGGGTGGTGGCAAAACAACAGCTCCAAACTTAGTTGGACATTGGTGATTCTTGTGCCCAATCAGTAGCGGCGGCAGTGGCCATGCACCGCAGTGCTTGTCTGCGGAATTTCCACCTTCATGGTGGACACCCAGCACAAGCTGGCAGACGTTCCCTTCCTGGGCACCGACTTGTTCGGGCCGGGGGTGGAAAGCCATCTGCAGAGGATCGAGAAGTCTAATGCCACCTTGGACTCAGTCACGTCTGCCCAGAAGGACAAAGGCCGCCAGCAGCAGCGTAAGCCCTTTGCCCTTCCGCCCCTGCGGCACATCCAGCCCAGCAGCACCAGCACCAGGGCCAGCAGGCACACACTTGATGCCCTAAGGCCAAGTCTGCCGCTTCCTCCAGTAGGAAGCCTGGAGGCAAGGCTCCAGGAGGTCCCTCAGCAGGCCCTTCCTCCAAGCCTGCCCAGTGACGGGTTGAGGGGGTGTCACCTCCAACCTCATCACTCCTCCCCGGGCCCCCCCCCTTGGGGGGACAGCTCCGGCACTTCCTTTCCACCTGGCCCGCTATCACCATGGACCGCTGGGTGCTAGAAGTGGTGGGCAGGGGTCTGCCTCTGGAATTCGAGCAGTTCCCTCCCTATCGAGCCGTCACCCCACGGGGGGCAACGGGGTCCGTAGCCTCTCTGTTGGCTCGTCAAGCTGACATTGCCTTGCTCCTCTAGAAGGAGGTGGTCAGCGAGGTGGCGGATCCTCCTCCAGACCCAGGGTTTGTGTCCAAGTACTTCCTGGTCCCAAAACGGACGGGGGGCTGGTGCCCCATTCTTGACCTACACGACCTGAACAAGTTCCTAAGGTAGCACACCTTCAGGATGGTCACTCTGGCTCAGATCATTCCATTCTTGGAACTAGGCATGTGGTTTTGTTCTCTGGACCTTCAGGACGCGTTCTTTCACATCCCAATCTGTCTGTCTCATCAGTGATTCCTCCGCTTTCGAGCAGAGGGATCTCTTTACGAGTTCTGGGCCATGCCCTTCGGCCTCTCTCAAGCTCCCAGGGTCTTCACCAAATGCATGGCAGTGGTGACAGCATTCCTGCGGCGCCAAGGGCTCCAGGTGTACCCTTACCTGGACGACTGGCTGATTGCAGCCCCCTTCAGGTTGGAGGTGGAGCGGTCCAGGGATCTGGCCCTCCAGATCTGCTCTCAAATTGGCCTCCTCATCAATGAGGCCAAGTCGGAACTCGTGCCATCGCAGGTGATTCAGTTCATTGGGGCAGAGCTCGACTCTCTTCTAGCCGGTGCCCGGCTCCCGGTGGACAGGGCCGAGGTCCTTTCCTCCTGTGCCCAATAATTTCTGGTTGGGCAGCTGCACCCTGCCCGGGACTTTCTGCGCCTCCTGGGCCTCATGGCGGCCTGCACCAGCGTGGTCCGTTGGGCCCGCTGGCATATGCATCCCCTACAATGGGGGCTGGCCCGCCAGTGGTCACACCGCTTTGGTCCTCTGGACCAGCCAGTGGCGGTGACCCAGGAGATGTGGGACGGCCTACAGTGGTGGCTTATTCTAGCTCATCTGCAGTAGGGTATCCCATTTGTCCGCCCTGAGCCGACGGTCAGTCTGACGACTGACGCCTCTCTGATGGGTTGGGATGCCCATCTGGGTGAACTCGGAGCTCACAGCCTCTGGTCCCCTCAGGAGTCTCGATGCCACATCAACCTGCTGTAGCTTTGAGTGGTCCAACTAACCCTCACGGCCTTCACTCCGTTTGTACGGGGTCAAGTGGTCCAGGTCCAGACAGACAACACCAC
The DNA here is from genome assembly GCA_016271365.2 of Neoceratodus forsteri. Lineage (NCBI taxonomy): Eukaryota > Metazoa > Chordata > Ceratodontiformes > Ceratodontidae > Neoceratodus > Neoceratodus forsteri. The sequence goes on from CM057452.1 coordinate 1,622,336,128, forward strand.
GAAGACGTACTACCTCAACTGACAGGGCGGGACGCACTCCTTGCCTCTGTGCAAGGAAGCTCTCCGCACTTGGTCTCTCGTGATCAGCCTGGAGGCGGATCTCCTAGCCATTCATGTGCAGGAGCCTCCAACAGTCAGGCCGATGCCCTCAGCTGGATAGGCGCTGCATCTCACGAGTGGTCTCTCCTGCTGGAGGTAGTACAAAATCTGTTCTCCCACTGGAGCAGCCCTCAGGTGGACCTGTTCGCCTCCAGGGAGAATGCGTAGCTGAGGCTGTTTCACGCCCACCCCCCTCAGCAGGGCTCGCTGCAGGGGGATTCCTTCTCGAGGCTGTGGACCCCGGGCCTCTTCTACGCCTTCCCTCCATTTCCCTTGATCCACAGGGTGCTTCTCAAGGTGAAGAGGGACAAGGCGCAGGTGATTCTGGTAGCCCCAGACTGGCCCTGCCAGTTCTGGTATCCAGATCTCCTCAGCCTCAGCTTCAGGCTCCTGAGGTGGCTTCCAGCCTGCCCGGACCTGATCTTGGTCAACAAGGGGAAGGTACTCCATCCTGACCTTCAATCCCTGCACCTGACGGCCTGGTTCCTGAGTGGCTAGGGTTCCAGGCCTTTGGTCTTTCTAGCACGAGGTCCTCAGCGTCGTTAGGGCATCCCCAAAGAGTCGACCAGAACGTGCTATGCCTTCAAATGGAAGAGATTCTCCATTTGGTGCCAGGACAAGGGGTTGGACCCTTCTTCCTGCTCCTTGGCTAGCGTTCTGGACTACCTGTGGTCCTTTCTCAGCTAGGAGTTTGGTCGATGACCCTTATGGTGCCTAGCAGCCATCTCTGCTTGCGGGCATGGGCAGACAAGCAGTCGGTGGCGCAGGAGAAGGTGGTCGGGCGCTTTTTCAAAGGCCTTGATCACATATTCCCTCCGGTGCGAGAACCTCCACCTCCGTGGGATCTACTGCTGGTATTGGCTAAGTTCATGGTCAAGCCATTCGAACCAATGCACAGGTATGACATCTCTCACCTGTCGTGGAAGACCGCCTTCTTGGTGGCTATTACGTCAGCCAGAAGGATGGGAGAGCTCCAGGTGCTTTTCATCGAGTCTCCTTATCTGATCTTCCTTAGGGACAAGATTGTCCTGCGCCTCCACCCGAAATTCCTTCTGAAGGTGGTGTCAGAGTTTCACCTTAACCAGGTGTTGAATCTGCCGGTGTTCTACCCCAGTCACACCTCGGAGGCCGAATACAGGACCCTAGAAGAGCGCTCCCTTATTATAAGAAGCGGACGGCTGAAGCTCGGGGAGAGGTTCGCCAGCTGTTTGTCACCTACGCTGAAGCTGCACCTGGCAGACCTGCAGCCAAGCGGATGATAGGCAGGCGGGTCACCTCCTGCATAGATCTCTGCTATAGGTTGGCGGGCATGAAGCCTCCCAAAGGGATAAGAGCTCATTCTTCCCGCCATAACGCTGCTTCGGTGGCTGCTTCTAGGGATGTCCCTATCCAGGAAATCTGCAGGGCTGCTACCTGGAAGTCAATACACACCTTTATTTCCCATTACTGCATTGACCTAGAGTCACGCCAGGGTGCTGGTTTTGGGACCTCGGTTCTCCAGTCCTTATTCCCTAAGTAGGGGTGCATGCCTTGCTTCCCTCCTCCCAGAGAACTGCTAGGAGTCTGCCAATAAGTGTGGATTGAACAACATATCCACGTCCCTAGAAATACAGGTTACTCACCTGTAACAGGAGTTCTAGGAGTGGTATATGTTGTTCATCCACACGACAACCGACCTCCCGGCTTCGACGTGCAATCTGGCTTCCAGCGGGCTAGATCTGGCGTCATGGGGCGGAGTTGAGGGTTTTACCACCCGGGTGGGTGGGAGGAGCCAGCTTGAAGACCTTCCGGCAACATTTAAAGCAGTAAGGAACCTGCCAGTAGGTGTGGATGAACAACATATACCACTCCTAGAACTCCTGTTACAGGTGAGTAACCTGTATTTCAAACATATTAAGTGATTTTATGGATGCAGTTTTTTACTGTTAGGATAAACCAGACTATGGCATACTACTGACCATAAATACTTCCTCCGTGCTGTTGGATGTAACCAATCAAGTTCCTGATAGACCAGACATCGATGAACCTGATATCTATTCTGTAATATGTAGTTCCCCATCCTATAATATATCTGATCTATCTTATCCAAAGACTTTTGGTAAGAATGCATATACATAATCAAGTACAGGCAGCAGTAGTTGTTTTACCAGTCTGATTTTAATTTCCGTGGTCAGACATCCAGACAACCTTCTTAAGGCTCCCAGTCTTTGACTAACCTTTTTCATTTGCAACAAAATGTGTTCAGAAAAAGAAAACTGGGAATCGACAAGGATTCCCAGATATTTATAACTAGGCACCATCTGAACCTTAATCCTGTCAAGAAAAGTAATCTGTAAGTCTGTAAAATCCTTTTTTTCATGTGATCCTTCTGAAAAAATCATACCCTGTATCTTTTTAATACTTATTATAAAACCCGAGTCTCTCATCCAAGTCTCAATATTAAGAAAGTCTGTCTGGAGCTGCTGTCTCAGGTGTCCCTTCCCTTCCTCCCCACTCCTCCCATCCTTCCTACCCATGAGCTTTACCTTCCCCCTATGCCTATCCCAGCCTCTGTTAAAGCTACCCACTGTCTTCAACAAGATAACCTCTTCCGGCAGTGCATTCCAAGTGTTCACCACCCATTCTGTGAAGAAGTGCTTCCTGATCTCCCTCCCTCCCTCCAGCTTAAGACTGTGCCCCCTCGTGTTTGGCTGACCCTTCTTACAGGTTGTCCTATGCTCTTAGGTTACGCGCCTAAGGACTTGTTAGGTTATGCTGCACCTCCTTGGTTTAACAAAAAAAAAAAGTGCTGAGGTGGTTGAAGTTTAGTGTGAATCATTGGTGAAGATATTCTTTGAAAATTAGGAATCAAGGCGATTACATAATTTTCATTTAGGGTAAGCATGAAGGAATTTCTCCTTTCTGTAGTGCTCCTTGTTGCCAGTGGGGAGTGCTTAAATATGGGTTCTAAAGAGCAGTATCCATCTCCAGTAGGGAGTGGGAATATTACCCTATATGTGACCCATAAGGGTATCTACAGGATTCATGTGCTAATCAGTGCCTGCAGTACTTTGCACCCGAAGGCCACATCGATGGAGCTTTGGATATCCAGTCCAGTACTTCACGAACGTATGAGTGGGGGACCATGTTGCCACTTCGCAAAGCTCTGCTACCGATGGCCTCCCCTCGTTCAGTTCAGGAGGTGGTGAGAGTCCTAGTGGAGTGGACCTTGATCAGAGCTGGAGCCCTCTTTTTTTCCCTGCCACATAGGCCTTGGTGAAACAGGACCTCACCCACCTGGCTAAGGTGGCATCTGAAGCCTTTTGATCTTTCTTCGCTGCCCTAAACAGAACAAAGAAACTTTCAGGCTTTCTGGACTCCAGTGTTTTCTTCAGATAAGTCTTGACTTCCTTGCAGAGGTCCAATTGACAAAACTCTTTGTCTTTTGGATTTGCTGGTTTTGGGCAGAAAAACTGTAGACAAAACTTCCTGGTTCACATGAAAAGCTGTGGGAATCTTTGGGTACAAAGAACGGAACTGTCCTCAGCCCTACCTTATCCTTATGCATTATAAAGTAAGGTTCCCTACGTGAGTGCACCTTCAAAAGTTCAATGGGTGCTCTACACAGAGTGTGTAACACTAGGTTTAGGTGCTTCAGGGGAATTGGGGACCTAAAAGATGGCCAATTTCTGTAGACAGCTCTGAGAAAACTGTTCTGAATTCTTTCCCAGAAACGGTCCCCTGGATAGTCCCAACACTGCACCGAGAGCAGATACCCGCCTCGCAGGGTGCTTAATGCTAGATCTTTGTCCACTATCACTTGTAAAGGATCTAAAATCTGCAGAACCGAAGCCTTGGTGGGCCTATTGCCCTTATGTCTGACACAAAAGTTACATACTCTGTCATAGGCCACCAAAGGCGAAACCTTCCTAGAGACCATTAAAATGTCTACCACCTGCTGAGATAACCCCTGCTTCAGGAGCCTCCTCTTCTCAGGAGCAAGGCTGCTAACTGCATTGCTTTTGGATCTGGATGCAGTATTGGATCCTGCCCAAGAAGGTCACTGTGGAGCGGCAGCCAGAATGGTGCCTGGAAGGTCAGATTGACTAGATCTGAAAACCATGGCCTTCTTGGCCACTCCAGTGCTATCAGAAGAAAACTTCCTCTTGACTGCCTGATATTATGCAGCACCTAGGCAACGGAGGAAGCAAGGGAAACAAACAGGCTCTGTTGAAGTCCCACCATCTCCACATGTGGGCACTGATACTGACTGAATAACCTTGGTACCTGAGTGTTTTCCCATGATGCAGACAGATCAATCTGAGGATGACAAAATATTTTGCCTAGGATGCCAAACACTTCTGGTTTCAGGGAATACTCCCCAAGAAGTACTCTTTTGTGACTTAGCCAGTCGTCCTGCACATTCAGTTCCTTTGCTAGGTGAACTGATGTGAGAGACAGTAGGTTGTTTCTGCCCACTGAAAAACCCTGGACACTTCCGTGAGCATGGTTGCACTTTTTGTGCCCCCTTGACTGCTTATGTACGCTACTTTGATGATGTCTGACCTCACCTTCACTGCCTAAGACCATACCCGATACTGAAAATGTAACAGGGCTCGATAAACTCCCCTCATTTCCAAAACATTATTCTGGTGGTCCTGTTCCTGAGGACATCAAACCCCTGGGCCAGAATTTGGTCGAAGACCACCCTCCAGTCTGCCAGACAGGCATTGGTGGTCAGAATCAGTCCTGGTGGGGTTTCTAGTAGAGTACCCTTGCAGGGATTCTTGGGGTTCTTCCACCATACAAAAGACAGCAACACTGTCTAGGAGAAGGAGATTTGAACCTGGTTATCCTCCAAAGCAGGGTACCATACTGACAACAAATCTGGCCTTTGGCACCAATTCTGTCATTGCTGTCTTCTGCCCCAAGATCTGATGCAATCTGTGAGCACAGACCAGTGACTAAGATCTCAGTTACTCAGTTCCCTGAACTAATGTCTCCTTCCTGGCCAAGGAAAGAAAAACCTTCTGGTTGTTCGTATAAAACATTGCCTCAGGTGCGCTAACCTCTGTGACAGTTCAGAGAGCTCTTCTCCCTGTTGATTATCCAGCCATGTGACTCCAAGACTTCCAGAGTCTTGGCCACTGATCGCTCTCTCTGCCATCTGTGCTGTGATGAGGAGATTATCCAGGTAGGGATATACATGATCCCCCTCCTGTTTCAGTTGCACCACCAGCGTAATCAAGACTTGTGGAAGCACTGTCAGGGCAGTCACCAGGCCAAAAAGGGAGAGCACAGTACTAAAAGTGTTGCCACTGAATCACAGATATTATTAATGTGACTGATGGATCAGGATGTGGAGTTAGGGATCCTTCAGGTTGATGAACGCCAGGAAATACCCTGGTTGGACTGCTCATATGATGGATTGCAGGGACTCCATCTTGAACATTGTGTGTTTGACAAACTTATTTAACTGCTTCAAGTCTAGAATCTGCCAAAAGTCGCCTCTGACATCTTGGGGACTACCAAGTAAACTTGAGTAAAACACCATTCCTTCCTCATTGTGGGGAACAAGGGCTGTTACTTCTGTCTGGATCAGGTGGTTTAGAGTCAGATTTATTGCCTGTTGCTCCACTTGGTTCACCAAAATTGGGGATGGAAGGAAACAAACTCTCATGGGTAGTGACGTGAATTATATGGCATAACCCTGATACAGAATTTCCAGTACCCATGTGTCTGTCAATTGGGCCCCTTGCTGGTAAAATTTCTGCAGTCTTCCACCAAGGAAGGTGTGCAGGTATGGGCCTGCATACCTTCATTTTGAAGATACACCTCTTCTTCCTAACCTTCATTGCACCTGTAGGCAACAGCATCTCTGTTACTGTTGCCCTTGAAACCAGAGTAGGCTCCTCTGTTCCTCCAGTTTCCAAAGTTTCAAAATGGCCATACACCGCCCTTTGTCTGTCTCTGCTGGCTAAATCCCTGCCATCTTGACATAGAGTTGGATTTCTGTTGGTGTCTAGACACCAGCAACTGACCTCTTTTTTGGTCCTGGACATCCTTCAGAATATTGTCCAGCTCTGAGTCAAAGAGTAATTCCCCTGCAAAAGGCATATTGAGCAGATTTGACGTAGAAGCTTGATCAGTGGCCCAGTGATGAAGCCACACAAGCTGCATGACCACCAAAATATGATAGACTGAATGAGCTGATGGGAACAGAGGAACCCAGCACTCAGAGTCTTGAGGTCAGTCGGTGCAGGCAAACAGAAGCACTGAAACAAACACACAGAAAAAGCTGCACTCTTTCAAGAAAGTAAGAAACAAAGTTGTGTTATAGCTTTTACTCCATTTGTTCCATAGCAGTGATGGCAGCAGAAGTTAAATGAAGCCGCCTTCCTCCTAGATGTGAAGGGGACTCACCACTCCCAACTGCCCAGCAGACCATTGTAGGCTGGATCATAGGTACAGTGGATGTGTGCCCCATAGGCTGAAACCACGTGATTTATAACTGAGAAACATGACTGTGCCATTTACATCTCCATGAAAGCCTACAGTGTGCTTCTGTATTAATGACTTTAGAGGCAATACATATTTAAGGTGAATGGCCAGCGACTGTTAGAACACGAACAGTAAAAGAAGGTGACAAGACTTTCTATAGATACATTAGTGAAAGGAGAAAGTCCAGAAGGGGTATTGCTAAGATCAGAGGGGATAAGAGGGCATGTGAGGAGGAGGACCATGTAAAAGCATCTATCCTAAATAGATACTTCTGCTCAGTATTTACTGAAGAGAAGGTAGGGCAGGGCCCACAGCTCTGCACCATGGACACAGGGAGGAGGGAGGTGTGCACTAGTCCCTTCACAAAAGAAAGGGTCCTACAAGAGCTCGATAAGCTCAGGGTGGATCAGGCAATGGGACCTGATGGCATACATCCCAGGGTACTAAAGGAGCTAAGGGTGGAACTAGCAGAGCCATTATCAGAACTCTTTACTGAGTCTCTGAGCAAAGGAGAGATCCCAGAAGACTGGAGAAGGGCTCATGTGATCCCACTCCACAAGAATGGTAGCAGGGAGGAGGCAGGGAACTACAGACCAGTCAGTCTTACCCCAGTAGAGGGCAAGATTATGGAGACACTCCTTAAGGAAAAGATAGTGCAACATCTGGAATCCATAGGAGCACTGGATCCAAGACAGCATGGGTTTACAAAAGGAAGGTCCTGTCAAACTAATCTCATAGATTTCTTTGTGTGGGTAACCAGAGTGGTGGACCAAGGGGGAACAGTTGATGTTGCCTACCTTGCCTTCAGGAAAGCTTTCGATACTCTTCCACATAGAAGATTGATTTATAAGCTGGGTAGGCTCAGGGTGGGTCAGACGTTGGTCAACTGGGTGGAAAACTGGTTGACGGGCAGAAAACAGAGAGTAGTGGTAAATAGTATACAGTCAGAAGAGATGCAGGGCCCAAGTGGGGTAGCTCAGGGATCAGTCCTGGGGCCAGTCCTCTTCAGTATCTTCATCAGTAACATTGTAGATGGACTGGAGGGTAAGGTTTGTCTGTTTGCAGATGACACCAAGATCTGCAACAGAGTAGATGATCCAGGTGGTGTGGGCAGAATGAGAAGAGATCTGGATAAACTAGTAAAATGGTCAGAGGAGTGGCAACTGGGGTTTAATGCAAAGAAGTGCAAGATCATGCACATAGGGAAGAGAAACCCTGAAGCCTCCTATAGGCTGGGAAGAGAGTTGCTGGCAGTCACAAGGGAAGAAAGAGACTTTGGCGTCATCATCACCGATGACCTGAAATCATCCAAGCAGACCTCTAAAGCAGTAGGTAAGGCCCGGAGGGATGTTGAGGTGTATTAGTAGGGGTATCACAAGTTGTAAGAGGGAGGTGATAATCCCTCTTTACAAGACACTGGTTAGGCCCCATCTGGAGTACTGTGTGCAGTACTGAAGGCCACACCTTCACAAGTACATTAACCAAATAGAGGCAGTCCAGAGAAATGCAACCAAAATGGTGCAGGGACTGCATCAGAAAACATATGAGGACAGATTAACTGAACTCAATATGTATACCGTAGAGCAAAGGAGGGGAGAGAGGTGATATGATTGAAACATTCAAACACCTTAGGGACATTAACAGGGTAAAAGAGTCTAACATGTTTCAATATAAGCAAAATTGCAGGACAGGAGGACACAGCATGAGACTAGAGGGAGGCTGGTTAAGGGGTATTGTGAGGAAGTTCTTTTTCACAGAAAGGGTGGTGGATGCATGGAACGGCCTACCTCAGGAAGTGGTGGATATGAATACAGTGCAAGGCTTCAAACAGGCATGGGATAGGCATAAGGGAGCAATACAGATGAGTATGACTAGATAGGCCATTGTCAGAGCAAAGGCCTATGGCACATTCATAAGGTAGAAAAAGAAATGGGCAGACTAGATGGGCCTTGAGGTCCTTATCTGCTGTTAACTTCTATGTTTCTAGTACAAGGAAGTTAAGTGACTTGCTCAGGGTCACACAGTATGCAAGTGGGGGCTGTGGGATTCAAACCCAGGTCTCCTGGTTTGCAGCTCAGAGCCTTAAACCACTGCACTGGCCTTCTTGGCTACAAAACATTGGCCACTTCATTTTGGTGGCACAATTGTTGTGTACTAATAAAATGAATTATTACACTTAAAAGGAGTTTCAGAATGTTCCTCACAGTAGCAATTAACAGCTGGCATTTCTGGGCCTGTTTGATGCTTCAGCCGAAATCCTGAATTTGCAGGAAGATTTTTCCTCAGTTTACTTGACACCCCCACATTTTTGGGAAATTTTTCTGTACTTGAATCTTAGGGTCTGATTCACACCTTTGGAGGAGGAATTGCACAGCCGTGGTTCTCTGACGAACCCAACCTGCCAGACTGCCATCCGCAGTCCTAGTCTGAAGCCACCAGCCCCTCACCGAAGCTCAGGTTAGTCTGAGAGCCACAACCATGGTTCTCTGACGAACCCGACCTGCCAGACTGCCATCCGCAGTCCAGGTCTGAAGCCACCAGCCCCTCACAGAAGCTCAGGTTAGTCTGAGAGCCACAGCCATGGTTCTCTGATGAACCTGACCTGCCAGACTGCCATCCGAAGTCCAGGTCTAAAGCCACCAGCCCCTCATAGAAGGTCAGGTATGGACTCGCACCGGGGGACTCATTACCTCCAGGAAGGGAGCCCTAGCTGCCTGATTTTCCTTTTTTACATGAGGACAGTTGTTTCTGGATTTAAATCCAGCGTCTGTTGGTGCTATGACCCATTGGCTGCAGTTTAGCCCCAGGAACACTCCGATTGGCTCCATATAGCTCTGCACTGTTAATTCTTGAATTATATTTTACTGGATTTAGATTTCTATTAATATTGTCTTGCTAGCATTTTAGAGTTTCAAGTTTGCTGATTTAATCTTAGTGCCTGTAGAGTGTTCCCTCATAAGACCCAGTAGCGATCTTGGCTCAGGTCTTGCACCACCCCCGTCACCATTTTACTCTGATAGTGTGTTTTAAATAGCCCTGATCTTGGTCTCTTAGACCTTCCAGCACCTTGCCTAACATTTTGGGCCTGCCCCCCCCCATTTAAGCCATTTTGCATTTCTTTTCAGCTCCACAGCAGCCCCACCCCGCCTCTTATTTAATTTCCTCTGTCCTTCTCTTTTCAGATTAGTCTGAGAGCCACAGCCGTGGTTCTCTGATGAACCCGACCTGCCAGACTGCAATCCGCAGTCCATATCTGAAGCCACCAGCCCCTCACAGAAGCTCAGGTACGGACTCGCACCCGGGAACTCATTACCTCCAGAAAGGGAGCCCTAGCTGCCTGATTTTTCATCCGCCCACCTACCCACCCCACCCTGGTCCTGTTTAAATACACTTAAACCCCGCCCCGGCTTACTAACTCACTTCTACAGGTTTCTGCCAGCCAGCTGCTCAAGCTTTGAGTGACAGCATCACTGTCTCTTGCGAAGCAGTTTCCCTATCTAGTGTAACTCCTCTTTCTAGCTCTCGCTAAAAACCACCAGGTACAGTGGTTAACTGTACAGCCTCTCTTTGGCACCGGCGTGTCAGGCTTGACAACTGAATCAAACTGCCATGTCCCCCATCAAAGGGTGCTGTCTACTTCTGCTTCTCTCTACCTGGCTTGGTACAGCTGGCACCAGATTCCTAGCTAGGCCGCTGCTACCCCCCCCCCCCCTAACCACTACTGGGTAGTGCATGGCTGTCAAACGCACCCTCAGAGACTGCTTCACTTGGCTGTGGGCAGCGACTCACTCGGCCTTACCCTACAAACACAGGTGGCCACATGCCCTCCCCTCACATAGGGTAGTAATGGTTAGCTGTACCCCAATAATTAAGCCAGTGTCCAACCACCTGAATCATCTGAAGCCTCGGCGGCGGAAGGTACGAGCCAAATTTAGCATAAGCCTTTCTTCCAGAAAGGTCATCTTTATGGTCCTGTTCCTCTCTGGCAACATTAAATCGAATCCAGGCCCACTCACTTCAACGGGCCCAGGTGTTCATAAGGTTAAAGGCCTAGAAATAGCCTCCCTGAACATCTGCAGTTTAACTGCAAAATTTGACCAACTACAGGCATGGATGGCCCTCCATACACTTGACATCCTATGCCTAATGGAGACTTGGTTGACCAGTAGGATTAAAGATAGAAAAGTTGCCCTCAAAGGCTTCCAAGCATACAGGATTAATAGAATAGGCAAGAGAGATTGGGGATGCCTCATCTATGCCAGGAATTCTCTGCAGTGCACTGTCCTCTCTGGAACAAGGGTGGCTGAGGACCATGACATAATAGTGATAAAGGCTCAGGTTGGCCAGAATGTTAAAACTCTCATCCATGCCACAATCTACCCCTCCCCCCCCCAAGAAAGCCACAGCAGGCTTTCCCACAATTATGGATGCTGTCGGCACCCTTCCAAAGGGGATGAATCGTGTCATTACTGGGGACTTTAACATAAACTGGGATGGAAAGGAGGCTGCCCCTTTTAGGGATCTGATAGCCACCTCCAACCTGATACAACTTGTCACCTGCCCCACCAGGCAGAACTATAAGACAGGAAACATTACCCTCCTTGACTGGGTCCTAGCAAGCTCACCATCCCAGATCTCTGAGATCAAGGTTCTCCCAGACACGCAAAGTGACCACTCCTCAGTCACCTTCCTGTGGTCTAATAAATTTACCAAAAGCCCACCCATCCTCATTGAAACCAGGGTTTTGAGGAAGGGTAAACTTGGAGTCCTCAAATAAACCCTTGCACTGCGTGACTGGACTCGTATTGACTTGGTGCCTACCCTTGATCAGGCCTCAGTTACTTCATTAAGGGCTTTAGCTCCATCTGTGACATCTATGCCCCGCTCACGAAAAGAAAAAATTGGGGGCAGGCAAATGGCTGGATTGATGGGGATCTCCTCTCCCACTTGAAGGAAAGGGACATACTCTGGGAGAAGGCCAGACACACGGGTAGCAAGCATAACTACCAGTGCTACAGAACAGCCAGGAACTGCTGCACCAAGCTAATCTGGCTCGCCAAAGCCAACTATCACAAGGCCCAGCTTTGCAATTCTTGGGGTGATGGGAAAAGATTCTGGGATAACATCAAAAATATCCTTGGAAAGGAGGACAAGAAACATCCTCAGCTGCTCAGTATCAGTAACACCCCCACTACAGACCCTCTAGCTATTGCAGAAGCCTTCAATAAGGCCTTCACCAATCTTACCCCAGTGCTACCACCTGCCTATTTTTAGCCTGGCGTGAGCCACTCCAACAACGTATCTACCCAGTGTTCTCACCCGACCTTCTACTTTAAAAGGGTGATGGTGAAGGAGGCCCTCACTGTGGTCAGGAAAATGCTAGGTAACCCAGGCTGGGCAGTGACAGGATAGATATGAATTTTGTATCCCTCACCCTGGACGTTCTTATAGTGCCCATTACCACGCTGTACAATAGGTCCCTGGCCCTGGCCCAATTCCCAGCGGTTTGGAGGCAGGCCCTAGTTACGCCAGTGCATAAAGGAGGTGACAAGTCTCAGGTAGCCAACTACAGACCTATCCAGATCCCCTCCCCCCTGTCCAAGGCACTGGAAAAGATTGTGGTGGGTCAACTCGTCGACTACCTCAATAAGTGTAATCTACTATGCTCCAACCAGCATGGCTTCAGACAGAATCACAGTACCACCAGTGCCCTGCTGGACTACACAAACTATGCACATGAGGCCCTAGATGAAGATAAACTGGTGGGGTCTGTTTTTATTGTCCTCACCAAAGCCTTCGATACAGTCAGCCACCCCCTGTTGCTGACCCAACTGCGAAACATGGGTGTGGCGCCCAGTGCCCTTTGCTGGTTCCAAGACTACCTGATACAGAGAAATCAATATGTCAAAATTGGGCAAACGGTATCCAGCGCAGGAGAGGTATCTTTAGGGGCATCCCAGGGATCAATACTGGAGCCCCTACTCTTCAGACTCTTCTTAAATGACCTTCCTACAACCTGCGACACCAAACCCATACTGTATGCGAATGATGCTGTGCTCCTGAGCAGCAGCACGTCTCTGACTGCTCTACAATCTGAGCTACAGAACTCCTTCTCCAAACTCGAGTACTGGTTCTGTAGTCATAAGTTGCTACTAAACTACAAGAAGACCAAGGCCTTGCTTATGTCCAGCCCCCACAACAAAAATAAGCACCACCCCTCATCATCTCCAGCTCACTCAGTGAGCGGCAGGAACAAGTTCATTTGTTCAAGTACCTGGGGGTCATAATAGATGATATCCTCATGTTTGCGCAACATATTGACTCTCTGGTCAAGACAGTCAGTACCAAGATTGGTGTCCTGTGCAAGCACAGGCAATACCTCTCTCCGAGGGGCCTCCACCTCTCAGTCCACAGCTCAGTTATATCTACTATTGACTATGGACTAGTGGTCTATGGGGCGGCAACGGATACAGTGCTCAAGAGGGTTCACACTGCGCTCATCAAAGCCTGCAGACTCACCTTGGATGCTGAGCATGGCACTCACACCTGTACTCTGTATGAATGTGCAAGCTGGCTGTCATTAAGAACCAGGGTCAGATTCCAGACTTGCATCCTAGGGAAGAAGGCTCTGTTGGGTAAAACACCACCTTGTGTAGGCAGTTTGATCAAGGCGGCCAACTCATGACAGGTCACCAGAGGGAGGACTAGAGGGGCCTTGGCAATCCCCTTCCGTCTCACCTCACTTGGGCAACGTGCATTTGCCTACCGCCCCCCCCCCCAATGGATGAATGAACTTCCTGGGAACCTCTTGGCCACCAGTTGTCTGGCACAATTCAAAACTGACCTCAAACAGCACCTAATAACACTCTGTAAGTGCACCTGCCCCTGAGTCTAGCCAACCTGCTCTCTCTGCCCCCCAGCAAGCACTAGACAGGCCTCAGGTACCCCCTCCCTCTGTCCCTTCTCATGACGTGCCCCAGCAATCAGTCTGCATCATGCTCCTTTGGCTCCTGCCACCCCCTTCCCCAACTCACAGTCCCGTGAGTTTCCCAAACAGTCACTACTAATGCTGGCTGCCTGACCATGCCCCCTCACACCCCACCATTTTACTTTAGCATGTCCTCTCCGCTCAGCCTCCCTTCACCCCCCCATTTCTCTCTCTACCTTATCGTCCCTCTTCCCCCACCCTCTCACTTCCACTGCAGTACTTACCTCTCTCTCGTACCTCCCTTTTTTCACCCCTCTGCCAGCTATCCCATTCCTCTGAACTACTGGCAAGGCACTGTGGCTACTTATCCCCCCAGCATAAAGTGTTTTTCTTGTTATTTAACTTGTTCCTATGTTTTGAGTTATTCTGTTAGTTCTGAATCCAAGCAGTATCATTCATTGTAACGTACCTTTGCTTTCTCTTACTGTACCTTGTTTTGCAATCTATGTTGTGGAACCTTTATAAAAGAGCTTGTACTCAAAGGTTTTTTTTCCCGAGTCACTAAATAAATAAAATAAATAAACTTGTGGAGAGCAGCATTCTCGCATATGCAGCCCCATGTTTCATGACCCTACCACACCTGATGCCTTAGAACCAACGCTCCTGTGTGTGTGGCCATTTTGGGATGGGCAGGGGTGTTCATGCTTTCAATTCTGGAGCCGAACTCAAATATACAGAGGGCTAGTAGAGGGAATGGAGGCTACATGGCCCAAGGGGCTGCCATAGCAGTTATGCTTCTCCCGCTTTGCCCAGCCACAACACCTTCCACAGTCCCCAGTCAGTAGCCATACCACCCATCCTTAGTTTTTGGAGCCTCTGCTGAGTGCTGGGGGCCATACAGGTACAGACTTGTTCCCGAGCAGACAGTTTTGCTGATGGGGATATAGAAACATAGAGACATAGAATTCAACAGCAGATGAAGACCGCTTGGCCCACCCAGTTTGCTCATTTTTCCCTATCTACATTATCACCACAGACCCTACTTGACCTACAGCTCTTTCTCACTCCCCCTTCCTTTCCACTGTGATTCTCTTGTGCCGATCGCATGCATTCTTAAACCCCACCACTGTTGTCACCTCCACCACCTCCACTGGAAGGCTGTTCCAAGATTCCACCACTTTGTCTGTGAAGAAGTACGTCTTCACATCTCTCCTGAATCCTCCACCCCCCCAGCTTCATAGCATGTCCCCTTGTTCTTGAGCATCTTTTTTCAGAAAAAAACTTCTCTTCTGATCTTATTTACCCCCATGACATATTTAAAGGTCTGTCATGTCCTCACTCCTCTGTTCCAAGGTGTACATATTGAGTTCCTTTAGTCTTTCCTCATAGGGCTTTTGACGCAGCCCATGCACCATTTTAGTTGCCTTCTTCTGGACTGCCTCCACTCTGTCTATGTCCTTTCAGAGATGTGGTCTCCAAAACCTGACACTGTACTCTAGGTGGGGTCTTATCAATGATCTATACTGAGGCAACGCTACATCCCTGTTTCTGCTGGTGATACCCCTCCTTATGGATTCCAGCATCCCACTAGCCCTTCAGACTGCCTTGTTGCACATCCTGGCCACCTTTAAGTCAACCAATATGATTACTGCCAGGTCTCTTTCCAGCTTGCACCACTCTACCCCTGGATTTCTGTGCCCTAAGTACATTATTTTGCACTTTTCTACCTTGAACCCCAGCTGCCATGCTCTTGACTGCTCCTCTAGTTTTCTCAGGTCTCTGCTTAAACCCCCAGTGTCTAGCCGATTGAAGATTTTGGTGTCCTCTGCAAAGAGGCAGACCTTTCCTTCCAGCTCCTCTGCAGTGTCACTTATAAAGACATTAAAGAGGACTGGTCTCAGAACTGATCCCAGAGGCACCCCTCTGGTCACCCTCCCTACGCCTACAATATGGCAGTCTTTTGAGGATTGCCTTATCCTGCCTGCCCTGCTCTGTCTAGAGATGGAAATCTACCATGGAGCCATCCTGGGTATCCTAATTGGAAGCCTGATGTCCAGTACAACACCACCCCGGACCCTCTGCATAAACTCTCGGTTGTGAATGCCAGAAAGCATGTTGACTTACGATAGTGTGGGGCTAAGCACCCCAGATAGGTAGGATTCCTGCATATCTGTAGCGCCTTTGTGGATCAGGCCACAAGTCCCCACATTTCTGGAAAAATTTACTGCAGTTCAGTTTGTCCTTAAATCGTGGGAACAGTTGTCCCCAATTGAGTCGTATTGCCGAGCATTTTTCTGTAACTTGGGAGAAAAAGAAAGAAAAGGGAATCGCCCTGTGGCAACCTGACAATATCCCCACTGGCCAAAATAATGTCTAGGTTGCTATGGTGACCAAAATGGTCACCATGTAGCACACTGCTTATAAGGCTTGACTGGCATTCGATCAGGTGGCTTATTTACACTCTTGTTTGATTAACTTCTTGAAATTATACAGAAAAGAAATGAAAGTAAGCAAAATTAATATAAACTGTATATTTTGAATGCTGTACTATGTGTCTTAAGGCATGTGGGAGTATCAGCCTAATTCTAAATCATTGCTAGGATTAGTGTCAAATGGCAGGTTGTCCAAGCAGGTAAAAAAACACTGAGTAAAATAGGTTTTGCTGCTGGGAAAATGAAACATGTTGCCACCATTACTGGTGTGTGAAATATGCAGTAGGCTGACTCAAAATATACAGTTTGTCTTCACGTGTGAAGGGGCAGGACCACAACTTGCAAGTAGCAGAGCCATGAGTGAGAGATGAAAGTCTTGCCCTTTCACAAGTGATGATAAAATGTATAATTTAGTCAGACCATTGCGTATTTGATTTATTTAACATCAGTTTACTGGTTATGGCATTTAAAAAGCTATACAATCGGGCACTTACACCTCCATAAAAAAAGCACTTACTCCATAGTTTATAATAATGCAAGCATGTGCAGAACATTTACTAGTGCCAGATATAAAATGCTAAAAAACACGACACGTTGCAGAGAAGTTGCCTTTATCAAAGGCATGAATTTCATAAGTATTACCAGCTCTTAAATACCATTAGGTCTAGTGACATCAGTCTTCAACCTTCATTGGTAACACATTGTGAGATTACCAGACACAATTAAAAAAAAACTCAGGTGTTTTTGCATTTAAAATAACTAAATCCACCATCAACTAAAAATCCTAGCTATGTACACCTTAGACATATACAGACCCGTCTAGTCCTGTTTATGGATATTTTACTTCTATCTCCTGTCTATTTTTAAGGTATTTATTCCTTTAATACACAAAAAGACAACAGTATAAAGGAGATCTAGCAGCTCACGATTCATTTATTAACTAATTGGGATACCTGGGAAACTTTGGGAGGCAGTATAGCGCAGTGGTTTAAGGCTCTGAGCTGCAAATCTGGTGACATCCAGCAGACCACACCTGGGTTTGAATCCCACAGCTTCCACTTGCATACTGTGTGACCCTGAGTAAGTCATTTAACTTCCCTGTGCTCCCAGGTGGATCCTGTAAACAAGCTTTCAGCTTGGTGTGCTACTCCTGGTTAAACAACTAAACAAAAAAAAAAAAGATTCTATTTCATTTATCAAGTAGCAAACTTTAGATCTCAAATCACCTAACTTACATTTACAAACAGATACCTTGCCCTTACTTCCTGTCTATTTTGATTACATACTGTTTTGTATTTTGGAAGGGCAATGGCAAGCTAGTTCCCAACCTTACCTGACCATCTGTCGACAAGGTCCCGCATCAAGGCTACTTCCTACTACTCATCTTACTTCTCTCCCCTCCTCCCATGCCAGGATTGCTCATTCTGAGTTCAGCCTTTTTAATGTTCATCTGACAACTGTTCTGCTGTAACCGTGTCTGTTTTGTATCTGTGATTTTGAAGTTGTAATCTGTACTGTGTGGTTTGATGTGGAACATTTGTAAAAGAGCTCTTTCTCAGATGTTGTTTCCGAATAATTAAATAAATAAATATTCCTAAATTTATTTATTTTATTTATTACATTTTGTTAACCGGGTAAGCCCACGGGGCCCCAAAGGTCCCTTTTTCAGGGGCGACCCGGGGTTTGTTACATAAGGTTTGAACATACAGACAGGTATCACAGTGTCAGACATATCGTACAGGGTTACTAGGGCAGTATACAATTTTCCAATTTGTGTGTAAGAGGGCAGGAGGTACATGATATTAGTTGGTACAGTCGTAGTACAGTGCAGTGCATCTGATATAGTAGTACATCCAATACAGCAATACAGAAAAGCACATGTAAGGTCGGAGGTATATTACACTGATGAGTACAGTATGGCAGAGTAGTACAAGTAGTACGGGTTATGAGTACATCATACAGTTTCTGTAGAAGCGGGCAGCAAATACATTATGGTATAGAGAACAGCAGTGACGACAGATGGGAGTGAGGTGATAAGTGCTTTTAGTGCCTACGGGAGGTTCCGTACGGGGTGGCATACCTGCTCGAGCAGTCATTAGTCGTTACCCTTGTAGGGGAGCAATGTCTAGTCGGTACAAACTGACATGCGGTGTGGTTGTCTTAGCCATTGGGGCAGTGGCAGGGACTTGGTTTGATAAGGTGAGCACGCAGCCCCCTTTGAAAGAGGGCTAATGTCGGTGCCTCCTGAAGATGGCTGGGGAGATTGTTCCATGACTCTGGAGCTAGGTGAGAAAAGGATTTACTCCCTGCTACCATGCAGGTCAGGGGAGTCTCCAGGAGTTTTTTGTTCGAGGAGAGAGGGGTCGTCTGAGCGACCTTGAGGCAAGTAGTCCATTCAGATCTGCCGGAGGATGGGCATCCAGGAGCTTACAGGTCCAGCTTAGTAGGGGGTACTGGAGCCTATTGTGCAGGGATGGCCAGTTGAGGGCTGTGAGGGTGGGTCCTTGGGTAGGATTTAGAAGCAAAGCAAGCTATTTTGTGATACAGGGTCATGAGTCTGCTGTGGTCCGTTTTGGCGATGCCGAGTATGATGGGGACAGCATACGTTAAGGTTGGGAGAAGGATGCTTTGTGAGATAGCCAGTCTAGTCTCTGGTATCATGTTGTGGCTTAGGCGACAGAGAAGGCCCAGTTTTTGGTGGATGTTTTTTGTTACAGCGTCCACATGGGGCTTTGGGGTGAGCCAATGCCATGTAGACTTATAAAATTCCTCTTAAAGCTTATAAATAAAAATCTCTAGGTGCAGCAAGCAAAAATACCATTTGGTATCCAATTCTATTAACCAATTTCAAAGCAGAACCAGCTTATTTACTTACTTTTTATGACATTGTATAAAAGGAAGTGTCAAGTCGTGGATCCTTTACAGTCTGCAGATTAAAAATCCAGAAGACTTCCCTTTTTAAAATTAAATTATTGTATCCCCCCCCTCAGTTTTCTACACACCTTCTTAGTTGCTCTAAATTTAAATTCATGATTCTCAGGATCCCTGCTTCCCTTGACATGTGGAGCTGTGGCATAAACTAAATTGCCCCCAGATGTTGCCCAGCAGTGTTCCCTAACTCTCGTTTTCAGACTGCTGTTTAACATAGAATTTGACAGCAGATAAGGACCGCTTGGCCCACCAGTCTGCCCATTTCCCTAATTAATGGATAAGCTGCAGATCCTAGTTAACCAGCAGCCTACTTCTTCCTACCCCCACCCCCTAGAATTGCCTTATGACTGTCTCATGCATGCTTGAATTCCACCACTGTTTTTGACTCCACAGCCTCCTCCGGAAGGCCATTCCATGCATCCACAACCCTCTCTGTGAAAAAATACTTCCTTAAATTACCTCTGAGCCGCCCTCCCATCTTCAAATTGTGCCCTCTTGTTCTTGCACACCTCTTTTTTTGAAAGATGCTACCCTCTTGGACTTTGTTGATTCCCTTGAAGTACTTGAAAGTTTCTATCATGTCCCCCCTTTCTCTCCTTTCCTCGAGGCTATACATATTAAGCTCCTTAAGTCTCTCTTCATATGTCTTCCGGTGCAGACCCTGCACCATTTTAGTTGCCCTCCTCTGGACAGTCAAGTCAAGTTTATTGTTCTTCCAATAAATTAGAAAAATTTCTGGACATTACAATTTTTAAATTTAAAAATACAAAATATAGAATAAATTAAAAATATGATTAAACAGACTCCTTATCTCATTAGAATAACTCTCATAAGAAAGTATGCTGGTTAAAATTCTTCAGATTGTATAAAACAATTCATTTATCTCTGAGCCACTTTCGGGATACTTCTTTCTTAACACTTATTACAGACATTATAAAATTCCTACCAGTATTGCATCTTGAACAGTCATTGGGTGCATCAATATGAATATCATATCATATGTTAAATTTGCGTATTTACTAAGAATTTTCCCCAAATATTTAGAACGAATATGATTAAATAAAGGGCATTGAATTAATACATGCTTTAACGATTCCGTGAATCCTCTATTGCAAGGACATTTATCCTGAGTTGACTCATTTAATTTTAATTTATTAAAGTAAGTGTATTTTGATGTAATAAGTTCAAATCTAGCCCAGGTTATTGCTTTACGTATGTATGGTGATAAAGGAAGTCGCAAATATTCTTCCATGTTGGACTCAATTTTATTTTGAGCAAACCACAAGGCTTGTCTTTGGCTCCTTACTTGATTCATCTGAATTTGTGTAGCTTTTGTAAAAAGTTGTTTTTTTTTTAATTACCCTACCCAGACTACCCAGGATCAAAGATCATTTGCCTATCGTGCCCCCAATTGGCTAAATGCCCTTAGCACCTCTATTACCTCCTCTACCTCTCTAGGTGCATTTAAATCTAGCCTATACTCGCACCTTGCCACCTCCAACTCCTGTGACTGCCTTGATTAAATCTTTTATCTATTTCATTTCTCCACCCTGTCCATTTACTTGACAAAGGCTTGTAAGAGGATCCTTTTCTCTTGCTATGGTCTGCTCCTCTTACCCTTTCTCTCACCCACTCTATCTATACATTTCCCTAACTTGATTCTTCCCTCTCCTCACTTGATTTTTTTTTTTTATTGATGAAAAGTGTTCATTGGTATTACCTGTCCTTGCACAAATGTTTCAATACTTGACTGTCTATGTTTTTTTTGTCTATTACCACAACGCAATTTGTTGTGCCACTCTATGTAACCTTTTGTTTGTACTTAATTTGACGTGGAACCTTTGTAAAAGAGCCTTTGGCTCAAAGGTAATAATTCCTAGAACAATAAAACAAATAAAACAAATAAATTAACCTTATAACTTTCGTGTATTTGTATTTCCACTTGCCAATCATTCCATAAGTGAGTTGACTCTATACTGTGTAATATTTGAAAAAGGGATTTTAACCATAGAGAGGTAAAACCATCTTTATGCCAGGATTCCTTTTCTATTATACTGTTCAATGGCATAACATTATTTATATTATTTATTGATCTCAACCAATATGTGACTATCCTTAAGTTAATAAGGGAAATCAAAGGTAACCTACCTAATTATGTTCTAACTATTGATCCGGCCATTGAAGTGGGAACTTGTAAAATACATTTATAATAATATAAAAGAGGGGTTTCCAGTTGTGGATAATGATTATATCCCCAGATTTCCGCTCCACATAATCGTAGTGGCGTAATTTTTGCCTCCCCTGCTTTAATAGCAGGTATTAGCATAAAACCTCCATATTTAAGGTTAAATCTTTGCAATGCTTTTGCTGCATACTTTGCCTTATTAATCTGTTCCTTAATATGATGTGCCCAGAAGTTTCTAAAGTGTAATATTATACCAAGGTATTTATAAGATGTCACTATTTCGTTAGGGACATCATTGTAGAAAATCCTTGGTTTTGATGACCGATTTCCAAAGATCATTATTTTTGTTTTGTCTAGGTTTATTCTCAGTTCCAATTCTTTACATTAATTCACAAGAGATTTAAATTTTAATTCTAGTCCTTTAGGGGTCAGTGATAGTAGAATTAGATCATCTGCGTATGCTAGGTTGTGTATGTATTGATCTTTTATTTTTGGAGAATCCACTGATCATTTAGGTCATAATCTAATAAGGTATCTATATAGATATTGAATAATAGGGAGCTAGTAAACATCCCTGTTTGATACCTTTAGAGGTTGGGAAATATTCTGATATATTTTCTTTGATCAAATTTCACTGCCGTATAAGTATTAGTATAAAGTAAAACCATAGGAGGAGTAAAGATGAAGGAGGCCTCGAGTCCTAAGAATTTCCCATAAAGTCTGTCTTATTAATGAATCAAACGCAGCGGAGAAATCAACAAATAAAACATAAAGTCTCATTTTCCTATATAATATGTATTTCTCTAGGAGATAGAATAATACAAAAACATTATCTGTTGTGGAAAATCCATGACGAAATCCAGCTTGAAATTTTGAAAGAGGACTATTAGTATCTATCCAGATTTGTAGTTTGTTTAACAATATACGAGAGAATATTTTCCCTGCAATGTCTAGTAAACTTATTGGACGGTAGTTACTTGGTTTGTATAACAAACCTTTTTTGTGAATAGGTATTATTATGTTTTTTTGCCATGACGATGGTATTGTACATTCTTTTAAGCAAATATTGAATAAGTTGAGTAAAAAAGGAATCCAAAAATTGAGATTTTCTTTATAAATCTCGGCTGGGATTTTATCTGGGCCTGGAGCTTTATTGTTTGTTAATTTTAAGATTGCCATTTGAACATCATCAGAGGTGAAAATTATAGGGTAAGGAAGCAGAGATATCCATTGTAAGGAATTTATTTGATCTCTTTGTAAAATATTTTTGTTTAATAAAGCTGTATAATGGGTAGCCATGCTTCTTTGGGGATATAAGATGGTAGTGTAGATTGATATAATTTAACCTCTTGCAACCATACTCCAAAGGCCCTACTATCATTGTTCAATATTGTTTGATGGATAATTTCCCATCTTCTTTGTGTAAATTCATGTTTTTTATCTTTAAGAATTTTTTGTATGCTTTCCGGGCATAATTTAATTTTACCTTAGTATGGATTGATGGATTTTTAAGATGTTCCCTAATTATTTTACCTACATTCTTCTTTTGATACCGACACTGGGAATCAAACCATGTTGTAGGGGATGATGTTTGATCCTTGTATACATATATTTCGCTAGTAATTCTAGATAAAAGATTCTCAAAGTTTCTGATAGTAGCTTGGGTTAAATTTTCATATTTTAAAGAATCTTCAGAATAGATTGGTGTAGAAAAAATGATATGTTCAATATTCTTCATTTTGTTATTTTTTAAAGATAGTTTAACTTTCCCCTTGGAGACCAATGAAACAGAATAAATATCTTTCAAAGGAGGCCTTCTTTTATCATTAGAAGTGATCATGTGGCAAGTGAGTGCAGCATGATCACTTTCTGCTCTAACACTTATTTGAAAATTCTGTACAAAATCAGAAGATTCGGAGAGATTATCACGTAATCTATTAGACTGTTTCAACTAAGAAAAGTATGTGTATGCTCCTCTAGTTCTCCTGGTCCCTATCATTAAGGATTAGCAAATTATTCTCAATTATGAATTATTTAAATTTAATGCCTGCTGAATAAACAATGGCATCCAATGATTTCCTCTGTTCTAAATCACCCATATATATATATGGGAGTGCAACATTGGGAGATTATCAAAGGAGGCTATCCGAGCATTGAAATCACCTCCTATTAATATTATATCTATATGATGTTTAATATACAAAGTATCCATAATCGAGGAGAGCTCTGAACAAAGATCGCCATATGCGGTATTTGGAGTGTTGGGGGGAACATACACATTCACAATCATATAAGTAAACAAGTCCCATTTGACAATATTTATCAATGCAACATTTTTAACCTCAAGATAATCAATTGCATTGATACCAGCTCTAATTTTTATAAAAGTGGTTAACCCACCATTCGGCCTTCCAAACTTTTTCTCCCTCTGTGCTAGCAAACTAAATGCTTCGTAACCATTTCAATGAATTTCTGTGGTTGCCCATGTCTCCTGAAACAGCAATAGTTCATATTGGGAAACCATTTTTTTCCAATCGGGGTCAACCAACTTTGTCCCTATGCCCGCTATGTTCCAAGACAAAAAATTATCTAATTTAGAAGATGTTAAGTCTTTATTTGTTAAAGACTCATCTGTATTTGATAAAATGGGGTGGTAGTTAGGTAGTCATGATTTGATATTAGTTTCCGTAATGATTCTTTTTTGAAATTTCAGTTAACAGTACTTGGATTCTATCCAGCTTATACGCATTATGTAATAAGTTCCTGTATAGAGTTTCTGATTTTATTGCCAAGTCAATTTGAGAATCTGTTTCATCCTTATGGACTCTCCTGACCTCTCCCAAGTCAGCTTTTGCTGTTTCTATATCCAGACATGACTCAAGAAGAGTTCTAACAAGGGAGGGTAATCAACGCCTGTTGTTTCCTTCAAACCTTGCTATTCCAAATAGGGAGAGACGATTAACATCTGGTGTTTTATCGAAATTCCAATAAAGCAGTGTTAGTGTTGAGGTTATAGATTCAATGGGAATCATAGGACCTGTTGGAAGATTCCTATTCCCATGAGCAAACATCCATATAGTAGACCAATTAACTGGAGAAGAAATTAAAATATAAAATTTATTTAGATGTGTTTGTTTAGCCCAAATTTTCTTAGCTGTATCCATATCAGATAATAATATGTAAACTGGCTGATTATCTATCGATTGATCTCTATAGACCAGTTTTATGTTGGAAGCTGCCTGTGGAAGTTCTAGTTCTGCTTTAAGCAGATGGAACATTAGGGAAGATAATGAGTCAGTTGTTTCATAGGGTTTTGTATAGATATTTTCAGTTTTAAAAACTACCTCTTTCCCTGTAATAGTAATAGACTCTGGATTATGATTTAGAGAAAGAAGACTCTGCAATTTAAGATTCTCAAAAGATGCCACATTTGAATCTATATTTTGTAGAAAGTTATTACCCAAAGAGCACTGTTCCGTTACAACTAAGGAGCCTTCTATTTTATCTTCTTTAACCTGGCTTTTGTGGTTCTCATTACTTGTTTTTACTTGGTTTGTAATATTTGTATTTACATTATCTGGTATAACCTTTTTTTTTTTTGTGTGTTATTTTTACGTTGTTTTTTCACCTTATTTTTATTTGATTTTTGATTTTTTTCTTGTCTCAGGTTTCTGTGATCTCTTTTTTTTTCCATTTTTTTCTTTAATGGAGAGTTTGGATAGTAAATTGAAGAAAGAGTGCCTGTTTGCCTTCTCAGTAAAGCACTTGTTCTCTTTATTATTAATTTTGTCTGAGATGTCTGTGAGTTTATTTATAATGAAATCGGACAATCTTTCTGCATGATGTTTTAATTCATTGTATGCTTCCAGAAAAACTATATTCGCCATCACTGGATGTGTTAATGTTTTAATCGTATACTTTGAGATTGTATCTGGGCATTGCCTAAGGAATTCAGGATCTAATTTAATTGCTTCAACTTCTTTATCTAGTTTATTAAACACTTTTTCTGGGGAGTCAGTCAAAATTTGTGAGTCTGTTAAATAATCCAAATAGTGATCCATGCTATTAATAGATTTAGAAGGACTAAAAATACCTATATAGGTAGGGTGAAGTGAAATTTCTTGTCCTTTAATAGGGCTTTTTAATAAATGAGTACTTGGGTAATTATTAGAAAGATTATCAGAAAGATTCACTGGGATCTGGCTATCAGTGTGTGCCCTTTGAGGTTTCTTGGGATTTTGAGAAAGAATTCAGTGATTTTCCTTTGACTAAATGGTTTATATAATTGGGGGTTTAAATTATTTTCCTCCAAGTCTATCACAGAATTGCAATTATAAGATTTAGTTGTTAGATGTCTATTTTCATTTTTTCCACTCTCGATACTTTCAAGTAACTCGGTCAGTTTGGTCAGGTATAGCCAATGATAAATCTTGATTTGAGCCCTTCTCTATACTGGCTTTCTGTTTAAAATAGTTAGAATCCCATTTGGCTCCAGGCACTATGGCTCTATAGTCATATACAGTTTCCTCTTTTACATAACAGGAGGGTAAGGACTGATGCATTACTCCAAGGGGTTCTTTAGGAGTAGAGGCCGTGATAACCAGATCTTGGGTAAACACACAACCATTCTTGTTTACTCTCTGGTTACCCTCTTGTTTACCCCTACCTATTATATTTTCATTCACCACTTTGCCGCTTCGTGCATACATGGCTTTACTAATTAAATCTTTTCCTAATATAAATGTATTTCTAGTAATAAATGTTTAAACCTTGAAATCTTAAATAATATACAACAGTTAAATAAAATGTAACAATTCCTAGGGGGAAAAAAGAGGCAGGATGGAAAACTCGGCTTACAAGAGGTAGTCTTAGTCCATGTCTGAGACAGTCAATATCAGGAATACTGGAATGCAGTGAAGTACCAAGGTCCCAATATATAGCCAAGAAGTTCTCTTCCCTGGAAGAAAGTCAAACAGAAAAGTCCCAATATGTAATCAAAAAGTTCTCTTCCCCAAGAAAAAGTCAAATTGCAGCTCTCTTTTTTTCTAAATGAGGAGTTGGGAAAGTTAAACGGTCCAGTTTCACCAATTGCTGTTGACGGTGTAGATACTCCAGACAGAGGCTGTCTGCCACTAGAATCAACAAACAAAAGCGTTTTAAAGAATTTTTATAACTCAATATAATAGTTCTGATTAAAGTTAAAATAAGCGTATTTCAGTAATCAAAATGTGTGGGTTAGAGCCCTAGACCACAACCTAGAGAGCCTAAACTTATGTCAGACACTTATACACTTAATGTTTTAATAAGAGCTGTTATCACAGGATATTTAACACTAGGTTGCCAGAGAATCTTTAACTTACTTGCGACGTCTGTTAAATGTTGATGTGAAGGTGTTTCAGGTTATCTGCAACCTGCGGTCTTGTGCTATTAAGAGTATGAATACTGACTGCTTTAAATTATCAGGCAAAGGAATCCAGCATTTTTTTATGTGTTTAGCGATAGAGTTTTTCCAAAAGTAGCGACCACGCCTCAACCTTTGGAGCTTAGAATCAACATATGGTGGCAAAATAATTCCAGCAGTGAACAGGACAGGAAGAAAATGCACAACCATGAAAAAAGCGGAGATCCAAGTGAAGCTGGTGTTTAGAAACAAGGGGAAGTGCCTTTATGGAACCAGTGACGCAGATGACGTAAGGTGTGTGCGACTGTGGCGTGAAAATTAAATCTCAGAGACTAAGATATCTTAAAATATCTAAAATAAATCTAAATAGAAGAAAAAAAAAATTTCAGAGTGTTACTATATCAGCAGGTAGCACGTAGTGTTATATATATGTTTAAATATCTACGGTAACCGGACTCTCGACTGTGGGGGAAAAAACAAACTGAGTTTTCTTTTAAAATTCTAATTTAAATTTAAACTTAATCAAACCAACTAGATTTTCAGTAATTACACATAGTCCTTAGTCTAGAAGGATTTTTTGATAGGTCAGCCCAACAAACAAAGTCCAGGATTATGGGCTAGGCGGTTGTTTTCTAAAATCACGATGTACAAAAACAGTGTAGTGAAAATTAAATAAATAATAGTGGATTAAAGCAAGTCATTAAAGCATTTATCAAATTAAAATGCAATAAAAACGAACAGTAAGGAATCAGAAAGATAAAAAGGCGGACTTTCCTCTGTTTTCCACTATTGCACTTTTCCACCGTTTTTTCAAGTCTTCTCTTCTAGTTACTTGTCCTCCACTGTTTACCGACAGAACCCCCCGCGGGATGTTTGAAACTCAGCCATCAGGCGAGGCTATTTCCACCAAAAACTCCCAAGGCCTGGTGGCTGAAAAACAAAATGCAAACAAGGGAGGCTGGCGGAGGCCACACAAGTTGTACTGGAAAGATTTACTCATTTCATTAAAAGTAAAGCAACGGTGGCATACCTTTTCAAAACGAGTAATGAGCGTTGAGTAAATCCTGCTTTAGCGGCTCCGTTTGGCAGCTCAGCTCAGCGTGCAGCAGCCATTCACCACCGAGTGCTTCAGTGTTCACACTTACCACCTTAGTATCCTCTGGACAGCTTCCATCCTGTCTATGTCTTTGCGGAGATTGGGTTTCTAGAACTGCACGCAGTACTCCAGATGGGGTCTGACCAGCTGTCTGTACAGAGGGATAATAACTTCCTGTTTTCTACTGGTGAAGCCTCTCCCTATGCATCCCAGTATCCCCCCAGCCCTCCTTGCTGCCCTCTCACATTACTTGCCTACCTTTAGGTCATCTGATATGACTACCCCCAGGTCCCTTTCCATTTTTGTTGTTGTTAGTATCTCACCCCCCATTGTGTACTCTTACCCTGGTTTTTTTTTTTTTTTTTGTTATATTTTTTCTAGTTTTCTCTGCGGCTGGGGGGGGTGTTACCAATAGTTCCCCAGTCCGCCCTGACCAACATCACCCCCAGTCCACTTCCATCAGCTCAACCCCACCACCTTCCCAACCATCACAGCGATCTGTTTACCGTGGTGGGCACCGACCACCACCACGGGATCGAAGGGTTATCAGTTCGGGGAGCATCCAGGCAGAAGCAGTGAAGGCAGCTTGTCAACCATCATGTAGCCCACAAGGATTTTCCTCATTCTCCCTGCATCTGTGGCGTGCAATGTGCCAAGGGACTGGGCTGCAGCTCCGCCTGCCCTTCAACGCATCTTGCCACAGCATGTCCCACAAGTTCTGCCCGACTTGCCATAGCCCCAGCCACGCTAGGAACCAGCGAGACAGCAAGGCATTCCCGCTCCCACCCCTGCAGAAGGAGAGCAGTCTAATGGATGCTCAATCCTTCTCCACCCTGCACCGACCCCGATGGCCCCAGGCTGCGTTCCAAACCGAATTGGCGGCGTGGCAGCGAGCTGTGGCGTCCAACGCCCTCAACCCTTCAGCGCCACGGGCCCTTCCCTGGTTTTGTTTCCCAGGTGCATTACCTTGCCGTCTTAGCATTGAATCTAAGCTGCCGTACATTTGACCATTCCTCTAACCTTGCCAAGTCACTTCTCATCCTTTCCACCCCACCTTGTGCATCAACTCTGTTGCAGATCTTTGTCATCTGCAAAGAGACATACTTTCCTTCCAGTCCCTCTGCAGTGTAAACATAAAGACATTGAAGAGGACTGGTCCAATCTGAACCCTACGGTACCCCACTAGTAACCCCCTTTCTTCAGAGTGGACTCCATTTACTATTACTCTCTGTGTCCTATTCTCCAGCCAATTCTTTACCCAGGCTGTCATCTTGGGACCCACTCCCAGGCTGGCTAACTTGTATATTAATCTTTTGTGTGGGACTGTGTCAAATGCCTTGCTAAAGTCTAGGTAGGATATGTCCACAGCCCCTCCCTGATCTACTACTTTGGTCACTCAGTCAAAGAAATCTATCAGATTTGTCTGGCATGACCTTCCTGCTGTGAATCCATGTTGCCTTGGGTCCTGTGCCCCTCTAGCCTCTAGATACTCGACAGTTCTTTCCTTCAGAAGTGATTCCATCATTTTCCCTACCATTGAGGTTAAACTAACATGTCTGTAGCTTCCTGCTTCTGCCTTGTTCCCACTTTTGTGAAGGGGAATCACATCTGTCCTCCTCCAGTCCTCGGGTACCACCCCATCCTCCCATGATTTGTTGAAGAGGGTAGTCAGCAGTGTCACTAGTTCTACCCTTAGTTCTTTTAGAATTCTGGGATGAATCCCATCAGGCCCCATTGCTTTGTCCACCTTCAGTTTTAAGAGTTCTTTCAGAACCCTTTCTTCTGTAAATGGGCTGGTATCAACTTCTGTATCCAGAGTGTTTCTACTGTTTGTTTTAGGTACCTCCCCTCTTCCTTTGTGAATACTGAGCAAAATATTTGTTTAATATCTCTGCCTTTTCACAGTCACCCTCTGCCCACCCTCCCTCCCTTTATTAAGTCTCACTATCCCTCCCTTGGTCTTCCTCGCTTCCCCTGATGTACCTATAAAAGATTTTATCCCCCTTCTTAACTGAATTGGCTATATTTTCCTCGGTTTGGGTCTTTGCAGTTCTGACTGCCTTCCCAGCTTCCTTCTGCTTTAACTGGTACAGTTCTCTGTCCTGCTCTTTCTGTGATTCCTTGTACTTCCTGAATGCTTTCCTTTTCTCTTGAACCTTCACTGCTACTTCCTTTGAGAACCACAGTGGTTTCTTACATAGTTTTGTTTTGTTCATTTGCTTCACACAAAGGCTTGTTACCTTTGTGATGGCAGTATTTATTATTCCCCATTGTTCTTTCACCCCTCCTTCCTGCCCATTTGCTAGTGCATTCCTTAGGCACTCACCCATTTTGGCAAAGTCAGCCTTCCTAAACTCAGTACTTTTGCCTTTGTAGCTTGACTCTATTGCTGTGTTTATTGTGAACCATACTGTTCGATGGTCGCTAGTTCCCAGATGGCTACCCACTTCTACATCTGTGATCCTCTCTTCATCTCCATTTGAGAGAACCAGGTCTAAGATTGCTCCCTCTCAGTGGGCTCCAATACTAGTTCTCTAAGGCATGCCCACTGTAGGGCATCTAGAATAACCCACTCTTGAGTGGCTGCTGCAACTGCACTCCAGTTAACATCTGGCATATTCAGATCACCCATCAGCAATATCTCCCTTTTCTGCCATTCTAAGTATACTTTCTATCATTTCCTTGTCCATTTCCTCCCCCTGAGAAGGGGTCTGTATCTAACCCTGTGCGGATTGTGGTGCCATTGCGGTCTCCAAATTTACCCACAGTGCTTCTTCTCCTCCCTGTTTTTCCCTTTTGTTCTGTTGCTTTGATTTCTTCCCTTATGTAAGGCTACTCCTCCTCCTCTTTTTACCCTCCTGTCCCTCCTGTAGATAGTGTATCCTGGTATGTTTCGTCCCAGTCATGGTTTTGTGTGTACCATGTTTCTGTGACTGCCACGATATCCAGATGTTCCTCCTCCATCAAGGCCACTAATTCAGGAAGCTTGTTACTCAGACTACGGGCATTGGTACTCATTGCTCTCCATTTCTTGATGGCTTTACCTTCTGTTGCAGCATCCCCACTGACCTTTCTACCTCGGTCTTTTTCTCATTTAGTACCCTGTTTTGTAGGGAGAGGCTGGGACTTTCCTGCTGCTTATCAGTGCCTCCCCCCTTGACTAGTTTAAAAGCTTGCCAATGGAGCATTTAAACCAATTGCTCAAAAGACTTGTTCCCTTCCTGGACAGATGCAGACCATCCCGCCAGTATAGGCTGATGTCCCTCAGGTGGAACCCCAGTCTCAATGAAGCCAAACCCTGTGCTCCACACTATTTCTTCAACCATTCATTAAACTGCATGGTGCAAAGTACCCTCGCCTCATTCATGCCATTGACAGGCAGCACCTCTGAGAAGGATACTGTGTGTGCTACTTGTCTTAGGCCCCTCCCCAATTCTACAAAGTCCTTCTGCACTGCTCTAATCTCATGATGAGCCAAGTCATTTGTCCCTAGGTGGACAATGACGTCCAGCTCAGACTCCCGTGCAGCTGTCCTCGTGATCCTGAGGATGCGCTTCCTGTCCATCCAAGCCATGGCACCAGTCAGGCACCTTACTTCAGTGCTCCCTGCTTCCCCCAGTTCTATCCTCCTAATAATTGAGTCCCCCACCAGGAGCTGCTTCCTTTCCCTGTGGTGTCCTCTGCCTCCTTCCTGTGGGCCTCCCTTGTGACAGTTGTCCTCAGCCTCCTTAGTCTCCTCTGCGGGTGCATCCATAGGGGAGCTATGCTCCCCCAGAATGGTGTATGGATTGTGGAGTGGAACAACTGACTGGGTGTGCCTCTGTTCCACCATCTTCACCCTCCTTGAGCCCACTGTGGTCCAACTGCTGTGCTTTCTTCGCAACCTCTGAGGTAGTGGTGGTAGCTCTGGTGCCCCCTGGATGGGGGAGGTTCCCTTCCTACCGTCCAGTGTGGCTTGGGGGAAGGTTCCCTTACTACTATCTAGTGTGGCCTGAAGATGGGCAACTTCCTCCCTCAGGGCAGAGAGTTGTCTGCAAATAGGGCAGCATCTCAGCCTCCAGAAAGACTTCTGGAAGACTGCTGCCCCACAGCCATTACATTGCACTACTCCCCACGTGTTTATCTACTTTCTTTTTTTTGCTGTGTGTGTGATTGGCGTGTTATATAGAAATATATCTATTATACAATGTGTATGCTTATAGTTTGTTTTTCCAGTGTAAAATGCATTGCACATACAGATTGCCATGTAAATCACCCCTGCAGTGTCACATGTAGTGAATTGTCTGATCTGGAATTCCCTGTTACTGTGAGGGCTAATAGAGCCTTTTCCTTCCAAAATAAATTTGGAGTATGTTCACCTTTTACATTTGCAACAGCCCTTCAGCCCCCTATTCATCCTAGTCTCCAGTTCTTTACTTCTATGGTAACTATGTACTAGGGTTTCTTTTATGGTGTGTGCTCTTCTGTTAGCATTTCCCAGTTTATCTCCTCCAAGCCCTCATCTCCCCTTAGTAGATACCAATTCTGTTTGATAATCTGTTCCACCAGTCATGCATTTTCTGAGAAAGTTATGACATACTTAAAACATGAAGAAAAGGGCAGGCGGCTACTAGAGTAACTGGTGCTCAGACAAAAATTATCATCTGCAAGCAGAAAGGAGTCTGGCAACTCGGAAAGGACCACATTCACTATTAGCTTAAGTGAAAAAGTATATTAATTTATTTTAAATCCATCATGTCGTAAATAGCAGCAAAAATATTACCAGTGCAAACACACGCTATAAAACCACCAACGTTTCACGTTTTGCCAACGCTTTATCAAGGTATAATACAAACCACTTACACCAACATTTTTGTATATGAGGGAGGTCATATGACTTTCAAACAGACCAATCCCTGATGACCTATTAACAGCAAAAAAGAAAATGAAGTGATGCTCAGATAATCCTCTCCCCCCCCAATCCTTTTTCTCTTCCCTTCTCCCTCCCTTTTTCATTTTTTGGCATATTGTTTGATATTGGTTGTTATATACACACACACACACACACACACACACACACATATATGTATATTTTTAAATATTTAGGATAGATGCTCTCTTTTTTCACTATTTTAGTATTGTAGTAACCAAAAGTTGTTTTGGAATACAAACTTCTGTATGCACTGACATCTGATAGATGTGGGTATTGCACTTTAGATTGTAATGTTATTAATAGGTCATCAGGGATTGCTCTGTTTGAAAGAGTCATATGACCTCCCTCATATATAAAAATGCTGGTGTAAGTGGTTTGTATTTAAGCAATAAGGCACGACAGGGTGTGTGTTATCGTGTAATAACGTCACTCCTGGGGTGGGTTGAAGCAAGCGAAGCCGGTGCTCCACCACCAGGGTGGCGTAATATAACACACATCCTGGAGTGCCTTATATTATCTATATGTCTCGTTGTTATACAAAATAAAAAAAAAAAAAAAGAAAAAAATGATTTTAAGGAATCCAAATGGTCATGATCCATAGCTGAAAGTGCATGATCCATAGCTGAAAGTGCATGATCCATAGCATCCAAAAGCAATACAGTGATGTTATTGTGTAATAACATCACTGTCTCAGGCACACATTGACCAATCAGAGTCCAGGAAATGTTCTTGCCATTGTATAATATACCTTGATAAAGTGTTGGCAAAACGTGAAACGGTGGTTTTATAGCATGTGTTTGCACTGTGGTAATATTTTTGCTGCTATTTACGACATGATGGATTTAAAATAAATGAATATACTTTTTCACTTAAGCTTATAGTGAATGTGGTCTTTCTTGAGTTGCCAGACTCCTTTCTGCTTGCTCATAATTAAAATATTTGTTACCACCATCTACTTCTTTGTCCTTGTACAATAAGGTATTTCTGTGCTGTTCCCTGGCATTTTGTCTAGCTTCCTGGACTACTCTACCATTATACCCCCCTTTCCTTAAATCTGTGATCTTCTTCAAGGTACAGCTCTTGCAGCAGGTTACACCAGTAGAACTGAAGCCAGTAGGCGTCAGGACCCCACGTAAATTTTGTAGCTAGCAGTCTTCAGCGGGGACCGCCTCCGACGTCGGTCCCACCCCCGACGTCAAGCGTAGTACATAAGGAGGCAGTCCCGCTAGAATCCCCAGTTCTTTCCCATCGTCGACTTGCATGTCTCGACCCTTCGGTCAGTTCTAGCGCGCGACGACCAGGAATTCCTTCCGAAATCCGATTTTGCTCAAGAATACCTTCTTCAAGATCCACTCTTCAGTCTGATGTCCTTCCCAACTTCTGTGGAGGGGCCATTCTTCCAAGTGCGCCTGTGGGAAGCAAATCCCGTTCAGAGACCCCCACTCGGCCTGCGTCCGGTGCCTGGGCCCAGATCACGACACCCAGGCTTGTTCCTTCTGCCAGGGCTTAAACAGCTGGACCCGGATCCATCGACAGAAGGCTCTCCAAGCTTTCCTCTTAGAAGAAAAGCTCAATGCCATGGATCCTTCCTCCAAGGGGGAATCTTCGGAGAAATCCCGCAGGCACCATGAGAAGCACCGGGAGAAGGTGAGACCTAGATCCCCCTCTAGGGCCTCGGACTCCCGCAGCTCTAGCTCCAGGTCCGACCGCTCCCCGTCTCGGGCCCATTCTCTGCCTCCCCCAGTCGTGGTCAAGTCAGCCAGTGGTTCTTCTACCCTGCGGTCTGCTAAGACCTTCAGGCCTACTACCGCTTCCAAGGCCTCGTCCAGGTCAGGGGAGCACCACAAGTCCTCGTCCCGGCACTCGGCCTCCGACGTCCGGTCAGTCTCTCTGCTGCCACCTCCCCAACGTAAGACCAAGGAGCTGATCTCCCTGAGGCGGACGTCGGACCCGACATCTGCCCACCCGACGTCAGCCAGACTTCACAGACACTCCCGGGAGCTGGTGGCAGTTCATCACCCGTCACCGGCCAGGCACTCGCCTCCCCGGACGCCGGCTGGGGGACCGACGTCCGACACAGCAGTTAGAAGAACCACACCGCCGCCTACCGACGTCGGCCAGGAGGCGTTGATGGAGGAGGAGTCCACTCAGCCCGAGGACCAGGCGGGCGACCCGGACCCGTTGAGCTCCCGCGGGAACCCTCCCCAGAACAGGAGACCCCCGGGAAACCGATGCCGGGACCCGACGACAGGCCACCGGCGCCCGGTCCATCGTCGGGCCTTAACTTGACAGAAGTGAAGGAGCTATTCACCTTCTGGTGGGACACCATCAAAAAGGATGTGGTCACCACGCACCCTCCTCCCGCACCTGCGGCACCACCAACCCCTGCGCCCCCTCCTTCGCCAAAAGGGGCAGCAGGTCGAATACCTTCCCCCTAGGAGCCAGCAGGACCTCCTAGGGGCAGACCTACAGACAAGAGAAGACCTTCGTCTAGATCCTCTTCAGGGTCACCCAGCCCCAAGAGACCCAGAAGACATCGCTATTCACTGTCTACGGAGGACTCCAGATCTCCTTCTCCGATCAGCATCCCTTCTCCGGACCCACGTGAACTTCCTAGGTCTCCTCCGGATGACCCCTCGTTCTCTGAGATCATGAGACACATCCAAGAGAACATGGGATGGGATGCAGAGGAACTTGACCCCGAAAGGCAACGCCTTGCCTGCTATCTTCGGCAGAAAGACCCTAAGCCTGTGGTAGTACCACCATTGGTGGACACGTTCGTGGACGTCACCAAGGCAGCGTGGAAACGTCCACAATCACTCCCGGCTATGCCGAAGAAGGCTGACCACCTGTACAAGGCCCCAAGGGAAGACCAGTACTTGGCTAATCATCCTCTAGCCAACTCCCTGGTCATTACAGCCTCTCATGACCGGTCTCGGAGACCGCAACATCTGAGCACACAGCCACCGGACCTGGAGTCCAAGCAACTGGACGCGCTGGGTAGGCGCACTTAGGCAGCTGCGACCTGCGCCATCAGATCCCTGAACTCCACTTAACCCACGTGGTTCAATTTCAGAACGCACTGTGGGAACAGGGACAGGAACTGGCAGAGAATTTGCCAGACGGTGACCAAAAGGAGGAACTTCTCCAGCTCCTCCGCACGGGTTCAGACATTGGGACCCAGGTGCTCCGAGCCGCATATGACTCCGCGGACTCCTCGGCCAGAGCGGCAGCCTCAGGCGTATGCCTCCGGAGACACTCATGGCTCCTTGTCTCCGGATTTACCCCGGACGTCCAGAAGAACATTTTGGATGCCCCCTTTCATGGTGAAGTTTTGTTCGGTGAGGCATCTGAGACGGTCATCACCAAACTACAAGAAGCTGGGAAGGCTGTCTGATCTGTTCAAGCCATGTACAGATCTATATTCAGTTCCTTTCGTAGGAACCAGAGTCGTTTTCGTAGCCAGACTCAGAGACAACAACAGAGGGGCTCCTTCTCCCGAAAAGCCCAGGTCAAGACGTGCTCAGGTAGAGGCCAACGTTCTACCAAGTCGGCCCAACCTGCAGGACCCTCTGCTGCCACAGCATGACTCCTTCCCGGTCCCCGGCCCTCAGGATCAATGGGAAACGGAGGTCGGGGGTCGCATCACAGATCACCTGCCAGGGTGGCAGTCGATCACCACCGACAGGTGGGTGCTACAGTTGGTCAAAAGGCCACTATAGAATTTTTAGACAAGCCACCCACAAGGCCTCTTCTGCTCTCCGTTATTCGGGTCACACGCCTTGCTCATCAGGGAAGAAGTGCTCACGCTTCTACAGAAAGAAGCTTTGGAGTACGTCCCAGAGAACCAGAGAGGAACAGGATATTATTCCCACTTCTTCCTGGTTCCAAAGAAAACAGGGGACCTCCGTCCAATCTTGGACCTCAGCGACCTCAATATGTCGGTCACCTACAAACGCTTCTGCATGGTGACCCTTCCGGGTCTAATCCCCATGCTGAAGAAGGGCGCATTCTTGGCGTCCTTGGACATGCAGGACGCTTACCTGCACATCCCCATCGCTCAAGCGCACAGGAGGTTCCTGCACTTCGAGTTTCTCGGCCACCACTATCAGTTCCGAGCGCTTCCCTTCAGACTGTCATTGGCCCCCAGGGTCTTTACCAAGTGCATGGCAGTCATGGCAGCGTCTCTGAGGAGACAGGGCCACTATGTGTTCCCATACCTGGATGATTGGCTTCTCATGGCCTCCTCCAAGGAGGCACTGTTGATGGCCATTCAGCACACCCAGGTCCTTTTTCAGTCCCTGGGCATCCTAATCAACTACGTGAAGTCTCTCCTGGTACCGTCCCAGAAACTGCAATTCATAGGGGCAGTTCTGGACACCATCACAGGGAAAACCTTTCTTCCCGAAGACAGAGCGGAACGCATCCGATCCCTCATACGGGACCTATCTGCGAAGAAGACCGTCCCAGCCAGACTGGTCCTTCGCTTGCTCGGACACATAGCTGCGGCCATTCCTACAGTCCCAATGGCGAGGCTTCACTTGCGGGTAACCCAGTGGATGCTAAGGTGCAGTGGGACCAAAGGCAGACCATGCAGCATCCAGTAAGAATCACGAAGACACTGGTTCGGGACTGGCAATGGTGGCTGAACCTGGGAACCCTCTCCGTGGGGTTCCATTCACAGCGCCGTCCCGGTGTGCCTCTCCACAGATGCCTCAGGGCTGGGGTGGGGCACACTTGAACGGGGTGAGGTCTCAGGGAACATGGACCACTCAGGAATCTCATCTCCATATCAACATATTGGAGATGAGGGCGGTCCTTTATGCCCTGCAAGCCTTCCAGTCGGACATTCCACCGAGTACTCTCCTGTTACAAACAAACAATACAGCGGAGATGTATTACCTCAACAAACAAGGAGGCACACACTCTTACCCCCTCTGCAGGGAGGCCACGAGAGTGTGGGATTGGGTAATACGACACGGCGCAAACCTCATTGCAGTTCACATTCCCGGAGTGGACAATATCGTCGCAGACAGCCTGAGTCGTTCCCAGGCCAGAGTCCACGAGTGGGAACTTCTACAGGAGGTGGCAGAGGATCTGTTTCACAGATGGGGCACTCCAGAATTGGATTTATTCGCATCCCCATCCAACGCAAAACTGCCCAATTTTTGCTCGCTAGATCCAGGGCCTGGTGTTTTCTGGCGAGACGCATTGTCCCTCTCCTGGGCGTGCAGATTCCTCTATGCCTTCCCTCCCTTCCCGTTGATCCAGAGAGTCCTTCTCAAACTTCACAGGGAGCATGCGACGCTTATTTTAATAGCGCCTTTTTGGCCCAGACAGATTTGGTTCCCGCTTCTGAGTCACTTGTCCCGGGAACCTCACTCCTTGCCAATCAGCTCCCACCTGTTGTCTCAGGAGGAGGGTTCACTGGTCCACCCGGACTTGCTTTCTCTGAACCTACACGCTTGGCTCCTAGAGACATAGCCATCTTGCGACACGGGGTCTCGCAAGAGGTGGCGGAAGTACTTTCTGCCGCCAGAAAACTGGCGACACACGCTACATACGCCATGAAATGGTGTAGGTTTTGCTTTTGGTCTCAGGCACGCTGTTTCTCACCCTTAGACTGCCCAAGAGAAACTAGTTAAGGAATACCTGCTTTCCTTTTTCAATCTGGGTTGGCTTACTCGATCAAAGTGCACCTATGCGCAATCTCAGCCTACCATGCCCCATAGGCCAACACACGGTGGCACAGCTGGATACTTCCCGTGCCTTCTTAAGAGGGATCTTCCACCTTAGGCCACCCATTAGGGATCCCGTCCCTCCTTGGGATTTACCTTTCGTCCTGGAGCAGCTGACGCTGCCACCATTTGAACCTGCCGCAGATTGCGAGCTGCGTTTTCTGTCGTGGAAAGCGTTGTTTTTAGTTGCTGTTACTTCGGCGAAAAGAATCTCCAAACTACACGCTCTCACCCTCTCATGTGCAAGGAGCCTTATTTAATTTTCCATCAGGACAGGGTGTCCCTGAGGGCGAATCCTAAGTTCCTGCCTAAGGTGGTCTCAGCCCTCACTCTTAACCAGGACATTGATTTACCAGTGTACTTCCCTAAATGCGCTAATCGAGGAGAAGCACTGCTTCACACCCTGGATGTTCACTGGTGTCTTAGATACTACTTGACCAGGACCAAACCGCATAAAAGCGGAACAGCTGTTAAGTCTCATTCACTGGGAGGATGATGGGAGTTCAATCTGAAAACAGACCCTTTCACGCTAAGCTCATTCAGTGTATTTCCTTTTGCCAACAGCGCCAAAACCCTTACCAGGTGTGTCAAGGGCCATCCGACAAGGGAGTGCTACATCCTTTGCGGCACTGAAGAACGTATCCACATCTGCCATATGTGCTGCAGCCACCTGGAGCTCAGTGCACACCGTTATCAGGCATTATAGCCTTGATATCGCTTCACGGCGAAGAGCGGGTTTCAGCCTTGCTGTCCTGCAAGGCCTCCTGTCCTAGGCTCAGGACGGGTTGGAACTTCAGTATTGCCTCCTTCCGATGACTTTTCAAGGCGCCATTGCTTGGGAATCAGTCCTAATGGTGTATAACCTGCTGCAAGAGCTGTACCTCGAAGAAGATAGTACAGTTACGTAAGAACTTACCATAACAGTAGATCTTCGAGAACAGCTCTTGCAGCAGGTACCTTCCCGTCCACCATTCCCCCTTGGAGGAAGTAGGTTCCAACCTACACTTGAGAAGGTCGGTTCTTTGTCTTGGCCATCTGATGGCGGGTCCTCGGTCTCCTTTCTGATGTCATCCAGCGGCCAGGAGTCTCTGGCGGGAGAACTGGGGATTCTGGCGGGACCACCTCCTTATGTACTATGCCTGACGTTGGGGGCGGGACCGATGTCGGAGGCGGTCCCCGCTGAAGACTGCTAGCTAGAAAATTTCCGTGGAGTCCTGACGCCTGCCAGCTTCAGTCCTAATGGTATAACCTGCTGCAAGAGCTGTTCTCGAAGATCTACTGTTACGGTAAGTTCTTACGTAACTGTACTTTCCAAAGCGTCCACTTTATCATCAAACTTTTCCATGGCATCACAGTTTCTCCTTAGTCTTAAAAATTGTCCTTTGGGGACATTATTTACTGTGTGGAAAGGGTGACAACTGGAAGCCTCTAACAGAGTGTTTTTATCCGTAGGTTTACTGTATATACCAGGAGTAGGTGCTTTTTTATGGAGGCAGTGAGTGCCAGATTGTATGGCTTTTTGAGTTGCTCTATATCATGAGCACCCCTCCCCAAGGAATCTTCCTTTTTTGTAAAGTTTTGTTTATGGCATTTAAATCTGCTGTTTGCTTAAAGATTGCCCTGTTTTTCTTTTATTTGAACTGCTGGCTTCAGTGCTGCACATGGCTACTGTGATGTCACTGCAATTGTGAAAGTTGCTTCCTGACCGGTTCAGTATGCTCTGTGACATACCCAACTTTGCAAGATAATATCATCTTGTTATGTTGAGTCATTGTGATATACCCAGCTTTGCAAGATAATACTATCGTGCTATGTTGGGTCAAGATAACACTTTTTGACTTGCTGTTGATCAGTACACATGTTGTATAACTATGTGTCTGTATATATGTTTATATATGTGAGTGTTTAAAGATATGTATGATGTGTGTATAAATGTATTTCTAGGGATGTGGATATGGTGTACTTATCCACACTTCTGGCAGTGTTCCTTTTCCCCTTTAAATCCTGCCAGAATGTCTTCAAGCTGGCTCCTCCCATGTATCTGGGTGGTAACCCCCTACCACTGCCCCATGACGTCAGATTTTCCTTTCCACTGGAAGAAGAAGGGTCCCTCCTTATTGCTTTTGCGTTGAGAAGGCTCTTTGCTTTATATTTAAAACTTTGACTTAACGTTCTTTTTGTCTTCGAGTGACTCTTCACCTCATTCGTGATGGACGATGCAAAGTCGGTGCCAGGTTTAAAAATGAAACATGTGCACGAAAGTCTAATGGACTCGCAAGTTATGTGTGTGTACTGCCTGGGCCATGAGCACCATCTCCAGACTTGCAGCTTCTGTCACACCTTGGAAGGACTGGTATGCGCAACTTCTTCTCTGGCCCTTCCCACTCTTGGGAAGGGACCTTCTTCAGGCACTAAATCTAAAAAGAAAGAAGCTAAGAAAAAGTCTTGCTGTTGATCGTGGGATCGCAAGTGCTCTTGGGCGTTGGATTCCCATGCTTCCATAAAGGTTTCGACTGTGGTCGATCCTTCAGCCCAGGCTGCTGGCTCCACAATCTCCCTGTCAGGTCAGTTGGTTGAGACACAGGTTGACCTTCCTGCTGAGAATTTTCTCGAACCGGTCGACCTGTTGTCACCAGATGAGGCCGATACCTCCCTTTTTAGGACTCTTGTCCTGCCTGTGACTCTCAAGGAGGGATGGACCAGTCCTCTGATCCGCCACCTCTTTCTCAGGATCCCGTGGACCCAGACGAGCCTCGGCTTTCACCGGCTCTCTCTGAGACCCGCCGTCGGCAGCCCTGATGGTCGAGGTTGCGGTCCCGATTCTGCAGTCCTGGGTTGAGCAGCCTGCGTCAACATCGATCTTGCTCTAGACACAAAGGCAAGCGGCAGCACTGCTGTTCTTCTCTTCTTCGTCCTCAGATGAGAGAGGCTCTGCAGCAAGTTGCGTTGGCTCCGCGAAGAACTTATGGCGCACCAGCTCATGTTTACGGGGGTGAAGCTAATTCCGTCTTCTACCCTGGCTGTCACATGGCTTTCACCACAGAG
The DNA here is from genome assembly GCA_016271365.2 of Neoceratodus forsteri. Taxonomy (NCBI): domain Eukaryota; kingdom Metazoa; phylum Chordata; order Ceratodontiformes; family Ceratodontidae; genus Neoceratodus; species Neoceratodus forsteri. The sequence goes on from CM057452.1 coordinate 1,622,377,375, forward strand.
GCCTCAGCCTTACCCAGCTCAACAGCTGCCGACGTGGTCGGAACCTGGTCAGCCTTGCCTGGCTTCTCCGCCTATCTTACCAAAACAGCTAAAATTTGGCCCTCCTCCTAAGGTTGCCTGCTCGGCATCGAGGCTTTCACATCAGCTGTTGGTCACAGTCACTCCTGACCTACTTTGCAGGGTCAGAGGGGATTCGGGTGCTCAGTCTTTGTTCAACGAATCCTCGGAGGCTAAGGGCTTCTCTTTGCACTCCCGCCTGGTGAACGAGGAGTCAGCAGAGGATTTGTTGATGGAGCAGGGTCCCTCCTTCTTCATGGGGCTCTTCCATCTAATCTCAGACTCCATGGGTCTTCCAATGGAACCCATCCAAAAACAGGCTAGGTACCCGCTCTGAGTTTCTGGACTGGGGTGACTCCCCTGGGGAAGCTCTTCCCAGTTGCAAAGGTCATTCTTGGTCCTGCTCTGGACCTTTGGCAGCATCCGGCCTCTTGTCCTGTGCCTTCATCCCGTATGGCCTGCAAGTATGCGGTCCCTAAGGGTTTTACTGAGCACACCTCGGCTGAGGGTCTAGTGGCCAACTCAGTATTCCAGCACACGGGCAGTGTTGGAGACTTAGACAAGCCTCCCGACAAGGAGTCCAAGAAATGGGACCACATGGCCAAGAAAGTTTATGCTGCCTCATCTCTCTGCCTTCAGCAGGCTAGTTCAGCTCTTCTGATGGTCCACTTCTCCCATGCCCTTTTGAGCACGCTTGATGAGGTGTTTCCTCATCTCCTGGCCAGCATGCAGACTATGGTCAAGCAGGTTGGGGATCAGGGCAGAGTGGTTGCTAAGCAGCAGCTCCAGACTGCCATGGATATCGGAGACACTTGCGCACAGTCTGTAGCAGCCGTGGTTGCCATGTACCGCAGGGCTTGGCTGAAGATCTCAGCCTTTAGGGCAGATACCAGGGTTTTAAATAATTGATTAGCAGTTTTTTTCTTGGGACAATACTAACTGTACAGAAAGCATTTATATGGGTTTTCTAGAAGTGTTATGTTTGTTAAACATAGTGAGGCAAGTGCTATGCATTTTCACAATGTTTTAAAACTTTTATGAGCAAAACGCTAATCAATTTTTAGAGTTAAATAAAACCCTGGATACCCAACATAAACTGGCGAATGTTTTCCTCTTGGGCACCGACTTGTTTGGGCCTGGTGTTGAAGGGCATCTCGCCCGTATTGAGAAGTCCAGTACCACCTTGGACTCGGCGACCTCCGCCCAGAGAGATCCTAAGGGTTCCAAATCTTAGAAGAAGCCCTTTTGGCTCCTCTCTGCCCCTGCGGCCAAACTGGCCCAGCCTTGGGCAGGTCAGCAGACTCTGGCCTGGTGTCTCCAGCCGAAGTCCATTGCTTTGGTCGTTCAGAAGCCAGGAGATTGAGGTCCTGGCAGTCCCTTGGCTGGCGCTTCCTCCTCCTCCAAGCCTGCCCAGTGACGGAATGGGTGATGCCTCTCCTGTGCCCGTCCTGCCTCCCCTGGACCCTCCTGTGGGGAGCCAGCTGTGCCACTTCCTTTCTGCCTAGTCCGCTGTCACCATGGACAGATGGCTTCTGGAAGTGGGCGGCCATGGTCTGCCTCTGGAATTCAAGGCTTGCCCTCCCTGCTGAGCCCGTGCTCCACAGGAGGACGTAGTGTGCGTCAACATTCAGTTGGCCCTTCGGGACGACATTGCCCAGCTCCTCCTCAAGGAGGTTGTGGCTCCAGTCTATGATCCTCCCAGAACATCCAGGATTTGTCTCCAGATATGTCCTGGTGCCAAAATGGATTGGGGGGGGGGCTGGTGCCCCATCTGAGATCTGCATGACCTGAACAAGTTTCTCAGGCTATGCACCTTCAGGATGGTCTCCGATCATACCATCTCTCAAGCAAAACATGTGATTTTGCTCTCTGGGTTTGCATTCTTCCACATCCCAATCCATTTGGCCCACTGCTGGTTCCTTCGGTTCCGTGTGGAGGGGTCCTCTACAAGTTCCAGGGCATGCCATTCGGCCTGTCCTCGGCTCCCAGGATTTTCTCCAAATGCATAGCAGTGGTGGCAACTTACCTGCAGCGCCGAGGGGTCCCGGTATACCCCTACCTGGATGACTGGCTAATCGCAGATCCCTCCAGGGAGGAAGTGGAGTAGTCCAGGGATCTGGCCCTCTGGACCTGTGTCTCCCCTGGCCTCCTGGTCAACGAGGCCAAGTCGGAACTCATGCCTTCACAGGTGATTCAGTTCATCAGGGTGGAGCTCGGCTCTTACAAAGCCAGGGCTCAGCTTCTGGGGGACAGGGCGGAGGTTCTCTCCTTTGCCCAGATATTTCAGGTTAGGCAGTTGTGCCTGCTCGGGACTTCCTGGGGTTCATGGCAGCATGCACTGGTGTGGTCCATTGAGTCAGATGGAGAATATGCTCTCTGCAGTGGGAGCTTGCCCGCCAGTGGTCTCACTTGGCACAGGGGCCACTTTGAATAGCTGGTCACTGTGACCCAGTTGATGTGGGCCACGCTTCAGTGGTGGTTAGTCCCAGAACATCTGCGGGAAGGGATCCTGTTTGTCTGCCTAGAGCCTACGGTCATCCTGGTGACTGATGCTTCCCTGATGAGTTGGAGTGCCCACCTGATGGACCACAGAGTCCACGGGCTCTGGACCCCAAGGAGTCCCGATGCCATATCAACCTGCTAGAACTGTGGGTGGTTCAGCTAGCAGTGACAGTCTTTGCACCGCATGTTCGGGGTCAGGTCATTCAGGTCCAGATGGACAACACCACGACCATGTACTACCTCAACAAACGGGGCAAAACACACTCCATTCCACTGTGCAGGAAAGCTGTCCACATCTGGGCCATCATGCTCAGCCTGGACACCAATCTCCTGGCCATCCATGTGGCCAGCATCTCCAACCAGCTGGTGGACACCCTCAGCCGGGTGGGTGAGGCGTCTCACGAGTGGTCTCTCCATCTGGAGGTAGTACACAGCCTGTTCTGCCAGTGGGGCACCACTCTGTTGGACCTGTTTGTCTTCAGGAAGAACGCCAAGCTGAGGCTGTACAGTGCCCGCCCCCCTCAGCAGGGAACACTGCAGGGGGGATGCCTTCTTCAGGCCCTGGACTCCGGGCCATCTTTATGCCTTCCCTCTATTCCTCTTGATCCACAAGTGTTGCTCAAGATCAGGAGGGACAAGGCATGGATGATCCAGGTGGCTGTGGACTGGCCCTGCCAGTTCTGGTACCCTGATCTCCTCAGCCTTAGCAGCAGGCTCCCGAGGCATCCCCCCTTCACCAGGACCTGCCCTCTTACAGTCAGGGGAAGGTATTCCATCTGGACCTTCAATACCTGCACCTGACAGCCTGGTTCCTGAGCAACTAAAGATCTTACTTCTAGAGGGCTCTTGTAGTAGGTAATCACCTTGTGGACTGCGCCCCCTGGCATCAGGACCACACAGAAAACTTTAGCCAGCAGTATCTGATGGGGGACCGCCCACCCGACGTCACGTGGCCGACGTCAGCGTGACCCTATATAGTGGGCGGTCCCCACGCCCGCCTTCCAGTTCTTTCCCGCCATCGACCTGTACAGTCAGACCTCACAGAGATTGTACGCTGCAGTTCGACCGCTTCACCGGATGAGTATGGGTTTATTTATTTCTTTTTCAGTGTTTTTCTTTTCTTTTGTGCATTTTGTCATCTTCCAATGTCGAGCACAAAAAGAAGCATGCTTCGTGTGGCACGCAACTACCGTACAAGGATTTGCACTCCCTCTGCCTCTTCTGCTTAGACCCAGAGCACAAGGTCGAGGACTGCGAAGCCTGTGCCAGTTTTAACCCGGCCGTATGGAAGCGCTGCCAGCAGGCCCTCAAGGCTCATTTACTCGAGCAATGAATGGTCACCATGGGGAAAGAGCTCCAAAAGTTACGCAGTGCTTCCTCCTCACCCACCGAGTCCAAGCATGAGAAGAAGGAGGAGGAGACTTATCGGGACCAGGACGGGTTCCCCATGCTTCCCTAAGCCACCAGCGGGCCCTTTGGATGAGTGGCGGCCTTCTTTCTCTGGGAAGTCGGCTGCCGTGGCCCAGCCTACCCTGCCAAAGGAGCAGTCCTCTGGGCCCCCGCCACCACTGGTCCTGGTGGCCGTGGGAACCTCAGCTGAGGCCTCGGCAGTGCTTAGACCTATCTCCACGGGGGCCTTGCCAGTGGAGCTGCTAAAGATCATTAATCCGACCCTCCGATGAATGCCTGGCTCAGGCTGTGATGTCGGGCTTCGGAGAGTCCAAAGCTCGCGTAGACTTCGAATAATAAGTCGAGCGTCAGCCAGTCCGATGCCCACCCGGTCTCCTTGGCCAATAACTTGAACGTCTGCTTGCCCCAGGTCCACCTGACCGATCTGGCGTCGGGGTCCAGTGATGGCCGCGACTACTACCAGCTGCCAGATCCACTTTAGCCTTCCCTGGAGAGTTGTACCCACTGGGCCTCACCCTCTCCACTGGACGTGGCCCCCTTCCCATCACCTGCCAATAAGAGGACAGGGAACGAGGGGCTTCCATCAAGTGGACTTCTTCCAGGCTCACCGCCAGATCTAGCATCGGGAGCTGGCATCATCCCAGAGGGTTCTCAGCCACCTCCCCCCGGCGTCAGGAGCTTTAGTGCCACCAGCATGTCTGGACCTAACCCTGCCTGGTCCTTCAGGGTTTTGCGTTCCACAGGGGCCTCCATCAGGTCTTTCGACCCTGCCGTCCGGCCCTCTGACTGGTTTGGCCCTGTCGGGCTGTACGTCCGGGTCACCCTCTGTCGGGCCTTCTTTCCGGGTGTCCTCGGTCGGGACTTCCATCAGGGTTCCCGCCGTCTGGTTACCCAACACCTCAGGTGTCGTACAACCCACTGGGTTAACCCTCGTCTGGGTTTCGGACACCAGGGTATGCTCCTACCTACCCCACTTGAGTTATTTAATTTTCACAGAGATCAGGTGGATCTCCGTACCAATCTAAGTCCTTACCTAAAGTGGTTTCTGAGTTTATGCTAAACCAATTGATTCAACTACCAGTGTACTACCCCGAGCATTCCAGTTGGGGAGAAGCGCTTCTTCACACTTTAGATGTCCGTAGAATCTTGCGTTATCACACTAATAGGACAAAGTCTGTCTAAAAAACGGATCAGCTTTTCGTCTCTTTTGCACCTGAGAGAGAGAGGGTGCAGCAGTTACCAAACAATGTTTATCCAAATGGCTGGCAAACTGCATTACTTTTTGTTACCTGAAGTATGGTAAAACCCTCCCAGGGGAGGTTAGGGAGCATTCCACTAGGGGTATGGCTGCCTCTGCCACTTATTTCAGGAATGTGTCTGCCGCTGACATCTGTGCCGAGGTTATCTGGAGTTTAGTCCACACTTTCACAAAGCATTACAGTCTGGACATTGCTTCTAGGCACAGGGCAGGTTTTGGCCTAGCTATGTCTCAGGGCCTCCTGTCTTCATTTTCCAGTGCCTTTAGCAGGTTTTTTTTCCTGCCTCCCATGTTTTTTTCCTTCTGATTCACACTGCTTGGGACTCGGTCATCAAGGTGATTACCTACTGTAAGAGCCCTCTCGAAGTAAGATAGTACAGTTACGTAAGAACTTACCGTAACAGTAGATCTTCGAGAGAGGCTCTTGCAGTAGGTAAACTTTTTCCCTCACTCCATCCCCCTACTGTGTTTCTGCTCTTTCTTTATGGGCTTATTTTGAGCACCAGGAGCCTCTTTCCCCTGTCACTCCTTGAAGGTCTCCCGGTGAGAAAACTGGAAGGTGGGTGAGGGGACCACCCACAATATAGGGTTACGCTGATGTCGGCCACGTGACATCAGGTGGGAGGTCCCCTGTCAGATACTGCTGGCTAAAGTTTTCCGTGTGGTCCTGACGCCAGTGGGTGCAGTCCTCAAGGAGATTACCTACTGCAAGAGCCTCTCTCGAAGATCTACTGTTAGGGTAAGTTTTTACATAACTGTACTATCCAGGCTTTGGATCTCTCCGATGATGTCCTCGCTGTGATCGCAGCATCTTTGAAAGAGTTGACCAGAAAGTGCTATGCTTTCAAATGGAAGAGGTGCTCCATTTGGTGCCAGGGCATGGGTCTCGACCCCTGATCTTGCCCGGTGGCTAGCATTCTCAACTGCCTTTGGTCCCTCTCTCAGTCGGGCCTTTGGTCGACAGCTCTCAAGGTGCACCTGGTGGCCAACTATGATTACCGGGCACGGGCCGGTACTCGGTCAGTGGTGCAGGAGAAGGTGGTCTGACACTTTTTCCAAGGCCTTGACCACATTCCCACTCCGGTGTGTGAACCACCACCACCTTGGGATTTGTTGCTGGTGTTGACAGAGCTCATAGGCAAGACATTCAAACCAATGAAAGGTGTGAAATGTCTCACTTGTCATGAAAGACCGCCTTCCTGGTGGCTATCATAGCAGTCAGAAGGATTGGTGAGCTTCAGGCGCTCTTGGTGGAGTCTCTTTACTTGGTCTTCCAAAAGGACAAGGTTCTCTTTCGCTCCAACCCGAAGTTCCTCCCGAAGGTTGTGTCGGATTTTCACCTTAACCAGGTGATTAATCTCCCATTGTACTTCACCAACTACACTTTGGAGGCTGAGCACAGGCTCCATACCTTGGACCTGCAGCGTGCGCCAGCCTACTTTAAGGAGCGCATGGCTGGAATTTGGGGAGAGGCTCACCAGCTGTTTGTCACCTATGCTGAAGCGCCACCTGGCAGACTGGCAGCTAAATGGACAATTGGCAGGTGGATCATATCCTGCATTGACCTCTGCTAAAGATTGAAGGGGTAGGGAACCTCCTGTAGGGCTAAGGACTCATTCCACCCCATCATACTTCTGCCTCAGTGGCTGCTTTCAGGGATGTCCCTAGCCAGGAAATCTGCAGGACTGCTACCTGGAAGTCTGCACACACCTTCATCTACCATTACTACATCGACCTTGAGTCATGCTGGGATGCTGGTTTTGGGGCCTCAGATCCTGCTTCGAGAGGGCTCTTGCAGTAGGTAATTACATATAGGACTGAAGCCGGCGGGTGTCAGGACCGCCATGAGCTGTTCTGCAGTCTCTGGGGGCACCTCGTCAGGTGACAGGCGTCAGGCGATGTTGGTATAAAGGGCAGTCTCACACCCGCCTTCCAGTTCTTTCCCACTGTCAACTTGTGAAAGTGCCTCGCGGTTAAGTTCATCTGCTCATCAGTCTGTCTTCAGTCTTATTTACCAAGTTTTTTCATCGTTTTTTCGATTCTTCTTTTAAAAATCACCGTGTGTGTCGTCCCCTACACCCTCTGACTCGCGTAAAAACAAGTGCGACTCGTGCGGCTCACAGCTCCCGCATAAGGACTCCCTGTGCCTCTTCTGCCTAGGCCCAGAACACCCCATGGAGAAGTGCCAGCAAAGCCAGTGATTCAACGCCGCCACCCATAAATGGAGGCAGCAGTTTCTGGAGGCCCACGTTTTAAAGAAGAGAATGGCCTCCATGGAGAAGGAGCTGAAGAAGCTTAGGCAGGCCTCCACCCCGACTGAGGGACACCATAAAAGAGGAGAAGCACGGGACTGGGACTCCACCTCCACAGCTACAGCGACTCCGGCTGGAGTCGCCGTACTCAAGTAACATCTCCCGGGGGAACCGACCCTCGATGGCCGTCTTGGAGGTTTCAAAGTTGTCCCTCCCCACAGGGCTCGCACTCTGGCCCCTTGGGTGCCTCCGGGACAAAGGAGGCGACCGCTCCCGGGAAGGCCACTGCCACGCGGCCCTCTGTGTCAAGTGGTTCCTGTGGTTCCAGTAAGCTGGACGCTGGGGCCTCCAACATCACTCGGACAGGACTGGTGAGGCGCTGGCCCCGGGAGCCGGTCCCACCAACACCCGCCAAGGTCACTTCCCCTATGCGGCCTTCGGGCGCAGGATCCAATAAGTCTGATGCCATCTCCTCCGATGCCCATCTGGATCCCGCCGGTAAGGCAGACGTCATCCCGTCCGAATGCACGACGATAGAGCCTACGTCGGACACTTTGGCCAAGTCCGCCGTCCCAGGCCCGCCGCAGCGCTTGCCGCTGCTTACTGAGGTTCCAGCGTCTCCTCTGCTAGACCCCGGGGATTTCAGTCCTCCTTCCCCCGGTGATACAGAGGATGTGGATACGCTGATGTCAGGGCTCCCTCCTGTAGGACCAGACCCCCTGATGCTGGACCCTCGAATGCTGGCTCCGACCTCGGATGACATCCCTTTGCAGGATGCCGTTCCAATGCCAGGTCCGACGCTCGCAGGGTCACCTGTACCTGGCCCTCCTGCTGGGCCTCTCCCAGGGCCGTCTGCCCCGGTGGAGCCCCTGGTTCCCGGGTAGCTGACCCCATCTTATCCGGGGCCATCCTACCCGAGACCGCAGTATCCTGCGCCGCAGTACCCAGTGCCGGTATACCCAATGCTGCAGTACCCGACGCCTCAATACCGGACGCCGGGCTTCCCGCCGTCTGGTTACGGATACTCACCCTGTGGATACCCTCAGTATCTGTATCCCCCTCCTCCACCACCTCCCTAGCCGCCGGTGGATTTAAAGGAGACTCTGGCAGCCTGTTGGGCTGAGGCCAAGGCTCAGCTCACCAGGGAGGTGGAGAGCCGATTCCCAGCACTGGACCCTGCACAGGATCCCCTGTGCCAGAGACGAGAGACTCGCTCTCCCCCACCCGACACCAGAGGTGAATGGGGTAGGGAGGATACGCTTCCCCGAGGTTTACCAAGGGGCCCATTCCTCCCCCACCACAGGAGGAGTCTTCCTCTTCTTCTTCGGTGACCTGAGTCAGACTCAGGGGGGTGCTCCGATCCAGACGAGCCACGTACTCCAGACCGTCCCAGGCCAAGGACTCCTCCGAAGTCACCTCCGGAAGATCCTTCCTTTCTGGAGTTACTGAGAAAGATCCAGGAGGTCCACCAGTGGCAATCTCTGGAGCCAGATCCACAGCGGAAGAAGCTCGCTGCCCACTTGGATCTGCCCGAAACTGCTCCAATATTGATTCCACCCTGGACTGAGCCTCACACCGACCTTGTTTCCACTATTTGGAAACAACTGTCTGCATTAGCCCCCCTTCCAAGTAAGGCAGATCGGCTATACCAGGCTCCAGAGGGTATGGATTCCTTGAATACACACCCCACAACAGACTTGGTCGTGATTAGTGCTGCTCACAGCCGGTCGGCGAATCCTAAACATTTCGGCTCATCTCCACCAGACAAGGAATCCCGTCTTCTGGACCAGTATGGGAAGAAGGTGTACGCTGCTTCCACACTGGGAATTGGGGCCCTGAACTATGTCGTGCATATGGGGGACTACCAGAAGACTATCCTGAGTCAGGTGGAATCCAAATTGGACTCCCTTCCTGAGTCTCAGACCAAACAGGAAGTGGCTGATCTCGTCCGGTCTGCTCGTTCGGCCAGTCGGCACATGCTTCATGCCACATACAATGCAGTGGACGCTGCAGGTCAGAACTCGGCTTCTGCTGTAGGTCTTTGGCATCATGCCTGGCTCTGGGTGTCAGGATTGGTCCCTGAAGTGCAGCAATCCGCTATTCAGGATGTGCCCTTCAAGGGTTCTGTGCTGTTCGGTGGAGATGTCAAGGACGTCATCACTGACCTGCAAGAGAAGGGCACTGCACTCAAGTCTGTTGATTCTTTGTACAGGACCCCTCAAGGACAGCGTTGCCCTTTTCGCAGACATTCTCTGCCTAAAGTGAGACCTCAGGGCAAGGGTGCCAACAAACGTTGGGCCCCTCTGGCTGCCAAGCCCCCTCCCCAACCCAAAAAGCGTCGGAAGCTTCAGCCGTAGCATTGCCTCACACCTCCTGACTCCTTTCCTTTCCCACAGCCTCTGGATCCCCCAGAGGAACCAGTAGGAGGGAGGGTCTCCTTCCGTCAACCGGGTTGGGAGAGGATTACATCAGATGCTTGGGTGCTTCAACTGATAGCAGCAGGACACTCAATCGAGTTTCTTCAGAAACCACCCAGAAAACCACCCCCTAAGTCGTCTTACTCCCCGGAACATCTTCCTCTGATCCTAGAAGAACTTTACTCCCTTCTCTCGGAGGCGGTGATAGAGCCTGTCCCAACCCACCTTTGGGGGAACAGGTTACTGTTCCCATTTCTTCCTAGTTCCAAAGAAAACTGGAGATGTGAGGCCTATTTTAGACCTCTGCTCCCTGAACATGTTCTAGGAGTACAAGCGTTTCAGCATGCTCTCCCTACAGGGCCTTCTGCTGCTTCTTCGGCAGGGACAGTGGCTGTGCGCTTTGGATATGCAGGATGCCTACGTGCATATCCCCATCTGCCCTTCTCACCGCAAATTCCTTTGTTTTTTGTTCCAGAGGGACCACTACTAATTCAAGGCACTCCCATTTGGTCTTTCCTTGGCTCCCCGACTGTTCACCAAATGTCTTTCAGTGGTAGCGGCCCACCTGCGTACCCAAGGGGTGCAGGTATTCCCATACCTAGATGACTGACTCCTGGCGGCGCCTTCCAGGGAGGAACTTCTGCACTCTCTTTCCCTTACCCTGCAGGTTTTCACCAGCCTGGGTATCACCATCAACCAGGCCAAGTCCCATCTGGTCCCTTGCCAAATACTCCAGTTCATATGAGCAATCCTGGACACGACCATTGGCAGGGCCTTTCTGTCTCTGGACAGGGTGGACATCCTCCAGGCTCATGCAAGTCTGTTGTCCAGTCTCAGAAGGGTCAGCACCAGGTCAGTCCTTCACCTTCTCGGGCTCATGGCGGCTGCTATTCCGACAGTCCCGCGCGCTCTGCTCCATATGAGGATCTGTCAGTGGATGCTTCGGTCTCAGTAGGACCAGACATTGGACGACCTAGACCAGGAAGTTCTGGTCTCTGATCCCATGGTCCGGGACTTGCAATGGTGGATGGTGCAAGAGAACCTTTGCCGGGGAGTTCCCTTTTGCTTCGAACCCCCATTTCAAACATTGACAACAGATACCTTGGGAGAAGGCTGGGGAGCCCATCTAGGGTCTCACAGGACTCGGGGCTCCTGGTCCAGACTCGAGCAGACTCATATAAACATGCTAAAGCTCAGGGCAGTTTTGTATGCTCTCCAGGTTCTGAACTCTTGTGTTCTTCCCAGGCCATCTGACAATACAGACGGACAACATGTGCCTAGTTTGGTACGTCAACAAGCAGGGAGGAACTCGTTCCTACCCTCTGTGCAGGGAAGCAATGAGAGGTTGCAGTTGGGCTGTTCAACACAACCTTCACCTGACCGCAGTTCATGTTCTGGCAGTCGAAAACACACTGGTGGATCACCTCAGTCGGTCGTCAGCAAATGCACATGAATGGGAACTGGATCAGGAGGTAGTAGATGATCTCTTCCTGCGCTGGGGAACCCCTGAGGTAGACCTGTTCACGTCCCCTCTAAACATAAAACTTCCTGCCTTTTGCTCGCTCGCTCCAGGGTGAGGCATTTTCTGGCGGAACGCTCTGTCTCTCGACTGGAAGGACAGATTCATCTATGCCTTCCCTTCAGTTCCCTTAATTCTGAGGGTCTTACAGACTTGGCTCAGAAGGAGCCCAGATGATCCTCATCGCTCCATTCTGACCCAGGCAAGTTTGGTTCTCTCTTCTGCAACAGTTTTCAGAGGAACCTCTACTACTACTTCTTCCTCTGTCACAGCATTTGCTGACCCAGGATCAGGGGACCCTGGTTCATCCAGGTCTCAAATCCCTTCAGTTGCATGCGTGGCTCCTGCAGACATAGCCCAAGCCCAGTTTGGGGGTTTCTACGCTCGTTGCAGATATTCTGGTGGAGGCCAGAAAGACGTCCACTAGGTCCATCCATGCCATGAAGTGGAAATGTTTTTCGATCTGGGTATCTTCGAAGGACTACGAGCCTTTCTCTTGCCCTGTCGAGAGAGTCCTGGCTATATGCGTCATCTCTTTGACCTAGGTCTCAGTCATTCCTCTTTGAAGGTCCACATGGCGGCTATCTCGGCCTATCATGTCCCTTGTGGAGAGAGGTCTTTCATGCAGTTGGAAGTCTCTAAGACTTTCCTCAGAGGGGTCCTCCATTTAAGACCCCCCATCCGCGTCCCTTCTCCTCCTTGGGATTTGAACTTTGTTCTCAAGAAGCTTGCTCTGCCTCCCCTTGAGCCGGCAGCTTCAGCAGACTTGAAGTTCCTTTCTTGGAAGACTCTTTTCTTAGTGGCCATTACTTCAGCTCGTCGAATTTCCGAGCTTCAGGCCTTGATGTGCAAAATCCCTTATTTGATTTTCCACAAGGAACGTGTGGCTCTGCCCACCAACCCCAAATTTCTCCCTAAGGTGATGGCAGAATCTATGCTGAACCAATCCATTGAGCTACCTGCTTTCTATAGGCAACACTCCAATCAAGGAGAGTATCTCCTGCATACTTTGGATGTTCATAGAATACTGAGATACTGCACCACTCGGATTAAGGACTTCAGGAAATCTGATCAGCTTTTTGTCTCTTTTGTTCACAGAAGAGAGGGCAATGCTGTTTCCAAGCAATGCCTATCCAAATGGTTGGCTCATTGTATCACTTTCTGTTATGACAAGTACAGCAAGACCCTGCAGGGTCAGGTCAGAGTTCACTGCACCAGAAGAGTAGCTACCTCGGCAGCTTGTTTCAAGAATGTGTCAGCGGCAGACATCTGCGCAGACGCAACTTGGACTTCTGTCCATACCTTTTCAAAACACTACAGTGGAAATTGCCTCTCACCGTAGAGCAGGCTTCTGGTTGGTTGTTCTGCAAGGTCTTCTTTCTTAAGACCCTTACAGCTGGAGGTTTTATTGTTTGTTAGTTTTCCTCCTCCCAAGTGCTTTTCTTTGTTCCAGACTGCTTGGGAATCAGTCCTATATGAAATTACCTACTGCAAGGGCCCTCTCAAAGTAAGATAGTACAGTTACGTAATAACTTACCGTAACAATAGATCTTTGAGAGAGGCTCTTGCAGTAGGTAATACCTTCCCACCCTCCATCCCCCTTAGCTTTTCAGCTCCTTTACCAGGGAGGGAAATATCCGCTTCTCTCTCGTCTTGCCTTTTTGGTCTCTGGCGGAAACAACTGGAAGCGGGCAGGGGACTGTCCTTTATACCGACATCGCCTGACACGGTCACCTGACGTGGGGGACAGTCCGCCGCCAGAGACTGCTAGCTAGAAATTTTTCCATGGGGTCCTGACGCCTGCCGGCTTCAGTCCTATATGTAATTACCTACTGCAAGAGCCTCTCTCGAAGATCTATTGTTACGGTAAGTTCTTACGTAACTGTACTTCTCCAATCTCTGTTCTCTAAATAGGCAGTGTGCACCTTACCCCTTCCTCCCAGAGGACTGCTAGGAATCTGCCAGAAGTGTGGATAAGTACACCGGCATATCCACGTCTGTAGAAAAACAGGTTACTCACTTGTAACAGTAGTTCTAGGAGTGGTATATAGTGTATATCCACACTGACCCACCCAACCGCCCCTGGCAAGTGGCACATCGGTCTTGCTTCCAGCGTGCAAGATCTGATGTCACGATGCGGTGCTAGGGGAGTTAACACCTGGGTGGGTGGGAGGAGCACGCTTGAAGATGTTCCAGCAGGAGCTGAAGGGGAAAGGAACACTGCCAGAAGTGTGGATGGTACACCATATACCACTCCTAACTACTGTTACAGGTGAATAACCTGTTTTTATATGTGCATAGTTGGGTACTTGTTCCTATTGAAAAAGCCATCATGTATTTTCCCATATATGATGGTGGCCAATTAGGGTATTATGACACCAGTTAGCCAACTATAAAATTACTATTATTTTTTAATCAATAAGATTTTATTAAAATGTTTCAACAAATTAAATATAACGGATACAATATGAACTACTGTATCTCTAGTGACATCAACCATTAAGCTCTAATTTTTATTTTAGTTTTTGCTGACGGGGTAAGTGCACTAGACAAATCCTGCCTATTTTCAGGCATGACCTGGGGGAGGCAGATACAGATGAATGCCAGCTGACTTTGAACCAGATTAAGCTGTTGGTGGTATTTTTAGTGAATGAAGGAAATTTGGCCAAGACACTGGGGAAATTCCCCTACTCTGTAGGCGGGTGGCGCTGTCCCTCGGTCCGCGGAGATGGAAGATCTCAGTCGAAAGGAGGTAGTGGAGGAGGACGGTCCTAGCTCTGGAGCTCTGCAGCCTTCATATGCCTGTGCAGCTAGTGTGAAGGAGTCGGAGCGTTTTGAACCCCGAGGGGGTCTTTTGCTGACAGAAAACTTATCGACAGAGTTACCGCTTTCCGGTACTGACAATGAGCTTGTTTTATACAAAGAAATGGAATTAAAAAAACAGCAGTTATTGACATTAATTCAGGTAGCAGAACAAGACTATGGTCTATGCCAGGAGCATCTGGAGGAAGAAAAGAAACGTAAACATTCACTTGCGAGCCCTGTTTTGTCAGGTAATAAAAGATTGCCACTTACTACACCTCCTGGTGAACAGTTAGCTTCTTCAGCTTCGAATGTGTGTAGCAAGGGTTTGGTAGATGGTATACTTCCCTCACTCACTGATGATAATGAGATTCGTTTCAAAAATGACATTCTTACTAAAGCGGGTTGGTTGTGGCAAGAAGGTATTTGGATCCCTGATCCAAACTTTTCGGTTTCTGAAATCTCACAATCTGTATTACGAGACGTTCCCGGTCTGGCAGTTTCAAATCTCCAGTTGGAAGTTTCAGAGTCTCAAATTGACAGTAGTACGCAACTGTCAGCTGAAGGTGAGGCTGACATGGACAGAACTGCGTCAGACGCTGTGGTGGACTGCATTCCCATGATCTCCAAGCCGCTTGACATAGCAAGTGTTGAATCTCCAATTTCAGGTGTTAGTGTCTCTTTGGATGGAAACGGTAATTCTCGCTGCCCAGTTGGTGATGGTCCTTCTGCACAAATTGATCATGGCGACGAAAAAATCCTTATGCAGGTCTGTTTAGGTAGCCCGCTTTCGTGAGGCAAAGCGAATTTTAGATACGGCTCCACTATAAGGGTCTAGCACCTATTGTTCCAGACAGACTATGGGTAGGGAAGACTCTCCTACTCGACAGTCTAGGGTTTGTGCCCTCTGATGTCTATGCCTTCATTCACTCACCTGGGAACCATCAGTATGATATAAGCTACTGTTCCATGCATTTATTAGATAAATTTTGGAAGCATTATTATGAAGTTAAGGATCTGGATATATGGAGAGACTTTTAAGTAATCCCTGTTACTAAACCCACCATTAAAATAGTGACTGTTCTATTTCGGAATGAGGGTGTTAATGTGGCAAATATAATATATTGGTTGGAGCAACGCTGTAGAATAATGGAGAATCCTAGACCCATAATAGATGATAATGGGTTTTGGACAGATGGTTGGACTTTTAGGGTTCAGCTATCCCAGGATGACTTTGGGATCCAGCATTTTCCTAGTTCTTTTTTTTGGGGGAGGGATAGGGGAATCATCTTTTACGAGGCCAACCCGAAGAGCTGCTATAAATGCGGTTCTCTGGATCATTTGAACACTGATTGTAATTCTGTAAAATGTTTTTTCTTGTGGGGTTCTTGGGCATGGGGCCATTATGTGACACCCCCATGTGTAATTTGTGGGGAATCGAGACATGGTTTTATGACTGTCCATGGAACATAACTGATTTGGATGCAGCTTCTGACCATGCCCATTTTTTATATAAAGCCAAGCACCCTTCTTCAGATCAGACTTTAAGCATTCCACCGGTTGAGAGCCGTAGGGGAAGGGGGGCTGCGAGAGGGTTGAATAGACTTTCTCTCCCTTTTTGGTCTGCTGTTCAAAAAGGTGTTGGGATTTTAGAGTCTGATAAACCAGAGATTGATCGCGTCCAAAGAATACAGAACTCTATCCCCCTTGTTAACTCTTTCGATTCCCCACTTCCGCCCCAGTCACCCTTACTTATTGAGTCCATGGGCAGTTTACAAGGGGATTCTCAGGCAACAGGAAATGTTATGGCTGGTTTTGGATCTTCCGATCCTATTGGTGACGATGAACAATTTGTGTTGGTGAAGCATTCAGGGGTCAGGGGAATTAAGGATACCGAGGTTACAACAACCCTAGTAACGTTGTCGAACAGATTTTCTTCCCTTCCTTCTTGGAGTGACCAGATGGATCAAGCTCAACCTATTGATTCTGAAGGGGTTGAGTCTATAAATATTCAGGATCAAGAGGTAGAGGGTAAAGCGGATTTGCCTGTTTGGGGGGGGTGGTGTTCCTTTTCCGGTAAAACGAATTACGAGGTCTAGTGGGAAAATGAAAAAAAAAAAACCCATAAATGGTAAATATTTCTATAGCGAGCTTAAATGTTAATAGTATAAAAATAAAAAGCATGAGCTCATTTTGTTTAGTATTTTGCACTCCTTAAGTTACGATATTTTATTTTTACAAGATGTACGTTTACAGGATACGGTGGAGATCAAGCAGTCCACTATGGACTGGGGCTGGAGGTTTTCAATTTGGTCACCAGGATTTGAACCCTGTAGTGGGGTGGGCTTTTGTTTTCGAACCCATGAGGTTCAAATTATTAGAATGGTAGACATAGAGCCAGGTAGGGCTTTTTTGTTAGATGTTCAATTTTATGGTATTTTTTTGCGTTTAATTAATATTTACAATTCTCAGGTAAAATCTATTCGGAATGACTTATTAAAGAAAATCAGCCTTATTTATACACTAAACATTATTTAATCTTTGGGGGTGATTTGAATATTAATTTTAAGACTCAAAAAGACGGCGCGAAACAATATTGTGATAAGACTTTCTTGTCTCAGGTTATTTTTCAAGCAAATCTGAAAAATGCTTTTATAGGCACCCCTTTGGCTAAAAAAACTACTTTTTTTAAGGGCTCCCTCTCTTCATGTATAGATTTTATCTTTGTGAATCAGACGTTCCGTGTGGTTGCTCCTACTCTTATCCCTATTGAGCTCTTGGATCATTGGTTGTTGGGCTTTCGGTTTGACTGCCCCCCACGAAGGGTAGCTGGGAAAGGGGTTTGGCGTCTAAATGTGGCCTTGCTGTCTGATGCGATCATTCTGCATGACCTACAAGAGATTATCAGTGATAAAGTATCTACTTTAGACTTGTATGACAATATAGGTCTTTGGTGGTCTGATTTGAAACTATGTTTCACTGAGTTTTTTAAAATAGTGGGTTCATATAGAGCACAAACTAACTGGGACAAATATTTGGAATTTCATGTTGAATTGGGTATATTGATATCTCAATGAAGTTTGAGGGTACCCGATTTGAAAGATCGTATAGATAGTGTAAGGCAGCAGATGACAGACTATCAATATTCTAGAATGCAGTCTTTACAAAAAGAACAGTTGTTTGGTACTCAGGTGAAGTCTGAACAAAGTTAATCCGTTTTTAGCCTGTAAATCCAGGACTGATAGTCAGGTTTTTTCCAGCCTTGTTGATTCTGCAGGTGTAGAACATTGTGATAATACAGGTATTATGGGGGTTGTCGAGGAATATGTTAGAGATACTTTTGGAACTTTACCAAGCACTGTTTTATCCACTGATGCTTTTTTTTTTTTTACAAATGGCAGCGCTTCCTAAGTCCTCTAGCTCTCAGAATTCTCTTTTGCTTAGTCCTTTTTCTTTGTAGGAAATGGATAGGGTTATACACTCCTTGCATGATAATATAGCTCCTGGTTCAGATGGTTTGTTGAGTGAATTATATAAAATAATTTGGTCAGTGATTCCGGTTTATTTTTTACGCCTTTATAATTTTTTTGGGGAGGACAATACTTTACCTACACAGATGTATGAAGGCTTACTTATTTTTTTTACATAAATCTGGTAACACTAAGGATTTAGGGAATTGGCGACCATTGACTTTGTTGAATGTAGATTTTAAAATATTTGCAAAGCTTTTAGGGAATAGGTTGGCAGTTCTTATGCCTTCATTAATTAGCCCAATGCAGTTTTGTGCAGTTCCAGATCGGAACATTTCTGACGTCTTATTGACTATAAGAGAAACTATTTCTGCCTCGAGATTTGATGTTGAGAGGCTAGAGATGCCAGGGTATTTAATTAACCTGGATCAAGCTAAGGCTTTCAATACAGTATCACATTCCTTTTTGTGGGATGTTTTATTAGCATTTGGGTTACCTACGGTTTTTATTGGGTGGATACAGCTTTGTTACGCTCTAGCATATGTACTTCCGTATGAAAATGGTTGGTTAGGAGATCCGCATTTTATATATACGGGATTACGGCAAGGATGCCCCTTAAGTCCTTTATTGTATGTGTTTGTTTTGGACCCTCTTTTGCGGGTTCTGAATAGGTCCCTGTTGATTCAAGGTTTAACGTTTTCTACGGCTTCTACTTATAAAGTATTGGCATACGCTGATGATATATGTTTGTTATTGAAAAATGAATACTCTTTTGGTCTGGCAATAGACCTTATTCAAGAAATGGGAAAACTTACAGGATGCTCATTAAATTTGACCAAAACAAAAGTTTTAAGGTTACAGGAGGGTCTAACCGCTCCGTTAGTTTTTGGGGGTTTTCAGGTGGCCCAACAGCCCTGTAAAATCTTGGGGATTTATTGGGGTAGAGGGGATCTGTCCCTTTTTAATTGGGAACGTGCCTTAGAGGTCGCAAAGAAAAAAGTGGAAGTATGGAATCGATGGAAAACAACAAAAAAAAAAGGTGTATTACACAAAAACGTTTCTGATTCCACTGTTTTTATATTTAAGTGCCATATTTCCTTTAAAGAAGCAACTGGAGGTTTCAGTTTGTGGATTTTTTTTACCTGCATTTGGGGAAGTAGGTTAAATCCAATCAAAAGGATTACTTTGTATAGATCAATTAAGGACGTTGGTTTGAACATGATTAATCCCATAGTGTTTTACTTTACAATATTCTTTTCCGTTAATTTATTTCCATTAATTAGAAATTAATCGAAATGGTGGATCCGGCTTGGATTTATCAATGTTGCACATGTGTTAGAAGAATGGAGAATGGGCTCTTTCTTACATAAAAATAAACGTAAACCTAGATGGCTAGATATATGGGATTCAGTTTTTGATAAGATAAAACTTTGGGATATAAGTTATCTAAATGCATTACACATGTCTCGGAAAGCTCTTTATATATCAATAATGGATTCATTTTTTACTGACACCCCTTGGATAGAATTTTCCGTTTCTCAATAACAGCAGATTTCTAGTTATATTACAAATAATAGGATCCCGGTTAATATGTGGGATACTGTTTGGCTAGTGATTCACAATAGGGTGAACGTTAAGGGTAATCGGAAACATAAAACGTTAAGTGAACGTTTCTGCCCAAGATTAGATTGTACTGTTTAACTGGAAACTATGAATCACTTGTATTTTCACTGTCCATATGTGGTTAGGTTTTGGGATGTGTTGAAAAATAGATGGTCATTTCATATGAGTTGGTTAACACTTCCTCCTTCATCGGATTTATTATATTATGGAATCTGTCCTATTTTTAACAAAGAAATTTGTACAAGTACATTACAAATTATTCATGTTCATTTTCTGTATTGGATTTGGCTTAGCAGATGCCGTTTAGTTCTGCAACAACAGGATATTCCTGCTATAAAATTGGTACAAATAATTGTAAATGAATTGCAAACCTTTAAACGTATTGAATGTACACATCTTTCCTTTTCACAACAGGAAAAGATTTGGCATAAATTTGTTTTTTTCTAAAATTAGTTTGAAACTGGATTGTAGGAATTGTTATGTTTTGTTTCAGGGTCGTGAGGGGATGAGTAGAATGGGGTTGTTTGGGTTGAGACGGGGAAAAAAAAAACCTATGCTTGGTTGTTATGTTAATGTTTTCTGTTTAATCTTCACCTTTGTTTCTGTTTCTCCTTGGAATGTGTCTATGCCAGGGATTATGGGTATGGCACAGCAATTCAGAAGAAGGGGCACTGGGGTTGTGTTTATCCAATTATAAATCGAGGTTATGTTTCTGGGATGGAGAGATATTTCTCAACTATATGTGTTGCCCACACTGTTTTTTTATGTTTATACCTTGTATATTATTGTTTTGAATTTTACTGTAATATTTCATTTATTTTATTTTACATCCTTTTCATTGTATTATTTGTTTTGATTTCATTATTGCTTCACTAAAAAAATTTCCTCTACTCTTTTAGTAGGGTGGTGGGGGGGTGTTGGTTCTAATGTTTTTCTTTTACTTTGAGGTTTCTGTATGAAATAATACCTATTTTATGTTCGTGTTTCCCCCCCCCTTTTTTTCTTTCGATTTTGTATGATGTAATACTGACTTGTATATGATTTGTTTTGATTTGTTATGATTTTAATAAAAATTCCCCTACTCTTTTCGATGCATGCCATGGGATCTTTAACATCCACCTGAACTACCACCAATCCAGGCAGATGGGACCTTGGTTTAACGTCTCATCTGAAGGACGGCACCTCAGAAGTGCAGCACCCCTCTCATGCTGCACTGTAGTGTCAGTACTGGGATACTAACCCAAGTGCCAGATGTGCAATTTAAATATAATCAACATAAATAACATTCTAAATCTATATAAAGGCTATATCTATAAGAGATTTCCATAAAGAAAATATATTAAGAGAGTTCCATAAAGAAAATTCAACCACATTTTAAATGCAAAACAGGAAAAAAGATGAGGAAAACCACACTATTAATGCTAACTTATCATTAAGCTAAATACACTATTAATGTGTTAACAACCTAATAACTCATTAATACCCAGCTCACTACAAACCTTCCCTCTGCTCCTCAATTCTACTCCGAAGAAACCAGCATGGAAGCCGTCACTTCCTACAAAGCCATAGCCCAGCAATGGGCATGGCCAGCAGCCGGCACAAGCAGACATGTCTGCCTCGAGCTCCTGTCTTCCTATTTTGGAAACACATTTTACAGTACTAAATCCTTGCTTTTTTTCTATGCTGGCTACAGTGGTGGCTATTAGTACTCCACAGGACTTAAGATATCATATCCATGTCCAGCCCGTCAGCGCAGTGGTTGGATTTCCGACTGCGATGCTGGTGACCCGGGTTAGAGAATGGACCCAGGTTGCTGGATGGCCGGCCAGGGGGAGAAGGTTGGAGTGTCCAGTGACAGCTCGCCTTCTCCGGGGGGAGGATGGAGATGTAGCCCTGTGCCTGCTGGCCCCTGGCAGAGGCCGGGTGCACAGCAAGATGTCAGGACCTTAGATGACTGGGGAGTGGCGGACGTCGGCGTAAGCCTTGACGTCTGTGGCATGCCACTGTCCTCGGGAGAAAATGTGAAAATGGCGCCCTGGCCATTCGGGTGTCGGCCTCACCGGACCCTCATCACTGAGTTGCTGGGTCTCCATCTGCGGCCTCAGCAGCACCCAGGATTGTTGGTATGGCCGGAAGGCTGATCCCGTATGAAGGTAAGGGACCCTCCTGATGAAGGGATACATTGGGGTGGGGCGGTGGGGTTGGGAGCTCCTGGGTGAGCAGGTCCTTGAGAGGCCAGGGTGCGGGGTGGGCGCATAAAAAAAAAAAAAAAAAAATGATCTTATCTTACCCGATTTACAGTGACAACATGAAGTCTTGCTGTATTCTGACAGTTGCAGTTAGCTCCAGCACTTGAACTGCCCCAGAGAATGAAGCATTAAAATTCTATGCCAGGCATAGAACGTTAGGCTCGAGCTTGGTTGAAAACTCTATATCTATTACTTTGAAACCAAACCGTCAGATTCTTTACTCCGCCTCACTGAACAGTCGATCCAGAGATTTCTCTTTCTGTTCGGTTCAAAGTCGGTTAAAGTTATCGGTTTTAGTCTGCAAATAGTTCCGTTTGTCGATTCAGGACTCTGTCTGTGGTACTGTAAGTACTTAGGATAGTTATTGTGTGGAAATTGTAAAACTGTATTTTTTTTCGGTCGGTTCAGCTGAACCGATCCTATAGAAAAATCTTTTGTGAAAAAGTTTGTGGTTACCGGTCCGTATTGGTTTTAAAAAAAAATGTGAATTGAACGTTTTTTTTCCAACACCCTTAACATGGTGAGAAACCGATAGGGGAGTCTTGCCTGGCGGTTGCCGTATAAAGGGTAAGTTTTGTTAGATTGGCCATGTCTGAGAAACCCAAGAAAAAAAACGGGCCCACTGGGTTTCAACACTGCAGTGTGTGTGGGGAGGTCTTTGTTAAGGCCGATCCCCACACCACTTGTGTTTACTGTCTGGGGTTTGACCACCTCAATTCAGACTGCCAGATTTGCAAGAATTTCCCTAAGTCTACTTTGGATAAAAGGTTAAGTAGACTTAGGGATAAGGAGGCCAAGAAATCCGCTGACCCAGAAGGCCAGCCCGGTTCGGTTCCTACCGAACCAGAAGGAGTGCCGTCTGAACAGGGCGATACTTCTTCAGGCAAAAGGAGAGCTGATCCTGAGGGATCGGTTCCTGCTAAAAGAAAGTGCAAGGATAAATCAGCCGGTTTGGATCCAGACCTTCATGTTCCGACCGCCGAAGAGACAGCCAGAGCGATTCGGATTGTTGAATCGCTCCGTCCGTTTCCGACCGATCCGGCGTCTTCTGGCAGGGGTTCGGTTCGGTCGGTTCCCCTGGTTCAGGTTTATTCCCCTGAAGATTTTTACGAACCGGAGTTTGATGAGGAGGGGGATTTTGAAGAGGATGATTATGACGGTGAAAGTCTGGATGTGCCTGTGGAACCGGACATCTCCCCAGACAGACCTTCTGGTGTTTCCCCTCCTAGGCTTTCTGAGTCCCTTCCCCACTTTCTGTTTTACAGAAAAGTGGCTCAGACCCTCCAGATTCCTATGGAAGAGGCTGAGGAGGATCAGGAGGAGCCTGATTTTGTTGAGATGATGGACATCCCAGAGTCTGAGACCGTCTATTCCCCTCCATAAGTCCTTTGGGAAACAGACACAAAAAATTCTAAGGTCTCCTAACTCTGTACCTCCTGTTGACAGGAGAATGGACAAGAGGTACACCTTATCAGGCTCGGATACAGAGTTTTTCTGTCAGCAATGCAGCCATGTTTGGGTAGTGCAGGCTGCAGCCTGTGACAAGGCAAACATTCCCTTGGCTTCACACCCCTCCCCAGACAAAGACTTCAGGAAGATAGATGCCATGGCAAAGAAGCAGTACATGGCATCATCTTTGGGACTCAGGCATGCTAACTATATGGCCTGTACAGCCAGATACCAGAAGTCCAGGTGGGACACTGTACTGGCACTAGCTAAACAGGCTTCCCCCCCAGCTGGCCAAGGAGCTGGAGGGGGTGGCTGCTGATGGGATTGAGGCATCAAAGGTGCAATTTCATGCTGCTGTGGACTCCAGTGATGTGTCATCAAGAGTCATGGCTACATCTGTGGCTCTTCTGAGAATGGCTTGGCTCAGATGTAGTAGCCTTTCGCAGGACACCCAGTCTAAGACCATGGATTTCCCTGTGGTGGTAATTCTCTGTTTGGGGAGCAGACCGAGAATTACATGAAGAAAATGGATGAGTACAGGACCACTTATAGGAGTGCCCAGGCCAAGGAGAGGCAGGCAACTCCTCAAAGGCAGCAAGCTAGGGGCAGGCCTTTTCACAGGCCTTTCTACCAAGCGCAGGCCTCTTCTTCCTTTTCTCAGAGGGGGTTCTTCAGAGGGAGAGGCAGAAGGGGGATGAACAGGGCTGCATCTGCCCCTCAGCCTAAGGCTCCTGCCAAGCAGACACCCTGATGTGTCAGCCCGGGTCGACTCCCCCATTCCGGTAGGCGGCAGGCTGACTTACTTTGTCCAGGACTGGATGTCTGTTACCTCAGACAAGTGGGTCCTGGAGGTTGTAAGCCAGGGACTGGTTCTCAGTTTCAAAAAATTTTTGAAACTGAGATCCAGATCCTTTCCACCTTCAAATACATCAGAAACCCTTGCTCTAGAGGCAGAGGTTGCCTCTCTACTGGCCTTAAGAGCCATAGAGAGAGAGTTCCTACCCCATACAGGGGCCAAGGTCTGTACTCCAGGTACTTCCTTACCCCAGAAAAGACAGGGAAGTGGCGACCCATCCTAGATCCAAGATACCTAAACAAGCACCTACTAAAGCCAAAATTCAGAATGGTTACTCTGGGAACAATTCTCCCTTCTCTGAGACCAGGAGACTGGCTAGCCTCCCTGGATCTCAGGGATGCCTATTTTCACATTCCCATCCGGTGCTCCAACAGAAAGTACCTCAGGTTCGAATTGCCCTCAGGCCATTACCAGTTCAGAGCAGTGCCCTTTGGCCTAACTGCAGCTCCAAGAGTGTTCACAAAGTGCCTAGAGTAGTGGTGGCCTTTTTAAGAAGAAAAAGGATTTCTATCTTTCCATACCTGGACAATTGGCTCCTTGTGGGCCAGTCCCCAGGCCAAGTCAAGTCAGATCTGCAGGTTACCCAGCAAGTTCTCACTTCCCTGGGGTCCCTTCTCAATCTTCCCAAGTCAGTTCTTGAGCCAGTACAGCTCCTCACTTTTGCAGGAGCAGAGCTGGACATGCTCAAGGCAAGAGCTTTCCTTCCTCTGGAAAGGGCAACATCTATCTCTCAGCCGGCCTCTTCCTTCCTCCCTCCCTCTGATCTCTCGACCAGCAAGGCATTTTCTTCAGCTTTTGGGCCACATGGCAGCTTCCACAGCAGTGGTCCACAAGGGGCCAGGTTTTAGATGAGGGACAGAGGGACATTCAGTTCTATCTGAGGACATTTTGGTCCCAAAGGAGAGATCCTCTTACCAAACTAATACCTGTTACTCAGACCTTAGTTCAGGGCCTTCAGTGGTGACAGGACCTGGACAATCTGAGGCCAGGTGTTCCATTTGTCATTCAGATTCACTCTGTGGTTCTTACCACAGATGCTTCCCTTTTGGGGTGGGGAGCCCATCTGGGGGATGTCACAGCCCAGGGACTGTAGTCCCCTCAGGAATCTCTTCTTCATATCAACCTTCTGGAGCTCATGGCAGTACTTCTTGCCCTGCAAGCTTTCTCTGTCAATACAGAACAAGGTGGTTCAGGTCAGGACGGACAACACTACCACCATGTGGTACATCAACAAGCAGGGAGGCAATCAGTCCACGGCCTTGTGCACGGAGGCCATAAAAATATGGTCCCTGGCTTATTCCCTACAGACCTCTCTGGTAGCAGTCCACCTCCCAGGGAAGGACAATGTGATAGCAGATGCATTGAGCAGGATTTCCCAGGGCCATCACGAATAGTCTCTGGATCCTTCGGTGTTCAAAGTGATTTCTCAACGTGGGGCACTCCAGAGATAAATCTCTTTGCAGCCCCAGACAATCAGCAACTTCCTCTGTTTCGTTGCAGATCCCCAGTCTTGGGCTCAGTCCCTCTGGATGCTCTGATTTTGAACTGGGAAGGGAAATTTCTTTATGCCTTCCCTCCCTCCCTTCCCTCTGCTGTTCAAGGTTCTAGTCAAGGTAAGATCACAATCTTGCAAAGTGATTCTGATTGCTCCAGACTGGGCCAGGCAGCCTTGGTACCCCCCTGTTGCTGTCCCTAGCAGTCCATCTTCCCCTCTCTCTTCCTAGGAATTACAGCCTGTTAACCTCCTCTCAGGGGAGGATTTGGTACCCCAATCTTCGGTCACTCAATCTCAAGGCATGGCTCTTGAAGAGTTAAGAGTACTGTATGCAGACTTGCATCTGTCCCAAGGGGTTCTGAATATTCTCAAAGCTTCTCGAAAGCCTGCCACCAGAAAAACTTACAACTCCAAATGGAAAAGGTTCAGCATTTGGTGTTCCAAGAAGCATATATCCCCAGACGCTGCTGAGTTGTCTACAGTTCTGGATTATATGGTTCACCTAAATGGCCTAGGCCTCAAACCAGCTACTCTCAAAGTTCATTTGTCAGCTGTTTCTGCTTTCCTGTCAGTGGGGGGAAGTCTTCCTCTCTGTCTTCTCACCCTGTATTCTGTACATTTTTCAAAGGATTGCTTCATACCAATCCCCCTTTTAGGGATCCTGCTCCTGCCTGGGATTTGAATATTTGTATTGTTCAGCTTATGCAGCCCCCTCTTTGAGCCTATATCCTCAGCAGAGATCAAGTACTTGACTTGGAAAACTGTTTTTGGTTGCTGTTACCTCTGCCAGACGTATCAGTGAATTGCAAACCCTGTCAGTTGAGCCTGACTTCATTTCATTCCATAGAGATAAGGCGGTCCTTAGAACCAATAGAAGGTTCTTACCCAAAGTGGTTTCTGATTTCCACTTAAACCAATCTGTGTCTCTTCCTGTGTTCTTCACTGATCATACCTCCTCAGGAGAGTGGAGGTTACACAGTTTAGATGTTAAAATGGCCCTTAGTTGCTACATAGAATGTACAAAGGGTCACAGATTTGACTCCCTCTAGTTGTTCCTCACTTATGGGGAAGTAGGTATGGACAAACCTGCCACCAAGAGAACCATTGCCAGGTGGATTGTGCCCTGTATCCAAGTCTGCTATGAGAAACTGGGAAAAATTTCACCCTCAGGCCTGAGGGCTTATTCCACTAGAGGTACAGCTGCATCTTTGGCTGCAGCCAGGAATATTCCTTTGTTAGAAATTTGCCAAGCAGCCACCTGGAAAACAGTTCATACCTTCACCAAGCATTACTCTCTGTATATCCAGGCTAGGAGTGATGCTAGGTTTGGCACAGCGGTACATAAGAGCCTATTCCCAAAGTAGATTCTGTCCCTCCTTCTTGGAGGTACTGCTTGGTAGTCTGTAATTGTCAGAATACAGTAAGACTTCATGTTCGAAGAAAAATTACTCACCTTAGTAATTATGTTTCTTCTAATGGAGTCTTGCTGTATTCTGACCTCCCTCCCTGCCCTCTCCTCTCAGAACCTGTTTTGGGAAGTGGGTGGGCAGGTGCAGTGTTGCATCCCAGGGGCGTCTTCAGCCCACTTTCTGTTGTGTTGGGTGCTTTGTATTTGATTAGTTAAGAGTTTTTATGCTTTATTGCCTGGTTGTTGGTCTTTGGGTTTCCTGACTTGAGTCTTTTAGGAATCTAAAGCTTTTGTTGCCAATTGGCTAGTAGGAGTTTTACAATTTCTGCATTATCTGGTCAGTGAGTTTTTAGCTCGTAAGAATCTGACGGTTTGGTTTCAGAGTAATACAGACAGAGTTTTCAACCAAGCTCGAGCCCAACGTTCTATGCCTGGCATAGAATTTTAATCCTTCATTCTGTGGGGCAGTTCAAGTGTTGGTGCTAACTGCAATTGTCAGAATACAGCAAGACTCCATTAGAAGAAACATAATAACTAAGGTGAGTAATTTTTTCATGCCGCCCTTCTTCAAGCAATCTGAGACCCAGACCACAACTTGGACAGCCTCAGTATTTGGTTTACAAGTATGGATGCTAAAATGGATCCCTTGTCCACGGATTCCAAATTGGCTGTGGACTCTGCCATCAAATCTGCGATGATGGTCACTGGTGTCATTTCCAAAAATAAACTGCTGCGCCTTCAGATTGAGAATCTAGAGAATGGCGCTCGGGCACACTATATTCGCCTTTTGGGCATCCCAGAAGACGCAAAGGGATCTGACTTTGGAACTTTTAAAAAACTACCTGGAGTAGGATTTACAAGGCACGCTGTGTAAAACTTGCCATATTACTCCTCGTCAGCGACCCTCTGATGCTCTTTGGGACACCATTAAGCAAGATGCCAACAGATTTTTGAACTGACGGCAATTTAGCCACAGATTCATATGATTCGAGTTGTGAGATACCAAAGAGAGTATCTATAAATATTGAAGCAGAAGCTACAGTTTAGGTTAATAGCCATTATGTCATGAATTAAGTGTCATAAGAAATCTCCCATTGAAAACGCCTGATTTATTACAGGTGAAACATTGGGGTTGGTGTTAATTGAAGAAGATATTGAAAGATTTACATGGTTTTGAAGGTGTTTGTCAAAACAAGACAGTCCTTAAACTCCACTTGCAATACATTGATTATTTATTTACTTTTTTTAAATCTGTTCTTCACCCTGCGGCCCAGGCATCCTTCTGGGGTACTCTCTCGGCAGGGCCTCTACTCCCTGCCTGAACCCTCGTTGCCAGCTTCCTCCCTCCAAACACCCAGTCAGGTCCAGTCCCCCGGCTAACTCTTTCCCCGTGGGGGAAGGTCCGCCCTCCCATGGTGACCTTGCAGACTCGAAGGACCTTACCTGGGCATTGGGTCGGCAAGGGAGTCCCCTGGTGCTCTGGGCCGGCCTTGGGATGTGGGCCTGCCCGTGGTGTCTCCATCATCACCACGGCACTGCAGAGGGTTTTTCCATCTGCGTGTAGTTTCCCCACCGGAGTGTGGCATGCAGTGATGCCTGCGCACGGCGACCCTGCTGGCATCTGCCGTACTCCACGCACCACGTTAGCCAGTGTACCTGTAGTACCCCTGATCCCCATCGGTGGCCACTAGGATGCCAAGCATCCCCGGATCCCTCCTCAGGGAGTGGAGAGCTGTCTTCCAGATGCTCCATCCTCTCCCTCCCCTTCTGACCCCCGGAAACACGAGTCCGTCTCCAAACCCAGGTCGCCGGCATGGTGCAAGGTGTGGCGTCCAGCGCCTCAGCCCTCAGCGCCACCAGGCCAGCCAATACATTGTTTATTGAACCTTTGAAGGACTGCTAAAGGACTCTTACATTTAGCCATTGCAATTTGATACGTTTTTTAATTATTTGTTAGGAGCCTTGGTTTTTGAAAGGCGCCATAAAAATAAAGTTTAGTAGTATTATTATTGAGTTCTTTTTTCCTTGTGCTGCTGCCTTTTCCCAGAAGAGAATAAAAGATGTATACACTAGCTCCTTTCAGAGTTGTTTCGTCGACCACTGCTGAAGCTCCAGAGGTGACCTGGGTTCTGCCGGCCAATGTAAATTCTCCCTCCGCTCCTCAGAGCTGCTCCTGAGGAAACCAACATGGAAGCTGCTGAAACTGTAGATTAGCTGTGTTCCTGCAGGCTGCTCCCCAGTTCCTTGAGACAGCCAACCAGAGAGCTGCAGTGGACAAAGCTGTGCCTCCTAGCCCTATGAGTCACTAGTCGGAGGATGTGCTTGCTATTCTGCTGCTGCTGCCTTCACCTAAACCTCAGTCTTGCCAAAAGGTCCCTCCAGGGAAAGGGCCACAGTGCAAACGACATCAGCCTAAGGAGTTTGCCCCGAATCAGCCTGGTATCAGCCATTGGCCGGCTATGCTGCCTCAGCCCATTATGTACTGACTGGCTCCCCACTCTGCCAGATCACCTTAGAGTCTCTAAGGTAGCTTGCTTCGCCTTACTACTGAAATGCTAGTTCCCTGTTACACCCTATTTGGGTCACCCTGAACTATTCAACTGGTACCAGACATTTTTAACTATTTTCAACCTCCGATTTGTTGCTGTTCCCTCTAATCACTAGTTAAAGCTCTGCCTCAGCTTAGTTACATTACTGCTTATCTTTGTTCTTGCTGCTGCAGTCCAACCAACATTATGATGCTACAGGTTTACTAGCTTGTTACAGCCTTATTGCCACTGTGTGTGCTGCTGCACAACTGTTCTTAGCTAAGTTATAAGTACCCTGCACTAGGTTTTTGTCACTCTCTAGTTGCTACAGTACATTAGTGCCTCAGCAGTGATGTTGCATTCATCTGATCAGTTGTTATTGCCCTGTAGTTTACCTAATCTGCTTGTTTTATTGCTCCTGTAACTGCTGACACTTCAATTTTTCTCAGTTTCCTAGCCTGTTCTAGATACTGTCTCACTTATTGCAGTTACATTAGTTACCCCCACCCGATTGTAGCTGTAACTGCTCATTCTGCGTAGCTGCTGTATTTAATTCATTGTCTCAGTAATTGCAGTTTGATACTTAGGTGAAGTCACCTGCAACTGTTTTATACCAAATTATGTTTCTTACCCTGCTTCATTCTTCTCCCCATCCTATCCATGTTCCCTTCCCATCCTTCTACCACCCCCTGTTCTTCTCCCTGCTTTCCCTTCTCTTCCTCTGCCCTTTCTCCCTCAGTCCCCTGTTCACCCCGTCTCATCTTTTCACTCCCCCTTCCACTCACTCCCCTTCCCTCTTTCCCTTCACCGTACTTCCATCCACCCTGGGCTCCTCTCTCCCTATCCCTAAACCTTAAATTTCTCCATCATGCCTTCTCCCCCCCCCCACCTGCCTCTCTTTCTTGTGCTGGGGTGGGGGGGGGGTTGAGTCCCATTCCATCCTCCTCCTTCTTCTCCTCCTAGTTGGTGATGTGGAATCCAATCCTGGCCCCCTCTGTCCTCCTTCGTCTCCCCCACCCTTCCTGAAGGCCTCAGCATTTTCCACCTTAATGCTAGGAGCCTCCTCCCTGAACTCGATCCCTTCAAAGTGTGGATCTCTCAGTATTCTCCAGGCCTCTTGTGCATTTCTGAATCTTAGCTCTTCTCCAGGGTACCTGACTCTAGCTTGGCTCTCCCCAGCTACCACCTCTTCCAGTAGGACCATGGTAAGTGGGATGTTGGTGACATCCTATATCTCTATCAGAACTTATCCTGCTCGTACGACCATCAGAACTTGTCCTGCCTCCATCACTTTAAAATAGTCTATGCCCTTCTCTCATGAGATTCTTCTGGCTAAGCTGTTCCTCCCATCCACTCTCCCCACCTTAGTTCGTTCTTTTTATGCCTCCTCTAAAATGTCTCCCTCCTCCTAAGAGTTTACTCCTCATCTCACATTTCATGTTCCTCTTCTGGTGACCACCTCCTCCTCCTTGGAGATTTTAACATCATGTGGCTCTGTCCTACCTCCAGGCCCACCTCCCACAGGATTGAGTCCCTAAACCTTACTCTGCTACTCTCCGAACCCACCTGGCTCAGTCCTCACTCCCCTAAACACACTCTTCTGAGCTGGGTGCTGTCTTCTCACATCATTTGGAGCAGGTACTCTGCCGGACACCTTTACTAACCACTCTATGACCTACTGTATCAGGAAGCGTTGGCCCACTCCATCTGCTCCAAAATACAATTGGTCTAGGGTCCCTCCGGTTGCTTGTCACTAGTGCCGTTCTTACCAACATTGCTGCCACCAATTGATCCCTCATCTGTTCTGTCCCTGTCATTGAGATTGCCCTCCCCCTGTTCCACTCCAGATTTATTCATACCTGGGACAAGCATGCTGCCCCTTAGAAGTCGAGGGTCAAAAACCTCCACCAGCCCTGATTACAGCTGACATCAACTTGTGCAAGTCCCAGGGAGCAAGCTTGGGCCTGTTTCAAATTCAGCTGTTCTCTGCCTGACCACTTATCCTACAGGTCAGTCAGGAACTCCTGCAGGAAGACGGTCCCTACTGCTAAGACTTTCTACTTCAGATCCAACCTCCAGTCTAGCCTTAGTTCCCCTGCAAAATTCTGAAAGGTTAACCACTCGTTTTTGACCCCCTTCCCCGTCTAGTCCCCTCCCTCAGTCCTTCTGGTGGATGGCGCACCAATGTCTGACCTTCCCTCTGTTGCTGCTCATTTTAATGAATTCTTTACCACCTGTGCACTCCCCTCTCCTCCCTGTCCTGGTCCCACTCCCTTACTATCCTCTGCTGCTTCTCCCCTCGTACCACTCACCCGAGGACTTCTGCTTCCCTCTTGTCTACCCTTAGGAAACCTTCCTCACCCATACGTCACTTAACCCTGCTAAGTCCAGCCCTAATGGGTTGGATCCAAAACTTTTTTGTGTCTTAGCTCCTGCCATTACTTTTTCACTCTCTCACCTTCTGAACCTCTCTTTCTCCCTCAGTTCTTTCCCTCAAGTTTGAAAGATTGCGAAGGTTCTGCCTCTGCATAAAGTGGGGGGGGTTAATCCCTCCTCGCCCGGCAACTTCCCGCCTATGTCACTCCTTTCCTGTCTTGCAGAGTTTCAGGAGAGCATCGTCTACACCAGACTTGCTGACTTCCTTCATTCCTCCAACTTCCTCTCCCCCTTCTGGTCTGGCTTTCGGGAGGATCACTCCACCCTCAACTCCTTAGTATGCTTAACTGACTCTGTGCTCACTGGGATGGATCAGGGACACATCACTGTGGCTGTACTCATCCATCTGGCCAAAGCCTTTCATTTGGTGTCCCACCTGCTCCTCCCGCACAAGCTGAGCTCAGCTGGCCTCTCGGCTCCCACTGTTGGCTGGTTCTGTTCCTACCTCAGGGGCTGCCAACAGTCAGTACAGGTGGGAGGTGTCCTGTCCCCTCCCTTCCCCATCCTAGCTGAAATGCCATATCCCTTTGTATGCCAGTGACATGGTCATTTACACCCTCCGGTCCCTTGACCTCGGCTGTGAAAGATCTACTCCAGCAAGAATTCCACAGCATACTGTGCTGGGTACATGCCAACTAACTCTGGGTCAAGACCAAGAAAATGGTGTTCATGACCTTTGACGCCAGCCAGAAACTGGGCAGGCTGTCATCCTTACCTGTCTTTTCCATGCTAGATGGCACCCTGCTTGAAGTAGTCCACACTTTCAGTTACCTCGGTTGTAAACTGGACTTCTCTGCTCACATTGACACCATCCACACCAAGGTCCACCCCAAACTCAGTGTCCTGTACCACACTAAGGACTGCCTTTGCCCCAGGTCCACCAGGAGCCGGTCACCAGAATGGTTCTCTCAGTCTTACAACTATGCAGATGTGGTCTATGGAACTGCCCCTTCCTCTTCCTTCGCCAGACTGGATACCCTCTGCAGTGCTTTCTGCCTCTTTGCTACTAACTCACCCCTTGTACTCAACACTGCTCCCTATCCATCCTCCAGTTCCCATCATGTTGCCAGTCTCATTGCACCTCCTTCTCCTCCTTCTCTGAATATTGCTTTTGGTCCTTTCCTTCTACCTCTCCTCACTCCTGCCTCCTGCTGCTCTTCCTCCCTCTGTTCCAGGGATCCCCATACCATTTCCATTCCCCACCCTCACTCCTCTACTGGGCAGTCTGCCTTTTCCTGCCATCTCCCCCTACCTCTGGAGTTTCCTTCCCTCCTCTGTCTGCCTCTTCTCCTCTCTCCCAGCACTTAAGACTCCAGCTGAGGCATCTTATTGCTCCCTCCTGTCCCTGTCAACCCCACCTTGACTTTCCCTCCCCTCCCCTCTTGCGGTGTGCCTTTCCCCAAGTTGATTAGGCTTTGCTAATGGACGGATTCTGTACCTAAAGCACTGTCACCTTCTCTATCAGGCACTGTGCACTTTATTTAATACTTGCACGCTTGCTCACTTGTACATAAGTCTGTACTGTGCTACATGGTATTATTTACCTACTTGTGCATCATTTTTGATCTTGTAAGTTGTCACTGTAATGCATTCTGTTGTTTTTTGTAATTTTGTTCTTTCTGTACTCCTCTTCCCCTCTCCCCAGGTCGCACCTTGAAAAGAGCCTTGTCTCAGTGTACCTTTACCTTTTTACCATTTTTTTTAAATTTAAAATAAACCACCCCAGTAACACTTACCAAGCCCCTTAATAAAACCTGTTACAACCACCCTAATCCCCCGACCCTACCAGTAAAAAAGTAACCTGCACTCACAGAAACAGCCACTCAGCCACCCACCCACCCACCCAGAAACATCCTCCATCCCATATCAGTCTCCAGAGGAATTTCAGAGTTCAGAGCACTGCATGCTCCTGTTGGTCTGCTTCCATTGTGTGCTGTGCCCAATCCAGAGTGCTGCACCAGTACCTGCAGCTGCTCCAGCTGGTGTAAGACTGCAAAACACATTCTAGCCCACTGCCAACCACATGCAGTCCCAAAACTGCCACACACACACACACGCGCGCTGACTGAGACCGTCACACACATGCAGCCATCCATATCTGAGGGAGAGTGTGCCAGAGCCACACCTCCTTTTTTAGGAGACCCCTACATTATGGAAACACTGACAAAAGTGAAAAAAAACAAACAGGCATTCTTCACTAAACTGGTACTGCCAGTAACTAGGATAGAGCAGAAAGGTAACAAAAAAAAAAAGGTGCACACACAAAAACGTATATTTTAAAATGTATTTGCAGGTTAGGTCAGCCAGGCTGAAACAGATTGTCTCCTCTACATATGGAGAGTGATATGAAGGGGAGACAGTGTGTTTATATGTTCCAGTGTGCTACCTCACCACTGCAGAAACAATAAAAGGACAAAACAGGCAGTCCCTCACTGCAGAAAATACCTACACTACACTATGGAAAAACAGTGGACACAGCCAGCTATGTCCAGCTAATGTATTATATAAAATAAAAGCTAAAAAAGGCCTGTTTACTCCTGAAATAATACCATCTCGAGGGCTAATGAGCTTCATAAAGGCCACTTGCCCTTCAGACTTATGGCTTTATGAGCTCATTAGTCTCCTGGATGTTGTTATTATACACAACCCTTTTCTAGCATTTATTCTCCATATGTACATGCAATATGTTGACTTAAAATATGCAATTTATCTTCATTTGTGAGGGGGTAGAATCATAACCCAAGAGTGACCGAGCCACACTTTGTTTCGCATTTATCTTTTTAGTTTCCTCTAGGAAAAACTGTCAGTTATTTCCCAGTATCTAATGGTAATTAACTAGCATATACATTCTAGTATAAATATACCGGCTTGTTACCCTATAATAAACAACTTATTCGCAAACTATTACAAGTATAGACACAAACTATACACATTATTACAGCACTAATAACATGTATAACAGCCACCTTATTGCAACAGTATCAATATGTCAAACAGTCACCTTACTACAGTACAACTATAAAAATAAATTCTGAACAGTTTCTTTTGTGCGCAAGCGTTACTGTTGTCAGAGGGCCAACTGGGGGGAGGTTAGATGAGCATCCCATGGGGGGAGAGTTGTGGGCACTTGGCGCGCAAGTGACATCCAGTGGAGGCTGGGTGTACACTGGCTGAGACCACAGTGCCAAGGGAGTCGACAGTGGTGGACATCTGTGGGGCATGTGTGGGAGCACGCATGCCTGCGTCCTGACGTCATTGCACGTTTGTGTCTCCAGGAGGAAACCAGCATAGAAAGCCCTCAGGAGCAGCGCCAATTGAAGCTCCCTCTCTCCCAGACGACACCCCCAGCATAAAACTCAGCCTGGTCAACAGGTAGATTTTGATCTCTCCTTTGGGAGGCCCACCATAGGGGCAAGCTGCATGGTGTGGCTGGGTGTGATGCTGGGCTTGGGATAAGGGGCAAATATAGGGGTACATCTCTTTCTGAGCATGGGTGAATAAACAGAATTGGAAAAAAAAACTATTTTTTGTCCATCCGTATGTAATACATAAAACATCTGCTAGCGAAATCCCATACACTCGTGAAACATTACCATTTCGAGGTCTAATGAGCTCTTAAGGGTTACTTGCCCTTTCAGCCTTGTGGGTTTATGAGTCTCTTAGGCCCCTTAATGGTAATATTTCCTTGTGTATGACACTTTGCTGTCATATTTTGCTATCATATAATCTCTCTCTAGATGTATGTATTTATGTGTACATATGTATGTATATATGTGTGTGTGTGTGTGTATGTATGTGTATATAAAATAAATAATGGATATGGGTGGTATACAAGGATGTATGCCCATCAGTGGGGCTAATTAGGGCTATAATGCCACCGCCCTTGAGATGGGTATACTTCCAAGTGTTCTACTCTTACCCATTGTTTGCTGAATATAATACATTAGGATGATGATTGTTCCAGAGATTTAATTTGCGGTCATGTTATGGTATCTGAAGGTCTCTTGCAGCAAGGAGGGAATTGTACATAGTGAGTGCAGGTAGGGGTTTGGGAGGATTTTGTGTAAGTGTCTTTTTTTCAGGTTCTTTTGCAGCTTGTTAATTGGGTTGGCTAGCTTCCTAATGCTGTATTAATTGTGTTCAAACAGCATGAAGTTTTGCTGTATTCTGACTATATGCTGTTAGCCCCAGCACTTGAACTGCTCCGGAGAGAAAAGGGTTAACTCTATGCAGAAGTATAGAACGTTGAGCTCGAGCTTGGTTTTCAGACCTCTGTCTCTGGTACTCTGTAGTGTAACCATCAGTTCTAGGGACATGGATATGTTGTTCATCCACACTCATTGGCAGGTATCCTTGCCGCTTTAAATCTTGCCGGAAGGTCTTCAAGCTTGCTCCTCCCACCCACCCGGGTGGTATAACTCTCGGCTCCGCCCCATGACGCCAGATCTTCCTTACCGCTTGGAAGCTCAGGTTCCCTCCTTAACGCTCTGCGTTTGTGACTGGTTCCTATTTCTCCGTTTGCGGATTTAAAAATAAATTTTGCAAAGACTTCAGTCTTCTATCCCTCACGGCTGCGATGGACAAATCGACTCCCAGTTTGGAGATGCCCATGCGGGCAGAAGATGTCTCGACGGATCCACACTCCACGTGTGTCTACTGCTTAGGCCTTGAGCACGACCCGCGGGCTTGCGACCTGTGCTCATCTTTCTCGGCCCCGTCCTCGAGAGCCGTGCTGCCCGATTGCAACTGGGCCGTCCCGAAGCGTTCCTCGGTGAAGTCCAAGGAGGCCCGGTTGGCGGTGTCGCGGCGCGGGCTCGGCGGATCAGCTCGGCGGATGGTCGCCTCGAAGAGGAGGCTGCGGGCCAGTATTTCCTCGGCCGCGGCATTTATCCCGCTCTCTCTGGGTTCTTCCTACACGGCTTCTTTTAGGAGCTTTGTCTGTCCCCTCCACTAAAGGAGAAGGGCCTGCGCCTGCTGGACCTTATTCTCGGTCCAAAAGAGGACAGGTAAGTCCCCGTCGACGCTCTTGGGAGCGGGAAAGGTCCCTCTCTCGGCCGCCGACCGTCGGCTTCGGGTCGACCGCTGCTTCGCCACTGGCCTCACGGTGTCCCCTGCCAGGTCAGTTGACCGAGACTCCCAACCGATGAAGTCGAGATTTTTCTCGACCCATTGGACGGCTGTCGCCTTTAGCAGCCGAGATTCCCTCTCCCGGTTCCCCGGGAGGAGTTGAGGATCCCGTGGGCTCGCCTGTGCCTCCGTTCGGAGCCTCGGATGGACCATCCGAGCCGAAGGGAGTGCCGTTGCGGCCGACACCTCCCGCACCGACCGGAAATTCGGGACTTTCGGTCTCGGTTCGACTCTTCGCGGTCCAGCCGATCCCACCGTCATGGCGGTCTCGGTCTCGGCATCATGTAAGCGGCGTCCGCTGCCGTCTCGTCCCTCCTCCTCGGATGAGGGAGGTCATGAAATTACGCCGATGGTACGAGGATCTATGTTGCAACAGCTCCTCCTGGCCGGGAATAAGCCGACCCCTGCCGCCTTTCCCGCCATTAAGGGCTGTCATCGAACTGCCGACACAACCCTCGACTTATCTGAGGAGTTATACCCAGGCCGGTTGTTCGCCAAACCAGCTGCTCCACCGATTCCGTGGAACCTCCGCCTCCACAGCCACAATTGGGGCTCCGACCAAGGATTCTCGGTCGACAGGGTCTACCCCATCGTTGTCAGTTACCTCACTCCCGACCGACCTCGGCAGGTGAAGGGTGGCTCAGGCCAGAGGCAGTTCTTCGAGGACTCTTCCGAGTCTCAAGATGATTCCTCCTTTTCTCCAAGTGACTGACTTGGAGTCTTCAGGAGGTCAGTCAATGGACGATAGCCGTTGTCCTTCCTAGGACTGCTTCGCTCATCTCGGAGTCTACCGGGATGGAGCTCGAACCGCTTCCAAACGGGCCAGGTATCCCTCACGGAGATTCTGGACCGAGGGATTCCTCGACGGAGGCCTTTCCGGTGGCCGAGGCCATAGTGGGTCCGGCACTGGAGCTTTGGCAGCGCCTGCTTCCTGCCCTGCGCCGGCCAGGATGGCCAGGAAGTATCACGGTCCGGTTCCTTGCCTTGTTCGGTTGAACACCCTCCGCTGAGGGTTGGTTACGACAGCGCTTTTCGGCGCCCGGCGACGCCAGGGATGTGGACAAACCTCCTGACAAGGAGTCCAAGAAATTGGACTATGTCGGGCGAAAAGTCTACGCTGCGCCCTCCTCTCGGCCTTCGGCCAGGCCAGTTCGGCGTCGCCATGGCACATTTTTCTCATGCCTCTGTTGGGCTCCCTGGATGAGGTCATCCTCATCTTCCGCCGATCTGCAGACTACGGTTAAGGTGCGGACCAGGCAGTGGCCAAACAGCAGCTCCAGACTGCTTTGGATATAGGGGACTCATGTGCCAGATCGGTGGCGGCGCGAGTGGCTATGGTCGTCAGGGCTTGGCTGAGGATATCCACCTTACCGGATACCCAGCACAAGTTGGCGGATGTTCCTTTTGGGACTGACCTCTTCCGCCCTGGGGTGGAAGGTCACCTGCAGAGGATCGAGAAGTCCATGCCACCTTGACTCGGTCTCTCTCCGCTCAGAAGGACAAAGGCCGCAAACCACAGCCTAAGCCCTTTCGCCTTCTGTAGCCTCGGCGCTGCCCAGCAACGCTAGGGCCAGCAGGCTCGGCCTTGGCATCCCAAACCCAAGCCGGCTTCCTCTAACAGGAGGCAGGAGGAAAGGGCCCAGGAGGTCCCTCGGCGGTCCTCCTCCAAGCCTGCCCAGTGACGGGCTGAGGGTGTCGCCCATCCCCATCACCTACTCCTGGTCCCCCGTGGGGACGGCTCCGCACTTCCTTCCGCCGGTCCGCTGTTACCACGGACAGGTGGGTCTTGGAGGTGGTGGGAAGAGGCCTGCCTCTGGAATTCGAGCAGGCACCACCCTTCAGAGCCGCCACTGGGGCTTCTGGATCCCAGCTCACTGGCGGCTCGTCGAGCCGACATCGCCTCCTCCTCCAGAAGGAGGTGGTAAGAGAGTGGTGGACCCTCCTTCAGACCCAGGGTTTGTGTCCAGGTACTTCCTGGTTCCGAAGCGGACGGGGCTGGCGCCCATTCTCAACCTACACGACCTAAACAAGTTCCTAAGGTCTCGAACCTTCAGGATGGTCACTCTGGCTCAGATAATACCATCCTTGGAGCGGGCGTGTGGTTCTGCTCTCTGGACTTGCAGGACGCTGCTTTTTCACGTCCCTATCCGTCCGTCTCACCAGAGATTCCTTCGCCTCGAGGAAGGATCCTCTCGAGTTCCAAGCCATGCCCTTCGGCTTGTCTCCAGCTCCCAGGGTCTTCACCAAATGCATGGCAGTGGTGACAGCATTCCTGGGCGCTGAGGGTCGGGTGTACCCTTACCTGGACGACTGGCTGATAGCAGCTCCCTCAGGAAGAGGCGGAGTGGTCAGAGATCTGGCCCTCCAGGTCTGCTCTCAACTGGGCCTCCTTATCAACGAGGCCAAGTCGGAACTCGAGCGAAGCAGGTGATTCTATTCATCGGGCGCAGCTCGACTCTCTTCGAGCCAGAAAGGGCTCCGCGGACAGGGCC
Organism: Neoceratodus forsteri; assembly: GCA_016271365.2. NCBI lineage: Eukaryota > Metazoa > Chordata > Ceratodontiformes > Ceratodontidae > Neoceratodus > Neoceratodus forsteri. The sequence goes on from CM057452.1 coordinate 1,622,416,725, forward strand.
GAGGTTCTTCCTCCTTGTCTGATCATTTCTGGTTGGGCAATTGTGCCTGCCCGGACTTCCTGCGCCCTGGATCTCATGGCGGCCTGCACCAGCGTGGTCCGTTGGGCCGCTGGAACATGCGTCCCCTTCAGTGGGACTGGCCAGCCAGTGGTCTGGCGCTGCGATCCCTTGGACCAGCTTGTGTCGGTGACGGATGTGGAGCGGATCTCCAGTGGTGGACCGTTCCAGATCATTTGCAGGAGGGCATCCCGTTCGTCCGCCCGAGCCGACGGTCTCTATCGACCATGCCTCTCTGATGGGTTGGGGTGCCCATCTGGGGAACACGGGCTCATGGCCTCTGGTCCCCTGCTGGAGTCCCATGCCACTCAACCTGTTGGAGTCTTAGCGTCCGCCAGCTCTCACCGCCTTTGGCCTGCTCCTCCGGGTCAAGTGGTCCGAGTCCAGACGGACAATACCACGACCATGTACTTATCTAAACCGCTTAGGGCGGACGCGCCCATGCTTCTATGCAAGAAGCTCTCCACATTTGGTCACTGCAAGTGCAGCCTGAGGCGGATCTCCTAGCCATTCACGTGGCAGGAGCCTCCAACACCCTGGCCGATGCCCTGAGCCGGATAGGGGCTGCATCCCACGAGTGGTCTCTCCTGCGGAGGTAGTACAGCATCTGTTCTCCTTTGGGCACACTTCAGGTGGACCTGTTTGCCTCCATGGAGAACGTGAGCTGAGTCTGTTCCATGCCCGCCCCTCAGCAGGGCTCGCTGCAGGGGATGCCTTCTCGAGGCAATGGACCCCGGCCTCTTTACGCCTTTCCCCATTTCCCTTGATCCACAAGGTGCTTCTCATGGAGGAGGGACAAGGCGCAGGTGATTCTGATAGCCCCAGACTGGCCTCGCCAGTTCTGGTACCCAGATCTCCTCAGTCTCAGCTCCAGGACTCATGCAGCTTCCAGCTCGCCCGGACCTGCTCTCAGTCAATCAGGGAAGGTGTTCCATCCGGACCTTCAATCCCTGCACCTGACGGCCTGGTTCCTGAGCGGCTAGAGTTCCAGGCCTTGGGTCTTTCCGACGAGGTCCTCAATGTAGTTGAGGGCGTCCGTAGAGTCGACCAGAAAATGTCTATGCCTTCAAATGGAAAAGGTTTTCCATTTGGTGTCAGGGCAAGGGCTTGGACCCTTCCTCCTGTTCCTTGGCAAGCATCTTGGACTATTTATGGTCCCTTTCTAGTCAAGGGCTTAGGTCGACGACCCTAAGGGTGCACCTGGCAGCCATCTCTGCCTACCGGGCGCGGGCCGGGAAGCAGTCGGTGGCGCAGGAGAAGGTGGTCTGGCGCTTTCAAAGGCCTGATCACATTTCCCTCCAGTGCGGGAACCCCACCTGTGATCTACTGCTGGTACTGGAAAGCTCATGGGCAAGCCATCTGAACCTATGCACAGGTGTGCTCTCTCTCACCTGTCGTGGAAGACGCCTTCTTGGTGGCTATCGTCAGCCAGAAGGATGGGAGAGCTCCAGGCGCTTCCATCGAGTCTCCTTACCTGGTCTTCCACAGGGACAAGGTTGTCCTGCGCCCCACCGAAATTCCTTCCAAAGGTGGTGTCGGAGTTTCACCTTAACCAGGTGTTGACTCTGCGGTGTTCTACCCCAATCACACCTCGGAGGCAATATAGGCTCCATACTCTGGACCCTAGAGGGCGCTCTTTATAAGGGAGCGACGCTGAAATTCGGGAGAGGTTCGCCAGCTGTTTGTCACCCACGCTGAAGCCAAGATCTGGCAGACCTGCAGCCAAGCAGACGATAAGCAGGTGGGTAACCTCCTGCATAGATCTCTGCTATAGTTGCGGGCATGGAGCCTCCCAGAGGATAAGAGCTCATTCTACCCGCCATACTGCTGCAACGGTGGCTGCTTCCAGGGACGCCCCTATCCAGGAAATCTGCAGGGCTGCTACCTGAAGTCAGCAAACACCTTCATTACCCACTACCACATCGACCTTGAGTCACGCCGGATGCTGGTTTTGGGGCCTCGGTCTCCAGTCTCTCTTTCCCAAGTAAGTATTGGGGTGTGCGTCTTGCCTCCTCCTCCCGGAGAACTGCTAGGGTCTGCCAATGAGTGTGGATGAACAACATATCCATGTCCTAGAAATACAGGTTACTCACCTGTAACAGGAGTTCTAGGAATGGTATATGTTGTTCATCCACACGACTCTACCCGACCTCCGGCTGACGCACAACCTGAGCTTCCAGCTGGCCAGATCTGGCGTCATGGGGCGGAGCCGAGAGTTATACCACCCGGGTGGGTGGGAGGAGCAAGCTTGAAGACCTTCCGGCAAGATTTAAAGCGGCAAGGATACCTGCCAATGAGTGTGGATGAACAACATATACCATTCCTAGAACTCCTGTTACAGGTGAGTAACCTGTATATTTTTCACTCCGCCTAACTGTGAAGTCGCTCCGGAGATCCCTCTTACACTTCGGTTTGGTAAAAGTTCGAATTGGTCGGTTTTTAATCTTTATTAGTTTTCCATTTTCAGTTCCATATTACATTGTACTTCATTACAGGAGTCAACAGAAAAACCCACAAATAGTTCCATACTAGTACTTCAGTTACAGGACATTATATAAAATCATATTTCTTTAAATATAGCCTTTGTTTATATTTGTCCTTTTTATATCTTGCAGGCTGGACAGAGTACTTGTGCCCTTTCCCAGATGATGAGGCTAGTCAGAAGCCCTCCCCTTCCCTCACCTACAGCCAGAGGACAACGGCTCTGAACCAACCACCTCTCATCCAGCCATTCCTTTCTCTCCCCCAACCAATACCCTTTCAATAAACTGATTTCTGAAGAAACAGTCTGGTGTTCTGTGTGCTTCCTATTTTCCATGCATGCCCTGCACAGCAATTTACTGTACGGTCCATACTCTATATTCATTTCAAAAACTAAGAACATACAAAACAGGGAGTATTTACAAAGTGTAGGGGGCAACCCCCCCCCCCCCAATAACTTTTGCTCAATCAGTTTGTGTCCAGGGTTGAGGCTGGGTCTTACAGGTATAGGATGGGGGCCACAGGAATTCTCATCTACTCACAGGGCTGAAGGGTGTTATATTCCTTATTTCAACAGCAGGAGTTCTAATATTGGTGTGCCTTTTTTGGTCTCCACATACTCAAAAAAGGGAAGCCACCTCGAGTTAAATTGGTCTGTTTGGAGTCTGAGTTGAGCAGTCAGAGCCGCCATTGTCTTAATGTTAATCACATTTTGACCACCATGCCGCGTATGACACTTGGTCTGAAGTGAGCTACCGTTGTGTGATAGCTTTGGAAGCAGCTGCTATCAGTATAAAGAATAAGTATCTTTGGGCTTTTGATTTTACTGGCCAAATAATCATATGTGGGAACTCTGGTACATGTTCTATTGTAAAATTTCTTTAGTTGCTGTATTTATCTCCGCCCAATAATTTCTTATCTTAGGGCAGCTCCAAAAAATATGGAATTGAGAACCTTTGTCTGGGCATCCTCCAGCATCTATCGGTTTGGGAGGTTCCATATTTAGAAGAGATATCAGAGGTGATAAAGTACCTAGTTGAGATTTTCCACCTAAACTCCCTCCAAACTGGGGAGTTTGTTGATCTTACTTCGAGATAGAGCTGTTGCAGCAGGCTATCACAATTAGGACTATGCCGCAGGCACTAGGACCACACGGAAAAACTTCTGCCAGCAATCCCAGCTGGGGACCGCCCCCGACGCCGGCCCCACCCTGACGTCGGTCAGGGTACAAGAGGGGGCGGACCCAGCCCACTGTTCTTTCCCCGCCACTACCATCGCGGAAGAGCTACTGCTTGTGATCCACTAGCTAAAATTGTCTTCAATCAAGATTCTCTCTCGCTTCAAATGTTTTTTCCGCTTTCTTTGCCGACTTACTCGCTACTCTAACGTCTGCATTGCCTGCTTCGCTTATGCCGGCTTCCGCATCGCTTTTCTTGGCCTGCTGCCTGTAGTCGGATCCGACGTTGGCGTTGCAAGTCGAGTCCTCGAGGATTCCATGTCTTCCCGGCGTACCTTTCTCCCGAACCGTAATAAGTGCGAAAAGGTCGGCAATTCCCACCAAAGACGGTCACTGGCGGTGCGTGTTTCTGTTGGCCCGGACCACAACACGCTTCCTGTGCCGACTGCCTGCCGCCCACGAGCCGGACCTCGCATCCGACGCCTGAAGGCTCTGAAGGCCTACCTATTGAGAAAAAGATGGACCTGCGCTCCTCCGAGGGAAAAGAGGAGAGAAGCGCCATAGTAAAAGAGCGCGAGTCGGTCCGGCACCGTCCCGTCTCGGTCCCGATCGCGTCGATCCTTCCCGGGCCCGCCCTTCGGGCTCGGATGAGTCGCAGCGCTCTTCCCAGGCTAAGGCCGGCCCGTCAGGGGAGCCGCCAGCCAAGCCTAAGGTGGCTCCGCTTAAGGTCATCTCAAAGTTTGTGGTGGTACCTGCTTCGGCCCTACCGTCTACGACACCGCGCCGCCGCTTGCTGAAGGTGCGCCCGAGCATAAGGACTTCTCCGCGCCCCTGTCGCCACCCCATCGTCGGTCGCGGCACGACGCCGGTCGGCGGGGCTGGCGACCCAGGTCGGTCGTGTTCTGCCGACGCCCTGTCGCCCAAGTCTTCCTCCCCCCTGGGCCTCCAGGATAGCTCGCCCTCGCGTCCTGCCACACCTGAATCTTCCTTCCTGCAGCGGGCGGCAGAAATATTCTCCAAGGACGAGCTGAAACAACTTTTTTCGTTTTGATGGGGGCAGGTCCACAAACGTACCACCCCGTCGCCGGCCAAGACACCGGTACCTGATCCCGCGGGCGAACCACAGCCAGAGGGCGAGGCCTCCCGCCGAGGTCCCCTGAGCGCCGTCTTTCACCCCCTTCTAGGGCTTGTTCCCGCGCTCGATCTCAGGACCACCGACGTCGCTCCTTGGGTCCCACTGACCGACGTCGGTTGTGGTCTCATTCTTGGAGCCCTTCCCGCACTTGGCGGGACAGTTCCCGACGTCAGTCTTCGCTCCATTGTTGGTCCAGGGACCGCAGTCGGTCTTCGGACCGCCGTCGGTCCCCTGCGTACCGACGTCAGCAGAGGCATGGCCATGAGGCAGAACCAGACCATTCTAAATCTGATAGTCGGTCCTCCTCTGCATCTTCATCCTCTTCCTCCTCCCTCAACCTTAAGCGCTCCCCTGAGGAGAAGGACATGCCTCACTCGCCTCCAGATGATCCCACATTTCTGGACGTCATGAGGCATATCCAGGATTCTAATCAGTGGGATACAGAAGACCTGGACCCGGAACGCCGGAGATTGGCCAAGTATCTGAGGCAGAAGAAGCCAAAGTCTTTGGTCATTCCTCCTCTGGTGGATACCTTTCAGGACCTGACTAGATCCACCTGGCTGCGCCCAGCCTCCATCCCGGCGGTCCCCAAGAAGTCGGACATGCTTACAAGGCGCCCGAGGGCAGAACCTTTTCTGGCTGAACACCTAGGCGGACTCCTCTATGATCACAGCTGCTCACTACAAGTCTCGACAGTCACTACCTCAGCTCTCAGCCTCCGACTTAGAGTCCCTGCTATTTGATCAGGTGGGCAAGAGGTACTTGCCTCCACCTGCTCCATTTGATCCTTAAACTTCCTCACGACATGGTGCAGTTCCAGAACGATTGTGAAGCGGGTCTTGAGCTGGTACAGGCCATGCCAGACTCGAGAAGAAGACGGAGCTCCTGGCCCCTTGCAGTCGGGCTCGGACATTGGCACTCACGCCTTGAGGGCCTCCTACGATACTGCAGATATGGCGCCAGAGCTGTTGCTTCCGGGGTTTGTCTCCGCGCCATGCCTGGTTGAGGCTTTCGGCTTCCACCAGGATCTGCAGTCCGCATCAGAGACCCGCCGCTTCAGAGTACTGCCTTATTTGGGCAGGGGACGGAGAATCTGATCTCACATCTCCAGGAATCGGGCAAGTCTATCTGGTCGGTCCGCCAGTTGTACCGTGGCGACCAGCGATGCCCCCGTTGCCGTCTGCTTTTTCGAAAGTCCTCAGGCAGTCAGACTTCAGCCCGTGGTTCCCAGCAGGGACAGAGAGGCGGCTTCCACCAGAGATCCGGAAACCAGCAGTCTGGTGGACCCTCTGGCCGTGGGCCCAAGTCCTCCCAGGCCTCTCTCCCCACCCCGTTCCGGCCTAGTGACTCTCTTCCACCCCCCCGCCGTGGTTGGACATCCAGGGGAGCCGGTCAGGGCCGCTTCTCCTTCACTTCAAAGGGTGGAGCCTCATTACCACAGATCAATGGGTCTTGACGTCATTCGAGAGGACACACACTGAGTTCACGGAGTTCCTCCCAGTACTCCACCAAAGCTCTCCTGTTATCCTCCTTCCTCACGCTCCACTTTGGAAGGAGAAATTCAGGCCTCCTGCAAAAGAGAGCGATAGAGGAGTCTCTATGGCAGTGGGGTCAAGGGTTTTATTCTATTTCTTTCTAATCCCAAAGACGGGACCTTCGCCATTCTGGGCCTCCGTCCCTTAAATCTCTTCATAGAGTACAAAAGTTCAGGATGGTGACTTCCAGAGTCTCCTCCTCTGCTGCAACAAGGGATTGGTTCTGTTCTGTCGACATGCAGGATGCGTAACATGCATATCGGGGTCTTTCCTCCCACAGGAAGTATCTGAGGTTCTGTTTCCTGGGAGCATTACCAATTCCAGGTGCTCCTGCTTGCTTCATCTTCCGCCTCATGAGTTTTTATCAAGTGCCAGCAGTGGTGGCTGCGGCCTTAGGCGCCAGGCCATTATGTCTCCCTCACCTCGACGACTGGCTGCTGACAGCCCTGGCAAGGGACGGTGCCTCCGCCTCCTCTCGGAGATGCCTATACTCTCTTCCAAGACCTGGGGATCACCCTGAACTTAAAGAAGTCGCCCCGGAGCCCAGCCAAACCTTGCCTTCATTGAGCGACTTGGTCTCCGCCCAGGGCAGAGCTTTTCTCCCTCAGGACAGGGTCTTCGCCCGCGTAAGTTTGGCAGAACGGATTTATAGCACCTCGAGTTCCGCTCGAACTTCCCAGTCTACTGGGGCACATGGCGCGGCCATCCCAGTAATATCCTTGGCATGCTCTCCACATGAGAATCCCACAATGGATGCTCAGGGTACATGGGATCAGTACTCCGACGACCTGAACGATTAGTCCTGATCTCGGAGCCAGTCCGGAGAATGTTGCTTTGGTGGATGGACCCCAACAATCTGGACAAGGGGGTCCATTTTCGTCCAGAGCCTCCAGGTCAAACTCTAACAACGGATGCCTCAAACCTGGGTTGGGGGGCTCATCTTGGTGGTCACCGCACGCAGGGGGTTTAGTCGACCGAGGAAGAGTCCCTCCATATCAATGTCCTGGAAATGCGAGCGATCCTCTCCACCCTTCAGACGTTTCAGGAGGACCTGGTTCCCAGCTCTCTTCTCATTCAGACGGACAACATGGCGGTCGTCTTCTATATCACCTAGCAAGGAGGCACTCATTCCTATCCTCTTTGCCGGGAGGCCATGAGAGTCTGGTACTGGGCACTGGAACGGGGCATTTGTCTATCAGCGGTTCACATTCCAGGAGTCCTCAACAGTCTGGCCGATGATCTCAGCAGGTCATGGGCCAGGGTGCACGAGAGGGAATTACTGCAGTCCATGGCAGATTGCCTCTTTGGCAGGTGAGGCGTGCCCGAGCTGGATCTCTTTGCATCACCACGCAACGCCAAGCTGCCACGCTTTTGCTCACGAGAGCCCGCGCCTGGCATTTTCTCGCCAGACGCGTTGTCCCTTTGTTGGGCCGGGAGGTTTCTTTATGCCTTTCCGCCCTTCCCTCTCATCCAGAGGGTCCTGCTCAAGTTGCAGGCAAAGGGGGCACGCATGATCCTTGTGGCACCCTACTGGCCCTGACAAATTTGGTTCCCACTTCTGCAGCGGTTGTCCCAGGAACCTCCACTCCCGCTGCCCCTATGGTCGCAATCTGCTGTCCCAGGACCAGGGTTCTCTGTCCACCTGGATCTTCGATCCTTGCACCTTCATGCTTGGCTCCTTCCAGATGTAGCACTGACTAGATCATGGGTTTCCCGAAGTGGCTGAGGTCTTGAAGGCCTGCACGCAAGCCCTCTACTCGCCGGCTTTACGCCATGAAGTGGAAGCGCTGCCTTGGGCCTGCCTCAGCATTTGGACCCAGTCACATGCTCTGTGAACTCCGCTTTGCAATACCTCCTCTCCTAGTATGAAAACAGCCTGAGCCATTCTTCCATCAAGGTGCACCTCTGGGCGATCTCTGCCTACCATGCTGCGGTGGGCGACAGAGCCTTGGCCCAGCTGGATGTGGCCCGCACCTTTCTTCGGGGGGGTTCTCCACATGCGACCTCCCATCAGGACCCTATCCCACCCTGGGACCTCCTTTCTGTGCTGGAGAAGCTCACCTTCCCTTTTGAACCTGCAGCTATCGCAAGACTAGTGTATTTATCTTGGAAGGTTTGTTTTTGGTTGCTTGTTACTTCCGCTCGAAGAGTTTCCGAGCTGCAGGCTCTGATGTGTAAAGAGCCCTATTTGGTTTTTCATAGGCAAAGGGTTTCCCTCCGAACTAATCCTAAGTTTCTTCCGAACGTGGTCTTGGAATTGACCCTCAACCAGTCGGTTGACCTTCCTGTTTATTTTCCTTCTCCCTCCAGTAGAGGGGAGGGTCTCCTCCACACATTGGATGTCCACAGGTCCCTGAGGTATTACCTCAGTAGAACGGTTCAACACCGTAAATCGGAGCAACTCTTTGTGGCCTTTGCACCACACCGCTTGGGTCAGCCGGTGTCCAAGCAGACTATTTCCAAATGGATAGTCCATTGCGTTTCATTCTGTTACGAACATCACCACAGGCCCCTACCGGGTCCGGTAAGGGGTCACTCCACCAGGGGTGTTTCTGCTTCTTTTGGCGCGATGCAGAATGTCACCATTCAGAACATCTGTGCGGCTGCGACCTGGAATTCGGTGCATACCTTTGTCAAGCATTACAGCTTGGATATCATCTCCAGACGCCATGCTGGCTTTGGCCTGGCGGTTCTACAAGGGACTCTTGTCCTAACGGTCTCTGGAGTCAGTATATCTCCTCCCGGGGTGACTGCCTCTTAGCTAGGGAACTGCTTGGGACTCAGTCCCATTAGGAGCCTGTCAAGAGCTCTATCTCAAGTAAGATAGTACAGTTACGTAAGAACTTACCGTAACAGTAGACCTCGAGAGGAGCCTTGCAGCAGGCGCTGTTTTCCTCCCACCTTCCCTCGGAGGTGCAGGTTCCTCTCTTCTCTCCTCTAGGATGGGCTTCTTCTTCTCTTGTCAGGCCATCTGCTGGGTACTGGCGGGAGAACTGAGGTGGAGCTGGGTCTGCCCCCTCTTGTACCCTGACCGATGTCAGGGCGGGGCCGGCGTCAGGGGAGGTCCCCAGCTGGGATTGCTGGCAGAAGTTTTTCCGTGTGGTCCTAGTGCCTGCGGCATAGTCCTAATTGTGATAGCCTGCTGCAAGAGCTCCTCTCGAAGATCTACTGTTACGGTAAGTTCTTACGTAACTGTACTTTCTATGTACTCCTTGCCAGATTAAGCTCCAATCTTTACTTGATATTTGATTCTTATATTCGGCTTGCCATTTATTTTCTACCGCTTGGATATGTAAGGAACCAGTACCTTCCTGTAATGTTTGATGTATGTATGAAGTGAATTTTTTTGTATCCGCCATATAACTTTTTTGATATATATACATCAATGGAGGTGCTGGGTTACTTTGTATGGTGCAGGTCCCTGCTGTATTAGTTATAAAATGCCTACATTGGAGGTATCTGAAAAAGTCTTTGTGGGGAATCTTAAACTCCTCTTGCAGCAATGTGAAGGTTTTAACACCCTCCTCGTTAACCATTTGATGCAGGTATAAAAGGCCCTTGTCCTCCCATCTACCCCAGCAGGTATCTTTGTGGGTGGCTGGGAATTGCGGTAGGTACTTTAGTGGGATATACTTCCATGTAGGAGACAGTATCTCCCATCATTGCCTTGTCTTTAGCCAGACCTTAAGTGTATTTTTCGTCCAAATATTACCTAGTGCCTTAAGGTTCGAGGCCTTTATTATCCAGGGTAAAAACCTCAGAGGTATCCAAGGGTGAGCTTTTTCCTCTAGTTTATACCAACCCCCCTCCTTTCCCGGCTGCAGCATTTTTAATATTGGGGTTATCTGTGCCGCAAGATAGTACTTTGATAGGTCAGGAACTCCCAACCCTCCTTTATCCTTTGCTTCTGTTAACATGCACCACTTTTTACGTGGGCGACGCTCTGCCCAGATAAAATTAGATAGCTTTCTTCTCAACTCTCGCCACTCCACTCCTTTAATTGGGAGGGGAAGAGTAGAGAGCAAAAGTATGAATCTGGGCGAAATATTCATCTTTATTGCCTCAATTCTGTTCATGAAACTAAGAGGGACATTCTGCCATCTTTGTAGGTCCTCAAATACTTTCTTTTTTAATGCTTGATAATTATACAAGTGCAACTTAGTCAGATCAGTGGGTATGGATACCCTTAAGTATGTAACTTTATCTTTAACCCATTTAAAAGGCAAAAGGTTTTGTAATTCTTTATGTGGATGCCCCTCCAGGCTTAAAATTTCTGTTTTTTCTATATTTACTTTAAAGCCTGAAATCTTTCCGAATCTATCTAATATTTGAAGTACCTCTGGTACTGAGGTCTCCGGCTTTTCCAAATATATTACTGTGTCATCCGCATATAAGGAAATTTTATTTTCTATGCCATTAATTGATATCCCCTTCACATTTGGGTTTTCACGAATGGTCTGGGCCAATGGCTCCATCGTAAGGGCAAATAGTAAAGGGGATAAGGGGCACCCCTGACGTGTCCCTCTGTTTATATCAAAAAAAGTCCAAATTTGTGCCATTGATTCTGACTTGAGCTGTTAGATTCTGGTAGCACAGGGTTACCCATTTAAGGAAATTACCCCCCACTCCCATCTTTGACATTACCTCTTTCATATATACCCAGTTCACCTGGTCAAATGCTTTCTCAGTGTCTAAGAATATTGCCATGGGGTTTGTGTTTGGCGGGGTGTTTATGCGTGACAATGTTGAGAAGTTTTCTGACATTATCCTGCAGGTGTCTACATGGTATGAATCCTGTTTGGTCGGGGTGTAGCAACAGTTCTATGTGGTGTTGTAGTCTGGATGCAAGAATACGGGTTAAAATTTTTAGGTCCTGATTAAGGAGCGAGATTGGCCTACACGATGCACAATGGGACCGTGGCTTCCCTGGTTTTGGAATAACTGTGATCAGGGCTTCTTTCCATGACTTTGGAAAAGTACCTTCTTCTAGGCTGGTGTTATAAATGTGAACTAACCGAGATATCAGTGTTTTGCTCAGTTTCTTATACCATTCGGCCAGTAGGCTGTCCAGTCCAGGTGTTTTCCCTGTCGGGAGATCTTGTATAGCTCTCAAAGTTTCTTGCACCGTAATTGGGGCAGAGAGCGCTTCCTGTGCTTTTGTGGGCAAAGTTGGTAATTTAATGGCATCTATAAAGATTGGTGTGTCTAGTCGGAACTCCTCCTCTACTTTACTTTCAGTATATTGCTCTTTGTAGAAAGCCCTGAACTGAGAGGCAATATCCACTGATTTGGACCAGGACTTGTCTGGATCTGACATATCTCTTATAGCCGAGACATGCCTTTCAGCTTGTCTTTTACGAAGGCGGAAGGCCAGCAGTCTCAATGCCTTTCCACCCATCTCATGGTATTTTTGACTAGAGAATCTAAGGTGTACCTCAGCCCTTCTATTCTCCAATTCTTGTAATTCCGACCGGACTTACGTCCTTTAGAATTTGCTTAGCTCCTGTGCCCTTCTTATGTATGGCTTCCAATTCAGACAATTTCTCCCTTAGAATCTTTTCTTTTGCTAGTTTTTTCTTGGCCGATGCGTAACTAATTATCTGACCCCTAACCACTGCTTTTAGGGTATCCCACCAAATCATAGGTGAGCAATTTTCTATAGGCGAATCTTTCTCCAAATTTTCTATTGTTGTAATCATAAGTTTTTTTTAAAGGTTTCCTCATTTAGTAGAGACATTAAGTCTCCATAAGGGCGATTTGCCTTCTAGGCCAATAGAGAGACCAACAGAAATTGGGCTATGGTCAGACAGAGTAATTGGGTGTATTCTAGAATGTGTAAACAAGTGCACGTCTGTTCTGAGTGTAAGGAAAATATCTATACGCGAATAGGAGCTTTGTGCCCCAGTAAAAAAGGTGTTATCTCTCTCTCTCCCATGTTGCGTTCTCCACACGTCCACCAGCCCAAATTCTACCATTAGTGCTCTAAGTTTTTTGCTCGCTGCTTTATTTGTGTTTTGGTTGCCAGACGAGCGATCTAACTGCGGAGATGGCACAGTGTTAAAATCTCCACCCACTAGTATCTGGCCCTGGGGCAGATCAGCTAGTTTGTGGAAGACTTCTCCTAAAAACTTTTCTGTACCCACATTCGGGGCGTATATGTTTACCAGGTATATCATTTTATCCTGTATCAAACACGTTACCCTAATAAATCTGCCTTGGTACCCTTCCTCTGTAGAATGTACTTTCAGGGGGCTGTTACGCCTGAACAAAATCGCTACTCCTGTCTTTTTATTTGTCGGGTGCGATGCTGCCATAACTTGGCCCACCGACCTCCTCCTAAGTTTAGTGTGTTCCAGCTGTGAGAGGTGTGTCTCCTGTAAAAAGGCAACATCGCATCTCAGATGTTGAAGCTCCGTTAATAATCTAGAATGCTTGATTGGGGAGTTGATACCTCTGACATTATATATGATGTGATATTCAGCGGAGACATAATGTGTGTAAAAGTGTATCAGCTGTGAGCCAAATCTTCAGCCTATTCTCTCCCTTCCCCGTCGCCCCCCCATCCAACCTGCAAGACCCAGAAATTAAAAGTTGACTGTCAAAACTTTAAATTGTAAAAAATGAATTACAAACTTACTACCTAACTGTGGTACTATCACAACAAGTAACCTTAAAACTATATACAATAAGTTCATATCATTTCCCATGACTTCCATGTGAAACCCACAGTGACACTGTGGGGGGTCAACTTTGACCCAAGTAGTGCCCCTTAAATTTGGGGCAAGAGGTATAGGTTGTCTCCCTAGAAGGGAGTTCCTACCACCCCTTTTTAACCGTCGCTAAAGGAACGATCCCAGACTGTATGCTTGATATCCAATTTCCCTTAATTCCCCGTCCCCTCTTTCTTTTATATTCTTACATCTCCCTTACCATATTATTCCCCCTTCCCCACCTATCTCCGTCTTTGACAGTGTGCCTTTATTAAACATGCTGAAGTTTTGTTACAGTACTTCTGCCCTTCCTAAAATCCCTTAGATGGTTTGGTACCCCTCTTAGCTGTGTAGTTAATGGTCCTTAACTGGGTTCCCCTTGTCTGAGACAGTTAAACCATCTCCCGCTCTGCATATTTATCCCCCTTTTTAGATTCTCATGGGAGTCTAACTGCAACGTCTGGGTGAGGCTTTTCACTTCCCTTGTTCGTCCTGCCTCCTTCATTTAACCGTTTGTCTGTCGCCTCCCACCCCCACCTTTTCGTTAACCTTTACCAGACCCCTTCGCTTTTTCACACTATCCAGGAGAGAAGTGGCATCCAGGCCGAGGACAGAATTTTTCTGCCATACCTAGCTTTAGTGAAGTCCCTCAATGCTTCTTCCAACTACAGATAGAGGATGTTGGACGATTGCTCCCTTATATAATCAGAGAGCTCATCTCAGTCCTCATCCCAGCCCTAGGGTCTGCCATGTTAATATGTTTAACCTTTTGTCTCTTCCCCTCTGTTTTCGCTTTTAAACCCTTTTGGTCGAGTGCTATGCCATCCGGGCGTGTTTTAGATCCCAAGTGCGCCCAGACAGGCGAGGGGATACAAACAGGTACCAACCTCTCCACCTTGCCATCTAAGAACTCTCGGTTCAGACTCTAAACTCGAACCCCCTTTCATCCCCCCAACTTCTCCAGTCACCCATCTCCCTCACTGTACACAGGAACTGTTCTACTAATGCTTTGGTCCTGTTACCAATCTCCATTAACCTCTCTCCTTAGCACCTAAGGTAACCCTGCTCCTGCCCCCGCTCTCTCGTAAGTTTCCTCCCTCCATCCTTCGAACTGTCCTCAGATAACCGCTATATCGGTTTTTCCCCTGCTGGGATTGGGAGATGCTGTATCCTGGGCTCCTGGGAACAGAAATAGGAGGCAAATATGTCTGCAACACTTTTTCAGGTCCCTCCCATTTCTGGGATAAGATCCCCAACACCAGGACATTCGTTTCTTTATGGAAGAGTTCCTTTCCCTGTGCTTGCATATCTCCCTTACTCATCAAAACTCCTCCCTTTACTGTTTAAGAGCACTTTTCCTGACCCTGTTAATTTGAAGTCTGAAGGAAAAGCCCAGGCTTGCACCCGGGGACCATGCTTGGCAGCAACCAGTAACAGTGATATAAAAGGGAAAAGTCAGCCCAGGTCCCACAACCAAAACCAACACCCCCTCTCGGGCCCCACCCACAGCTGACGCCAAGAACGAAGGAAGCGAGAAAAGCTTCTCAAGGTGCTATAAGTGCTTCAATTTATTTAGATAAATGCACCCTGTTTTCATTGAGAAACTGTTTACTACACAGCATCACACACCCTTGGCATCGACTGCCGGTGCACCCCAAAAGGAGGCACCACCCCTGCTGCAAGATCCGTGTCAACCTGTGAATTTAATCTCATTCATATTTTTGATTACCCACTGTTCTCCCGCCTCCCCCTTCTCTCAGAGAATCTCCTTCATGTTACACCAAGTAATAATATGGCTTTAAACTTCTTAGTATATACTCACTTCACATTCTCTCCCCCATACTTTACATTAACCTTATAAGTTCAGTTTATTCCTTTAGATAGTCGTTCCCCCGGCACAAACATTTCCAGTCCTCTCACATCCATTCTCAGTGACAAGTTGACATCTCAGTCGATTGATTCTGACTACTGTCTCCGAGCAGGCTTTGCTTTGCCTGTGAAATCAGTTTTTGAATGTCCGAGGAGGCCTCTTGTGGATAAGATCCGGAAGTCATTCTCTTCCGACCTCTGGAAGTAGGAACTTTAGACCACATCTCTGATTTAAGCTCATTTTCCAGCTGTTGCATTTCCAGGTCAGGAAGGGATGCATCTAAATTTTGGAGAACTTGCTTAGCATCCATCAGGTTAGGAAATATTTTGATGCCTGTGTCCAAGTGTATTTTGATCCTGGCAGGGAACATCAGTTGAGCCTTGACTCCTTTTTTAAGCTTCAAATCTCTGATAACACTTTTAACTACTTGGCGCTCAGCTTGTAAGGCCGATGAGAAGTCTTGGTCGAAGAAGATCAGTGCATCTTTATATTTAAGGTCTCTGTGTCTCCAGGCTTCCTGTAAAATCCAATCTTTACTTTGAAAGAAGACCATTCGCACTATTAATGAATGTGGCCTGGTAGTTGGGTCCTGGGGTTTTGCCATGAGAGATCGGTGTGCTCGGTCTATGTCTAGCTTAATATCTGAAGGCAGGGAAAGGACTGATCTTAGTACATGCTGCACAAAGTTGGCCGTTGAGGGGAATCCCTCTTCCGCATCCTCCGGTATGCCGTGGATCTTGAAATTATTTCTTCGTGAATGATTCTCTGAGTCCTCCAGCCGACGTCGCACTTCCCTATCCCTTTGAAGTAGTAGCAGCATTAATCTATCTGAGCTCTCTTGGGCCTCTGAGACCAAGGTGAGATTCGTGGCGTTTAGCGATATCTTTTTATTTAGCGTTCATACATCTTTTTTAAGACCTGCCAAAGATGAATCAATTCTGGTGACTGTAGATAGAATTTGTTGCAAGGTTCGCTGCAGGTTTTCTGGATCAACGGTCTCCGATGTTTCAGGTTTTCCGGAGGACTGAGGCCATGCGTCTTCATTCTTCAGTATTCTTACCTCTGTCTCGGTACAGTAAGTGGTGGTAGTAATAGGTAGTGTTTACTTGGTGATTTGTTGAAAATTGTTTTGTTTTTGGTTCTTTTCCAGTCGGTCTGGTTCAGAACCGAAACTTATTGTGATTTGTTTATTTTTTTCTTTAATACTGTGGTTTTCCGGTACTTATCGGTTCCTAAAAAAATCTGGTATTTGTGGGATTTTTAATGACTCATACACGGTTAGCCGAGTAAGTTTTGAAGTGCCTGGCTAAATCGCTGACAAGAGTGACTTTTTGAATTGTCGGCATGTCTGAGAAACCCAAAAAGAAAACCGGGCCCACTGAGTTTCAGCACTGTACCAGGTGTAAGGAGGCCTTTGCTAAGGCTGATCCTCACCTCGTCTGTGTGTATTGTCCAGGGTTTGATCACCTCACAGAAAACTGCAAAATCTGTAAGAACTTCCCCAAAGCCACTCTGGAAAAACGTTTGAGTAGGCTGAGGGAGAAGGAGGCCGAGAAGTCCACTGGCCCGGATGGCCAGCCCGGTTCAGTTGCAGCCAAAGCTGAAGAGGTGCCCACTTACCTGGGCGATACCTCTTCGAGCAAAAGAAGAGCTGACTCTACGGAGTTGGTTCCATCAAAAAGGAAGTGAAAATCAGTTGGTTCGGATCCTACACCCCATGTTCTGACTGCTGATGAAATAGCGAAAGCGATTACAATAGTGCAATCGTTTTGCCCGCTTCCGACCGAACTGCCATCGGTTGAGAGCCGATCGGTCCGGTCGGAAGTAGCTGCTTCAGATATAGATCCTGAAGCATTCTATGAGGGCAATTGAGAGGAGGATGAAGATTATGAAGAAGAGCAACGTGAAGGCCTAGATGAGTCAGTAGAGCCTTACATCTCCCCAGACAGGCCTTCTCAGGCTTCTCCTCCTAGGCTTTCAGAGTCCCCTTCCCATTTCTTGTTTTACAAGAAAGTGGCTGAGACTCTTCAGCTTCCTATGGAAGAGGCTGAACAGGATCAGGAAGAACCTGACTATCTGGAAATGATGGATGTCCCAAAGTGAAAAAGAGTGTCTGTCCCCTTACACAAATCCTTGGGGAAGCAGACACAAAAGTTTCCTACATCCATTCCTACTGTGGAAAAAAGAATGGACAGTAGGTATGCTTTGTCAGGTCCTGAGAGGGAATTCCTTTCAAATCATAGCAGCCATGTTGGGGTAGTGCAAGCTGTAGCCTGTGCCAAGGCTAATATTCCCTGGCATCTCACCCCCCAAGATAAGGCTTCCAGGAATGCGGATGCCATGGCAAAAAACAGTACTTGGCATCCCTTTGGGACTCAGTCAATCGAATTACATGGCATATACAGCCAGGTACCAGAAATCTATGTGGAATACGGTTCTGGAGCTGGCTAGGAATGCCCCTCCTCAGCTAGCCAAGGAGCTGGAGCAGGTGGCTGCAAATGGTATTGAGGCATCCAAGGTGCAATTCCACACTGCTGTAGACTCAAATGATGTTCATTCCAGGGTCATGGTTACATCTATCTCCATGAGGAGATTTGATTGGCTTAGGTGTACCAACCTCTCACAGGATACCCAGGCTAAGGCCAAGGATTTTCCTGTAACTGGTAATTCTTTCTTTGAGGACCAAACAGAGAATTACATAAAGAAGGTAGATGAATACAGGACCACCTATAGGAGTGCTGTAGCCAAAGAAAAGCAGACCACTCCTCAGAGGCAGCAGTTTAGGGGCAGGGGCAGGCCTTTTCACCAAGCTCAGGCCTCCTCCTCCTCTTCTTTGCAGCAGAGGGGGGTTCTTTAGGGGAAGAGGCAGACGTAGAATGACTACGACCCCATCATCCACTCAGTCTAAGCCCCCTGCCAAGCAGACACCCTGAGGTGTCGGTCAGGGTCGCCTCCCCAGTTCCACTAGGGGGCAGGCTGGCTCACTACTCCCAAGCCTGGGAGTCTATTACTTCAGACAGATGGGTCCTGGAAGTAGTGAGCCAGGGACTTGCTCTCAGTTTCAAAAGGTTCCCAAGAATGAGAGCAAAGTCCTTCAGTCCTCCCTCTCCCTTGGAGACAAAGGCCTTAGAGGCGGAGGTCTCCTCTCTTCTGCTAGCAGTAGAGAAGGTACCTCTTTGTCACAGGGGAAAAGGTCTGTATTCCAGATACTTCCTTACCCCAAAAAAGACAGGGGAGTGGTGACCCATCCTAGATTTAGGGTACCTGAACAAACATTTAACAAAATCAAAATTCAAGATGGTGACTCTGGGAGTAATTCTTCCCTCTCTGAGACCAGGAGACTAGCTAGCTTCTCTGGATCTCTAGGATGCCTACTTCCACATACCTATCAGACGTTCCCACAGAAAGTACCTCAGGTTCGAATTGCCCTCAGGCCATTACCAATTCAGAGCTATGCCTTTTGGCCTCACATCTGCTCCAAGGGTGTTCACCAAGTGTCTTGCAGTAGTGGTGGCATTCCTCAGGAGACAGGGTATTCTTCTGTTTCCATACCTGGACGACTGGCTCCTAGTGGGCCAGTCCTCAGATCAAGTCAAGTCAGCCTTAGAGGTCACTCAAAGACTCCTGGAATCCCTGGGTTTCATTCTGAATCTAGAAAAGTCTGTTCTGGAACCAGCCCAGCTTCTCACCTTCATAGGGATGGAAATAGACACTGTTCAGGCAAGAGCATTTCTCCCTCTCTCAAGGGTTCAGTCCCTGGTCACTCTGTCTTCCTCTTTTCATCCTCTAGTTTCTTGTCCAGCCAGACACTTTCTGCAGTTGCTGGGCCACATGGCAGCATCCACAGCTGTGGTCCAGAAAGCAAGGTTTCAGATGCGAGATATTCAGTTTCATCTCAGATCTTATTGGTCTCAGAAGAGAGCCCCTCTCTCCAAATTGGTTCCAGTGTCTCACACTCTAGTACAGACCCTCCAGTGGTGGCTGGAGGAGGACAATTTTTGGAAAGAAACATAGAAACCTAGAATTTGACAGCAGATAGGGACCGCTTGGCCCACCCAGTCTGCCCATTTCCCTACCTAATGGATAAGCTGCAGATCCTAGTTAACCAACAGCCTACTTCTTCCTACCTCCACCCCCTAGAATTGCCTTATGACTGTCCCATGCATGCTTGAATTCCACCACTGTTTTTGACTCCACAACCTCCTCTGGAAGGCCGTTCCATGCATCCACAACCCTCTCTGTGAAAAAATACTTCCTTAAATTACGTCTGAGCCCCCGTCTTCAAATTGTGCCCCCTTGTTTTTGCACACCTCTTTTTTGAAAGATTCTACCTTCTTGAACTTTGTTGATTCCCTTGAGGTACTTGAAAGTTTCAATCATGTTCCCCCTCTCCTTCCTTTCCTCGAGGCTATACATATCAAGCTCCTTAAGTCTCTCTTCATATGTCTTCCAGTGCAGACTCTGCACCATTTTAGTTTCCTCCTGGACAGCTTCCATCCTGTCTATGTTTTGTGGAGATTGGGTCTCCAGAACTGCATGCAGTACTCCAGATGGGGTCTGACCAGCTGTCTGTACAGAGGCATAATAACTTCCTGTTTTCTACTGGTGATGCCTCTCCCTATGCATCCCAGTATCCCTCAGCCCTCCTTGCTGCCCTCTCACATTGCTTGCCCACCTTTAGGTCATCTGATATGACTACCCCAGGTCCCTTCCATTTTTGTTGTTGTTAGTATCTCACCCCATTGTGTACTCTTCCCCTGGGTTTTTGTTTCCCAGGTGCATTACCTTGCACTTCTTAGCACTGAATCTAAGCTGCCATACATTTGACCATTCCTCTAACCTTGCCAAGTCCCTTCTCATGCTTTCCACCCCACCTTGTGCATCAACTCTGTTGCAGATCTTTGTGTCATCTGCAAAGAGACATACTTTTCCTTCCAGTCCCTCTGCAATATCGCTTATTAAGACATTGAAGAGGACCGGTCCTAATACTGAACCCTGCGGTACCCCACTAGTAACCTCCCTTTCTTCAGAGTGGACTCCATTTACTATTACTCTCTGTGTCCTATTCTCCAGCAAGTTCTTTACCCAGGCTGTCATCTTGGGACCAACTCCCAGGCTGGCTAACTTGTATATTAATCTTTTGTGTGGGACTGTGTCAAATGCCTTGCTAAAGTCTAGGTAGGCCATGTCCACAGCCCCTCCCTGATCTACTACTTTGGTCACCCAGTCAAAGAAATTTATCAGATTTGTCTGGCATGACCTTCCCGCTGTGAATCCATGCTGCCTTGGGTCCTGTGCCGCTCCGGCCTCCAGATACTCGACAGTTCTTTCCTTCAGAAGTGATTCCATCATTTTCCCTATCACTGAGGTTAAACTAACAGGTCTGTAGTTTCCTGCTTCTGCCTTGCTCCCACTTTTGTGAAGGGATCACATCTGCCTCCTGCAGTCCTCGGTACTACCCCATCCTCCCACAATTTGTTAAGAGGGTAGTCAGTGGTATCACTAGTTCTACCCTTAGTTCTTTTTAGAATTCTGGATGAATCCCATCAGGCCCCATTGCTTCGTCCACCTTCAGTTTTAAGAGTTCTTTCAGAACCCTTTCTTCTGTAAATGGGCTGGTATCAACTTCTGTATCCAGAGTGTTTCTACTGTTTGTTTTAGGTACCTCCCCCTCTTCATTTGTAAATACTGAGCAAAAATATTTGTTTAGTATCTCTGCCTTTTCACAGTCATGTGAAAAGGTGCCTCATTTATCAGTCAGGCTTCTTCTGTAATTCTCACCAAAGATGCCTCCCTACTAGGTTGGGGGGCTCACCTAGATCATCTTACAGCTCAGGGAACCTGGTCACACCAGGAGTCCGTTTTACACATAAATCTTCTTGAATTGAGAGCTGTCTTTCTAGCACTTCAGACATTCTCAACTGTTGTTCAAGGCAAAGTGGTGCAGATCAGGACAGACAATACCACAACCACGTGGTACATCAGCAAGCAGGGAGGCACTCTGTCCTTGGTCTTGTGCACAGAGGCCATGAAAGAATGGTCTCTAGCTTATTCCCTTCAGGCTTCCCTGATGGCTGTGCATCTCCCAGGGAAGGACAACATTCTAGCAGATGCTCTCAGCAGGATTTCCCAGGCCACCATGAATGGACCCTGAACCCTCTAGTTCTTCAAGTCATTTTCAAGAGATGGGGCACTCCAGAGATAGATCTCTTTGCAGCCCCAGACAATTATCAACTTCCTCTTTATTGTTGCAGACCACCTCTCTTGGGGTCCTGTCCCTCAGGATGCTCTGTTACTGAATTGGACAAGCAGGTTTCTGTATGCATTTCCTCCCTTTCCTTTGATATTCAGGGTCCTGATTAAGATCAGGTCTCAACCTTGCAAAGTGATTCTGGTGGCTCCAGATTGGGCCAGACAGCCTTGGTATCCTCTACTGTTGTCTCTGTCAGTAACAATCTCCTCACTTCCTCCCAGGGGAGGATTCTGTATCCCAACCGTCAGACTCTCAGGCTCAAAGCCTGGCTCTTGAAGAGTTAGAATATCCAAACTTCATCTTTCCCAATCAGTCTTGGATATTTTAAAGGTTAGCAGGAAACCTACTACTAGAAAGACTTACAACTCCAAATGGAAAAGATTTGGGTTTTGGTGTTCCCATAAGCGTGTCAAGCCAGAGCTGGCTGATATTGCCACTATTTTGGACTATTTGGTGCATCTTAACAGTTTAGGCCTCTGGCCTACTACTCTCAAAGTATATTTGGCAGCTGTGTCCACCTTCCTTTCTGCTGGTAAGGGATCTTCCCTAGCTTCTCATCCAGTTTTCAAGAAATTTTTCAAGGGTTTAGTACATGTTAATCCTCCCTTTAGGGAGCCTAGCCCTTCTTGGGATCTGAATATCTGTATAGCACAGCTTATGTAGCCCGCTTTTGAGCCTTTATCCTCAGCTCAGCTGGCCTGAAATACTTGACTCGACTTGGAAAACTGTATTCCTGGTAGCCATTACCTCTGCCAGGAGAATCAGTAAATTACAGGCTTTATCAGTGGAACCTAATTTCATCTCCTTTCACAGGGATAAGGTGGTCCTTCGCACCAACAGAAAGTTTCTTCCTAAGATGGTATCAGACTTTCATTTAAATCAGTCTGTCATTGCCTATATTTTTCACTGATCATTCCTCCTCTGGGGAGAGAAGATTACACAGTCTTGATATAAAGAGGGCCGTTAGTTACTATGTGGAGCATACTAAGGTCCATAAGGTTCAGTTGTTTCTCACTTATGGAGACGTGAGAAAGGGCAAACCTGCTACCAAGAGAACAATTGCCAGGTGGATTGTCTCCTGTATCCAGTTCTGCTATTCAAAGCTTGGGAAAGAGCCTCCCTCAGGCCTGAGGGCTAATTCTACCAAAGGTACAGCTGCTTCGGTTGTAGCAGCTAGAGATCTACCTTTAGTGGACATCTGTAAAGCAGCCACCTGGAAGTCTGTTCACACATTTACCAAGCATTACTCTCTGGATATTTAGTCACGAAGTGATGCTAAGTTTGGCACGACTGTGCTGCAAATCTTTTTCCCAAAATAGGTTCTGTGACTCCCTCCTCCAAGGGGGTACTGCTTGGTAGTCTACATATAGTCAGAATACAGCAAGGTTTCATGTTGTTTGAAGAACAAATTACTCACCACAGTAAAGTTTCTTCTAATGGAGTCTTGCTGTATTCTGACCTCCCTTCCTGCCTCCCCTCCTGGAACTTAGTAGTTTTGGGATGTGGGTTGGCAGGCACAGTGCTACATCCCATTGGTGTACTTGGCATGCCCTTATCTTATTAAAGGTTTTTTCTGTTTTTTATTATGAATATTTTTGGTTGTTTCACTACCTGCTTATTTTCTTGTTAGGTTCTCTGCTTGAGTCTTTTGACCCTAAAAATCTGTTACTGCCATTTGGCACAAAATTTTAGAAACAATTTCTACCTATTGAATTAGTTAGTTTAGTGCTCGTAAGAATCTGACGGTTGCACTACAGAGTACCAGAGACAGAGGTTTGAAAACCAAGCTCGAGCTCAACGTTCTATGCTTCTGCATAGAGCAAACTCTTTCCTCTCCAGAGCAGTTCAAGTGCTGGGGCTAACTGCATATAGTCAGAATACAGCAAGGCTCCATTAGAAGAAACAACATTACTATGGTGAGTAATTTTTTCTTATTAGTGATATCCCCATAGGGTTTTATGTAGTGCTGCTGTGTACTTTTTATTTGTGCAGGTATATGCTGTTAATTGAGTATTGTAGGTATCTAGCTTTAATTAGTGTGGGTATATTGATGTAATTGAGTAGTGCAGGTATATAGCTTTGATTGAAAGATTAGTCACGGGTATACAGGGAAATAAATCATTGCCTTGTCCATGGGGAACTGTTCCCATCTATGCAATATACATATGGTATTACCTTGGTATAGTTTTGGTTTGTTTAGTGTGTCAGTGTGCTGTTATCATTGTCTCTTTAACTTTTACAGGAGAATCCAGATTTTGATTTACACTTTGACAAGGTGTATAAGTGGGTTGCTAGTAGCATAGTTGAGAAGAACACCTTTATCTCCTGCATTTGGAAATTGAACCAGCGATACCTTCGGAAGAAAATCGACTTTGTCAACGTCAGCTCACAGCTTTTGGAAGGTAAAATGCCAAACTGATGCTGACGTTAAACACATCTCAACATATTTATTTTACATAAAAGAACTAATTATTGTATTACTGATGCACTGTCTCAATATTAGACAAGAACAGAAACCATCATTTCATTTGTGTGTAGATATAGCCAATCTACAGTAGCCTGTCTCCAAATATGCCATTTATTTCTATGAGTGAGTTATGAGAGTTCCACCTCACACGAATGAAAATGCATGGCATGTTTGGAGACAGGACATTGTATGTTCAGTATTTGCTATGTAGTTGTTTTTAAGTTTTACTTTGCTCTTTTAATTTTACCTTTTTTGATGACTCATTTCCCCACCCCGCCAGCCCACCTTCCTACCCACCTAGATGCCTGAGTGTCTGCGTATGTACCTTACTTTGATGATTGATGTTTAGATCTGGCTTGGAAGAACACTGCAGAGATTATTTACAAAAATGGTAACTTTACCAGTTAAATGGTATTTTTTTTTTGTGTGACTGTTGCTTTTGTGTCTGCGAGAGAGAGAGAGAGAGATATGTGTACAGACAAGGTAGCAGGAGTGAAGTTTTCATTTCATACAGTGTGTCATGGTTGGACAGAATCTTGAGGAGATTCCATTGCTGATTGGCTTATGAGAAACTTAAATCACATTGATTTATAGGGGAACGTGATGGTGATATATGCAGTGAAAAATAAATGCCCCAGTTAGAAAATAAATCATGTATTTCCACAATTGGACATTTATTTCCACAGTGGCTCCTTATCCCCTGAACATAACAGATCTATTTGCTAGATTTCAAGTCTACTTTATATTTCTAAACTTGGTAAGAAAAATCTCACCCTGCCATTGGTGCAGCCACATCACATGACTGCATTAATTCTCTAGCGATGAACCCCCTGATATGGGTTATTGCTTAGCGATAGCACCTAAACGTTAGAATTG
The DNA here is from genome assembly GCA_016271365.2 of Neoceratodus forsteri. NCBI lineage: Eukaryota > Metazoa > Chordata > Ceratodontiformes > Ceratodontidae > Neoceratodus > Neoceratodus forsteri. Next base: position 1,622,441,286 of record CM057452.1, read on the forward strand.
AAAAAGTGTTTCTGTCAAAAAAGTGTTTTTTTTGACAGCTCATATCTTGTCGATCTTAAAGGAGAACTGCCTTGAATCTGTTAAGTCTGTGTTTTCCAAAGAAGCTGTGATCTTATTTCAACGTTGGTCCCATAGTGGATGCCGGACTAGTTTGTCCTAGTCCTCCAGCAGTTCGGTGGACTCTGACTGGTCATCTCTTTCCGGGTCAGACCATTCAGAGCCTAGAGGCTGTCCTTCTTCCCCAGATACCAAGGACTACCCCTAGGTTGTTTCCTGACAACCTGTCATTTGTGGATGTTATGGGGCACATCCTGGCCTCTAGTGACTGGGAGACGGAGGACCTGGATCTGGAAGGGCAGAGACTGGCAAAATACCTGAGGCAGAAGGAACCTAATCCTCTTGTGGTTCCTCCATTTGTGGATACATTCCAGGATTTGACAAGGCTCACCTGGAAACACCCATCCACGACTGACCTGTGTTTTCTTCAACTAATAGAGACAGGACATACACTGGAGTTCCTGGGAGACCACCAGGAAACCCTCCGGGGTCCTCTTGTTACCCTTCTTCTAACGTCTCCCTCATTGAAGGGGAAATCCAGGCCTTACTGTAAAAATGGGCAATAGAGCCAGTTCCTCCGGACCAACGAGGAAAGGGATTTTATTCTCACTTTTTCCTCGTTCCCAAAAAGTCTGGGGATCTTTGTCCCATCTTGAATCTCGGCTCCCTCAACATGTACGTCAAGTACAAGAGGTTCAGTATGGTCATTCTTCCGGGACTGATCCCCCTCCTACCCCAGGGAGACTGTCTCTGCTCTCTAGATATGTAGGACGCGTACCTGCACATTTTAGTGTTTTCGCCCCACAGAAGGTACCTGCGCTTCCTCTTCCAGGGGCAACACTACCTGTTCCAGGCTTTACAGTTCGGCCTATCCTCTGCTCCCAGAGTCTTCACTAGGTGCCTAGTGGTGGTGGCTGCAGCTGTCAGAAGACAAGGCCATTTTGTCTTCCCTTACCTAGACAACTGGCTTCTGATGGCACCCACAAAGGGTCAGCTGCTTCGCACTCTCCGAGACACTTTTACCCTCTTCCAAGAATTGGGGATCACCCTAAATCATCCAAAGTCTTCCCCATGGCCCAGCTAGAGACTCCAATTCATTGGGGCGGTCCTCAACGCAGTTCTGGGCAAGGCCTTTCTCCCCAAGAACAGGACAAATCACCTGTGAGGACATGCCTGAATGGTTTCTGCTGTTCCCCACATCCCGGCATGAGTCTGTCTAAGACTCCTAGGCCATGTGGCTGCGACCATACCCACCATTCCTATGGCTCATCACCTCCACATGAGAGTCCCGCAGTGGACACTCAGGGTGCATTGGATCACAATGTACAGACAAACTGTGGCCAAGAGTTCTGGTCTCAGATCAGTTCGTCTGACCCTATCCTTTGGATGGATCCTGACAAGCTATCCAAAGGGGTCCTTTTCCGACAGGAGCCCCGAGGAGTGTCTTGATGATCGACGCCTCGGACCTTGGTTGGGGTGCTCATCTGGGGGACAGACAAACACGGGGTTCCTGGTCCCCAGATGAGCAATACTTGCATATCAATGTCCTGGAGATGAGAGTGGTTCTGAACGCTCTGCAAGCATTTCAGACCGATCTCTCACAGGGCCCTCTCCTCATCCAGTTGGACAACATGTCTGTGGTGTTCTACATCAACAAGCAAGGGGGTATGCATTCCTACCCTCTCTGCAGGGAGGCAGTGAGGGTCTGTTAGTGGGCCCTGGAACTCCACATAGAACTCACTGCTGTTTGTGTTTCAGGCATCCGGAATGTTTTAGCTGACCGCGTAAGCAGGTCTTGGTCCAAGGCACATGAGTGGGAGCGCCTCCAGTCAGTGGCAGAGCAATTGTTCGACAGGTGGGGTCAACCAGAGTTGGACCTCTTCGCGTCTCTACTCAATGCCAAACTGCCCAATTTCTGCTCGCTAGATCCAGGGCTTGGAGTTTTCCGGCAAGACGCATTGTCATTCTGTTGGACAGGGATACATAGATACATAGACCGTGTCGGCAGATAAGGGCCTATGGCCCACCCAGTCTGCCCATTTGAGCTTGTAAGTTCAGTTTGTTTTCCTAGAAGTCTGTTGCCCCTTACCCCTGACCTCCAGAATTCCTTTATGTCTATCCCATGCATTCTTAAATCCCGTGATTGTTTCAGCCCCCACCACTTCCTCTGGCAGGGTGTTCCACTTGTCCACCACCCGTTCTGTGAAGAAATTCTTTCTCATGTTTCCTCTGAATTGTCCTCCTCCAACTTCATCCCATGCCTCTAGTCATGGAACATCTTTTCACTTAAAATATGTTTTCTCGGCACCTTGTTCCTCCTGTAAGATACTTGTATGTCTCTATCATATCCCCTCTCTCCCTCCTCTCCTCCAGGGAGTACACGTTCAGTTCCTTCAACCTGTCTTCATAGGACTTGTGATGCAATCCATGCACCATCTTTGTTGCCCTCCTCTGAACCTTCTCTACCCTGTCTATGTCCTTACGTAGGTATGGTCTCCAGAACTGTACACTGTACTTCAGGTGGGGCCTCACTAGTGTCTTGTATAGCGGATTATGACCTCCTTTCCTGCTGGTGATGCCTCTGCCTATACATCCCAGCATCCTATTTGCTTTACCTGCTGCCTTGTCACACTGTTTCCTACCTTGAGGTCATCAGAGATGACAACCCCAAGATCCTTTCCTGCTTGGTGCATGCTATATCCTCACCCCCAACTGATATATTGTGCCAGGGTTTTGTGCCCCTATATGCATTATCTTGCACTTCTTTGCATTGAATTTCAACTGCCAAACCCTGACCATTCTTCAAGTTTCTGCAGGTCAGCTTCTCATTCTGTCTACACCCTCTGGTGTGTCTACTCTGTTACAGAGCTTTGTGTCATCAGCGAACAGTGAAATTCTGCCTTCTAGGTCCTGCGCAATGTCACTGATGAAGATGTTGAATAGGACCGGTCCCAGCGCTGATCCCTGTGGTACCCCACTGGTCACTCTTCCCTCTGTGGAGTGACAGCCATTTACCACCACCCCCTCTGTGTCCTGCCACCCAGCCAGTTACCTACCCACCACACTACTGTCCTGCCCACACCCATATTCCCCAGTTTGTGTAATAGCCTTCTATGTGGCACAGTGTCAAAGGCCTTGCTGAAGTCCAGATAGGCCATGTCCACTGCCCTCCCTGATCCACCTCCCTAGTCACCCAGTCAAAAAATTCAACGAGGTTGGTCTGACATGACCTCCCCCTGGTGAAACCATGCTGCCTTGGGTCCTGTAGTCCATTGACAACTAGATGTTCCACCAATCTCTCCTTCAGTAGTGCTTCCATGATCTTCCCACTACTGAGGTGAGGCTGATTGGTCTGTAGTTCCCTGCTTCCTCTTTGTTCCCACTTTTGTATAAGGGACTACATCTGCTGTCCTCCAGTCTTTGGGTACCTCCTGTTTCCAGTGATCGGCTAAACAGGATAGCCAGAGTTCAACCACCACCTCTCTTAGTTCTTTAAGGACCTGGGGTGCCCCATCTGCCCCATTGTTTATCAGCTCTTATTACTTCCAGTTCCTTCAGGACCCTTTCTCATATAAGGGACTTGTGTCCATTTCTGCCCATTCTCACCCCTTGTACTCCTTCAGACCCATTACCCTCCTCTTCCTCAGTAAAACTGAGCAGAAATACCTGTTCAATATGTCAAGCTTTACTGTTGTCATCTCACACTTGCCCCCCATCCTCCCCTTCAGTCTCACTATCCCTCCCTTTGTCTTTCTTTTTCACTTATATGTACCTGTAAAAGGTTTGTCCCCTCTACCACTGATTTTGCATTTGTGTTCTTCTGTCATCTGAGCTTTGGCTTCCCTTACTGCCTCTCTGCCTCCTTTGCTTCTCCTGGGTACTTCTCCCTATCCCCTTCTGCCTGTGTCTTTTTGTATTGCGGAATGCCAATCTTTTTGGCTTTCACTTTCTTTGCTACCTCTTTGGAAAACCATAATGGTCTCCTCTTCCTTTTCCTCTTGCTAACCTGCTAATGCATAATTCTGTTGTTCTTGTAATCCCATTTTAAATACTGCCCACTGTTCCTCAACCCTGATTCCTGTCCCATTCCCTTAATGCCTCTTTCAAGTATCTCCCCATTTTCCCAAAGTCTGCCCCTAAAATCCAGGATCGTGTTTTGTGTGGTTTGGTTCTGCTCTTTCTGTGATTTCAAACCACAATGACTGGTGGTCACTGTTTCCCAGGTGCTCCCCACTGTTACCCCATCACACTGTCCCTGTTTGTGAGCACAAGGTCCAGTATTGCCTTCTGCGAGTTGGTTCCATGACCAGTTGCTTGAGGAGGCACCTTGAAGAAGTCCAGGATAAATCTGCTCCTAGTTGATGCTGCTGCTGGGATGCTCCAGTCCACGTCTGGAATATTGATCTCAACCAGTACTACCTCACCCATGTCCGGCCATCCTTTGGATGGCTAGCATCAACTCTATCTGTTTCTTCCTCCTGGGCTGGTGGTCTATAGACCACACCTGTCGGATAGCTGTCCCCATTTTCCTTTCCAGCTTAACCCACAGTATCTCTCCCCCATTTTGTTCCTCCTGGATCTCTGTGGCCCTTATGTCATTTTCACATACAGTGCCACTCCTCCTCCCTTCCTGCCTGCTCTGTCTCTTCTGAATATATTTGCTAGCCAGGTATGGCCATCTCCCAGTCGGGTTATCATTACACCAGGTTTCAGTGATGGCCACAATGTCCAGGTCTGACTGTGCCATGACAGCCTCCAGATCTTCCATCTTGTTGCTAAGGCTCCTGGCATTTGCACACATGGCTTTCCATGATTGACCTCCTAGACTGTTTCACTGTTCTACTCAGCCCTTCCTTGGTTGTCATTTTATCCCTGGTTCTCCTTGCTGTCTGCCTTTCTGTTGAATTTTGCCTTTTCTGCTTATCCACCTCTTGGGGCTAATCTCCATCTTTTGCACTGCTTTTGAGATAGCCACTCCTCTGGTTCACTGGTTCCTCTGCTAGCTGGCGGGGGTGAGCAGTAGATGTGCCCTCCTTGCTGGCCTGCCACCCCCTTTGCTAGTTTAAATGCTTGTCAATGTAGCATTTAAACTTATCATTGAGTGCTTGGATTCCCTCCAGGATGGATGCAGGGCGTCAGGCTAGACAAACCTCCATCCCTCCAGGTGGGTCCCCAGTCACCAATGGATCAAACCCTTCCTCCACAGCACCAGTTCTTCAACCATGAGTTAAAGTTCCTGGTGCATGCACTCTATGCTCTCCCTTGCCTCTCACAGGTAGTACTTCTGAGAAAGTGACAGAAATAGCTACTTACTTGAGACCCCTCCCCAGTTTCCTAAACTCTTCCTGAACTTCCTTTGGCTCCCCATTTGCCAGGTCATTAGTACCTAGGTGGATAATGACATCCAGCTCACCCTCCCGTCTTGCCTTCCCAGTGATCCCCAGGATCTTCCTTCCTTCCATCCCTCCATGCCGTGGCACCTGGTAGGCACCTCACCTCCCGGTCCTCCCCCTCCTGTGTTCCTAGCTGGATCCCTCTTATGATGGAGTCCCCACCAGGATCCTTCCTCCTCCTCTGGGGTCCACTGCTTTCCCGCTGAGGTCACCTCCTTGGCTAAGCTCACATCCTTTCTTTCCACTTCTCTGGGTACCTCTATTTGGTTGTCCTCATTTGCCAGTGTGGCATATGGGTTCTTAGTGGAATAGGATCTGGGATGTGCCTCTGCCTGACTGCTCTAACCCTCCCTGGGCCACTGTCATCCAAGTGCTCTAGTTCTCGGCATCCTGTGAGGCAGTTGCATTGGACTGGGTGGTCCCTGGATAGGGGTGATGGTACTCCTGACCCAGTTTACTTCCGCTCTGAGTCTGGCTACCTCATCCCGCAGTCAGAGATGCATGCAGATAGGGCAGCACCTCAGTGTCAGAAGGTCTGCTGAACATGGCTGCCCACAGCCACTGCATTGCACCACTCCCACATTATACTGCAATTCCACTACTTGTCTGCTACTGAAGCTCTCCTAGTTCCCTTTTTATTAATTTACTGTACTAAAAATCCTGCCACTGATCCTCAGATAGTTTTTTTTTTTTTTTTAAAGAAAAAGAAACCAATAAATAAATGAGTCAAAACACTTGTCGTGCTGAGGGTGGGCTTCTTCCCCCTTATGCCCCTCCTACTTCACACCCCTTACTATAGGGAGGTTTCTTTATGCCTTCCCTTCCTTTCCCATACTTCAGAGGGTACTTCTCAAGCTTCAAGCAGAAGGGGCAGAAATGATTCTCATCATTCCCTTCTGGCCCCATCAGATCTGTTTCCCTCTGCTCCAGCAGCTAGCCTCGGAACCTCTGATCTCTCTTCCTCTGAGCTCGCATTTGCTCTCCCAGGATCAGGGCACCCTAGTTCATCCGGATCTCAAGTCCCTGCATTTGCATGCTTGGCTCCTGCAGACTTGGCGGTCACCACATATGAGGTTTCTCCCAGAGTGGCTGATGTCCTCATGGCAGCAAGGAAGCCTCCATGAGGTCCACCTATGCCATGAAGTGGAAGAGATTCTGTTTATGGGCAGCTGCCTGTCACCTCGACCCCTTATCCTGCCCAGCAAACTCCATTCTTGAGTACCTCCTCTCTCTGTTTTACGCAGGCCTGAGCTATTCCTCTATCAAAGTACATCTTTCTGCCATCTCTGCATACCATGCATCTGTAGAGGGTTAAACCCCTTACTCAGCTGGACGTGTCCCATACCTTCCTATGGGGCATTTTGCATATGAGACCTCCCATTAGGAACCCTGTTCCTTCATGAGACCTCCTCTTTATGTTAGGAAAACTCATGTTTCCCCCTTTTTGAACCAGCCGTGGATTGTGAGCTACACTTTCTTTCTTGGAAAGTGTTTATTTTAAGTTGCAGTTACTTCTGCTCTGAGGATTTTCAAGCTCCACGCTCTGATGTGTAAAGAACCTTATTTGGTTTTCCATAAGGACAAGGTCTCCTTACGAACTAATCCTAAGTTTTTGCCCAAGGTGGTGTCCGAATTTACCTTGAACCAATACATCCACCTGCCTGTGTATTATCCAGAGTACTCTTAACAGGGAGGAAGCAATGTTGCATACTCTGGATGTTCACCGAATGCTTTGTTTTTACTTGAACTGTACCGGTCCTTTAAGGAAGACTGATTAGTTGTTTTTGTTCTTTGCTCCCAAATCAAAGGGAGCACCAGTTACTAAACAAACTTTGTCTAAGTGGCTAGTTAACCATGTAGTTTACTGCTACCAAAAGTATGACGAGCCTTTACTGGGCCCAGTTAAAAGCCATTCCACCAGGAGAGTTGCTACTTCCTTTGCCTTTCTGAGGAACGTTTCCACTGCAGACATTTGCGCAGCAGCCACCTGGAGCTCTGTTCACACATTTGTCAAGCACTACAGCCTGGACATGGCTTCCAGGCATAGGATTGGGTTCGGCCTTGCAGTTCTTCAGGGTCTACTCTCCTAACTCTTGCTGGCTGACTTTGTCACCGCCTCTCATGCTTTTCTGTTTCTTCTCCCTTGATTGCTTGGGGCTCGGTCCTTAAGGTTATTGCCTGCTGGAAGAGCTCTAACTCTAAGTAAGATACTAGTTACTTCAGAACTTACCGTAACAGTAGATCTTTGAGAAGAGCTCTTGCAGCAGGCACTGCTTTCCCTCCCTCTTTCCCCGTTTTTTTTGTTTCTGCCTTTTCTTTGGGCAAGAACTTTCCTGGTTCTCCTTCCATCCTAGACTCCAGGGCTCTGGCAGGAGAACTGAGGTGGGGCTTAGGACCGCCCCTTTTATACCATTGACTGATGTCGGGGCGGCCAAAGTCAGGGGCGGTCCCCTGCTGGAGACTGCTAGCTAGAAGGTTTCCATGGGGTCCTGGCTCCTGCCAGAGTAGTCCTTAAGGTTATTGCCTGCTGCAAGAGCTCTTCTCGAAGCTCTCCTGTTATGGTATGTTCTTGCGTAACTACTTTTCTAATACTGGTTCAAAAATTCTGTTGGAAGCACCCACTGGATTTACTAAAAGGTCAGTAAAGACTGAACAATGGTGGACTGGTAGAACGAGAAGCATTTCTGTCCACCATGTCTCTACCAAGTACCCAGAATGCTCTGGCAGATTTCCTGAGTCAGCCTCAGGCAATGTGACAGGAATGGTAGCTCACTGACTTGGTTGTGGATAGCCCTTTTGAAAAATGGGGTCAGCCAGACATTGACCTGTTTACGTCTCCATATAACGCAAAATGCCACATTTCTGCTCACTGGCTTCAGGGCTTGGAATTTTCTGGTGAGACGCTTTGTGCCTCTTCTGGAAAATGAGGTTTTGTATGCTACCCACATTCCCTCTAAGACAGGGGGTTCTGGTCCAGCAATGGGCCAAATCAGCCATCATGACTCTGGTGGCCCCTTACTGGTTCAGACAAATTTTGTCATCTTTACTCAAGCAACTGGCAGTGGAAACTCCAGTTCCGCTCCCCACTGCGGGCGGAATTTCTGACACAGGACCTGAGTGCTCTGGTACACCAGAATCTTTGATTCTTGCACCTTCATGCCTGGCTGCTAATGACATAAAGCTCTCCTGCTGCAGGGTTTCCCCGATGGCTACAGAAGTTCTGCTGGCAGCTAGAAAGTACACCTATTCACAAAAATGGAAGCGTTTTGCAGTTTGGTGTACTAGGTCTGCCCTCGATCCATTTATGTGTCTCCTAAAGTGCCAGATTACCTCTTGTCCCTTAAGGACCCAGGACTGGGATATTCCTGTATTAAGGCCCACCTTAAAAAGGTGTTGACTTTTCATGCCTTTACAGAGGGCAAAGTGGTGGCCCAGATGGAGGTTTCCTGTAGAGTTCTAAGAGGTATTCTACTTTTGCACTCCCCAAAGATCCGGTGTCAGGGCGGGACTTTAATTTGGTCTTTGAGGCCCTCACTACACCTCCCTTTGAGCCTGCTGCTACTTATGAGCTGCACTTCCTCACTTTGAAGACACATTCCTAGTGGCTAGGACATCTGCTAGACGCTTTTTCAGAATTGCAGGCTCTGGCTGCAGACCCGCCTATTATTGTTCAGAAGGATAGGGTTACATTATGTACTAATCCTTGATTCCTTCGATGGAGTCTGAAAAAAACACTAAATCAGACTGTCAACCTCCCTGTTTATTTTTCATCCCCCATGGACAGTGGGGAGCATTGTTTACACATGCCGGATGTCCGTACAATGCTGCATTGGTACTTGGATCATACAACGGATTGTAGAAAATGCTCGCAACTGTTTGTGGCTTTTACATAGCAATATAGAAACATAGAAATTGATGGCAGATGAGGAACGCTTGTCCCACCCGGTCTGCCCATTTTCCCTGCATACTGTAATACTGTAGACCCTACATGGTCTCTGGCTTTTCTCTCCCTTTCCTAACCAGTAAGGTTCCTTCATGTCTGTCCCATGCATTCTTGAATACTGTTACAGTTTTTGTCCTGACTTCCTACGCTGGGAGGCTGTTCCATGCATCCACCACTCTTTCTGTGAAGAAGTACTTCCTAATATTTCCCCTTAATTTACCACCCTCCAGCTTCATGCTTTTGACCCCTTGTTCTTGAGCATCTTTTTTTCTGAAAAATGCTTTCCTGTTGTACGTTATTTATACCCGTGAGGTATTTGGAAGTCTCTATCATATTCCCCTCTCCCTCCTTTCCTTCAGGGTGTACATATTGAGTTCATTTAGCCTCTCCACATAAGGTTTTTGATGAAGGCCCTTCACCATTTTAATTGCCCTCATCTGGACCACTGCCACTATTCTATGCCCTTCCGAAAATGTGGTCTCCAGAACTGGACGCAGTACTCCAGGTGAGGTCTCACTAATGACTTGTAAAGTGGTATCACCACCTCCCTCTTTCTACTGGTGATACCCCTCCCTATGCACCCTAGCATCCCACTCACTCTCCCCCCACCTTGTCACACTGTTTGGCCATCTTTAAGTCGTCGGATATTACTACCCCCTGGTCTCTTTCCTGCTTGGTGGTCATCGGTACCACTCCACCCATCTTGCTCTCTTCCCTTGGGTTTCTGCGCCCCAGGTGCACGATTTTGGACTTCTTCGCATTAAATCTTAGTTGCCACAGTTTTGGCCATTCCTCAAACTTTCTTAGATCTCTATTAATTCCCACCCCAGTGTCTACCCTATTGCAGATCTTTGTGTCATCTGCAAAAGGCATACCTTCCCTTCTAGCCCCTCTGCAGTGTCACTAATAAAGACTTTAAAGAAGACTGGCCACAGTACTGATCCTTGTGGCACCCCGCTGGTCACCCTTCCTTCCTCGGAATGAACTCCATTTACTACTACCCTCTGTTGCCAATCCCACAACCAGTTTCTTACCTAGTTTACCACCTTTGGACCAACTGCAAAGCTGCCCATCATGTTTCCGAGTCTCCTATGTGGAACAGAGTCAAAGGCCTTACTGAAATCTAGGTATGCCACATCCACAGCTCCACCCTGATTTACTTCCTTGGTCATCCAGTCAAATCTATGAAATTTGTCTGACTTGACCTCCCTGTTGTGAATCCATGCTGCTTCAGATCCTGTAAGTTCCTGGATTGAAGATATTTCACAATCCTTTCCTTCAATAGTGATTCCATTAATTTCCCCACCGAAGTAAATCTGACTGGACTGTAATTTTCAGCCTCCTCCCTGCTGCTTTGTGAACTGGGACTACATCCGCCCTCCTCCAGTCCTCTGGAACCACTCACATCTCCAGTGAGTGGTTGAACAGGACTGTGTCACAGGGTTTTAAATAATTGATTAGCAGTTTTTTTCTTGACAATGCTAACTGTACAGAAAGCATTTACATAGGTTTTCTAGACATGTTATGTTTGTTAAACACAGTGAGGCAAGTACTATGCATTTTCACAATGTTTTAGAACTTTTATGAGCAAAGCGCTATTCAATTTTTAGAGTTAAATAAAACCCTGGTGTCAGAGGTGCAGCCAGCACATCCCTGAGCTCCTTCAGTATCTTTGGGTGCATCCCATCTGGCCTCATTGCCTTGTCCACCTTCAGATTTGCAAGTTCCTTCAGGACTCTCTCCTCTGTAAATGGACTTGTGTCCACCTCCCTTCTTCATTGCCCCTGTCCTCATCCATGGTCCCTCGCCTCCCCCGTGAACACAGACAAAGGTGTTCAGAACGCCTGCTTTTCCTGATCCTTCAGTACACTTCCCCCGTTCCCTCCTTAACCTTACAATCCCTCCTATGGTCTTTCTCCTTTCACTTACATACCTAAAAAAAAATGTCTTGTACCCTACCTTTACTGTCTGGGCTGTTTTTTCCTCCATTTGCACCTTTGCACCCCTGACTGCCTTCCCTGCCTCCCTCTGCTTCTCTGGATACACCCCTATCCTTCTCCCTCTGTGTCTCCTTGTACCTCCTGAATGTTACCTTTTTAGCCCTTGCCTTTCCAGCCACTTCCTTTGAGAACCACAGTGGTCTTCTTTTCCTCTTGCTTTTGCTAACTTGCTTGACACATATATTTGTTTCCTTCACTGTGGCCCCTTTATGTTTCACCCACTGTTCCTTCACTCCACCCAAATCCTCTCCTTCTGCCAGAGCATCCCTGAGGCATTCCCCCATCTTTATAAATTCAGCCCTCCTGAAGTCCAGGACCCTCACCTTGGTGTGGTTCGATTCTGCTACAATTCATATTGAACCACACTGCACAGTGATCGCTGGTCCTCAGATGGCCACCCACCATGACATCAGCAAAACTGTCCCCATTGGTGAATACAGGGTCCAGTATTGTTCCCTCACAGGTGGGCTCTTCCACTAGTTGCATGAGGAACGCTCCCTGCAGTGAGTCCAGGATGTCCCTACTCCTAGCTGAAGCTGCAGCTGGGATGCTCCAGTCTGTATCCGGCAGATTGAAGTCCCCCACCAGCAGCACCTCCCCCTTGTTTGCCATCTTTTGGATGTCTCCCACCAGAACCATATCCATCTCCTCCCCCATTCCCCATGCTGGAGGTCTGTAGAGTGCCCCAATGTGAATAGCTACTCCATTGTCCATCTCAAGGATGACCCACAGTACCCCCCCATGTTTCCTGTATTTCTGTTGCTTTAATGTTATCCCTTACGTAAATTGCCACTCCTCACCTTTCTTACCCACCCTGTTCTTCCTGAACAGAGCATAGTCTGGCATAGCTATATCCTAGTCATAGTTTTCATTGCACCATGACTCAGTAATGGCGACAATGTTCGGATTAGCCTCTGCCATCATGGCCAATAGGTCCGAAATCTTTTTTCCCAGACTTCTAATATTTGCAGACATGGCCTTCCAGATTTTGTTTCCACACTTTCTGTCAGCCTCCCTTTTGCCTACTCTCCTTATCCCCTCTGCCTTCATTCATATCCCTTTTCATTACTATCTTGTTGTCTTTCTGGTTATTTGGTACCCTTGGGGATTTCCCTCCCTTCGGGTCCTCCCTATTGACTTCAGCTTGTGTGGGGGGGGGGCAGCACATGTCACCCTGCTTTCTTTTGCCACCCCCCTCGGCTAGTTTAACTGCTCATTAATGTCGCATTTAAAGTGTTCACTGAGGATTGTGGTTTTCCTTCTGGATGGATGCAGGCCATCTCCCTTATACAGGCCCTTATCCCTCTGGGTGTGGCCCCAGTCCCCAGTGTAGCCAAAACCCTGTTCACTGCACCACTCCTTCAACCATGAGTTGAAGTTCCTGGTATGGAGTACCCTACCCTCCCCCATCCTAGACAGGCAACACCTCAGAAAAGACCACTGAGCATGCTGCTTGCCTAAGACCCCTCCCCAACTCCATGAACTACTCCTGCCCTATCCTCATCCCTAGCCATGTCATCAGTCCCTAGGTGGACAATGACATCCAGCTCTCCCTCCTGTCCTACAGCCCTAGCTATCCCCAAGAGCCACTTTCCATCCTCCTGAGCTGTGGCGCCAGGTAGGCACATAACCTCCCTGTTCTCCCCCTCTTCCTGTTCCCAAGTCCATCTCCCTCACAATGGAGTCCCCCACCAGGAGTTTCTTCCTTCTCCTCTGGGGTCCTCTGCACCTTCCTTGGGGTCTCCACTACTGGAGACCCCCACATCCTCCCTGGTCATTACTGCGTGTGCCTCCATGGGGCAATCCCACCCCACCAGAGTGGCATAGGACTTTTGTAGCGGTACCATATGGGAGATATACCTCTGACCCTCCACCTTCACCCTTCTCGAACCCACAGTAGTCCAGCTAATCCTCCTTCTTGGCTGTCTTTGAAGCAGTGGTGGTGGACTTGGTGGCCCCTGGGTGGGAGAGAAGGCCACCCTAATTGTAGCTAACTCGACCTGGAGTCGAGCAACCTCAGCCCAGAGAGTTGCATGCAGATGGGGCAGTACCACAGTCTCCAGAAAGTTTTCCTAAAAACTGCCGCCCCACAGCCATTGCACTGCACCACTTCCAACATATCTAAATATTACCCTGCCTGTGTTTGGTTTTGCTTACTTGATTAAATCAAACCCTTTGCCACATTTACCCTAGATTGGGTGTTTCCCCTTTTTTTAAATTTGCTTGGCCCTAACTTATTTTAGACTTTTTATTACCCCTATCCTAGATAGAATAGATATATGTACATGGGTAGATTGCTGTGTTGTATAAAGTATCATGCAATACACAGAATGAACATAGCTAGAATTACATGCAACATGGAATAGCAGTATAGCAATATGTAAGCACCCATGTGGTGCGAGCAGCAGACCCAGGACACAGAATCCTTGAGAGGGTCGCGAGGGCCAGGTCACAGATGCCCTCCCCCACCCCCCGAAACCAAGAGCGAGCAGCAGACCCAGGACACAGAATCCTTGAGAGGGTCACGAGGGCCAGGTCACAGACACCCTTCCCCACCCCCAAAACCAAGATCGAGCAGCAGACCCAGGACACAGAATCCTTGAGAGGGTCGCGAGGGCCAGGTCACAGATGCCCTCCCCCACCCCCGAAACCAAAAGCAAGCAGGTACGGAGCACACACGGGCGCAGTTAGACATAGGACTGAGCTGCATTGCTGGACTATTGTTTGCTTTGGCGCCCTTTTCTCTGAGAAATATTTATATCGGCTCTATTTCAACTCTGTTTACCTGTTAGCTGGACTTTAAAGGTAGTGTTTAGATGCTATCCTGCTTGAGCCTAAGGGAATGATTTAGTGCCTAAATATGTGTCTAAGGGGTTTAAAAGGGAATGTTTTCTTGCCTTAACATAACACATTATCCCAATAGCTGAAACTGTACCTAAGGAGTTTAAAAGGGAACGTTTTTGTCTACTGCCTTAGTGTAAAAAAAAAAAAAAATGCAAAAAAAATCACAGCTTGAGACTCCTCCCCCGCAGCACTGTATAAACTGACTGTTACCTGCTTCTCCAACAGCAGACCCAGGACACAGAATCCTTGAGAGGGTCGCGAGGGCCAGGTCACAGAAGCCCTCCCCCACCCACCGAAACCAAGAGCGAGCAGGTACGGAGCACACGCGGGCACAGTTAGACACAGGACTGAGCTGCATTGCTGGATTATTGTTTGCCCCGCTGACGCTCTGCGTCGGCTCCCCACCGCCCCCACCACCCTTGGTTGACTCGCCTTTATATAGGGCTGAACAGTGCAAAGCTGAGGCTAAGGCTGAATGTGAACCAATCAGCCTACTTTGCCATTAGCAGCCCATAACACCTCACCACTTGAGGCAGTATTATATATTTTCCTAAGCTTGTATTTTATGTCCTTGATTCCCTGTCAGTTCTTTACCCTCCTCACCTTAAAATTTACTCTTGTTTCTGTCTAAATCTTTCTCTCCCTCACACTCACCCCTAACAACCTCCATCCTGCACTGCCAGAGACAGTTCCCCCTCTGCCTTTCAACTCCTGGCAGCAGCCCAACAAATAAAGAATGCTTATCCTTTTCCTCGCTACTGTCATCCTCCTCCAGGGTCACTCAGGTCCCTTGTCCCTGACTCACCCCCCTGGCACCCCTGCGACACAACACCGGCTCCTACCTACTCTCCCAGTCACGGTAACTCCACAGCACCCCCCTCCCACTCATCGCCCACCTCCCTCCTCTCAATACCACTTCCCATGTCCCATTGCTTTCCTCACCTACCCTACCCTCGTCTCCGTGGCCATCCCCTGCACAGGTGGCGCCTCACCTACAAAACTACATGCCAACACCTACAAACAGAGAGTACTGGCCCTCCTCAGAATCCTCACTCTCCTACTCCTTATGTCAGGCAATGTCCACCCTAATCCTGGCCCCATCTCAGCCTGTCCTGACACCTCACGCTATGGGCTAGTTATAGCTGTGATGAATATCTGCAGCGTACCCAATAAAATAGCACAGTTGCAATGCTGGATACAGCTGCTTCAACCTGATGTGCTAGCCCTCACTGAGACCTGACTGTCAAAGAAGGTCCCGGACTCCGTGATCACACTCCCTAGCTTCACCCCCTATAGAGCTGACAGACTCGGCAAACGGGGTGGGGGGTGTGCTCTCTACGTTCGAGACTCACTGCTATGCCATCGCCTTCCAGCACCCTCCCTGAACCATGGGGCTCAGGCTATGACACTAAAATTCACACCAGACCCTGCCAGAGCCCCAGTAACCATTACGGTAGTTTACATTCCGCCACGGAACCAAGCTGCAGCTTTTCAATCTCTGGCCGACTATATCGCCAGCTTCCCACCCAAACCAGAGCACATTATCCTGGGGGACTGTAATGTGAACTGGTTGTCAAGCTCAGCCTCCTCGATAAAAGACACACTCTCAGCGCTAGACCTCTCTCAATTAGTTAACCAGCCAACCAGGGTAAATCCTAGAAATGGCTCTAGCACCCTAATCGACCTCCTACTCATCAATCACCCTACCAGAATCACAAACCTAATGGTACTCTCAGACTCTCTAAGCGATCACTCGCCCATCCTCTTCACCTGGTCATGTCTACAGCAACTGCCCCAACCAAGCAATTATACCTGACGATGTTTACAACCTGGTGGTCTCAGTAAGCTAAGGAGATATCTGGCCCAGTGTGATTGGTCCCCCATCATATGCGCCCCATCCATAGATGTAGCCCTTGACTATTTCACCCACACATTCAACACTGCGTGTGATACATTTGCCCCGCTCACTAAGGTTAAAAAAAAAAAGCGAAACTTCCCCTGGATCACACCTGCACTGATCCAACAACTAAAGAACCGTGATGACCTCTGGCACAAAGCAGTTGCCTCTGGTGTTATGGCAGACAGGATAGACTATAAAATGGCTCGCAACAAGTGTACCTGGGCTATCAGAATGGCCAAATCTGTCTACTACAAATCCACCCTGGCCTCTTCCTGGGGAAATGCTAGGTTATTCTGGGACAACCTAAAGGAACTGAACGGAAAATCCAGGATGCCTCCCCCCGCCCAACTAACTGTCAACAATATTACTACCTCGGACCCATTCACCATTGCCAGCAGGCTAAATGCAGCATTTTCTGATCTTAGCACAGTACTCCCCAACAACTTTTTCAATCCCGCACCTATGACTCCGGAACCGAGCAATACCTACCCCCTTCTACCTCAGGGTTGTTGCTATGAAGGAAGCAAGAACATACCTTACAAAAGCCCTAGGGGGATCAAACTATTGCAAAGACTCATTTGACATGAGAATCCTTAACTTGGTGCTGGACTCTGTTCTCTCCCCTCTAACTGAGCTCCTTAACTTCTCTCTATGCCTCGGTCAGTTCCCTGCCGACTAGAAGGTGGCCACCATCACACCAGTACTAAAGGTGGCGACCCCACCATACCCAATAATTACAGGCCCATCTCCATATTTCCTCCTCTCCCGAAAGCCCTGGAAAAAATCATTGCCACTCAACTCACTGACTACCTGCTCATGCATAACATCCTATGTAAGGAACAACATGGTTTTAGAGCTGGTCACTGCACTCACAGAGTTCTCCAACTCGCTGCACACTGCCCTAGATAACAAGCTCCTAATGGGAGCTGTTTTTATAGACCTGTCAAAAGCGTTTGACACAGTCTCCCACTCCCTGCTCCTAAATGCTCTTCGCCACACTGGCCTGTCCCCAGGTCCCATTGCTTGGCTCACAAGCTACCTCGCAGATAGGTCTCAATGTGTGAAGATAAACGGCACCCTCTCACCCACTCTTCCGGTCTGCTCTGGTGTCTCCCAGGGCTCCATCCTTGGCCCATTGCTGTTCTGTACCTTCCTGAATACCCTGCCCAAGTCCTTTCCATGTAACCTTTTGCTCTACGCAGATGAAGCAGTGATGTATGCCTCCCACTCAGATCCCATAACCCTCCAATCCTCCCTGCAACTTGCTTTCAACCACGTTGAAAACTGGTTCACAGACCACAGACTTGTGGTCAATATAAAAAAGACGAAATCGATGCTCTTTTCCCATCGCCAGAGTAAGGACTACAATACCATAGAAACATAGACTTTGACATCAGATAAGGACCACTTGGCCCACCCAGTCTGCCCATTTCCCTTCCTATTGGATAAGCTGCAGAGTCTAGTTAACCAACAGCCTACTTCCTGCAACCCCCCACTACAATTGCCTTATGTCTGTCCCATGCATGTTTGAATTCCCCCACTGTTTTAGACCCAACAACCTCCCCAGGAAGGCGGTTCCATGCATCCACCACTTTTCCGTGGAAAAAAATGTCTCACATTACCCTTGAGCCGTCCCCTCTATCTTTAAATTGTGCCCCTTGTTCTTACACATCTCTTTTTCTGAAGATGCTACCCTCCTGGACTTTGTTGATTCCTTGAGGTACTTAAAAGTTTCTATCATGTCCCCTGTCCCTCCTTTTCATCAGGGTATACATATTAAGCTCTCTGTCTCTCTTCATATGGTTTCTGATGCAGACCCTGCACCATTTAGTTGCTCTCCTCTGGACTGCTTCCATCCTGTCTATGTCCTTGCGTAGATGGGGTCTCCAAAACTGCACACAGTATTCCAGATGGGGTCTCACCAACTGTCTGTACAGAGGGATAATCCCTTCCCTTTTTCTACTTGTAATGCCCCGTCCTATGCATCCCTGTATCCCCCTGGCTCTCCTTACTGACTTCTCACATTGCTTACCCACCTTTAGGTCATCTGATATGACTACCCCCAAGTCCCTTTCCATTTTTGTTGTTATTAGTACCTCCCCTGCTATTGTGTACTCTTCTCCTGGGTTTTTGTTTCCCAGGTGCATTACTTTGCACTTCTTTGCATTGAATCTAAGTTGCCATATGTCTGACCATTCCTCCAACCTTGCCAAGTCCCTTCTCATCCTTTCTACCTCCCCTTGTGTATCAACTCTGTTACAGATCTTTGTGTCATCTGCAAAGAGGCATACCTTTCCCTCTAGACCCTCTGCAATGTCACCTATAAAGATGTTAAAGAGGACTGGACCCAGTACTGAGCCCTGAGGTACTCCACTAGCGACCCCCCTTTCTTTGGAGTGTGTTCCATTCACTATTACCTTCTGTGTCCTGTTGTGCAGCCAATTTGCTACCCAGTCTACCACCCTGGAACCCACTCCCAGGCTGGCTAACTTGATTATTAGTCTTTTGAGCGGGACTGTGTCAAATGCCTTGCTAAAGTCTAAGTAGGCCATATCCACAGCCCGTCCCTGGTCTGTTACTTTGGTCACCCAGTCAAAGAAATCAATTAGTTTCGTCTGACATGTCCTTCCTGCTGTAAATCCATGCTGCTTTGGGTCCTGTACCCCGCTGGCCTCTAGGTACGCAACAATTCTTTCTTTCAAGTGATTCCATCATTTTCCCTACCACTGAGGTCAAACTTACAGGTCTGTAATTTCCTGCTTCTGCCTTGCTCCCACTTTTGTGAAGGGGAATCACATCTGCCCTCCTCCAGTCCTCGGGTTCCACCCCATCCTCCCATGATTTGTTAAAAAGTGTGGTCAATGATGTCACTAGGTCCTCCCTTAGTTCTTTTAGGATTCTGGGGTGAATCCCGTCAGGTCCCATTGTTTTGTCCACCTTGCATTTTAGGAGTTCTTTCAGGACTGTTTCTTCTGTAAATGGACTGGTGTCAACCCCCCCTACCCAGAGTGCTTCTATTGTCTGGTTTATGTAACTCCTCCTCATCTTCTTTTGTGAATACTGAGCAAAAGTATTCATTCAGTATCTCTGTCTTTTCACTGTCTCCCTCTGCCCCCCTTCCCTCTCCTTTATTAATCTTCACTATTCCTCCCTTAACCTTTCTATGCTCCCTAATGTACCTATAAAAGGTTTTATCCCCCTTCTTAACTGAATTGGCTATTTTCCCTCAGTTTGGGCCTTTGCTATTCTGACTGCCTTCCCCACTTCTTTCTGCTTTAATTGATACAGTTCCCTGTCGTGCTTCTTTTGTGATTCCTTATATTTTATGAATGCAGCCTTTTTCTCCTTAACCTTCCCTGCCACCTCTTTTGAGAACCATAGTGGTTTTTTACTCCGCTTTGTTTTCTTTATTTGTTTCACACAGAGGCTTGTTGCCTCTATGATAGCAGTTTTGATTTTTCTCCATTGTTCTTCCACCCTCCTTTTGGCCATTTGCTAGTGCATTCCTCAGGTATTCACCCATTTTGCCAAAGTCGGCCCTTCTAAAGTCCAGTATCCTTGTTTTTGTATGGCTTGTCTCCATGGTTGTGCTTATTGTGAAGCACACTGTGCAGTGGTCACTTGTTCCCAGATGTCTACTGACTTCTAAATTTGTGATCCTCTCTCCATTTGAGAGTACCAGGTCTAGTATTGCTCCCTTCCGAGTGGGTTCCAACACTAGCTGTCTAAGGCCTGTCCCCTGCAGGGCATCGAGAATGACCCTGCTCTTCGATGTGGCTGCAGTACGTGTCATCCAGATAACATCTGGCATATTCAGGTCCCCCATCAACAGTGTCTCCCCTTTTTCAGCCATTTTGAGAATGTCCTCCATCATTTTCTTGTCCGTTTCCTCCCCTTGAGACGGGGGTCTGTATACAACCCCTGTGCGGATTGTGATGCCATTCCTTGTCTCCAAGGTGACCCAGAGTGCCTCTTGTCCTCCCCCTTTACTTTTTAGTTCTGTAGCTTTGATCCCTTCCCTTATGTATAGAGCTACTCCACCTCCTCTTTTACCCTCCCTGTCCCTTCTGTAGACTGTGTCCCCGGTATGTTGACATCCCAGTCATGGTTCTCCGTGTACCATGTTTCCGTGACTGCCACAATATCCAATTTTTCATCTTCCATCAGGGCTACTAGCTCAGGAAGCTTGTTTCCCAGACTATGGGCATTGGTACTCATTGCCCTCCATTTAATGTTGGCTTTATCCTTTTCCCCCATCCCTGCTCTTATTGCCCTTGTCTATTTTTCCATTTACCCCTGTCCTGCCCTCTGTTGAGCTCTGTACCTCAGTGTTTACCTTACTACCTGCCATGTTTTGTGGGGGGAGGCTTGAAATTTCCTGCCTCTTATCAGCACCTCCCCCCTTGGCTAGTTTAAAAGCTTGCCAAGGAAGCATTTAAACTTGTCACTTAGGAGCTTGGTTCCCTTCGTGGACAGATGCAGACCATCATGCCAGTATAGACCTTCATCTCTCCAGGTGTACCCCCAGTCCCCAATGAAGCCAAAGCCCTGTGCTCTGCACCAGTTTTGCAACCATTTATTAAACTGCATGGTGTGCAGTACCCTAGCCTCACCCCTGCCATGGACTGGCAGCACCTCTGAGAAAGTAACCGTGTTTGCTACCTGTCTGAGGCCCCTCCCCAACTCCACAAATTCATCCTGCACTGCACTGATTCCATGCCTAGCTAGGTCATTTGTCCCAGGGTGGACAATGATATCTAGTTCCCTCTCCTGTGATGCTGCTTCTGCAATCGTGAGGATTCGCTTCTTGTCCCTCCAAGCCATGGCACCAGGCAGGCACCTTACTTCAGTTTGCTCTCCCTTCCCTAGTTCTAACCCCCTAACAATTGAGTCCCCTATCAGAAGCCGTTTCCTTCCCCTGTGGCGTCCCTTGCCACTTCTTGGTCTCCACTGAGGGTGCCATCATAGAGGAACCTTGCTCTGCCAGACTGGCGTATGATTTGTGTAGAGGTGCAGCTAGGGGGCTTTGCCTCTGTTCCACCACCCGCACCCTCCCAGAACCCACTGTGGTCCAACTGCTCTTCATACTTGGCAACCTCTGAGGCTGTGGTTGTGGCAGTGGTGCTCTTTGGGTGGGGGAGGCCTCCTTAGTCCTTGCCAGTTCAGCCTGGAGGTGGGCAGTCTCCTCCCTCAGAGCTGACAATTGCCTGCAAATAGGACAGCAACACAGTTTCCAGAATGTCTCCCGGAAAACTGCTGCCCCACAGCCAGTGCATTGCACCACTCCCCACATGTCCCTCTCCCTTATAATATACAACATGTAATATATATAATTTTCTTTTTTTTAGTGGTGTGTACTTACCCTTTATGCACTGTGATGGGTTATTAAGAATATGACAGTTCTGCCCTAAGACCTGTTGAGGAAGTGATGTCAGAACTTTGGCTATAAATGAAATGCCATGCCGGGGGCGGTTGGGTAGTCCACAACCACAGGTGACTGTTAGAAACAATCAAATACACCACTGCTCCACCACCCTGGTGAGTACTGCTCTTTGTAGTAATTCAGCTAACCTCCAGTAACTTATTTAAAAATAGTTTTAACTATCACAAAATCCTACGCACCAGTAAATTATTTAAAAATATTTTCTGTCCCAAAATCCTAGTAGTCAATCCAGCTACCCCAAGGGACAACCAAAATGCAGTATTCAAACCCTTGTGAAGTTATTTCCAAGATAAGCAGAGTTTGCAAGCTCCTTTTTCAACTCCTCAGCCACCTGTAAATTATTTCAAAATAGTTTCTGTCAGAAAATCCTAGTAGACAATCTAGCTACCTCCAAGGGTCTACCCAAATGCAGTATTTAAATCCTTCTGAAGTAACTCACAAGATAAACAGTGTTAAAAAGCAATTACCAAGGGTAGTTAGTTTCACCTCCCACAGAATTGAGCAAAAGTGCACGTTGTTGCAGATATCAAGTGCAATATAGAATTTCTCACACAGCTCACAGCTGAATAAAGAAGTAGTGTCCTTCCAGGTCAAGAAGATGTGCTTTCCCAGATAGCTATCTTCTCCAAATCCCTCCTCCCTCTTGAACAGGTCCGCACCTATAAATATCTAGGCATTATCTTCAATCCTAATCTATCATTCCATCAACATATTAGTAATCTCTCCTCTGCCATAAATATATGTGCAGGACTACTGTACCAGCACAAAGCCTGCATAACACCAGAGGCCCTACACATTGCCATTACCTCCTTTGTTCTCTCCCTTGTTGACTGTGGGCTAGCCATCTACTTGGCCGCTGACCAAACTGTACTACATAAAATCTATCTAGCCATTAATAAAGTCTGTAGGCTCCTTGCTGGAGTGGATAAGCGCACCCACTGCTGTACCCTGTGTGCTGTAACAAATATCCTCACCTTAGACGAAAGAATGTTATCATACATGTCTCCTCACTAAGAAAATACAGCTAGGCCTTAGCCCCACTGGTGTCTCAGCCACCCTCAGCACTGCACATACCTCAGCAAACACCCGCGCAGCAAATAAAGTAATGTGGGCTGTTCCCAGGGTTTCAACCACCCTGACACAACGGTCTTTCCTCTACAGAGCACCATCCTGGTACAATGAACTCCCCCATACCATCACCACTTTACCCAGACTTGGCCCCTTCAAAACAGCCCTTAAAAATCCCAAAATCTCCGTCCGTCGCTGCCACTGTTCCTAAAATGTACTAGAATCTGGATACGGATGGCGTACCTCTAGGTGATAGTGACAATGTTGGCAACCCGACGGCTTGTACCATCCATTAGCATGTAGGCCGTACCATAATACTGATTTTACTGTTTGTTGCAGTTCGCTAGCTCCCTGAGGGCCTGTATAGCTACCTTACTGTATAGGACTAAAAGCCATACCATAATCCTGATTGTACTGCTTGTTGTAGTTCACAAGCTCCTTCTAGGTGTGTATAGCTACCTTACTGTATAGGACAAAAAGCACAATTCATGTCTTGTTGTATACTGCCTACCACTCGTACACTGAAGATATCCCACTGTAATATTGTATAAGTACTGCTTATTGTTCCCACATTAAGGTTATCAATACTTCGATAGATGTTTTGGGCCTCCTTCCTCCCATGTGACTTAGTTATGTTTTTCTACCCCCACCCCCAACATAAGTTTCCATACCTCCCAACACGAAATACAGCATTTTTGATTTTAGTTATCTGGTTGATCTGCCATTTGTGCTGTATTTTAAACTAGTACTTTCACTTTTTGTTCTGGAATGTAGCAAGGTTTTCTATTGCCAGATAGAGGTTTTGGACTGTGTCCCTCCCAGGTTACTTAGTTATGTTTTACTCCCCCCTCCCCTTCAACGCTCCATACCCCCAACACAAAATAATCATTTTTATTTTAGTTATCTGGTTGATCCTGCAATTTGTGCCATGTTTCAAACTAGCAGTTTTGCTTTTCTAGTGATTATGTAGTGTGGCCAAGTGGTGCCAGTGATGTGGTGGCAGAGAGTGAAGTTAAGGCACTGTGTACCAAGAACATTTAGAAGCTGTGCGCGTTTCCATAATCCTGCTTACTTTTGTTTAAAAGAAGCCGCTGACCGTGGAGAGCTGAGAGCGAGCGAGTCGGTGGCTTCAGAATAGTAGATGCAAGCCTGAGCGAGTGTTGCTATAGCAACGCTCGCTCGAGCTTGTGTCTACTATTCTGAAGCCCCCGACTCACTCCCTCTCCTCCCTCCACATTGGCAACTTGTTTCACACTACATAATCACTGGAAAAGTGAAACTGATACTTAAGAGGGCACTAGTCATTTCTCTGCAGTCAGTGGATGCTTTTCCAGAAAAGCGAGCACGATTATAAAAAAAAATACAGTTTTCTAAGTTTGTTTCCAGTCCAGAGTGCCTTAATTTAAATCAGTGCCGCCATATAATTTATACCACTCGGTCACACTCCATAACAACATGAACAGCTCGAAAAGTGATAGTTTAAAAGACAACACAAATGGCAGGATCAACCAGTTAAGTTACAATATGACGTATAGGAACATGGGGTTGATAGTATGACATATAAGAACATGGCGATATCCGTGAATATCACCACTGCCTGGCTCAGATACTACTTTGTATCCCTGCATTTATCCCAAAACATATGTTGGATAAATATATGTGTGTAAAATATATATATATATATATGTATGTATAGTTTCAAAAAATGACGTTAATGCAGAGATTAGGGTTGTAAAAACGTAAAGCGTAGTAAGACAGGAAATGAAAAAACCTTAGGGATTTGGGTGTCTGGAGTATTGGCGAATCAGTGGTGGGGTCTTACTCAGTGTTGTCAACCCTAATGCCCACCCCAACCCAGGATCAGACAAGGTCAAATGTGTACGGGCCCTACTGGAAGAAAGCTCTGACAGATTATGTTGGCCATACTGTATCACTATGCGGCACTAGGTTGGAGCTGTATCTTGTGCTTCAGACAGGAGGCTATGGGCTGGTGGGGGAGGGATTAGGGTTGACAAACCCAAGTAAGACCCCACCACTGATTCGCCAATACTCCGGAGACCCAAATCCCTAATGGTTTTTTTCATTTCACGTCTTTCTACGTTTTGTGTTTTTTACAACCCTAATCTCTTCATTAACGTAGCTTTTTGCAACTAATTTTCCTTCTTTTTGTGATAGTGGTATCCTCATTTACGCAGGTCCCTTTGGGATTCTTTTTGTTTTTCAATATTTTGACCCCAAACTTTCAACATATTCTTATGACCCCACTTTATAAATCCCATAGTTGAAAATTTTCAAATCTGTGCTGAAATGCCATTCCATGCCACAGGTGTGAAAACACATGTCTGACAGGATGTGAAAAATAACAGCAGTGCTGTTCATCAGGTGATACTAAAAATTAGGTATGTTGAAAATCTGGAGTCAAAATATTGTAAATTACCAAAGTTATGCGTCTGCGTAGAAACTGTGCAACACATGCTCGAAATGCGCTCATTTTTAGGAATTTTTTTACCAGATTTTCAACATGGCCTTTTTGGGACCCCACCTCAACACTGGCACTGTCATTTCATTAATCTGTCCCAAAAGGTGATTCCGCACAGCAACTACACCATTCTATGCCACAGGTGCAAAAACACGCTTCGGGCAGGATATGAGAAATGATAGCTGTATTATTCATGAGGTGGTGTGAAAAAATGGGCATGTTGAAAATCTGGAGGGAAAATATTGTAAATTACCAAAGTTATGTGCCTGCATAGAAACTGCGCAACTCACGCTCATAATGCAGCCATTTTTGGGAATTTTTTCACCATATTTTCAACAGCGGCTTTTTGGGACCCCACCTCATGAACACTGGTACTGTCATTTTATTAATCAGTCTGGAAATGTGATTCTGTGCCGTGACTGCTAAATCACCTTCCGGAACCAGTTAACGAAATGACCGTGTCAGTGCTCATGAGGTGTGGTCCCCAAAAGCGCATGTTGAAAATTTGGTGAAAAAATACCTAACAATGATGAATATATCAACATAAGTTGAAAATGCCATTGAAATACACTTACCTTGATTCCTCATTTTGTGGTTTGGCTTTGAAGAGTGCAAACGTGTCCCGGTCCAGAGAAGATTGCATCGGCTAACCTCCAGAGATAAGTATAGGGTAAAGGAGGGTGTGGTATGCTGGGTGCTTAGTGGGAGGGTCATGATGGGGGGAAGGGGACAACGAGGGACCGTTTTCTTTTTTTCAGGTGTGACCTGGGAGGAAGTTAAGTGACTTGCTCATGGTCACACAGTATGCAAGTGGAGGCTGTGGGATTCAAACCCAGGTCTCCAGGTTTGCAGCTCAGAGCCTTAAACCACTGCGCTGTACTGCCTCAAGACAGATTATATGATGGTTTATTTAATAAACTGTTTGTGGACACTGGGGTTGGGCTTCCCAAATGTCCTACACTGCTGGTCGGCAACCATTTATTAAACAACTTGGGGGGGGGGGAGTCCGGCACCGGAGGGCATTAAAGGGAGAAGCCCCAGTGAGAATGGAGCAGTCTGAAGACGCCAGATGGCTGCCTAAATAGCTTCACACATCTCCTGAGCACTGGCAGTTACAGCGGCAGCCTGCACTATATGACGCAGCTGTGTCATATAGTACTTCCATTATACGACACAGCTGTCTTTAATAAATAACAGCTGTATTGTATAGTACTTGCACTAAACGACACAGCTGTCTTTAATAAATAACAGCAGTGTCGTATAGTACATGTGCATTATTGATGCTGTAAGTCTGGATGCCTATAGTCTGCCTTCATGAAGTGCCAGGCTGCATCTGTCTGCATAGGGGAAAAACAAGTGAGACTGTCGCATAGACATCAGGAATACCAGCATTGCTGTATGCAGGTGATTCTCTGACTGTGCAGGGAGTACAGAAACAAGAACTGCAGCCAGAGTACAGACACTGGGATGCCCCTAAACAGACCATGGCACTGAACACCACCTAAATAACAAGCATTACCATTCGTTGTGGCCAAGTCTGTTCACAGTGCTGTACTCCAAATTATCGGGGATGTTGCTAATGCTGCCTACGCTGCTCACCACATTGATGTCACTGCTGTGGGAAGGTTCACCCCTGTAGGGGTCCAGTACACCAAGACTGGTATTACCGGCGCTGTGTCAGTGTCCGAATAATTGTCACTGGAGGACAAACAAATACTCTCCTCCTCAGATGCAGAATACTCACTAGCTGTCATTGTCGATTTAACTGGGAACAGCTGTGACATAGAAACAAACTAGCCGCTCATTATATAGCCGCGATCCCCCTGTGGTGATGTAGCACATGTAATTAGTGGCAAAGGTCACCTGATACTACATTGAGTAAACAAACAGACACTTCCGGTTCGGGAAGACAAAACAACTTTTTTTTTTTTTGTTTGTTTTTTTTTGTTTTGAAAGATCAGGCTTTGCTGCAGTATGCTGAGAGCTTGCAAATGATGCGGTCACAATGGGAAACTTGGTAAGTCACTTTAATGATAAAATGTATTGTGAAATGGGTCAATTATCACAGTCATTTCTCTGATTTTTAAGCCACCAGTTAAAATAAATATTACAATAAAAGCAAACATATTTAAAAGAAAAATAAAGCTTACAGTTGTATGATGTCTTTGGCGGTTTGGAGATGGTTGCCCTATAATGTAATTGGTAGTTTTTGGACTGTAGGAGACAGCTGTGTTTTATAGTGCAACAAACACCAAGTACATTATACGGCAGTAAGGGTTGCACTATATGACTCCGCTGTCATTTGTTAAAGGCAGCACCATGTGCGGCCAGTGGCGCAGAGGAGCTGAAGCACTGGCGCCTTACCTCAAACCATGCCGGTGACCCTGGTTCGGGAACGAACTCAGGGCGCCGGCGTTTGGCAGGGGGAGGATAGGATCGAGCATCTGAAGAACTGTTCTATCCTGGAGTGAGTTTGGGGATGGCCTCACTCGGCAGCAGCCCCCAGTGGAGACTGGAGGCACTACACGAGCAGTGCAATGGGGAATCTAGAAAACCGGAAATACCGCTCGGCTGCTGGATGACGGCTCTCTGTTCCCCGACACCTCTGGTGCCTTCCGTGAGCCTCCTCCTCAGCAGCGTCCCTGGGCCCTATTGAGAGTGCGCTGGGCTGCCCCCCGGTGCCTTCCCTCTCGGAGGAGAGGAACCCACCGAGCGAAGGGTTACATCTGGGATATCCCAGGGACTGGCTGTGATATGAGGGATCGGAGACGCTCGAGTAAGGTCAGTGGGGTTAGGAGGGAATTGAGGAGCCTGAAGGAGTGGGGGTCACCGGAGCACGACAGGGGGAATAAACAGCTAATACAAAAAAAAAAAAAAAAAGAGCTGTGTCATATAGTGCAACCAGCTCCAAACCGCCAAATACATTGTACGGCAGTAAGCTTGATTCCTCAGTTCACGGTTGGGCTTTGAAGTGTGTGGACCTGTCCCAGTCCACAGAAGATGACTGCATATGACCTCCAGAGGCAAGTATTGGGTAAGGGGTGGGAGGTGGGTGCTCAGTGGGAGGGTCGGCCTGGGGGGAGGGGAAAGGTGGCAACAATGAAGGATTGTTTTCTTTATTTCAGGTTTAAATAAAAATAAAACAAAAGACGTTGGGGGACGGTTTTCTTTTTTGCAGGTATACATATCAAATCTATCTGTTTCGGGACACTGGGGGTGAGCTCCCCAGTGTCCCCCTCTGCTGGTGGGGGGTGAATTACGTTAAACAACAAGCTGGGGGGCAGTCATAAAATTAATAAATGAATAAATAATTAAATACACTGCTACCGGGGATTGGGGGCGCCCCCGGTGTGCAGATACAATTGAAGGCACAGCACAGTCAGGATGACAGGGCTACAATGACAGTAGCCCTGTCCCTGACCTGTGAGTGGTGACAGCAGCAGGGCTTGCACTATACAGCAGAGCTGTTGTTTATTAAAGACAGCTGTGTCGTATAGTGCAAACTGCTGCTTTCACAAAAGTTTAGTTATGAATAGAATGTTCATTTTTGAACTGCACATGCACAGAAGTGGAACATTTTTATTAAATATTTTAAAAACTACCTACCTGAGGAACCTAAAAACCACACACATTGGACCAACCTCTATCAAACCTGAAAGTTTCAGGTTTCAAAGGCTCCTATTTTTTAAGTTAGTGGGTGGCAAAAAAGTCTTACAATTTTCAAAAAAGAAGACTCTTTTGTTTTTTTGCCGCTCTGTAATTTTGACTCCCTGAACCAATATACATGAAATTTATAGGATCAAGAGATCCTGACACAGAGGCTGCGCTTTCCAAATTTCATGTAAATCAGTTGAACGGGGGCAAAGTTATTAAGGTGCAAAAATTTGAGTTTAACATAGAAGTGCTTATGCAACCCTAATATACAGGCATGGCTGTGCCTGTATAAAATATATATTATAGTGGCATGGTAGCACCACTGTAGTTAGGGTTGAGTAGGCAGTTTAATGTTAAACCTCAAATTTTGCACTTAAATAACTTTGCAACCGTTCAGCGGATTTGCACGGTCCCGTGGGGTAGATCCCTTGATGTACTAAGTTTCGTTTCGATCAGATTTCGTGTTACGAATAGTGAAAAAACAGTAAAAGTCACTTTTTTTCACCTTTTATTGGCTGTTTTTTCCTCATCACGCTGCAGCCACACCGTTTGGAATTTAGGTCTAAAATTTTCAGGGTAGAAAGAGCTTTCCTCAAAGAACAGGTCAGCATTGGTTTGGTGAAATAATTTCAGTCTGTTCCAAAGTTGTTAAATTTTGAAATTTCGGGTTCTGAGCATGCACAGTTCAGTCTTTTGGATAGCTGCATGATATGAAAAAGGATTTAGGGCTCATGAAAAGGGATTTTGACAGCTCTTGAAAAGGGAATCTGCTCATGAAAAGGGATTTTGACAGCTCACGAAAATAATTTTTAAAGTTTACTGTTTTTTTGTGACTTCACTGCAAAGAAACAGTTAGGACTTTCGTGATTAAATTTTCAGGGTACAAAGGACTTGCCCCACAGATGTGACTTTTGCTGGTTTGATGATAAAATTGACATTGCTTCCATACTTGTAACATTTGAAGTTTAGAAATTTCCCATAGCATAACATTGTGGCAGATGCAGTACCTTTCAGCGCCTATATCTTGAAAACGGTTCAAAATACAGATTTTTCACTAAATGCAGCTTAGCACTCATGCAGGCTGCCAGATCATGATTACAACTGCGGTGGAATTTTTTCCAAAGTTCCTATGGTTACTGAGATAGTGCCACATTTGAAGTACAAGGGTTACTTGGAATGCCTCTAGGCCTGCACTATGTCTCTATGCTTATGAGTAAATGGGGGGCCCTGCACTCTCATATGGATACCATTACACAATAATGGGGGTGCAGGGCCCTCCATTATGCAGTACTGACCCTGCACTCTCACAGGGAGATGAGGGTTCATTACAGTGTCTCAGCAGTTATGGATAGATGAGAGCGCAGGGCCCTATGGGCAAATGGATACCATTATGGAGTGATGGCAGCGTGATGAGTCCCACACAAGTAGATATCGGGAAGATTACACTTTCTCAAAAAGAAGGGAAATTCATTGCAAAAAAACTCTGTTTAATGCATCAGTTAGGGTTTCTATTTACAGTGATAAAAGTCTGGAAATTCAATGTTAGGGTTACCAACCCTACCACTCCCCACCCTCCACACGATAGGTGTCGGGGTGTGCCTTGGGGTCACCGGGCCTAACTCGCATCCTATTCTCCTTTACTGTACCATCTGAGCTTCCTGACACATGGAATGGGGTGAGAGTTAGGGCTATGTGGCAATGCAAAGGATTTAAACACACCCTGGATATTAAGCAACAGTACCACAGAATTTACACGCACACTACATAGATTATTTGCTGCACTCCCTTTTTTCTGGTGGTAGTGAATGATGGGTTTGTCTTGGCCCCTGGATGGTGGGCTTCGTGATTTCCAAACAGGGCCTGTCTAAATGGCTGCAAATTGTGTTACGTATTGTTACCAGAAGTGCAGTAAGCAGCTTCCTGATCCTGGTCATGCCCGCTACTTCAGTGGCATGTTACCAAAATGTTTCCATTGCTGACATACAGTGGCGTCCCCAGGGATGAAACCCACTTTTAAAGCACTCTGTAGTATGCTGCAGCAGACTTACTGAATAAAGCAATGTAATTTCAATGGCAGTTAGTCCCCTTTTGTCATGCTGGAAACTGTGGCATTCACTTCATCCTGGCAGTGTCACATTTTCCTGAATGACAAAAGGGACCAATTGCCATTGAAATTACATTGCTTTATTAAGTAGGTCTGCTGCAGTATTCTGCAGAATGCTGCAGAATTGGGTACCATCCTGGAGGACACCACTGTGTGTGCTGCAATCACTTTTGAGTACTGTTCATACATTTACTAAACACTACAGTCTGGATATCATCTCTCGTAGACGTGCCTGCTTTGGCCTCAGTGTTCTGCAAGGCCTCCCTACTCAGGATTATTAGGTCCTGCTTGTCACTCCTGGGGCTCACAGTGCCCATCCCTAAGTGCAATCCGTGATGGGGGGAAGAGGAATACCCACCTTGTGTCCTCTCAGAATGCTTGCTGAGTTCGCAACTGAACACCTGACACAAGGTGCCAGGGCTTCCTCTCTTTAATCTGGGGTAAAGATACAGTACAGTCTCAAGTCTGTAGCCAGGTGAGAACTCTCCTCGATTGCTGTACTGAGGAGGGAAGACCCAGGCATTACAAGCTTTTCAAGATTTGCCCGTGTAACCCGGAGTTCGTCCTCTCCCACAGGGTGTGCAGCAGCTAGTTCCCCCTTACAGACTCCTCCCTATACTTATGTATCTCCCCTACATAAAGGTACCCAGACTTCCCTTTTTAGGATCTTAGTCTTGGTAGTGAATGGTGGCACTTCAGCAACTACATGTGGGTCTCAGAATTGAATAAATCTTTTTTTTACCTCTACACACAAAAAAAATCACTCTCAGGCAGTTTTAAAAGCAAAATGCTTTTACTAAAATCTAAATGACTATCATATAAACTTTAAAAACCAAAGATTTAGGAATGTGGTTACAGAATAACAAAAATAAAGATGGAAATATACAAAAAAATGCACTGTAAACTTTTAGCTGTGTGGTTTTCTACCTGGTTTGTGGATGATTGAAGTCCAGAGAATAACTGGATTTGCAAAAGTGTGTCCTTCTGTAGCATTCACTGGTTCTTCAGTCTGGCTTGGTGTGAGACAGAAAAGTGTCCCATGAAAAAGTGTACCACATGCCCTGATCTGAGGGCTTTAAATACCCTGGGTTCAGGCAGTATGTAGCCTTATCTTTTTAGGTCAGCAGGGGTCTCTCTTGCGCTGTCCAAGATTTTTAAGTGAACCATATTATTGTTTAGTTAGATTCTCATACAGTTCCAATATCCTTTGATCTTCCCTCATCCTTCCTGCCACCTCATAAAAACAAATTCTAGCCAGAGCCTATAGGGCTGTGAAGAGCTAACAAGTCATAGAAGTTACACATGTGCGTAGAAATTATTGAATGCCCAGGTGTAACTTGGCCATTTTTTGGAGGTGTTGCACCAGATTTTTAATGTGTACTTGTTTGGACTCCTCCTCATGAACAGTGCCAGTGTCATTTTGTTTAGCTGTCCAGAAGGGTGATTGCGCAGAGCAAATGCACTATTCTGCGCCACAGGTGCGAAAACATGTTTTGGGCAGGTTGTGGAAAATGACAGCTTTACTGTTTTGAAGGAGGTGTGCAAAAATGGCAGTGTTAAACATGTGGAGTGAAAATATTAAAAATTGGCAATATTAGGAGCGTGTATAGAAACTGTGCAACGCATGCTCATAATGCAGTTATTTTTTGGAATTTTTTCACCACATTTGCAACATGGGCTTTTTGGGAGCCCACCTCATGAATAGTCGTCGCACTGTCATTTCGTGAATCAGCCCTGAAAGGTGATTCCGCGCAGTGACCACAAAATCACCTTTCAAGACCGAATAACACAATGACAGTGACAGCTTTCACGAGGTGGGGTCCCAAGAATCCCATGTTGAAAATTTTGGGCAAAAATCCAAAAAATGGCTGAGATATCAGCATAAGTTGAAAACCCCATTGAATGGCTGTATAGCACGCTTACCTTTAATTCTTCAGTTCGCGGTTGGGCTTAGAAGAGTGCAGACGTGTTCTGGTCCAGAGAAGATGACAGCGCTGACCTCCAGGGTCAGTATGGGAAAAAGGTGTGTGTGTGGGGAAGTGGGTGCTCAGTGGGAGGGTCGGGTGGGGACTGCAGCGGCGATGAAGGACCATTTTCTGTTTCCACAGGGGAAAAAAAACTGACAACGAGGGACTGTTTTCTAATTTACAGCAAAACAAAAAAAACTTTTCGGCACACTGAGGGGTGGGCTCCCAATGTGCCACATGAATGTCGACATGGGGATTGGGCACCCCAATGTCGGGCTGGACTTGGGCAGGGGGAACCAGAGAAAAGGAAACAGCGACAAAGGACCATTTTCTAATTTACAGTAAGCAAAACTTCCGCACACTGGGGTGGGCTCCCAGTGTGCCACATGAAAGTAGGCATGCCTGTTGGAGGCACAGAAAATACTGAATGGCATTTTGCCATTTGCAACATGGTGGCACCCGCTGCTTCGCATGAATCTGAATTGCATGTGCAGTTGACCTGTCGAATGCAGAAGTAACAGCGAAATAGTGTGGCTGTTATTCCGTAGACCGATCGTGGCTGAGGGGTTTAAGCTCCGTTGGGCTTTCGGAAGGATACTTCCAAAAGTCCAACCGTTCTCCGATCAGCCATTTTCAGAGCTGCAGAGCTCTCGCAAAACGGCCTACAGCCCTAATGACAGTTCCTGGAAATCTAAAACACTTTTCCTTTGAAGTGTAAGTTTTATTATAGGGGAAGATGGTTTTCTCCCATCCTGAGATTTTATTGCACCTGGGTTCCCTAAAATTAGCTAACCTGGGACATTCCATTCCTGTCATTTTACGATACCCTGCCTTTGAGATATAATTTTCAGCTTCCTGGCAAGTAAGCCTTACTCAGATCACAGGATACCAATTTTATCTGCATGTAACCGTTGTTAAAGCAAAACAGAAATAATGTACAAAAACGATGTTGTCTGCAATATTCCAGCAGCTGGCAAACTCGCCACACTGCTGTCCTCCCTCTATACATGGTACTGCTTGGGAATCATTTCATGATGTGGCTGAAGGTATCCTGAGAGAAAATGGAATGGTTCTAGGGGTGTGCATACAGTTCAGTATCCACACTTTGGCAGTTTCAATGGAAGTGCTGTTTTGTTGGACATTTTTAAGCTAAGCTCCTCCCACAACCTAGGCAGTATGTCCTCCGGCTTCACCCTAAGATGTCAGATCTTCTTTTCTGCTGGAAGGAACAGGTCTCCTCCTTCGCAGCTCTGCAGCGTTTAAGGTTGCCATTGTGCATTTGGCTATTTCTTCAAAATTCTTCTTTGAAAACTTTGTTTTTTGACTACTCTTCCACTCCCTCACTTCAGCTCTGCCTCTGTCGATGGAAGATGGAATCCAAGAAAGCTAAGCCATCTCGTGGCTTCAAGTCCTGTATCACGTGTCGGCAGAAGATGCCAGACACAGACCTACATATGTCTTGCCTCCACTGCCTAGGGGCACACCATGATGCTTCTGGCTGTGACCTATGCCAGGTGATGCTTCCACCATCCTTGGAAGAGTGCATGGCCCTGCTTCTTCTTGTTTGGCCAGCCAGTAGAGATCCAAAGATCCAACCTAAGGGTCACAAGAAGACCTCAGCCCGGCATCTCCACGTTGCCCCTCTTGGACTTGTCGACCTCAACACCGGTTGAGCAGGCTGTCAAGAACGACCCTCTAGATCAGTCATAGGAGGAGACAGACGAAGAACTGATCTTTTGGACCTCAGTTGCCCAGTCCTTTCCCAGGAGGATGTGGTTCATTCAGTGTCCCTGACCAATTCCAGTTGGGATCAGCCTCCACCGGTGGTCTTGCCACCAAAGCCGATGCAGGTTAACATGGCTTGGCATGTGGTTTACACCGACCCTTCAGTGGTTCCTCCTTGACATCAGCCCTCAGGTCGATGGTCAAGGTTAAGGCTCCATTCATGCTCTCTACCCAGCTCAACTGGGAGGCGCAGTCGTTGACATTCCTTGAACTCCTCACCCTCTGCTGAGGAGAGGCAATGCTGCAGGATGCGGTGGCATTAAAAGGAACTCCTCTGGCAGCAGTGGATCATTGCGGGGTGGGGTAGGTCTCTGCCTCTTGGACCTACGTTCAACTGGCAGGTGCCAGTGATGCCCTTGCTGGTCTACTCTTGACAGATGTCCCTGGCATCTGCCTCTCCACCCCAGTGGGTGGAGTCGCCTCCACTACAGCCTTTGGTGGAAGCCGTCACTGAGGACTCCTGTGCTGCAGCCGGCTTGCCAGGTGGGCTGTCAGTGGAAATCACCCGGTCAGAAGACACTAGGTGGTCCATGGTGGCAAATATTTGCAAGCCATTTTTGAAGAGTCCTCTGACGACTCGGATGTGTCACCATGTTGTCTTCTTGGATGCATGCCTTCAACTGGGCCTTGGTCGAGGAATTGACTACCAACCATGGGCCGGTGTCATTTGGGGCTCTCTTCCACCTGATTTTAGAGTCCATGAATGTGTCCTTGGAGCCACTCCAGAAAAGGGCTAAATACTCATTTACGGACATTATGGACACAGCCGACTCCCCTCGGCTTGCCTTTCATATGGCTGAGGCCATCTTGGGACCTGCCCTGGGGCTCTGGCAGGATCTAGTATCCTGCCTACCACCCTCCATCCATATATTTCACAAGAATGCGGTCTCTACTTGATCCTTTTTTTGGGGTTCTCTGATCACCCCTCAGCCACAGGGCTGGTCTTGGACTTGACTTTCCAAATGTCTAGAAGCCAAGGGGATGTGGACAAGCCCCTTGATGAGTCAAAAAAGTTTGACCATGCAGCCAGTAAGGTCTATGCCACCTCCTCCTTGGGTCTGCGTCAGGCCAGCTGTGCTGTCCCAATGGCTGACTTTGGTCACTTCCTGTTGGGAGTGTTGGAAGAAATCCTTCCTCACCTCCCTGCCAAGAAGTAGCTGCTGGTGAAGTTGGTGCAAGACCAGGGTCAAGCACTCAACAGCTACAGGCAGGCTTGGAAATTGGTAACTCCTGTGCCCGTGCCTTGGCAGTGGCCATTGCGATGCATCGGAGGACCTGGCTGAGGCTCTCCACCTTCACGGCAGAAAGTTTGCAAAAGCTGCCAATGTTTTCTTCCTGGGCACTAACCTCTTTGGCCCAGGGTGGAAGGATATCTTAGAAGAATTAAGAACTCCATCACCACCATAGATTCGGTGGCTTTGTCCCAAAAGAACCCTGAGGCTCAAAAGCCTTAGAAAAGACTTTTCAGTATAGGTCCTTTCAGCTACAGCAGCCCCAGGGGCAATACCAAGTCTGGCACCCTATGGCCAAGTTCTCTGGGTAGGGAAAATTATGTCCCTTTGGCCTTTGCGGCCTGTGCCCCCTCCAGAGCTGTCCAGTTAAGAGTCAGGGATATCATCCTCCTTCCTGTCCAGTCCTTGACCCAGCTCCCTGTGGGGGGTCAGCTGTGCCACTTATGGCCACATCGTTACTATGGACAAATGGGTGCTGGAGGTGATAGGCAGAGGGTTGCCTCTAGACTTTGAGGGTCTCCTGCCTTACCAACTCCACGCTCCTCTTGAGTTCTTTATTTTGCGGGACATGTCCCCCCTGTGGGAGGACATTGCTCAGTTCCTTGCGAAAGGGGCCATAGCCCATGTCCTAGATGTATTGGCATGTCAGGGGTATGTGTTCAGGTACTTCCTGTTCCTGAAATGGATGGGAGGCTGGCACCTTATACTGGATCTGCACAGTCTGAACTAGTTCCTGTGGAAGCATAAGTTCAGGATGGTCACTCAGTCAGATTATACCATACCTTGAGCAGGGCATATGGTTTGGCTCCCTGACTCTCCAGGATGCATTCTTCCACATCCCAGTCGCATCTTTCCAACTAGCCGTACCTTTGGTCACGCACAGAAGGGGTACATTGCAGTGGTGGTAGCCTTCCTGCAGTGCAAGGGGATCAAGGTGTATCCCCTACCTGGATGACTGGCATATAGCCTGACTTTGAAAGAAAACATGGGCCACTCTTAGCAAGAAATGCCAGTACACAATAAATTCTCTTATGAGGGTAAACTTATTTTCACAAGCCCCAATGTTTTGCCATGTTCAGCTTCTTCTGGGGGAACTGTAAATTTATTTTTGTTCCCCCCTCTCCTGTGTTGGCCTTTAACTTTCGTTCTGTCCTCATCCCCCCTCCACTTCCCATACCCTTAACACCTGCTGTTGCCTTGAGCTTAGGTGCCCATCTCCCCCCCACCCCCTGTCTCACCATTTCTCTCTCACCCTTTTACTTCCACCCTTCTGCTCTTCTTCTTCTTTTCTTTATTTATTTGTTTTTTTTTTTTACTAACCTTGGCTACACCTGCCCTCTGTATTTTTTCGATCACTGTACTCATCAGCTGTTTTTAATACTGCCTTCTGGGCTAACTCCCCACTAGTTCCTGACTGGTTATACTACGTTCTTCAAGTAAAGTATGTCTCATAACTGTCTCCTTGTATAACCTGTGTTAGCTACCTTGATCAACTTTTGGCACCTTTTACTCCATCTTGGTGATATGTTATTTTATTAAACCTCTGCCAGTGGCACTGGCTTACTGACCACATGTAAGACGTCTTTAACTAATGTATTTCTATGCACTTGCTCAGTGTTTTTGTTGTACTTCAAATGTTTGTATATGTAATTTCATTGTAGAACCTTTGAAATAGAGCCTCTGCTCATAAGTATCATCCTAGAATTTGAAATAAATGAAATTTAAAAAAAAATAATGCAGTTATAAACAATGAACAAGTTGATCAAACACTAGATTGAGCAACAAATGTCAGTTGTTACATACCAGAATACAGTTAATGTGAATCATTATATATGTGCTTTAGTTACATTTTGTACAAATGATTTTAATCTTATTATGTATTTAATTTATTTACTTCCATCATATAAACCGGTTGCTTGTGAAAACGAGCAGTTTTGCTCGCATGCCTTTTTAGTATAAAAAAATAAACTGAAACTGGTTACACTTATTTTAACCAAGCACTGGAAGTTGCTACCTACTTGTTAACCAGCCTTGCGGCTTCTCCTGGCTGCATTTTTAATTACCTAAATTGTAGTTTGGTTTATTTTTCTTTATCTGTTAACCCAAAAAGCTTCATATCAATTGCATAGTCATAATTATTTTAAAATTACTTTCAAACACTATTCTTAGTCATTTTTGCATTTGATGCGCTTGCATGTCACTGCCACCCAGTGCAGCGGATGTTTTACTGGGTGCATCCCACAGCCATCAGTCAGCGGGGAAGCTGCCGATGACGGCAGTTTCAAAGAGAACAGTTCTGACATTGTAGCAGCACCTCCCCCCTTCCTCGCAACCAGGTCCGCTCCTGCTGCCGAGCACTCTGTCCCCGGGCCTTGCTCCACAAGCAACTTGTTTGCTTGGTGTACCTTTCCTGGTGAAACATTTCAATAAAGAAATAAGCAGGCGGTGGCTCCTGCCACACACTCCACAGAAAGCAGGCATTGGGGTGCCCAATCCCCGTGTTGGCATGTATCCCCCCTCCCCCTATTGATATGGCACACTGGGAGCGCACCCCAGTGTGCCAAAGTAATTGTTTATTTTTTTCCTGACACCGGGATGCCCACTCCCGGTGTCAGATGTGGCCTTTCCCCCCCAAAGCCGTCAGAAATATTTGCCAACATTGGGGTGCCTAACCCCCTGTCGACATGCCCCCCAAGAACACTAACTATTGTGGCACGCTGGGAGCCCACCCCAGTGTGCCTAATGTATTTTTGTCGACATCGGGTGCCCAGTCCCGTGTTGGCATGTCTCCATTGTGGCACACTGGGAGCCCACCCCAGTGTACTAATTTTTTTCACCTGTAAAATAAAGAAAATGGTCCCCAGAGTCTTTCTTATTTTTTCTTTTCCCTTGTAAAAGAAAATGGTCCACCGTCGTCGTCCCCCAGTCCCTTCCCCATCCCCATCCTCCCACTGAGCACCCACCTCCTGCACCCCCTCACCCCATACTTATCTCCGAGGTTGGGAGCATTGATCTTCTGCGGAGCAGGACACGTCTGCACTCTTCAAAGGCGACGGCAAACTGAAGATTTCAAGGTAAGCCAAATAATGGGAGTCAGTGGGGGGGGGGTTCAGCTTAGGTTGATATCGCGGCCATTTTTAGGAATTTTTGCCTCAAATTTTCAACATGGGGTTCTTGGGACCCCACCTCGTGAACATATCACTGTCATTTCGTTACTCAGTCCCCAAAGGTGATTCCGCAGTCGCTGTGCAGAATCAACTTTTGGGATCGAGTAATGAAGCGACAGTGCCACTGTTTATGAGGGGAGGTCCCAAAAAGCCCACGTTGCAAATTTGGTAACAAATTCCAAAAAATGACTGTGTTACCAGTGTGCGTTGTGCAGTTTCTACACACGCTCGTAACTTCGCCAATTTTTAATATTTTCACTCCAGATTTTCAACGTCGCCATTTTTTCACGCCTTCTTATGAACAGTACAGCTGTCATTTTTCACATCCTGCCTGAAATGTGTTTTCACACCTGTGGTGCAGAATGGCACGGTCGCTGTGGGAAATCAACTTTCGGGACAGAATAACAAAATCACAGTGCCACTGTTAATGAGGAGAGGCCAAAAAATGCCCATGTTGAAAATTTGGTGAAAAAATGATTGCGTTACAGGCATGCGTTGCACAGTTTTTTCGCACGCTAGTAACTTCACCAGTTTTTAATATTTTCACTCCAGATTTTCAACATTGCCATTTTTTCACATCCTATTTGGTAACAAATTCCAAAAAATGACTGTGTTACCAGTGTGCGTTGTGCAGTTTCTACACACGCTCGTAACTTCGCCAATTTTTAATATTTTCACTCCAGATTTTCAACATTGCCATTTTTTCACATCCTACCCGAAATGTGTTGTCTCACCTGAGGCGCAGAATGATGCGGTCACTGTGCAAAATCACCTTTCGTGATTGAGTAACGAAATGGTAGTGCCACTGTTCATGAGGTGGGGTCCCAAAAGCCCATGTTGAAAATTTGGAGTGAAAATGCTAACAAACGCGGGGAGCGTTAGGGTTTCAAACCATAATGCCACCTCCGTCCCCACCCTGTAGAGACTGACATGTGTCGGGGGTGTCGGTCACAATGCTCACGACATTCACCCCCACCGCCACCCTGCAGCCAGTGGCAGTTGGTGTGCCTTGGGGTCTTTGGCCCCAGTGTTCACCCCATTCTCCTGTGCTGCACCCATCTCAGCTTATTTCCTTATGGAATGGGGTGAGCATAATGACCATAGACCCCAAGGCACACCGTGATGCCTGTCAGTGTTTGCAGGGTTGGGTGAGGTGGAATGGCATGTACATTACAGCCAACGACCCAAAGACACACCCCCAATGCCTGTCAGTCTTTGCAGGGTGGGGTGGGGGTTGACATTAGGATTGGAAACCCTAATGCCTCAGTAAGGAAGTAAATTAGGGAGGGCAGTGGACGTCACCTACCTTGATTTCAAGAAAGCCTTCAACACCGACCAACATAGAAGGCTGATTAACAAGATGGTAGCCTGGTACAGGGCACAAAACATTCAAGTACCTCAAGGACATAAACAAGGTGCAGGAACAGACATCTTCCAAAGCATCAACCGTTTGGCATTGACAACAGCTTGTTTAGCTCAGTGAGGATTACTGGTTCATACCGTTCAGAAAAGTCGATTCAGATTTTCTAATAGTTTATTTTCATTGGATACTGCAACAGTATAAACCATGGGAAAACAACCATTTGGTATCTGTAGAATAGTGTTTTAAGGATCCCATTATTAATAGTATGTAGTGTTAAGGTTGTTTAAATAAATTAAATTTAATATTGCAAAGGCTATGTATTGAAATCTTTCACTTATAACCTGGATAGGGCTTAGAACTGTTTGAAAAAATCTCACCTAATTAATAATAGCATCTCGATCTAGCAGCAAGAGATGCCATCCAGCTTAACCTCTTGTACCCACTGGAGGCCATGTGCCAACATGGAATATGTCAGCAAGTGTCACTAGGTGATGTGGTTGCTATGCAGCTGTGGCTTTCCTGCAGGTACGCTAACTGGCTAGGCTTTCATTGGAAGCACTTGGGGGATGTTTTCAAGAAGCTTTCTAAGTTTTAATTAACCACATTGCAGGCACTTAGTAAGCATTTTTAAAATAAGTATATGAAAAAAATGTTTTCTGGGGTTAAGCCGATTCAGGCTCCCACCACCGAGGCCCCAGCCTACTCTGGCTTGGCCCTTTTCGGCCTTTCTGCCCATCCAGGTTAGCCGCCTCTTAAGCAGCTGAAGCATGGTCCATCTCCTAAGGAAGCCCGTACTGCTTCCGGGCTTCCTCATTGGATGTCGGTCACTGTGACTCCCAACACCCCATTGGGTCAGCAGGGACTCGAGCAGTCGGCTGCTTTGGGCGAATCCTCAGTGTCTGGGGATTCCTCCCTGCATTCATACGAACATCCGAAGAAGCCAGCAGAAAAAGACCATTTGGTCTATCAAGTCTGCTCAAAATGCAGGGTCTGCAGCTTGAGCTGATGTCCCTGCCCTCCCTCCCCACTCCTCCCATCCTCCCTACCCATGATCCTTACCTTCCCCCATGCCTATCCCAGCCTCTCTTAAAGCTGCCCACTGTCTTCAACAAGATGACCTCTTCTGGCAGCACATTCCAAGTGTCCACCACCCTCTCTGTGAAGAAGTGCTTCCTGACCTCCCTCCTAAACCTCTCACCCTCCAGCTTAAGACTGTGCCCCCTCATGTTATGGTTGCCACTCAGCTTAAAGAGACTCTCCTTATCAACCTTATTTATCCCTTTCAAGTACTGGAAGGTCCCAGTCATGTCCTCTCTCTCTCTCTCTCTCTCTCTCTCCTGCTTTCCAGGGAGTACATGTTCAGTGCCCTCAACCTCTCCTCGAATGCCTTACCATGCTGACCAGTTGTCATCTTTGTAGCCCTCCTCTGGACCTTCTCCAGCAGGTAAATGTCCTTTTTGAGGTGTGGGCACCAGTACTGAACTCCATACTCTAGATGCGGCCTTACCAGTGACCTGTACAAGGGCAGTATTACCTCCTCTCTCCTACTACTGATCCCCCTAGATATGCATCCCAGCATCTTGTTTGCCTTTGCTGCTGCTTTCTTGCACTGCATGGAGTGCTTCAAGTCACTAGTGATCATCACTTCCAGGTTCTTCTCCTCCTCTGATGCACATACTCAGCCTTCACCCAGGTAGTACTCTGTCCTGGGATTCTTGGCTCCAATATGCATATATTTGCATTTCTTCGCATTGAAGCCAAGCTGCCAGATCCTGGACCACCTCCCCAGTTTTTCCAGATATTCCTGTAGGTCCTGTATCCCTTCAGCTGTGTCCACTCACCCACAGAGCTTGGTGTCATCTGCAAATTGGCACATTTTGCCTTTAATGCCATTCCCAGTGCCATTGATGAAGACAATGAACAGCACCAGCCCCAGCACCAAGTCCTGTGGGACCCCACTGGTTACCTTTATGGTGCCAGATAACTCTTCCCTCCACAACCACCCTCAGGGTTTTGTCCATCAGCCAGTTTTCCACCCATCTGGCCATCATTTCCCCAACCCCAAGATCCACCAACTTCCTTATCAACCTTTTGTGGGGCACAGAGTCAAAGGCCTTGCTGAAATCAAGATAGAGGATGTCTGCCGCTTGGCCCCTGTCTACTTTCTTAGTGACACAGTCAAAGAAGTCAAATCAGATTTGTTTGACACAATATCCCCCCCCCATGAGCCCATGCTGCCTCTCATCCTGGAGACCATGCTCCTCTAGATATTCCACCAACCTTTCCTTTAGTATGGTCTCCGTGAGCTTGCCCACAATGGATGTCAGACTGATTGGTCTGTAATTCCCTGGGTCATCCTTGGGACCGCTTTTGTGGAGGGGCACTACATGTGCTGTTCCCCAGTCCTGCGGTACCAAGCCTGACTCTAGTGAACTATTGAATAGGTCTGCCAGCTCCTCAGCCAGTTCATTTAGTACCCTTGGATGTATGCTGTCCGGCCTAGTGATTTGTCCACCGTCAATGCCAGCAGCCTCTCCCTTACTCTATCCTCCTCTACCACTTCATCTGTGTCTCCCCCCCTCCCCAACTCCTCTTTTCCCTCCTGAAGGCACTGGTCCGTCCTCCTCCCTGGTGAAGATGGAACAGAAGTATTCATTTAGTATCTCTGCTTTTCTCCCATTATCCTCCACCCACTCCACCCCTTTCTTAAGCCTAACAATCCCTTCCTTCTTGTCCCTTTTCTCACTTATGTAATAAAACCCCCCCTCTTAATTCCTTCCGCTATCTGCAGCTCCTTCTGTGTCTTTGCTTGCTGGACTTCCTTACTCGCCTTACTAGCCAACCTTAGGCAATTTTTCCTATCCACATCTCTCTCTCTCTCTCTTGGTCTTCCTGAATTTTCTGTAGGCCAACCTCTTTTCCCTTACTGCCTTGGCAACCCAAGAACTGAACCAGCTGGGCGCTTTGGCCCTTGTGTTCTTCCCTCTGAGCCTAATGTACTCATCCGTGGCAACCAGTATTCCTTCCTTAATGATGGACCACCTTTGGTCCTCTCCCATATCTGCTCTGATGCCCGCCAGATGGCTCCTTAGCACTTAGCCTATTTTCCCGAAGTCTGCCCTCTTGAAATCCAAGATTTTGCTTTCCCTGCCCATATCCAACTGGAACCACACTGTGCAGTGGTCACTTCCACCCAGTGGCTCCCTGACCATTGTTTCCTATACATGCTTCCCATTTGTGAGCACCAGATCAAGAATTGCGTCAGCTCTTGTTGGTTCAGTGATGCCCTGAGTCAAGAACCCACTCGGCAATCCTTCCAGGATCACCTGACTCTTAGCACATGTTGTGGATGATATGCTCCAGTCCACCTTGGGCAGGTTGAAGTCCCCCACAATTATCACCTCTCCTTTCCCTGCAGCTTCCAATATTTGTGAGATTAGTTCCCTGTCCCTCTCCTCATCTTGACTGGGTGGCCTGTACACCACCCCCAACCTCACCTTTCTCCCTCTATTGGACCTTAACTGAACCCATAATGCCTCCATCTCCCCTCCCACTGACTCCTCCCTTGTGCAAGTTATTCCCTCCCTGATATAAACTACCACCCCGTCCCCTTCCCGACTACCCTGTCCCTCCTGTATAGTATATATCCAGGGATCGCAGGGTCCCAGTCATGGTGTGATATTGCCCAAGTCTCGATTACTGCAGCTGTATCCACCCTCCTGTCTGCTAATAGTGCCTGCAGGTCGTCCGTCTTGTTTCCAAGACTCTGCGCATTCAGACACCACCCTCCACCTAGAGTCTGACCCTCCTTCTCTTCCCTCTTTTCTTCTATTCACATTTATCCCCTCTGTGTGCACCGCTCCAAATACCCTTATGTGTTCCTCACCCCCTCCACCATTTGCTGTGTCTTTGCCCCTTCCTCCTCCTCCCTCCAGACCTCTTCCATCACTTTGGGGCTGTGGGGGGGGAGGTTCACTGACCACCTTCTCGGAGTCTGCGGCCTGCCCGCCCACTGCCCCCAGTAGTTTAAATTAAGTATAGTGCTTATGTATTCCCCCCCAGTTTGTCTCTGAGTACCCTTGGACATAGAATTGGGGGAGGATTTGGGGTGCTGTCTCCCCATACCCATCCTGTCTCCCATGGGGGGCTGGCTCTGTCACTTCCCCTCTGCCTGATACGATGTCACCACGGACAGGTGGGTTCTGAAAGAGGTTGGCCAGGGTCTGCCTCTGGAGTTCGAGGCTTAACCACCTTGCTGAGCTCACGCCCCACTGGAGTACATGGTGTCCGCAGACATGCTGTCAGCCCTTCAGGAAGACATTGCCCAGCTCCTCCTGAAGGAGGTAGTGGCCCAAGTCCTGGACCCTCCAATAAGC
This sequence comes from Neoceratodus forsteri, assembly GCA_016271365.2. Taxonomy (NCBI): domain Eukaryota; kingdom Metazoa; phylum Chordata; order Ceratodontiformes; family Ceratodontidae; genus Neoceratodus; species Neoceratodus forsteri. The sequence continues at coordinate 1,622,486,061 of CM057452.1, forward strand.
CAAGAGTTTGTCTCCAGGTACTTACTGGTCCCAAAACAGAGAGGGGGCTGGTGCCCCATCTTAGATCTGCACAACCTGAACAAATTCCTTTGGTTGCACACCTTCAGGATGGTACTCTGTCTCAGATCATTCCATCTCTGGAGCAGAACATGTGGGTCTGCTCTCTGGATCATCAAGAAGCATTCTTCCATGATCCCATCTATCCCACCACCAGTTCCTGCAGTTCTGTGCTGAGGGGAATCTCTACAGGATCCAGGTCATGCCCTTTGGCCTCTCCTTGGCCCCCAGGGTCTTCACCAAGTGCATCACAAATAATGGCAGCCTACCTGAGACGCAGAGGGGTCTGGCTGTATCCCTACCTGGATGACTGGCTGATAGCAGGTCCCACTAGGGAGGAGGTGGAGCAGTCCAGAGATCTGGCCCTCCAGACCTGCTTGTCCCTTGGCCTCATTGTGAATGAGGCCAAGTCGGAGCTTGTGCCTTCGCAGGTGATACTTTTCGTTGGGGTGGAGCTAGATTCTTGCAGAGCCAGGGCTCAGCTTCCGGCGGACTGGGTGGAGGTTCCTTGCTCCTTTGCCCAATCATTTTCGGTTGTGCAGTTGCGCCCTGCTTGGTATTTCCTGTGCCTCCAGGGATTCATGACAGCATGCACCAGTGTGGTTCCTTTGGGCCTACTGGAGAGTACGCTCTTTGCAGTTTGAGCTCGCCAGTCAATGGTCTCAGCACCAGGGCCACTTCAACCAGCCAGTCAGTGTGACCCAGCTGATGTGGGACGCTGTCCAGTGGTGGTTAGTCCCGGAACATCTGCAGGATGGAATCCCATTTGTCCGCACGGAGTCGACGGTCACCGTCACAACCAGTGCCTCCCTAATGGGCTGTGGTGCCCCCCCCGAGGGAGCACAGAGTCTGGACCCCTGAAGAGTCCCTATACCATGTCACACTGGAGCTTTGGGTAGTTCGGCTGGCACTGACGGCCTTTGCTTCACACATTTGGGGTCAGGTCTTTCAGGTCCAGACAGACAACATCACGACCATGTACTACCTCAACATACAGTGTGGGCCACACTCCCTTCCTGTATGCAGGGAAGCTCTCCACATCTGGACCGTTGTTGGCCATCTATGTGGCCAGCATATCCAGCCAGCTGGTAGACACCCTTAGCTGAGTGGGTGAGGCATCTCATGAGTGGCCTCTCCATCAAGAGGTAGTGCACAGTCAGTTCTCTTGGTGGGGCACCCCTCTGGTGGACCTGTCCGCCTCAAGCTGGGACTTTTTTGTGCCCGCCCCCATCAGCAGGGAATGCTGCAGGGGAATGCCTTCTCAAGGCCATGGACCACCCGGGCCTTATGTATGTCTTCCCTTCATTTCCGCTGATCCACAAGGTGCTGCTCAAGGCCAGGAGGGACAAGGCACGGGTGATCATGGTGGCTCCACACTGATCCTGCTAGTTCTGGTACCCTGATCTCCTCAGACTCAGCTGCAGGCTCCCATGGTGTCTTCCTCTACACCCTGACCTGCTCTCATGCAGTCAGGGGAAGGTACTCTATCCAGACCTTCAATTCATGCACCTGACAGCCTGATTCTTGAGCGGCTAGAGTTCCTGGCTTTGGGTCTTTCCGGAGATGTTCTCACCATGGTTGAGGCTTCTCGAAAGGAGCCGACTGAAAATGCTATGCCTTCAAATGGAAGAGGTTCTCCATTTCGTGCCAGAACAAGGGGCTCGACCCCTTATCTTGCCCAGTGGCTGGCATTCTCGACTACCTTTGGTCCCTCTCTCTCTCAGGCGTATGGTAGACGACCCTTAAGGCGCATCTGACAGCCATCTTGGCATACCAGGTGCAGGCTGGTATGCTATCTGTGGTACAGGAGAAAGTGGTCTGGTGCTTTTCAATTCCTTGACCATATTTCCACTCCGGTGCGTGAACCTCCACCACCATGGGACTTGTTGCTGCCGTTGGCTGAGCTCATGGGTAAGCCATTTGAACTGATGCACAGGTGCAGAATGTCTCACCAGTCATGGAAGACCACCTTCCTGGTGGCTATCACATCAGCCAGAAGGATCAGTGAGCTTCAGGTGCTCTCAGTGGAGTCTTCTTACTTGGTCTTTCACAGAGACAAGGTTGTCCTTCACCCCAACCCGAAGTGCATCCCAAAGGTTGTGTCCGAGTTTCATCTTGACCAGGTGATGCATCTCCTGGTGTTGTTCACCAGTCACACCTTGGAGGCCAAGCACAGGCTCCATACTTTGGACCTATTGCAAGCGCTTGCCTATTGTAAGGAGCACATGGCTGGAGTTCGGGGAAAGGTTCGCCAGCTGTTTGTCACTACGCTGAAGCCAAGTCTGGCAGACCGGCAGGCAAGTGGATGATTGGCACGTAGATTGCATCCTGCATCAACCTCTGCTATAGGTTGGTGGGTGGGGAGCCTCCCATAGGGCTTAGGGCTTATTCCACCCATCATACCGCTGCCTTGGTGGCTGCTTCCAGGGATGTCCCTATTCAAGAAAACTGCAGGGCTGCTACCTGGTAGTCAGCACATACCTTTATTTCCTACTACCACATCAACCTTGAGTGTTGTTTTGGGGCCTCAGTTCTCCATTCTTTGTTCCCTAAGTAGGTGGTGTGCGCCCTGCCCCCGCCTCCCGGGAGAACTGCTAGGAGTCTACCAGAAGTGTGGAGTTGTACATCATATCCACGACCCTAGAAAAACAGGCTACTCACCTGTAACAGTAGATCTTCCATGGAGTGGTCTCTTGCAGCAGGTAATACACTTGGGTCATCGCCAGAGGTCGCTATGGTGCACGGCAGCATTTCTAGCAGTCTTTTCCAGGAGCCCCACATGACATCACCTTCCTGTTTCCTATATGAGTGTCAGAGGATCCTGGTATCCTCAGTTTATTTTCTCGCCATCTTTAGCTCACATGCAGCAGCTAGTGCAACTCGGTAGCAGTCATCGACGAGAATTTGAACTTAGAACTGGATTTTTTCTGTTTCACTTTTTACATCAACAAATGTCCAAAGAGTCTACAAGAATACACCACTTGTGTAAGGTATCTGGCACCCACACACGACACCACCTCCTGCATACATTGCCAGGATTTCAACCAGGCAACCCATCATAGATGGCCACAGGACTATAGCAGGGAGTGTGTCTGAAAGTAGGCATGTTTTATTGGGGAGACGTCCGTTAGAGCAAGTTGCTCTCTTTTTAAATTGCCCTGAATAGGACACAGCTGTAGCATGGGGAGTGAGAACCCTTGAAACTTCCGGGTTCTTGGCAGTTAAAATCGGACGCTGACACGAGCAGCACTTTCAAGGCAACTGCATGAACTGTGTGACCACCAAAAGTGGTGGGACAGGGTGGCAGGAGCTGAAAAGGTGCTGTGAGTGTGGTATTGCTGACTGCTGGAGTTGTGGGCTTCAGAAAATACGTGAGCTGTATCCCTAGAGTTGCATTCCATCTACTAGACCCTCGATGTGCCTTGCAGAGGGGATTGGATACAGTTAAAACCTGTTGGACTATAGCAGGGAGTGTGTCTGAAAGTAGGCACGTTTTATTGGGGAGACGTCTGTTAGAGGAAGTTGCTCTCTTTTTAAATTGCCCTGAATAGGACACAGCTGTAGCGTGGGGAGCGAGAACCCTTGAAGCGTCTGGAGTTCTGGGCATTTAAATTGAGCGCTCATGCGGCGGCGCACATATCACGCTTGAGACGCACGAGACATGCAGCGTGTTAGCGGGGAGAGGGGGAAAAGGGGAAGAGACTGACTGCTGAAAAACAGTTAAGGTAACATCATAGTTGGTAAGGAATATGGAGTTGTTGAGCGGTAACAGACAGGGAGACATGTCTTCCTTACTAACATCTGAGGGGATCTGATGGTATGTTGTAACAGTTGTTTAATGTTTATAGTGGCCGAGTTAGGGGTTGATTATGACTCTTTAAGTGTAAAAAAAAGTGTGAGACAAATAAAGAACTGTGTGAAAATCTAAGTAGAGTCACTGAAAGGCTGGAAGCATTGGAAAGAAGTCAGTTGGAACTTACTGAGAGATTGAAAATCATGTCTAGTCTTAATAAGAATGAGGCAGGTAGGGATAGTGCTGGGTTAAAAAATGCTATAGGAAAAAAAGATAAATGATGATGAACAAAACAATGGTACAGTGGATAGGAGAGTAAATAGAAAAACCAAAAAGAAAAGGGGAGCCAGTCCTCTACAACCAGTCCCAGGATATATTAGAATGAAGCAGGATGTAAATGGATTAAATGAAAAGGCGGCAGTAGAGGGGACTGTAGGCCTGGAGAATGGAAATGGGGGAGAAGACTTAAGTTATGAGGGAATATCAGTGAGAAACAGGTATGAAGCCTTGGGGGAGGATATTCAAAGAAGTAGTGAGGGAGGAGAGAGTGAAGAAATGTATGAGGAAATAGGGGTGACAGCAGAGAGACAGGTGGTGGTTATAGGGGACTCAGTCATAAAATATACAGATCAGTATATTTGTAGAAATGATAAAAAGAATAGGATGGTGAGCAGTTTCTCAGGTGCGGGGGCATTGGATTTGTATGACATGGTAGATAATATTTTTAAAGCAGCTGGGGAAAAACCTATTACTGTTATTCACGTGGGCATTAATGATATAACAAAAAAGACCTTGCCAGAAATGCAGAAAGATTATAAGAAGTTAGTTGAAAAATTAGAGAAAAAAGGAAGTGAGATTTTGATCTCGGAAATATTACCTGAGCCTAGAGCAACAGTTAATAAACAAAAAGGAATAGCCTTGGCAAATGAATGGCTGCTGAAATGGGCTGATTTAAGTGGTTATAGATTCATTAGGAATTGGAAAACGTTTAACAACAGGAACAATCTGTTTTGTAAGGATGGACTCCATTAACATTTTAGGGGTAGTAGGGTATTGGGGATGAGGTTGAAAAATGAAATCAAAATTAGTTTAAACTAAATGGCAGGGGGACGAACAAAGGGCAAAGAAGGATGAAAGTGGTAAACAGAAAGAAAGTTAGAAGGGTGAAGTCCATAAGGGGAATGTTTTTTTAAAGCAAGGAGTTTAAATGAGACATGTAGATTGGAACTGGAAATTATAGTTAAACAGAGGGAGTTGGATGTGGTAGGTGTTGTAGAAACTTGGTGGAAAAAGGAAAATGGTTGGTTCCAGAATATACCTGGGTATAAGTTGAGTAGCAAAAATAGAAGGGAAAGAAGAGGGGGGTGGAGGAGTTGCTCTTTTTGTTCGGGAAGATCTGGAGAGGGGGAAATAGTGGAGTTGGGGAAAGTTGAAATAATAACAATCGAACTGCTGGGAATAATGGAAAAAAAAATGTAGATTATCAGTGTTTTATAGAGCACTAGACACAAATACATTGGAGACGGAAGCTTTCTTGGAGCATATGGTTGGGTTGGCAGAAAATACTGATGTGGTTATGATAGGAGATTTATATATGTTAGAAATTAGATGGAGTGAATATCGGAAAGGTAATAGCATTTCAAGTAGATTCCATAAAGGATTGATGGCAGTGGGTGTTCAACAGTGTATACAGGAAGCAACTAGGGGTGAAAATATATTGGATGTCATTCTCACAAACAGATGTGATATTGTTAAACAAGTAGCTATTCGGCCAAAGGTAGGGATGAGTGATCATGAGTCTGTATCATTTAAATTAGATTGGGAAATGGAGTTGGTTAAGGGAAATACCATTCAGTACTTATATAAAAAAGGGGATTATAGAGCAATGAGAGAGGCACTAATGAATATTGATTGGGAATATATGGTGGAAATAAATGATATGGAGAAAGCGTGGGAATTATTCCTGGAAAAACTAAACATGATCAAAGAAAAGTTTATTCCACATAAGAGTTTATAACAATAAAGGGGGAAAACCCCATGGCTAACAAACTATATAATTAAACTGTAGGAAAAAGAAGGGCTGTTTCAGGAGGATGAAAAAGGATGGGACACTGGTAAACAAAGATAGGTATAGAAAAATATTAAGGAAGTTGAAGAATGAAATCAAGAAAGCAAAAAAGCAGTTTGAAATGAGACTGGTAACAAACGAGAACAAAAACAGTTTTTATGCCTATGTAAACAGACAGAGGGGTGGAAGTAATATGGTGGGCCCATTATTAGTTAAAGGGGAGGTAGTGTCAGAACCACTGGAGATGGCAAATGAATCGGCCAAATGTTTTGGTTCTGTATATAAGGTGCAAAATACTGGATTGGAAATTAGGGGGAAATATTGACCCAAAAGAAATAATAAAAGAAAAAGTAATGAAAAAAATTCAAGGCTTAAAAGGGGATAAAGCGGCAGGTACAGATGACATACACCTGTATATGTTGAAAGAGTTGAGGCATGAGCTGGTAACTGTCATAACCTTACTGGGACAAAGGTCTCTGGCTGAAGGTGTAATGCCGGAGGAATGGAGAAGGGCATACGTGGTGCTAATTTACAAGAAGGGAAAAAGGGATCAGGCAGCAAATTACAGACCTGTGAGTCTGACGTCGGTGGTAGGGAAGATAATTGAGGGTATTATCAGTAAGGTAATAAGGGACAGTACAGTAAAAAAGGGAAAACTGGATCAGTTTCAGCATGGATTTGTTGAGGGAAGGTCATATGAGACAAATCTCACTATTTTGTTTGAACATATAGATAAATGGGTGGATGAAGAAAAAAGTGTGGATGTGGTATTACTGGACTTTAGTCAAGCGTTTGACACTGTACCCCATAAAAAGATCATTGAAAAAATGATTAAATTGGAGATAGAGCTTAGCATTGTTAAGTACGTAAACCAGTGGTTGACAAATAGAAAGCAGCAAGTAAGGATTAGGGGTGTGTTATCTGAATCTCAAGGGGTGGGGAACGGTGTTCCACAGGGATCGGTACTGGGATCATTGCTGTTTGGTTTGTTTAGTAGTGATTTGGATATAGGAAGTGGGAATAAGTTGGTGAAATTTGCTGATGTAAAAATGGGAGGAGTAGTAGATACTTTTGATGATAGGTTGACATTTGGAAATTACATAGTAAAAATTTTGGAATGGCAGCTGTAAATGGAATTAAATTTAACGAGGAGAAATGCATTATAATGCACTTAGGGAAGAAAAATGTTCACCAAAAGTATTATATGAGGAGTATAAAACTAAAAGTATCTAACTGTGAGAGGGATCTAGGAACCTATATCCAAGGAGATTTGAAGAATGAGTTACAGTGTAGGAACATATCAAACAAGGCTATGTTTTTGGTAAATAGCATTAGGCGAGGTTTCCACTCTAGAAGTAAGGTGGTCCTGATGCCATTGTATAGGACCCTGGTGAGGCCCCTATTGGATTACTGTTCAACAGTATGGAGTCCGTATTTAGTTAAGGATGTTAAAATGGTGGAGAGGCCACAGAGGACATACACAAGGATGATTTCAGGTTGTGAGGGGTTGGATTATGAGGGGAGATTGGGGATGTTGGGTTTGTGGACTCTGAGGAATAGGAGCGAGAGGGGGATATGCTGCTGTTATTCAAAATCTTAAAGGACGAGATTATGAGGAAAGAGTTGGAGATGGAATTTAAGGATCAAAAATATCAGTTGAGAGGGCGTAATAAACAGTTGAAAGAAACATTATGTAGGACGGATATAAGAAGAAATGGGTTTAAGAATAGAGCAATGAGGATGTGGAATAGATTACTGCAGGATATAGTAGATGCAGAGAATATTGAGGCTTTTAAAAGCAGAATAGATAGGAATATAAATGAAGTTGGTAACTTAGGTTGCTGCCGATGAATAGTGGGGAACGCTTATATGGGCTCTGCCTTCTTGACTTTTCTATATTCCAGTATGAAATCAAAAATCATTTAATGGAGAAGAAATTGTCTCTCATGGAGAATCAGGGGGCTCATCCCAAGAGCTTCCCATCCACCGATTCTTACAAACGGCACAAAAAAGAGAAGCCCTCCTCAAACTTTTTGCCTAAATGCTTGTCGACAGCCACCATTACAGGTGCCCCACCATCGACTGTGCATTCACATCCTGCCTCCTTGTCGATGGGAGGTTACACCCGCTCGTCGATGGTGCTTTCCAGCACTTTAACGGCAGTCTGTGATGAACCCCTTGTGAGTTCAGTTGATGTCCCGTCGACGGGGGCTTCTTTCCCCTCGATGGTGACTTCATTTCAACATTCTGCTCATGTTTCTCCAGCGACTCCGTCAACGAGGAGTTGCATTCCAGTGTGGAAACCTACTGCATTTGCCATGCATACCGCCCCTCCACCCTCACAGGTGTATTCCGACAGGGGCCAGGCAGATCGGGATCGGGACCCTGGGCTTTACCACCCAGGTGCAAGACCTGCTCAGACTATACATTCAATCCCTTCTACAATCCCCTTGGTTCCCCAGAACCGTCCCCCTTTATGGACGCTGCCTCAGTAGTTCAGCAGGTTTTGCATGCCACCCAGCTGCATTTCAGCCTCTGATCCAGGGAGTCGATCAGCTCATCCCATTCCCTACCTCCGTCGAAACGTTTCCGGGGTGACAGAGACTCTTCACAACCCTGGTCACCCCCCTCATACGTGGATGACTACCTATCAGACGAGGCTGAATTTCCAGGAGATTTGGAAGATGAGGAATTCCAGGACCTAGATTTCCAGCCCCAGTCCCCTCTTTTGGATATTTCTTCCTTAAATGAGAATTCATCCCAGTAGGCGGCTGCTTCTCCTCCCGATGACGCTTCCTTCCATGAGATGATGGTCCAAATTCAAAAGGTCATGGGATTCTCCACTACCGGACATGACAAACAACGTAAGGATATGGCAAACTATCTAGAACTACCAGAGGAACCAGTCTTAGTGGTACCCCCACTTACACAAACTTACCAAAATGCTATGCTTGCAGCCTGGAACCAGCCTTTCACTGTTACAGCTGTTCCCCACAAGGTGTATCACCTCTACCAGGCTCCTCTGGACCACCCTTTTCTATCCACTGCTCCTGAAGCAGATTCAGTAGTGATTACTGCCACTCATGATCATACTAAACAGCCAAAACACACACATGAGCTCCTTACCTTCTGATAAAGATTCCCATGGGATAGATTATCTGGGGGAAAATGGTATTCCAAGCAGGTACCATGAATCTCAGAATTCTAAATTATATGGGACATATGATCAAATACCAGCGTACACTCTATTGACTAACTATGGCAGAAGACTAAACTCCCTCCTTTGTAGGAAAGGTAACAATTACTGGCTACAGTATCTACTGGCAATTCCATCTCCCCACACCTACTTCATTCGGGATATGATGCGGTCAATACTTTGGCCCACATGTCAGCAACCGGCATTAACTTGTGTCGCCATGCTTGGCTTCATGTCTCAGGCTTTACACCAGACGTGCAGCATAGAGTGGTCAGTGCCCTCTTTACTGGGTCTAAACTTTTTGGCCAAGGTACCCAAACATTGATAGATGATCTCCAGTCTTCAGGACGAACACTACGTACGGTAGATGGCATGTACCATACTTCCCAGCCATCGTATCGTCCGCAATCCTCCTTTTATTCTAAAAGAGGTGGAAAATACAGAGACGGATTCAGAGGTCGTTCTCAGCCTTCCAGAACCAACACCTCTGCCATCAAGGGCTCTCGATCCTACCCTCCTGGTGGGGCTGGTCAGCCCATCAGCCTGCCTCCCATTGACCAACTGGGGCTCTGTCCTCGCTTCCTCGACCAGGCCTCGGAAGCTGTAGGCAGTCATTTTGTCCTCCATTTGGAGGCCTGGCAGATGATCACATCGAACGAGAAGATGCTTCAGATCATTCGGAGGGGTCACACTCTGGAGCTTATTTCCATTCCTCCCTCATCTCCCCGATCTGTCCACTACCCACCCAACCACATTCCTTTTCTCCAGGAAGAACTACAGGCTTTTCTGACCAAGAAAGCCATTTATCCGGTACCTATTCCCATTTGTTCCTGGTGCCCAAATGAACTGGAAATCTCAGACTGATACTAGACCGCAGACAATTGAACCTACACATACAGTACAGAAGGTTCTGCATGGTCACCCTAAATGCCATCATGCCAGTGTTGAAACAAGAGGACTGGCTATGTGCCCTGGATATGAAAGATGCCTACCTACATATCCCCATCCTGTCCACCACAGGTTTCTTCATTTCCACCTGTTGGGACAACACTACCAGTTTTGGGCACTGCCGTTCGACCTCTCATCTGCCCCGAGGGTGTTTACCAAGTGCCTTACGGTAGTGGCAGCAGCCCTACAACAGAACAGGCACTTTGCCTTCCTATATCTGGACGACTGGCTCATCAAATCAGGGTCCAAAACCTATCTGCTTTCCTCCCTACACGCAACCTTAATTCTGTTTCACTCTCTAGGGATTACAGTCAATTGGCTGAAGTCCAATCCGAACCTCACACAGTCGCTCCAGTATATAGAAGCGGTCCTAGACACTGTCTCCGCCAGGACTTACCTCCCAACCAACAGACAAGACAAGCTAATATCTCTGGCTCTCAAATACAAGCCCAGAAAATAGTCATAGCCAGACGTATGTTGTGTCTCCTAGGACACATGGCCCGCTACCATCCCTACGGTGGCACTTGCCCGTTTTCACATGAGACCAGTCCAATGGATTCTCCAGAACCAGTGGTCTCAAAGAACAGGAAATATCAAAGACAAAATCAGTGTTACTCCCATGTTGCGGTCCACCCTAGTATGGTGGACCCTCCGTGCGAATCTATGCCAATACATGCCCTTCCAATCCCCCCCCGCCAGATGTTGACCACGGATGCATCCCTAAAAGGGTGGGGTGCACACCTGGGTTGTTACAGGGCACAAGGCAAATGGACCAGTTCTACTCCTCTCCACATCAATCTCATGGAGATGAGGGTGGTCTGATTAGCCCTCCAGGATTTTTAATCTCACTTGTTCCCGGGACCGTTGCTGATTCAATCAGACAACACCTCAGTAGAGTTCTACCTTAACAAACAAGGCGGTACGAAGTCCCATTCTCTGTGCAAAGAGACAATTGCAGTTTGGCAGGAGGCCATACGGTAGCCCTTGGTACTGACAGCTGTCCATCTACTAGGACGCCATCATCTCCTGACCGAACTTCCCAGTCATCCACACATGAATGGACACTTCATCTTGAAGTCCTTCAGAAAATCTTTCATTTGTGAGGAACCCCGCAGCTGGACCTGTTTGCCTCCCCAGTCAATCACCATCTCCCCAGATACTATTCCATTATCCCAAGCAAAAAGGGACGGTCTATAGATGCCCTGTCCCAATCATGGACAGGACTCTTCTTATATCTTCCCTCCACCCCATCCCACTCCTGCAACGGACTCTACTGAAATTACAACTTAAACCTGCCACCATGATTTTCATAGCCCCTCTATGGCCTCGGCAGATGTGGTTCCCCCTCCTTCGACAGTTCTCAGTGGAGGAACCCATCCCGTTGCCAATAAGACCACATCTCTTGACTCAGAATCAAGGGACCCTTCTACATCCCAACCTGAAGGCACCAAACCTTCACACTTGGCTCCTGAGGACGCTTTCATAGCACATTTACCAGTGTCCACCCTGTTGCCAATATTTTACTGGCCTCACGTAAGCCAGTGACCAGGGAAACTTATAATGCCGAATGGAACCGTTTCTCCATTTGGGTTGCCTCCCGGTCATTGGATCCTTATTCTTGCCCACTGATGAAAATTTTGGATTATCTGGCCTCGATTGCAGAGACAGGATTAAGCTATTCCTCTATCAAAGTCCATCTGGCCTCCATTTCGGCCTTCCATGAACCCCTGGATGGCAGATTTCTGTATCAACATCATTTAGCCAAAATGTTTTTAAGAGGAATGTTACATATTAAGCCACCTTTCAGAAGACCCACTCCTCCATGGGATCTAATTTTTCTAATAGAGAAGTTAACTCTTGAACCCTTTAAACCGGCAGCCACTTGTGACCTCCGTTTTCTTTCTTGGAAAAACATTATTCTTAGTGGCTGTCACTTTGGCTCGGCATATATCTGAGCTTCATGCCCTCATATGTAGAGAACCTTACTTCATTTGTCACAAAGACAGGGTGGACCTTCGTACCAACCCATCCTTTCTTCCTAAAGTAGTGTCTGAACACACCTTAAACCAATCCTTGGAGCTAGCAGTATATTGCCCTGAACACTCCAATCAAGGTGAATACCTCCTACATACTCTAGATGTCCATTGTATATTGCAATACTGTACTAATCAAACTAAATCGATCAGGAAGACCTCTCAACTTTTTTGTTACCTTCGCCTCAAGCAGGGAAGGTCTCCCAGTCGCTAAACTGACCCTTTCCAGTTGACTAGCACATTGTATCACATTTTGCTACACAAAATACAACAAGCCATTACCAGGACCTGTGCAAGCCCAATCTACCAGAGCTATGGCCACCACAGTGGCCTGCTTTAAAAGGGCCTCTATCACGGATATCTGCAATGCAGCCACCTGGTCCACAGTTCTTACGTTCATGAAGCATTACAACTTACACGTTGCTTCACGCCATAGGACAGCCTTTGGCTGAGCTGTCCTACAAGGTGGTCTGTCATAATAACCTCCCTTCTTGGGTTTACTGCTTGGGATTTATCCCAAGTGTATTACCTGCTGCAAGAGACCACTCCGTGGAAGATAGTACAGTTAGTAAAAACTTACCGTAACAGTAGATCTTTGAGGAGTGTCTCTTGCAGCAGGTACAGTCCTGCCCTCCGTCCCCCTCCTTCTCTAGAAGAACAAATTCTGGTCCAGTGACTTATGGGTTGGGATACAGGTTGGGATACCTATGGTACCTCGGCTTCCCCTCAGTCCTCGCTTAGCGAGCTGCATCCAGAAAACTGAGGATACCTGGGACTGCCCACACTTATATAGGAAACAGGAAGATGATGTCATGTGTGGGCGGCCCCTGGAAAAGACTGCTAGAAGAGCTGCCATCTGCCACAGCGACCTCTGTCGATGACCCAAGTGTATCATCTGCTGCAAGAGACACTCCTCAAACATCTACTGTTATGGTAAGTTTTTACGCAACTTTTTTGTTGTTTTTTTAGGCCAGCTCCACCTAGAATTATGATGGAAGTCTGGTGATTTCCCTTGGGACACTGTTTCTGTTTGGCTGATAGCATGGCCATCCAAGGAGGCCGTAGAGTGGTCTAGAAATGTGACCCTCCAGATCTGCAGAGACTTGTGTCTGTTGGTCAGACAGGACAAGTCCAAACTGATCCCCTTGCAGGTCATCAAGTTCTTTGGGGCAGAGCTAGACTGTCTGCCGAGGCCCATCTCCCTGCGGAGTGGGCTGAGAACCTTACCTTCTTTGCCCTATCATTTAAGGTTGGACGCTTGCACCCTGCCTGGATTTCCTGCTTCTGATGGGGTGTATGACCTCCACCACCAGTGTGGCCTGTTGAGCACGCTGGTGGGTGTACCACCTGTAGTAGGAGCTGGGTCACCAATGGTCCCATTGCCTAGGTCACCTGGACTTGCTTGTCTTTGTGACCCAGCCAGTGCAGGATACCATTCAGTGGTGGCTGTTCCCTCAACATCTGGATGAAGGAATCCCGTTTGTCTGCCCAGAGCCAGCCATCACTCTCACGGTAAATGCTTCTCAGGATGGGTAAGGAGTGCACCTGTAAAACCACAGAACTCAGGGATTTTGGTTACCCAGGGAGTCCCATCACCACATCAGCCTGATAGAGTTCCGTGCGGTGTGGCTGGCCCTTCTGGAATTTGCTCCTCTGATCAACAGTTAGGTCATGCATGTCCAAATGGACAACACCACAACCATGTTTTACCTAAACAGGCAGGGCGGAACTCACTCCCTTCCCTTGTGTCAAGAGACCCTCTGTACCTGGACCCTTGTGTGCAACCTGGGTGCAGATCTTCTAGTGATACATGTTGCAGAAGAGAACAGTAAGCTGTCAGATGCTCTCACCCAGGCAGAAGAGACATCGTATGAGAGGTCCCTGCATCAGGAGGTTGTATACCGCCTGTTCTCCCAGTGTGGCACCCCTCTGGTGGATCTGTTTGACTTCTGAGAGCAAAGAAAGCTAAGGCTGGTTTTTGCCCTCTTCCCACAGTCTGGGACACTGCGGGGGAGGGATGCCTTTGCTAGGCCCTGGATCCCTCTCCTTGTGTACTCATTCCCTTCCTTCCCCTTGATCCACAAGGTGGTGATTAAGGCCCTTAAGGACAAGGTGTGGATCATTGTGATAGCTCCAGGCTGGCCCAGACAATTCTGGTATCCGGATCTCCTCAGCTTCAGCAGCAGGCCTCCTGGTGGTTGCCTCTCCACCCAGACTTGCTGACCAGACAACAGGGGAGGGTCCTGCATCCAGACCTTACGTCCCTGCACCTCACGGCCATGTTCCTGAGCGGTTAGAATTCCAGGCCTTGGGTCCTTTGGAAGCTGTGCTCCACCTTGTGGAGGTTTTCGGAAAGGAGTTGACTCACTGGTGCTGTGCCCTTTAAATGGAAGAGGTTTTCCATTTGGTGTCAGGACAAAAAGCTGGATCTTCTTGCCTGCCCTGTGGCTAGTATCGTAGAGTACCTCTGGTCCATCTCTCAGATAGGGCTGCAAGCGATGACCCTTAAGGTGCACCTGGCAGCCATCTCTGCATACTGGGCATGGGCTGGTATGCCAGTGATGGGCCAGGAGAAGGTGGTCAGATGTTTTTTCAAGGATCTTGACCACCTATCCCCTCTGATGCATGAACCATCACCACCATGGGACCTACTGCTGGTGCAGGCTGTGCTCAAGGGCAAGATATCCGAGCCTCTGCACAGATGTGAGATGTCACACCTGCTGTGGGAGACAGCCTTCTTGGTGGCAGTTACGTCAGCTAGAAGGATCAGTGAGCTCCAGGTGCTCTCTGTAGAGTCTTTTTTTTTAAATTATTATTATTATTTGGTAACTACGTAGGGCCCATTGTGCACCAATTCTTGTTTTCAGGGGCATCCCAGGAGCACTGGGGAGGTTAAGTGACTTGCTCAGAGTCGCATAGTATGCAAGTGTAGGTTGTGTGAATAAAACCCAGGTCTTCTGGATGTATCAAGCTCTTCACAGCTCATTACTCTCACCTCTAGGCTATACAGCCAGTCCTTATCTGGTCTTCCACAAGGACAAGGTCATTTTTTGCCCCTGCCCGAAGTTCCTCCCGTAGGTTGTATTGGAGTTTCACGTTAACTGGTTCATCCTTGGTGCCGCTCTTGTGAAGGGGCACCACATGAGCCATCCTCCAATCCTGAGGTACACGCCCTGAGTGTAGTGAGGCATTAAATAGGTCTGCCAAAAGTCCCGCCAGGACCTCTGCCAGCTCCTTCAGTACCTTGGGGTGGATGCCATCTGGGCCTGGGGCCTTGTCCATCCTCAGTGCCCTCTAACCTTCCAGAACCCTGCCCTCTGTGATTTCCACATCTGTCACCCCCTCCTCCTCTGTTTCTGCCCTCCCCTCTCTTGGGCATCACCCCTCTCTTCTCCTTAGTAAATACCGAGCAGAAGTAATTGTTTAGTGCTTCTGCCTTATCACCCCCTGCTTCCACCCAACCTCCCTCCTTCCTAATCCTTACTATATGGTCCTTACAGTTCCT
The DNA here is from genome assembly GCA_016271365.2 of Neoceratodus forsteri. NCBI lineage: Eukaryota > Metazoa > Chordata > Ceratodontiformes > Ceratodontidae > Neoceratodus > Neoceratodus forsteri. The sequence goes on from CM057452.1 coordinate 1,622,501,661, forward strand.
TTTCTCCCTGATGTACCTGACGACGTCCTTCTCTCCTTTCTTAATGCCCTGCACCAGCCTGAGCTCCGTAGACACCTTGACTGCCCTTACTGCCCTTGTCACCTCCTTCAATTCCTTCAGGTACTCCTGCTTGTCCTCCCCCTCCCTGTTTTTTTTTGTACCTCCCAAGGGCAGCTCTTTTCCTCCTTACCTTTTCCATTACCTCCTTATTCACCCAGCTAGGTTTCTTTGCCCTAACTTGCTTGCTCTGGGCCTTGCTGCAGGTGTTGGTTTTCTCCACTATCATCAGCTTTATGAGCTCCCACCTCTGGTTAGTGCCCATACTAGGTTGAATTTTGGACAGGTACCCTTTTACCACTTCCCCCATCCTCCCAAAGTCGGCCCTCCTGAAGTCCCAGCACCCTTGTGCCGAATTCCATTTCTTCCTTACCCATATCCAACGTGAACCATACTGAGTGGTGGTCACTCCCCGCCAGTGGTTCTTCCACGCTAAGTTTCCTCACAAACTCCCCATTTGCCAGCATGAGGTCGAGAGTATTCCCTAACCTGGTTGGTTCGCTGACCATTTGCATCAGGAAGCTGTTCTGTAAGGTATCTAGCAGTACCTGCTCCCTTCTATTCCTGGTTGTTGGGATACTCCAAACCACTCCTGGTATGTTGAAGTCCCCCACAATCACCACACTACCCTTCTCGCAGGTCCTCCTGATCTGTCCTGCTAGTTCCCTGTCTAACTCTTCTGTCTGAGATGGTGGCCTATAAACCACTCCCATTGTGAGAGTCCTATTCTTGGAATCCTTGATTTGCATCCGTAGTGACTCTGTCCTACCCTCCTCCCCTTTCTCCCGTACACACTTCAGTCCTTCCCTCATATATAGTGCCATATAGAACAGAGGTAAGCTGGAGATGGCCGTGTTTATATAGGCACCAATAAGGTGCGTTGAGGTGGGCAGCCCCAGGCAGCAAAAAAAAGTTCTGGGTGGTCCTGACACTGACGGCTTACAGTCCAGTGATGTGGCTCAGTGGAGGAGATTCTCTTGAAGATCTACTGTTATTGTAGGTGACTTTCTTTCTTGCTTTGCACAGACAAACATGGTAAAACAATATGAGATTCATGACTGACATGGAAAGGAAAACAAGTGAAACATAGAAACATAGAATGTGAGGCCCTCTGCGGACCACCTCCGTAAACTCGCCCACATTTTTCATGTGTCGGGATCCTCTCCCTCTCCTATGGCCTTGATCTCTCTCGATGCTGAAAAAGCCTTCGACAGGGTAGACTGGTCTTTTCTGTGGTCCACCCTGAGTAGGATGGGCTTTCCTCTTTCATTTCTGCAGTGGCTTCAGGTGATCTACTCTTCCCCGATGGCCAAAATATACTGTAATGGTGTATTCTCCTCCACCTTCTCTTTATATACTGGTACTCATCAAGAATGTCCTCTCTCTCTTTTCCCTTTCAACCTATATCTTGAACCACTTATCAGGCAACTGAAATCTTCCCCCAGTATAACTGGCATTTCAGTTAGAAACCTAGTCCCTTCGCTTTCAGTATATGCGGATGATATCATCCTTCACCTTTCCAACCCTATTTTTTCTCTTACAGAGGCCCTAAATATAATAGATAACTTTGGCAGATACTCCAGCTATAAACTAAATCTCAATAAAACAGAAATATACCCCCTCAGCCACTTATTTATTTATTTACGAGATTTACCAGGAAGGCATACTGAGCAACATGCTCGATTCCAGATGCGACCTGTGGGCCGAGACCCAAATACATACATGAAATTAAATTAATACATAAGCAGTACAATAGGGAAAGCACAGGCACTTAACTTATAAACAAGACTTTGTTCCATTTGGTATGAAGTTGTCCTCCCGCCGGATTAAATATCTCAGCATTTATTTAACCACTGACCCTGCGTTATCATGGAAATTAAATCTGGAGGACCTGTGGAGTATTATTCATCAAGGCGTAATTCGCTGGAAGAGCCTTCCTCTTTCTCTATGGGGTAGAATCAATATTATCAAAATGAACGTGCTTCCTAGGCTCTTCTGCCCATTAAATATGCTCAATATCTGGCTTCCGCTCTCCTTTTTTAAGTGTATTCACTCTGACATTACCTCATTTCTTTGGTTAGACAAAGCCCCTAGACGTTCTTACCTTAAACTGGGATTACTGAAAGAATCTGGCGGTCTGCGTTTACCCAATTTCATGTTATATTATTGGGCCAGCCACCTTTATACATGTGAAAAATGGCTCTCTCTATCTCAGATAATAGCAGGTAAAGAATATGTCCCCATCTGGCTGCAGATGGAATCTTACCTCATTTCCAGCTACAGTGTAAGTCCCACTTCTATTTTCTTTTTGCCCTGGAAACTCATTCCGAAGGCCCTAGGTTCTTCCCCAATAGGTACATCTCTCCGAGTACTTTTGCAGCTTAGTGCCTGTTTAAAGATGACCCCCCCTAAAGATTTCTCTCAACCTGTCTTTTCCAACTTAAACATTAGAATAGGAGGTCAGTCACTACTTACTACTTGGCTCCCGGCACCTCCTGAATTGAGAGTATCAGATTTCTACTTTCAGACATCTATACTCTCCTCACCTGAGTTTCTTACTAGGTTCCGACTGGCACCTACTCATATCTTTAAAGTCTACCAGCTATGACATCTTCTGGTAAAACAATTTGGCATTTCATTACAACACTCTCTATTTGGGGATTTCCTGCAGCAGATCCAAGATTTTGCCTGTAAACCACATGGTGTCTCCTCCTTACACCTGTACTTGCTTAACCATTCCCAACCTTCTTCCCAAAAAGGTTCAAAAATTTGGGAGTCTCTTCTTCCAGATCTTGAACTCAACTGGGCATGCCTCTGGAAGGATCTATACACTTATTTATCTCAAGATCATCTCAGACTTACCCAATATCGTATCCTAAATAATATGTCCTACTGTATACTCCTGTTAAACTGGCTAAAATGGGTTGTCTCACCTCCTCTACTTGTTCCAGATGCGGCAAGGAAGAAGGTACCCTACTACACGTATTTTGGTCCTGCGAAAAGGTATGTTCCCTGTGGACACAAACTGAGGAATGATTGGATCCCCTCTTAGGTCTGCAAGGTCTTTTTCTCCCAGATGTCTGTGTAGTGGGTGCTTATTCCTGGATACAGGTCAAAGAAAGGAGATATCACATGGCCATTTTCTCCTTAGGAGTTAAGAAGGTTGTTCTTAGACACTGGTTAGACCAATCGCCCATCACATATAATGAGAGGTTACTAGAACTTTTTTTCTTGTTAAGGACTGAACAATTAATTGCAAGTATACGGCACCGTATGCCTCTATTTAACAAAAAATGGGGCAAATTATATGCTCTTTATCTGTCTTAATTACCATTAACTCTCTGACTCCTCAGTGACGAAAAATAGTCATTTATAATTTTATTTCTGTATTCAAGTTTGATGTCATGTGCACTCAGGGGAGAGGGGAGGGCATGTGTTGGGGGGTGGAGGTGGGAAGAGTTGGTTTTCTTTTCCAGTTTTCATGTTCCTGTTGGATTGTATGAGCTGTTGTTTGTTATACTTTAAAACTAATAAAGTTTTTTCAATAAAAAGAAACATAGAATATGATGGTAGAAAAAGGCTCACTCGCTCTTCCAGTGTGCCTAACCCTGCCTAATACAGTACTCTTGCGATGACCCTAATAACGATCTTCTACCCTTTTTCCTCCTTCCTCCTTCTATCATTTTCAGGCTCTTGTGCCTGTCCTTCTCATGTTTGAATCTGCTTAGTGTTTTGGCACAGACCACCTCCTCCGGCAGTCCGTTCTACTTGCCCACCACTCTTTCTGTGAAAAAAAGTACTTGTGACTGCCCCTCACGAACCTTTTCCCCAGCCAACTTTAGTTGGTTAGGAGTGCATTTAACAATATAAAAACTGTTGTCTTTCACTTCAAACTCAAAACTGTAACAAACAGATCGGAGTACAATTTCTTAGCTACTCAGTATCACAGTATGTATCATTAATCATATTGCTTATTCCAGTTTCACATCTGTGGTCTTCTTTTATTAGTTACATATATAATATATTCTATACTTAGTGTTGAGTAGGCTGTTCAGTGTTAAACCCCGATTTTTGCAGCTTAATAACTTTGGCGTCATTTGACGAAATTGTCCAAAATTTTCATGTGCTGTCAGGTTGCCAGAGTCTCAAGTTGTGAAAAGTTTTCTAATGACATCTTGATCGGTTTTCAAGATATGGAGCACCATAAAATGGAAAAAAAAAAACACGCTTGGTTTCTCTTTCAAGACCCAGGAAATCTTACTCTAGTCTGACATATGCAGTATTGTCTCGCCATAGGACTGTATCGGAGCCGAAATGGTTAATAGAACCTATGCTAATAGTGGCTTGTTAGGCTCGAGCTTGGTTTTCAGACCACTGTCCCTGGTTGCACTTCCTGCAGCCATCAGATTCTTTAATCCGTTTGCCTTAGTAAGATCTCTCCGGAGAGCTCTCCTTCTTACCCAGGAGTCCTTTAACATCAGTAACTTTAGCAGTTAGCTGGCTTGGTGCAACTGCCCCGGAGGTATGCCTTTGAGAGAAATTTAAATGAGCTTTGGGCAATAGCCATTAAAAAAAACAAGAGGGGGAGTGAGCTCTTGAGTGAGAGCTGCCTGAAGGCTTCAGAATTTTTTCTCCACTGGACTGAGCAACAATACACCTGAGCTGCCTCCCAACTTTCCTTGTTGACAGCCTTCTAGCGCTTATCTGGGTAAAGTTTGCATTATATTTCATTCTCTATAGTGTGCGGAGTGAAAGTTTTGCATTTTCGTTAACGTTGAGCAAAATTTTTTTTCTTAGCGCATCCGTGCTATTACTTTATTTTTACCACAACTGCTCATTTCCTTCGTGAAGTTTACCGCGGGGTGCATAATTTCAACGGTTCCTTCCTTTTTTGACCTAATTCTTGAAGGACCCGACAAATTATGGATAGCTGCCTTGTTTTTTTTACCTCAGACCTCGCGGGTTTTACCGCAAGGCACCCCTTTGGAATTCAAACCTCAGCAGTGCCTGGGGGTTTCTCTCAGGATTAGCAATTAATGAGAAACCCAATTATTTATAAAATAAGCTGGACCTATGGTATCTTCTGTCACAGGACTAGCCAGATGGCATTCAACAGCAACCTGTAGCAGATGGCAGGTATTAATGGGTTTTCTGTTAAGACTGGCACTGGCATAGATCCCAGTACTGCAACCAAAAAAAAAGGCACTTACAATAGACAGAGTTAATTAACTGGGGCAGGACTGGCCGGTGGCAGTTCACGGAAACCTGCACTCTGTTCGTAAGGTCCAGAACTGGTTTGCTTTGCTTAAATTGGCTATGTAGCAGACAAACCTTTGATTATTATGGCTGAGGATAAATCAAAGGCTTCCAACAAGGAGCCATCTAAAAGAACTAATAATAAAAATTTAAGCAGAGGTGCTGAGGAACCCTCCAGATCCCAGCCAAAAAATAAAGCTTCCAAAGATGAAGTTCCTCACAAATTAAAAAATAATAAAAGTGATGAAAAAAGGAAGCTTGATCAAGCCACCAACGAAGTGGCTAAAAAGAAACTCTGTCAAGGCAAAATTGCTCCCGTTGCTCCTGGGAAAGCCAATAGCAAGACAACAGGCAGCTTAAAGTATACAGAAAAAAAAAAAACAGTCTGTGCAGGATCTTCCATCTGTGCAACATATGGAAAAAGCATGGCATCTGCTTCAGACCCTTGAAAAAATAGGGCCTTTATTTACTGGGGCTAGTATGCACTTTTCCACAGTTCACTTTCCGCAGACTGTGAAGGTGATGCAGTTAATGATAAATAATCTTATGATGCCCCTGCTTACAGGGGCTGCTAACACTCTTCCGCAGTTCTTGCTCCAGAGACTGTGAGGGTGATACAGATGATATGAGTATTTTTATGAAGCCCCTGACATGACTTTGGAGGGCCTAGAACATTATGTATCCATTCCCTCTCCCTCTCCTTGGAGCTTCCTCAGCTATCCAGGAGGATTCCCACTCTGTGCTTTCATTTATCCAAATCATATTGGACACCCTGGACCTTCCTTCTCAGGAGTTCATCCAAGATGAGGTTGAGAATAAAAAAGAGTATAGGGAGATGAAAGGTCTTCTACCTCCTAAAAGTCGGATCGTGCCTATCTGTAATGAAAGAATATTAATAAAAATACCATGAAACTACTTCAAACCCCCACTTCTGTAGCAGAGGTTTACAAGCGGTCAGGAAATGTTAGTAAATAAATACATAAATATATCAGTTGTTAACAACAATGCTGAGCGCCTGTCTGTATCCCACCCATGTGAGTATAGTGCAACAGGCAGCTTGCGAGAAAGCTGGTGTCTCCTTGTCCTCCCTACTCCCGGACAAGGATGCCAGAAAATAGATTTAATAGCTAACCATAGATGATTGTCAAAATTTTTTCCTACTTGCCTTTTACGGCCAAATATCAAAAAAAAAAAGGCACTGCGGAACTCTGTCCTGGTTCTACAGTGCAGGAGACGATGGTTACAGCAGACCTGCCCCGGAAGCTATGTGGTACCAATTCCACAGGGCAGATGATGACAAGGATGCCGCCTCCAGAGCCAGGGCTCATGCCATCTCTCTGAGGTACTTTGTCTGGCTTAGAACTACTGATCTACTCTCAGACTCCCAGTTTAAGGCCATGGACTTTCCCTGTGATCAAATCATACTGTTCTATTCTAGAACATCTGACTGCAACAAGGTCTCCTGCCCCACAGAATTTCCTTCTGAGGGCATTAGGGGCAGAGGTTATTTTCCCAGCTACCCCCTTCTCTCAGTACAGGTGTGCTTTCAGAGTGAGGGGGGAAAAGGGGCCAAAGGTAGCCACTTCTACCCAGCCAGCAGTTTTGCAGTCTAAGCCCTGACGTTAGTGTGGGCAGACCTCATGTGTACCCAAATATCTAAGCCTCTATCCCCAACACAAGTGTTGCTGTTGGAGTGGGAGGTGAAAACCTTCTAGTTTTGCGAATGGTGGAGAGGGTCTTGGCCCACAAAAAGAAGAAAGGACCTCTACTCCAGGTATTTTCTAACACAAAAAGACAACTGGGGAGTGGCGCCCTATCGTGCTGTTAAAAACCAAATTCAAGATAGTCACTCTGTTACTAATCATACAGTCCTTACAGTAGGAGGCTGGTTAGCCTCCCTGGTTCTAAAGGCTCCCCTTTTTTTCCATATACCCATAATGAGGTCTCACAGGTTCTCAGGTATGGGCTCACTGCGGCCTTTTGGCATTCCTCAACCCCAAAAGTCTTTACAAAGTGCTTGGCAGTGGTAGCAGCCTACCTCAGGAGTCTAGGCGTCTCTAGCTACACCTAAGTTGCCGATTGGCTCATAGTGCTAAAGTTTCCTTGTCAGGTCAAGGAGTCCTTGTTCTCTTACAGGGCTCACTCTGGAGTCTCGAGGTCCCTTATAAATCTAAACCAAGTCTCACCTGGGACCCTCCCAGCATCCAGGAAGGATATTCCTTCCTTCCACAGGTGAGAATTCCAGCTGTCCCTCATTAGCAGATTTCTTCATCCAGGGACAGCGAGACCAGCCAGCAGGCGCTTGACTGGTTTTGAATCATTAACCCTCACTGGGTCAGTATATGATGCGGTCCTGAGCAAATCACGTAACGTTGACATTTCCTCAGGCTATTGGGACACATTGGCTTCAATGCCTTCAGTGGTCCCAGGGTTCAGATACAAGATGCGACACCCGCAAGCTTCGCTTTAGCTTGCTGGTCTCGGAAAGCAATAATTTTTTAAAGCTGATACCTCTGACAGAGCAGTTCCACAGACTCCTCCCTCCTGTGGAGGGGAGCACATGTGGGCAGTGCCTCAGTAAGTGGCACCTAGACTCTGCAAGAGTCACAGTTACACATAATTCTTTTAGAACTCAGAGCAATCTTTCTAGCTCAAAGCATTTGCTCCTGTCATAAAAGGACAGACTGTACAAAGTTGAACAGACACCATTGCAATGTTTTTCACAAACAAACCGGGTGGACCAGATCAGGAGCTCTGTTCGCAGGCTCTATAAATCCGGTCTCTCACCTTCCCCCTGGGAGTCATCCTTTCAGCTGTTCACCTCCCAGGTGAACACAATACTCTGTCAGATGCTCTAAGTCATATCAGTCAAGGCCAGAGTGAATGGACCCTGAACAAACCAGTACTAGCATAGTGTTCAGGCAGTTGGGCACTCCAGAAGTTCATCTGTTTGCCTGTTCCCTCAGCTTCCAGTTTCTTCAAACAACATGAAGTCTTGCTATACTATGACAGATGCAGTTTGTCCTACCATTAGAACTGCTCCGGAGGTGAAAGAGTTAACTTCCATGCAGAGCATGGAACTTAGAGCGCGAGCTCTGTTAGAGAAGCTCTGTTAGGGTGGTTTCAAACCGAAACCATCAGATTCTTTACTTCACCTCACTGAACAGTCACTCCGGAGATTCCTCCTGCTGCTCGGTTCATTTCCTCGATTTAAAGCGTCTTTTCTCGGTTAAATTTAACTGCGATATTTTTTATTTTAACCGCAAACCGATCGGTTCAAGCTCTGTCTATGGTATTGTAAGTAATAGATAGGTTTTCTTTGTGGAACTTGTAAATGTTTATCGGTTCGGTTTGAACCGATCGAAATGTATTTAAACTTGGTTTTGAAGCCTTTTAAGGCTTGTTAGAGTGCGGTTCCTGGTTCTTATCGGTTCTAAAAAACGGATTTCATTCGTTTTTTTTCCACTAATTCGTGACACGGTTGGGAACCGGCAAGGGTGTCTTGCTCTGCACTGCCATCAAAAGGGCAAGTTTTTGGTTAGGCTGGCATTATGTCTGAGAAACCCAAAAGAAAACCGGCCCACGGGTTTCAACACTATTGTCTGTGGGGAAGCCTTTGCCAAGGCTGACCCACACACCACATGTGTTTATTGTCTGGGGTTTGACCACCTCAATGCAGACTGCCAGATTTGGAAGAATTTCCCTGCAGCCACCCTAGATAAGAGAGTTGGCAGGCTCAGGGAACGAGAGGCCAAAAAGTCCGCTGACCCGGATGGCCAGCCCAGTTCGGTGCCAGCTGAACCAGAGGGAGTGCCCTCTGACCAGGGCCAGACTTCCTCGGGCAAACGTAAAGCTGACTCTGAGGAGCCAGTTCCAGCAAAGAGAACTAGAAAGTCAGCAGGCGTGGAGGCCAAAATTCCTTCTCCAACTGCTGCAGAGATAGCCAGGGCAATACAGATTGTCCAGTGACTGTCCCCGGTTTCCCTCCGAACTGCCACTATCTGGCAAAAGGTCGGTTCGGTCGGTTCCACCGGTTCAAGAATATGATATAGAAGAGTTTTATGAACCAGAGGAGGGGGAGGATGATTATGATCAGTGTGAATGTGACTTTGAAAGTCTGGATGTGCCCATTGAACCGGACATCTCCCCAGACAGACCTTTAGGTGAATCTACCCCTAGGCTTGCTGAGTCCCCTTCTCATTTTTTGTTTTATAAAAAAGTTGCTGAGACCCTCCAGCTTCCTTTAGAGGAGGCTTTGGATGAGCAAGAGGAGCCTGACTATGTAGAGATGATGGATATCCCAGAGTCCAGGAGACTGTCCATCCCTTTACATAAATCTTTTAGGAAACAAACAATAAAAATTTTAAAAGCTCCTAATTCTGTGCCTCCTGTAGATAAAAAGATGGACAGGAGGTACACTTTGTCAGGTCCTGATACAGATTTTCTTTCACAGCAATGCAGTCATGTTGGGGGTAGTTCAGGCTGCAGCCTGTGATAAAGCTAATATTCCCCTGGCTTCACATCCTCCTGACAAGGACTCCAGGAAGATTGACGCCATGGCCAAAAAACAATACATGGCAGCATCTTTGGGACTCAGACAAGCAAACTATATGGCTTATGTTGAGATACCAGAAATCTAGATGGGATACTGTCATGGCCTTAGCCAAACAGGTCCCTGGCCAGCTTGCAAAGGAGCTGGAGCAGGTGGCTCTTGATGGTATTGAGGCATCTAAGGTGCAGTTCCATGCTGCAGTGGATTCTAATGATGTATCCTCTAGAGTCATGGCTACATCTGTGGCTTTTTGCAGATTGGCCTGGCTCATGTGTACTACTTTGTCACAGGATACCCAGTCTAAGGCTATGGATTTTCCTGTGGTGGGAAATTCTCTTTTTGGGGAGCAGACAGAGAATTATATGAAGAAAATGGATGAATATAGAACCACTTATAGGAGTGCACAAGCCAAGGAACGGCAAGCCACTCCTCAGAGGCAGCCCCCAGGGGTAGGGGCAGGCCTTTTCACAGGCCTTTTTACCAGACCCAGGCCTCCTCTTCAGCCTATGCTCAGAGGGGGTTCTTCAGAGGGAGAGGCAGGCGGGGTACGAGCAGGCCTGCTCCCACCCCTCAGCCTAAAGCCCCTGCCAAACAGGCACCCTGATGGGATGCCTAGGGTCGGCTCTCCATTACCTGTAGGGGGCAGGCTGGCTTACTTCGTCCAGGACTGGGAGTCTTTAACATCAGACAAGTGGGTCCTGGAAGTAGTGAGCCAGGGTCTGGTTCTCAGCTTCAAAAAATTTCCAAAGTTAAAAGCCAGATTTTTTCCACCTGCAAACCCTTCAGAGGCTCTTGCTTTGGAAACAGAAGTCTCAACCCTCCTGGCTCTCAGAGCTGTAGAAAGGGTTTCTCCCCCACACCAGGGCAAGGGTCTGTACTCCAGGTACTTCCTTACCCCCAAAAAGACAGGAGAGTGGCGGCCTATCCTGGATCTAAGATATCTGAACAAGCACCTTTAAACCAAAATTCAAAATGGTGACTCTGGGAATGATTTTACCTCCCTAAGGCCAGGGGACTGGCTAGCTTCCTGGACCTCAAGGATGCCTACTTCCATGTTCTTATCAGAAGCTCCCATCGAAAGTACCTCAGATTGAACTCCCTCAGGCCATTATCAGTTCAGAGCAATGCCCTTGACCTTACCTCTGCCCCAGGGTGTTCACAAAATGTCTGGCAGTAGCAGTTGCTCATCTTAGAAGGCAAAAGATTGCAATTTTTCCCTACCTGGATGACTGGCTCATTGTGGGTCAGTCTCCAGACCAGGTCAAATCACACCTGCTAGTTACCCAGCAGCTGCTGCCTCTCTGGGCTTTCTTCTCAATCTTCCAAAGTCAATTTTGGAACCTGTCCAGGTACTCACCTTTATAGGCGCAGAACTGGACACAAAGCAGGCCAGAGCCTTCCTTCTCCTGGAAAGGGTAAGGACCTTGGTGGCCCTGGCCTCGTCCTTCACTCTGCAGGTCTCTCGACCAGCAAGGCATTTCTTGCAGCTCCTAGGACACATGGCTGCTTCCACAGCTGTAGTGCAGGGAGCAAGATTTCAGATGAGGGACATTCAGTTCCATTTGAGAGCTTTCTGGTCTCAAAGAAGAGATCCCCTATCCAAGTTAATCGAACCCTGATCCAGGCCCTTCAGTGGTGGCAGGATCAGAGCAATCTGAGACAAGGGGTGCCTTTCATCCCTCTGTCCCACTCCTTGACCCTTACTACAGATGCGTCCCTCTTGGGATGGGGAGCTCGCATGGGCGACCTCTCCACCCAGGGGTTATGGTCCCCTCAGGAATCTCTGCTCCACATCAATCTGTTGGAACTCAGAGCTGTTTTTCTAGCACTTCAGATTTTTCTGCATCTGTTCAGAACAAGGTGGTACAGGTCAGAACAGACAACACCACTACAATGTGGTACATCAGCAAACAAGGGGCACTCGGTCTTGCCTTGTGAACCCGAGGCGATGAAGTTGTGGTCTCTGGCTTATTCCTGAACACTTCCCTCATAGCAGTTCACCTCCCAGGCAAGGACAGTGTCCTGGCAGATGCTCTCAGCAGGATTTCCCAGGGCCATCACGAGTGGTCACTGGATCCCCTAGTACTGGGGATAGTTTTTGCCAGATGGGGCACTCCTCAGATAGATCTTTTTGCAGCCCCAGACAACCATCAACTTCCACTTTTTTGTTGCAGGCCCCCAGTGTTGGGCTCAGTCTCCCCTGGCTGCCTTTCTTCTCGATTGGGAAGGGAAGTTCCTCTATGCCTTTCCCCCCTTCCCTCTCCTGTTGAAGGTACTAGTCAAAATCAGGTCTCAGCCCTGCAAGATGATCCTGATTGCTCCAGACTGGGCCAGGCAGCCCTGGTACCCACTCCTTCTGTCCTTAGCAGTCCATCTTCTCCTGTGTCTCCCCAGGAACCACAATCTGTTAACCTGTGCGCAGGGGAGAGTTTGGTATCCGAATCTCAAATCCCTCAACCTCAAGGCCTGGCTCTTGAGCTGTTAGAGTTTGCTGATCTGCAACTTTCTCAAAGTGTTCTCGAAATCTTGAAAGCTGCTAGGAAGCCTTCCACCAGGGCTACCTATAACTCCAAATGGAAAAGGTTTTCCATATGGTGTTCTGGGAAGCATATTTCCCCGGAATCTGCTGATTTACCAACTGTATTGGATTATATGGTCCATCTTAATTCTCTGGGACTGAGACCAGCTACCCTGAAAGTGCACTTGGCAGCTGTCTCTGCTTTCATTTCAGCAGGGAAGCCCTCTTCTCTTTCTGCTCACCCTGTATTTTCCAAGTTTTTTAAGGGATTGCTTCATACCAATCCTCCATTCAGGGACCCTGCCCCTGCTTGGGATCTTAATGTTTGCATTGCTCAGCTGATGCAACCCCCCTTTGAGCCTCTGTCTTCGGCAGAGCTTAAGTATTTGACTTGGAAAACTGTATTTCTAGTAGCCATCACTTCTGCCAGGCGCATAAGTGAGTTACAGGCTTTATCAGTGGAGACTGACTTTATTTCCTTTCACAGGGATAAGGTAGTCCTCAGGACTAACAGGAAGTTTTTGCCTAAGGTGGTTTCGGATTTCCACCTTAACCAATCTATTTCACTTCCAGTGTTCTTCACTGACCATTCCTCCTCTGGTGAGAGGAGGCTGCACAGCTAGATGTTAAGAGGGCCCTAAGTTACTACATAGAGCGTACTAGGGTCACAGGTTTGACTCCTCCAACTATTTCTCACTTATGGTGAGGTTGGGAAAGGGAGACCTGCCACTAAGAGATCCATTGCCAGGTGGATTGTCTCTTGTATCCAATTTTGCTTTCAAAAACTGGGTAAGGTTCCCCCCTCAGGCCTGAGGGCTCACTCTACCAGAGGTACAGCTGCATCTCTAGCAGCTGCTAGAGACATCCCTATCTTGGAGATATGTCAAGCAGCTACTTGGAAAACAGTACACACTTTCACCAAGCATTACTCCCTGGATATCCAGGCCAGGAGGGATGCTCGGTTTGGCACAGCCGTGCTTCAGAGCCTATTCCCTAAGTAGGTTCTGTCCCTCCTCCATGGAGGTACTGCCGTGTAGTTGCATCTGTCATAATATAGCAAGACTTCAGTTGTTTGAAGAAAAATTACTCACCTTAGTAATGTTGTTTCTTCTAATGGAGTCTTGCTATATTATGACCTCCCCCAGCCTGCCCCTCTCAGAACTTCTACTGGGTATGGGGTGGGCAGTCCACTGTTGGCACTTATTGATGCCCCCTTTTATGTTTGGGTGTTGTGTTTTATTTAGTTATTTTATCTTATTTTCTGGTCTCCTGACTTGAGTCTTGGTGTTGGGGCCAGGAAAATGTGTGAATATTTTAGTAGCCAGTTGGCTAGTGTAGGTTACACTTCCCACAGAGCCTTAGTGAGTTTTGCTCGTAAAGATCTGACTGTTTGGTTTGAAACCACCCTAACAGAGCTTCTCTAACCGAGCTCGTGCGCTAAGTTCCATGCTCTGCGTGGAAGTTAACTCTTTCACCTCCGGAGCAGTTCTAATGGTGGGACAAACTGCATCTGTCATAATATAGCAAGACTCCATTAGAAGAAACAACATTACTAAGGTGAGTAATTTTTTCTTCAGTTCTGTTGCAGGCCCCAGTCCCGGGATTGCTTCCCCTGGATGCCTGGATCCTGGTCTGGTCAGGGAGGTCTCTATGTACTTCCCTCCTTTATCCCCTGATTCTCAGGGTATTTCTGAAACTCAGACAACAGTCTGCATCAATGATCCTGGTGGCTCTGGATTGGCCCAAGCAAGCCTGGTACCCTCTCCTTCTCAGTGTCCTGCAGCAGGCCCATTTCCCTGCCTCCAAATCACTCCCTGCTGACCCTTCCTCAGACAGAAGTGCAGTATCCAGACATACACTCTCTTCACCTCAAGGCCTGGTTCATGAGGAGTTTAGAGTTTCCATCTTCACATGACTCTGAGCAGGTTCTTAAGATACTGAGGATGACTAAAAAACCAACGCTAAGAAGACTTATGTAGCCAAGTGGAAAAGGTCTTCCCTCTGGTGCAAGAGCAAAAAGGTCAAACCCCTTTCAGCTTCAGACTCTCAGCTGTTAGAATACCTGGTACTCTTACAGGCGTCACGTTTGAAACCATCCTCCCTCACGCTACACCTGGCAGCAATTTCGGCCTATCTTTTGATGGGAAATACAAAATCATTTTTTTCCCACACCATATTTAAACAGTTTTTCAAAGGCCTCTTGCATCTCCAGCCTCCAATCAGGGAACCAGTCCCTTCTTGGAGCCTGAACCTTTGCATAGACAGGCTCTTAAAGCCACCCTTCGAGCCTATGTCCACTGCTCACATCAAGTTTGTAACTTGGAAGATGGTCTTCCTGGTAGCTATCACCTCTGCCAGGAGGGTTTCAGAGCTGCAGGCCCTGTGCACTGAGCCAAATTACATCATCCCTCATAACGATAAAGTTGAGCTCAGGACAAATAGGAGATTTCTGCCAAAGGTGGTCTCACAGTTCCACGTGAACCAGTCCATTACCCTGCCTGTCTTCTTTACTGAGAAATCTACTCCTGGCGAGCAAAAGCTCCACAGCTTGTAGGTCAAAAGAGCCATGTTTTGCTACCTAGGTCCTAAAGCATACTAGAAAGTTTAGAGGCTCTTCCACTTAGTTGTTCCTCACCTATGGGGATGTAGGCAGAAGACGACCAGCTACTAAGAGAACTATTTCCCGTTGGTTGGTCTCTTGTATTAGATTCTGCTATGAGAAAGCTGGTCACCAACCTCCAGTGGGGCTCAAGGCCCATTCCATCAAAGGCACTGCAGCTTTGCTCGCAGCAGCAAGGGACATTCCCCTCTTGGATGTCTGCAAAACAGCTACCTGGAAATCTGTGCACACCTTCGTGAAACACTACAGTCTGGATGTGCAGACCAGATCTGATGCCAAATTTGGCAGGATGGTTCTGCAGAGCCTTTTTCCTAAGTAGGCTCTCTGCCCACCTCCCACTTGGTACTGTTCGGTAGTCTGCTAAAGTTACTGATGCTAAAGGACTCCTGGTGTAAGAAGAAAAAATTACCGCAGTAATCGTCTTTCTTCCAAGGGGTCCTATAGCATCAGTAAGCTCCCACCCTTTCTCCCCAGTTCCCCTGTTGGAGAAGAGCTCTGCATCACATCTCTTACCAGATTTGAAGTTTCTCATTGATGAGTTTTTAACTCGTGTTGTTGCCGTTTCCACTTTTGTGGACATTTGCATGTTTTTTTAATCCTGTTGATTCTTTTTTCGGGGCATGTGCCCTCGTTTCCCTTCGAAAAAATTCTGAAGCTTTCAGGCAGCTCACTCCCCCTCCTGGTTTTTGATTGGCTATTGCCCAAACCTCATTTAAATTTCTCTTAAAGGCATACCTCCGGGGCAGTTACACCTAGCCAGCTAACTGCTGAAGTTACTATTGCTAAAAGACCCCTTGGAAGAAAGAAGATTACTGCGGTGAGTAATTTTGTTCTTCACTTACTTGAAGAAGTTTATTTTTCTCAGTTTAATCGAAATCCATTTATTTATTTAGATTTTTAGAGCACTGTCCTTGGTTCACAGGTAGACTTAGTCTAGATTAGTGTCTGTCGGGTAAGTTTTTTCGGTTGCTTATCGGTTATTCCCAAACGAGAAGGAACCGATAATTTCCCTTATTTTCCTGAGGTAAATCTCAGTATTTTGTTGCCTGTTTCGACTTTTAAGGTAAGTCGATTCTTATTTAGTTAAATTTTACTGGGGTAAATCTCTGTTGTTCGGTTTTAACCAACCAGCCAAAAAAAAAAAAAAGGATTTAAGGTATTTTGGGGCTAAATGTCACAGGCCAAGAAAAGAATGGGCCCTACAGGTTTCCAACATTGTACTGAGTGTGGGGAACCATTCACTAAAGCAGATCCTCATCTGATTTGTGTGTTTTGCTTGGGGTTTGACCACCTCAAAGAGGACTGTGATATTTATAAGAACTTCCCTCAGTCGACGCTTGAGAGGCGACTTAAACGACTGCAGGAGAAGATGTCTGAGAAAGCCGCTGACCCGGCTACAGACAATCCAGCTACCAACCATAAAGAACTGGAGAAACAGCTCTCTGACAAGGGTGACGGTTCCTCAGGTAAAAAAATGGCCCGTGGATACTGCTGCTGAACCGGTAACCACAGGGAAAAGGAAGAAAAAGGAAAAATATACAGCATACAAAACGCAAGCAAAAAAGAGGCCGGTTCCAACCGCTGAAGAGATAGCAAATGCTATAAGAATTATTCAATCACTTCAACAGAGTACCCCGGTCCCGGTTGAGAAGCAATTGCAGTCACGGTCCTCTGGTTCTTCTTCTGTTCCCAGTTCATTGGAACAAGGGGCAGAACCTTTTTGAGAAGATGAGGATGAGGACTGTGGAGAGCCAATTGAACCAGATATCTCTCCTGATCCCCACCATCCTGATTCCCCGATAAGGGATCTGAGGACTATACATCCCACTTTTTCATAAAGCAAGTAGCCCAAAGCCTGGACCTCCCTACTCAGGAGTCCACTGATGAGGAGGAAGAACAGGATTATATGGAAATGATGGACGTTCCAGTTTCCAGAAGACAGCTACTGCCCATCCATACTGTAAGTCCTAGAAGAAACAGGTGAACAAGGTATTGCAGACACCCTTTTCTGTGCCACCTGTGGATAGAAAGGTGGACAAGAAATACTGGGTGGCTAAGGGTGGAGCAGAATTTCTCTTTGGGCACCCAAGCCATGAAGGGGTAGTGCAGGCTGCAGCTTGTGATAAAGCTGGCATACCTTTGCCATCACACCCACCGGACAAGGATTCCAGAAGAATGGATTCCATAGCCAAGAAAGTTTATCTGGGATCCTCTCTGATTGTCAGGCAAGCCTCGTATATGGCCTATGTCATTAGGTATCAGAGGACGCTATGGAATACTGTTATGGAGATAACAAAGTCTGTCCCAGCCCCAATGGCAGCTGATCTGGAAGAGGCTGCAAAAAGAGTATAGAGGCATCTAAAGTCCAATTCAGGATGACTGTAGACAGTAATGACACTGCTGCCAGACAAATGACTGCTACTGTGTCTCTTAGAAGATTTGCTTGGCACAGAACCACCAGTCTGACCCAAGACACACAGTCAAAGGCTTTGGATTTTCCATGTGAGCCTACATCCCTGTTCAGGCAGCAGACAGAGGCTTAAATGAAGAAAATGGATGACTACAAAACAGCCTACAAATGTGCTACTGCCAAGGAAGAGGCATCTACACCCAAGAAGCACCAAGCTGGGGGCAGGGACATTGTAGACCATTTTTTCAGCCTCAAGCTTTTCCCCAGTGCCAACCTCAGGGATTATTTCAGGGGCAGGAGAGGCAGCAACCGTGCTAGCCCCAGCACCCAGACAGTAGTCCAAGCCAAGCAGACACCCTGCCGTGTCTGCTCAGGTCGCCTCCCCACCCCCAGTAGGGGGCAGGCTGGCCCACTACCTCCAAGAATGGCAGTCCATCACCACAGACAAGTGGGTCTTGGAGGTAGTGGGCCAGGGCTTTCCGCTTCAAGTTCATGCCAAAGCTGAGGGCAAGGATCTTCAGACCCTCTTCCCCTTCAGAAATATTATTGCTAGAGGGGAAAGTATCGACCCTTCTGTCTCAAAGGGCAATAGAGCCAGTTCCTCAGGTACAAAGAGGACAGGACCTCTATTCAAGATGCTTCCTCACAACAAAGAAAACAGGGGAGTGGCGACCCATACTGGATCTCAGACACCTAAACAGACATTTGCTAAAACCAAAGTTCAAAATGGTGACTCTGGCAACAATCCTCCCAACTGTAAGACAAGGGGATTGGCTTGCATCCCTGGACCTAAATGATGCTTACTCTCACATTCCCATCAGGCAGTCCCACATAAAATTTCTCCGATTCAGACTGCCATCAGGCCACTATCAGTTCAAGGCAATGCCTTTCGGACTGACTTTTGCTCCAAGGGTTGTTCTCAAAATTGAGGGAGGCAGTAGCGCAGTGGTTTTAGGCTCTGAGCTGCAAATCTGGAGACCTGGATTTGAATCCCATAGCCCCCAACTTGCATACCGTGTAACTCTGAGCAAGTCACTTAACTTCCCTGTGCTCCCAGTGTAATGTAAACAAGCTTTCAGCTTAGTGTGTCTCTCCTGGTTAAACAGTTGAGGAAAAAAATGCTTAGTTGTGGTGGTGGCACACCTAAGGAGGCAGGGCGTGGCAGTGTTCCCTTATCTGGACCACTGGCTAGTCGTAGGTCAATCATCTCAACAGGTCATGGATTCCCTCACACTCACACAGGATGTTCTGCAGTCACTAGGGTTCCTAGTCAACCTGAGAAAATACATATTGGAGACAGTACGTCTCCTGGAATTCATAGGAGCCGAGCTGGACTCTGTAAGAGGCTTTTCTTCCACAGACAAGAGTAGACAGACTGATACAGTTGGCAAGTACCTTCAAACTGCACAGCATATGGCCTGTAAGGCATTTCTTACAGTTGCTGGGTCACATAGCAGCTTCCACAACAACAGTATCGGGGCAAGGTTCCAAATGCGAGACATTCAGTTTCATCGCAAGTTGCACTGGCATCAAGAGAGACTCACTGTCAAAGCTGGTGCCAGTCACAGGAACACTCCTTCAGGCACTTCAGTGGTGGCTGGAAAAAGACAATCTCAGATAGGGTGTAGCATTCCTACAGATAAACCCCTCCTTGGTGCTAACCATGGATGCTTCCCTCCTGGGATGGGGGACACATCTGGAGGAGCACACTGCTCATGGCACATGGCTCAAGCAGGAGTCACTGTTGCACATAAACCTGCTAAAGCTCAGAGCAGTCTTCCTGGGACTCCAGTCCTTTGCCAGTATGCTACAGTGAAAAGTGGTACAGGTCAGAATAGACAACACAACCACTGTGTATACGTAAACAAGCAGGGAGGCACAAGGTCAACCCCTCTGTGCACAGAGGCCATGCAGATTTGGAGTTTGGCATACTCTCTTGGAATTTGCCTCTCAGCAGTCCTCCTGCCAGGGAAGGACAATGTCTTGGCAGATGCTCTCAGCAGAATCAACCAAAACCACCACGAGTGGTCTCTGAACAAGCAGGTGTTGCAGATTGTTTTCAAAAAGGTGGGGCACTCCAGAGGTAGACCTCTTTGCAGCTTCAGACAGCAATCAGCTGCCCCAGTTTTGCTGCAGACCTCCTGTGAGGGGCACCATTCCACTGGATGCACTACTGTTGGATTGACAGGGAAGTTCCTGTATGCCTTCCCTCCATGTCCACTGTTGCTAAGAGTCCCGAACAAGCTCAGATCCCAGTCAGCGACAATAATTCTCATTGCTCCAGACTGGGCCAGGCAGCCCTGGTACTCTCTGATTCTGGCTCTGTCAGTGGCCAAGCAGATCAGCCTCCCCAGGAAATACAACATACTGACCTCCTCCCAGGGCAGGATCCTATACCCCAACCTCCAGTCCCTCAGGTTCGAGGCCTGGCTCTTGAGGACCTAGAGTATGCTAACTTACATCTCTCTGAAGGGGTCATGGAGGTCCTCAGGGTTTGTAGAAAGCCCTCCACTAGGAAGACCTACACATCCAAGTGGAAAAGGTTCTCCATTTGGTGCCAGAGTAAGAATATGGATCATACTCAGGCGGACTTGCCAGTTGTCTTGGATTGTCTGACTCACCTTTATTCCCTTGTTCTAAGACCATCCACTCTGAAAGTGCACTTGGCAGCTGTCTCTGCTTAATAATCAGCAGGCAAGGCATCATCTCTGGCTTTGAGCCCAGTAATCAGAAAGTTCTTCCAAGGGGCTGCTGCATTTGCACCCCCCCCCCCACAGGAATCTCACCCCAGTGTGGGATCTCAACATATTTATTGCACAGCTCATGCAGCCACCTTTTGAGCCTATGTCCTCGGTAGATCTCAGATATGTAACCTGGAAAACTGTGTTCCTGGAGGCAGTTACTTCTGCCAGGAGGATTAGTGAGCGCGAGACTTTATCCATGGAGACGGACTATATCGCATTCCACAGGGACAAGGTCATCCTCAGGACTAACAAGAAATTTCTCCCTAAGGTGGTATCTGATTTCCACCTTAATTAATTCATTACAATGCCAGTCTTTTTCACTGACCATTCCACTTCAGGGGAACATAGACTGCATAGCCTAAATGTTGAGAGCTACCAGCTACTACGTGGACCACACAGAGGGTCACAGGGGGGACAGTACTCAACTCTTCTTGACCTACGGGGAAGTGGGAAAAGGTAAACCAGCCACAAAAAGGTCCATTGCAAGGTGGATTATGGCCTGTATCCAGTTTTGCTATGACAAAGTGGGTAAACAGCCTCCAACAGGTCTCAGGGCCCACTCTACTAGAGGAACATCTGCTTCCACAGCAGCGTCAAGAGACATTCCTCTGCTAGAAATCTGCAAAGCAGCTACCTGAAAAACTGTTCATACATTCACAAAGCACTGCTGCTTGGATACCCAGGCTAGAAGTGATGCCAGGTTTGGCACAGCAGTACTGCAGAGCCTGTTCTTTAAATAGGTTCTCTGCCCACCTCCAAAGGTACTGCTTGGGTAGTCTGCATTTGTCAAAATACAGTAAGATTTCCTTGGGCTTGAAGAAAAAAATTACTTGCCATAGTGATCTTGTTTCTTCCAAGGGAATCTCACTGTATTCTGAGCTCCCACCCTTCCGCCTGCTGTGATTGGCCAGGACTTTTCCCCTGCTTCAGCCACCTGGCACTTTTTACAAATAGATTTTCGATAGAACTAAGCACATTTCAACTGCGTAATAGAAGTTTTTCAACTGTATTAGCTGGATTGTAATTTCTACTGGTGTTTTAAAGTGCTTTCACCTCTTCTGTCTCAGTGCTCCTCCTGCAGCACCCCCAACCCCCAATCCAAGCACTCTGCCTTGGCGCAGAAAAGTCTAACTACCTTTTGTCTTACTAAACTGCTCAAATTTAACCCATCCTAACCTCTATGCTATTTAAGACCTGCTCTTTTTTCTTCTCTCCAGCTGCCTGCCCTTGAACGGGGCTGCTTCAGCTCCCCGGCGGTCGGCCGGCACCCAGCCAGCCACCGACCAAGACCAGGACGCCCGCCTGCAGCTCCTTGGAAGGTACGGGACAGCACAGCCAATCGGAACACGGGTGCTTCCAGCCAATCCACTCTGATTGGCCAGGACTTTTCCCCTGCTTCAGCTACCTGGCACTTTTTACAAATAGATTTTCGATGGAACTAAGCACATTTCAACTGTGTAATAGAAGTTTTTTTTTTGTTTGTTTTTATTTTTTAGTGACTAGTTTTCCATTAGCAGGTTATACAGACCTGCCACTAGAGGGATTCTTGGTCGTTCTGCAAAAATCACTGTACTCAATCGTGGGCAGTATGACCTGCACTATCATTCTACTTCTAATCCTGGCAAAAATTATGACTCATAAAGCACAGATCCATGCTAAGTCAGAAGTCATCCCAGCCTGGGAACCCACAATCATAGTTCCTGCTGCATCTTCATATTGCTTCCCTACTCTTAATCTGTCGGGTTTTCATTTTAATTCTCATCCCTTTCTTCTGGCCCTCCTCCCTTCGCCAATGTCTTTCCATGCACTTCCCCTGCTAGCCTTGAACGGCCATGTCAGCATCTCCTATGCCCTGGCTAGATGTACCTCAATGACTGAACACCACACAAGAACCCATACGAAAAGAGCCCACTTCTACCTGATAAATGCCCTCAAGAAAATGTTTCTAATTCTCCTTTTCTGTTCAGGCAATGTCAACTAAATCCAGGTCCCCCAACTCAAATCACTTCTCCGTCGGAGTTTGCAGCTGCTCCTGGGATGAAACTGATGATGGTCAATATTCTAAGCCTGCTCAAAAAACTTGATCACCTTCAAGTTTGGGCAGCCCACACTGACCCAGATTTGATTATAATTACCGAGTCATGCCTAAAAAAAGACCAACACTGATCCACAAATTACTATACCGGGCTTCAAGCTCTTTAGGGCTGATAGGGATTTGGGGGGTAGTGGTTGTATATGCCAAATCAACATTTGATGTTAGCAGCATTTCCTGTAAAACTAAGCCCAAGGAATATGAGATTGTCTCGCTTAAACTTCACCTTCCATCCTCAGAGTGCATCACAATCATTGGTGGCTATAGACCCCCGTCAGGAGGCACAGAAATTCTTAACGTGTTGAAATCCATAACTTTGGCTGCTAACACGGAAACAATAATCTTAGGGGACTTCAATATGGATTGGCTCACTGCTAAATCCCACTCCCTAAAAGCCATCTGTGATGACCTGGGTCTTTATTTTATTTATTTAGTTTTTGTTGACCGGGTAAGTGCACTAGACAAATCCTGCCTATTTTCAGGCTCGACCCGGGGGAGGGGGATACAGATGACTGCCAACTGACCTTGAACCAGATTAAGCTGTTGGTGGTATTTTTAGTGAATGAGGGATATTTGGCCAGGACACTGGGGAAATTCCCCTACTCTTTTCGATAAGTGCCATGGGATCTTTAGCATCCACCTGAACTACCACCAATCCAGGCAGATGGGACCTCGGTTTAACGTCTCATCCGAAAGACGGCACCTCAGAATTGCAGCACCCCTCTCATGCTGCACTACAGTGTCAGTACTGGGATATTAACCCAAGTGCCAGATGTGGGAACTGAACCCACAGCCCTCTGATCTCTCGGCCTCAGAGGCAAGTGTGCTACCTACTGAGCCACTGACACTGCTAGTAACTGAACCCACAAGAATCAATGCTTCTAACTCTGCCAACAGCTCACTCTTAGATGTCATTTTAAAATCTCACATTCTGCAGTTTTCCATAACGACATGAGTGACCACAGTATCGTTGTATGTACAAGATTCCAATCTAAAACCCAGCAGCACCCTAAATTCAGAATCAAACGCTCGTTCCGTAAATTCAACTCAGTAAACTTCCTAACTGATCTAGCTACGATCAGGTGGCAAGACCTATATCTTGCCAAATCTGCTGATGCCGCCATCTCTATCCTAAATGACAACCTCACCACTCTAATTAACAAGCATGCTCCTCTTATTAAAATGAGGGTGCGGAAAATCTCGCATCCGTGGTTCACCCAAGAGCTCAAATCTGCACTTACCAATAGAGACAAGCTATGGGATAGGGCCAGGAACACAAAGGACCCGGCAGACTGGCAGGTGTTTAGAACTGCCAGAAATGCCTGTGTTAAAAGTGTACGTGCTACTAAAGCAAACTTCTACATCTCCACTCTGGAGCAGGCCAAAGGGAACTCCCAAAAAATCTGGACGACATTGAGATCCATTGAAGGCCATCCTGCTGCTTCCTCCCTTCCCACCAAGATTCTGGCCGAGGATGGGATGGTTGAAAATAAACTGTGAATCCTCTAAGAACTTAATCTTCACTTTGCCACTGCTGGGTTGGCATTCGACTCCACCCCATACGCTAGCAGAGTGAATAGCAACACTAGCCCAGATACTACACATGCTAGTCCACCTCATCCCTTCCAGTTGTGCCTGTTTAGCTACAAAGAAGTCGAAGACATAATTCTTAGCCTTGACACCAAGAAAAGTGCAGGAGACGATGGCCTTGAATCATTTTTCTTGCGGTTAGGCTGTGCCCAGCTCACAGCCCCCATCCTTCACATCTTCAGCCTCTCTTACCACAGCCACTGTTCCATCCTGCTGGAAATCTGCCCATATTCTTCCTCTCTTCAAATCAGGAGATCCTTGTGACTTAAACAACTACTGTCCTATCTCTATCTTGCCCGTTCTCTCCAAAGTGCTGGAAAAACTTATATACAACCAACTAAAAAATCACGTCGAAGCGCACTCACTCCTAAACCTGGCCCAATCTGGCTTCAGGTCGAAGCAGAGTACCATCTCAACCTTGGCTAAAGTCTCTAATGACTGGATCCATGCTATGGAAACCAAGAAGGTTACTGGTGCAGTCTTTCTAGACCTCAGTAAGGACTTCGACACTGTAGACCATCACCTCCTAATCACCTGTCTTGCCTACATAGGTGCCACTCCACTTACCTTACAGTGGTTTAACAGTTATCTCACAGGAAGGATACAAAAAGTCAAAGCTGATGGCCTACTATCTGCCCCCCTTCCAATTGCCAGAGGAGTCCCTCAAGGCTCCATCCTAGGACCAATCCTTTTTTCCCTGTACATCGACAACCTTGACTCCCACATAAAGAACTCTAGTATACATTTCTTTGTGGACGATACGGTTTTGTACGCATTCAGGCTCGTCCTTAACTGAAGTCAGGAAGCACTCCAAGCTGACTTTATCCAGTTAGAAAGCAACCTTATCAATGCCAAGCTTCTTAAATGCCAAAAAACAAGACAATGATTTTCTCGAGATTTGCCTTGTCTGGTGCCCTACCTACCCCACCTAAAAACTTCATAGTTACCTCCCTAGGTGAACCCTTGGAAGTCGTACCTAAATTTAAATATCTAGGTATGTGGATAGACAACAAGCTTTCCTTCAACGACCACATCGAGGATCTATCAAAGAGGCTTAAGCACGCTTGGGTTTCTTCTTTAGAAATAGGACCCTCTTTTCTCTCGCAACCCGCAAAAGACTTGTCCAAGCAACATTCCTTCCCCTTGCTTGACTACGGAGACATTATCTTTATCTTCTCCCCAACCTTGAGCCTATCTAAACTGGACGTACTCTATTACCATGCTCTTCGCTTCATTACTAATTCTGCATACAGGACCCACCGTTGTGATCTTTATGCAGCAGTTGGGTGGACCTCTCTTGCCACCAGACGCCTCCTGCATGCTGCCATTTGGACCCTCAAATTACTGCTCCACAAACTGCCTGTCTATTTAACATCTCTCATACACATCTCGCATAGCGCCTACTCCCTAAGGAAATCCGACCTTATCCTACTAGATGTTCCCAGGACACGTACCACAGCTGGCCAAAGAGCTGTCTCATACGCCCTCCCAAACATTTGGAACCAACCACAAGCCATGCTGAAGCTAACCAGCATCGTATCAGTTAACTCCTATAAAACACTAGCTATCTCTAAATTAAAAGACATATGTAGGTGCTACTAGGCCCCCAACGCCAAGTCAACTTCCTAGGTACCAACTGGCCCCTCTACTTATTAAGCTGAAATGTGTTGCATAATTTAGGGCAAGGTTAAAGCTGGAATGTACTGCATATATAGCTAAGGACTTCTATTGTGTATACCTCTTGTATTGTATATTTTTTTTTCTTTGTTGTTCTACATTTTATATCTCCTGTCTATGTAATTGCGAATTGTATGTGCCTCAGGACCTCCTTGTGAATGAGCTTGCTCAACGGAGTCTTTCCTGCAATAAACTTAAACTTGAACTTCCTCCCCTACTACTAGAACCTAGGGGGGCACTGCGTGTCAGCTGTCCAAATCCTATGACAAACTTGTTAGTGTAACTGTTATTTTCTTGGGCATCTGTGATTTGAGTCTTAGAGATGCCCTTGCTGTTAAGAGAGTGGTTAGTCTAAAGTGGGAGTTCATTTATTGATACTAGAATAGTTAGTTTGTTTTTTGCTTATGCAGGCTTCATAAGAATCTGACAATTGCAGGAAGTGCAATCAGGGACAGTGGTTTGAAAACCGAGCTCGAGCCTAATATTCCATATTAGCATAGGTTGTATTAACCATTTAGGCTCCGGGGCAGTCCTACGGTGAGACCATACTGCATCTGTCCGGCTACATTAACATTCCCTTGGAAGAAACAAGATTACTATGGTAAGTAATTTTTTCTTACTTAACATTAGGTGCTGTACTTTTTTCTCTCACCTACAGCCTAGACTACATGAAATTTTGTTCATGAACTTTTTAGGGTTGAAGGGGCCCATGCCAAGGGTGTGCCTTTCGAAAATTTTGTGAACAAATATTATATAGTTGCAGAGTTATAACAGTTTGAGTTAATGTCCTGACGTAAACAGTAAAAAAAAAAAAATTGCAACTGCTTATTTTCATGATTCTCTTGTGCTTAAAAAAGTACAGATCGTGTCCGACACCATTTTATTTCTCATTTTAAAATTAACAAACATTGAAAATGTACAAACATTGAAAATGCATAAAAATAACCTCTTTTTAAAAAAACAACAAAACAAAAAAACACCTGAACCTAGTTAAATGGGACCCGTTCAGTTTGATTCTGCTGTTCTTTAAAAACTTGCCAGAAATACCTTTTCTGGGCACCCCAAAATCCAGGATGTCCAGCTTAGCGAGAGGAGCCATTGACCCACGTTCTCTGTATGAGAACAGCTGGACTTTATTGAGTTCTGCAGCCGTGCTGCAGGCTGCACTGAGAACAGTGAGCCTCTGACTCCCTGCAGCTGGAGTGCTGTTAGAAAAAGATTATACAAGTGCCTCCATTCCGTCTGCCTGTCTATCTACCTACCTACTTGCCTATTTATATGTTAAGCGGACTGGGGTATCCACTCCTGGTACCACTTATTTCTACCCCCTTCCCTCCAGGTTGCCAGCCCTTCCCGGTGTTAAATTTGTGTTTTATAAGCAGATCGTGGTGCCCACCCCGGTATGACTTTGTCTTGACCCCCTCCCCTCCAGGTCACCCACCCTCTATCCCATTTTCTAAGTAGCAGCACTGGGGTGCCTACTCTCCAGGCTGCTGAACAGTTGCCTGTCACTGGGGTTCCCATTCTCTAGTGTCGGAATGTCTATGTCCCCCTGCAAAGAAGAAAACTGTCTTTTGTTGCCTTTTTTTTCCTGCAGAAAAGAAAACAGTCCTTTGCCAATCTGACCCCCCCACCCCAGCCTGCCACTCAGCACCCACCACACCACACTCCCACACACACCCTCACTTACCTGAACATGTCCCACGTTAAAGATCCACTCTCCGATCGAGGACATCTCTTGCTGCTGGAACAGCTGACTGCAATATGAGAAACAAAGGTATTCATATGTTCAGTGTATATCAATGGGGTTTTGAACTGTGATGTATAACTTTGTCAATTTGCATATTTTGTCCCCAGATTATCAAAATGATCTTTTTGGGGACTCTACCTCATGACCATTGGTGGTGGAATTATGCAAATCTGACCCGAAATGCGATTTCATGGTCACGTTGTGAAATCACATTTTGGGTGGGATTTGAACATTTTCACCACCCTTGTTCATGAAATGGGGTCATAAGAAGGCAATACTGAAAATTTAAGGTCAAAATGTGTAAAAATGACAGCTATGTGCATACATTGAAATGTTTCTATGCTTGCTGGTAACTTTGATAATTTTAAATATTTTCACCCCAAATTTTAAACATAGCCATTTTTTCAAACTACCTTATGAACATGACAGCTGTTGTTTTTCATATCCTGGCCAAATGTGTTTTCGCACCTGTGGTGCAGAATGATGTTTTGGTGGCGTGGCATGACGTTTCCGAGGGGGTTTGAAAATGTTCACCTACCGGCTACATGAGGTGGGGCAGTAAGAAGGCTATGCTAAACATTAGGTGTATAAATACAGTAAAGTTATGAATGAATGTTGCAGTATTTCAACGTTCAATCTTATGTTTGCTAAGTTTCAATATTTTGGCTACACACTTTCAACATGGCCATTTTTCCACACCACCTCATAAGTGTGACAGGTATAATTTTTAAAATCTGGGATGAGCTTTGTTTTTTGCACTTCTGGTGCGAAATGGCATTTTAGCCAGTATCTTGTAAATGGTACATGTCATGTTTATAAGGCAAAGCACACAACGAGTATCTTGAAAACTTAGGGTAAAATAAAAATATGTGTGTGTGGGAGTGTGTGCATATAGATATATTATGTATGTGTGTGTGTATATATATACGTTTATTTATATATATATATATATATATATATACACACACATATAGATTCATTTCAAAACTATGTTACTGCACCATTAAGGTTGAAGCATCAAAAGTAGGGAAATTCAGCTTTAGAGTTTCCAAGCCTAAGACCCCCCCTCCCCAAATGCTCACCCCATTCCATGAGTAAGGTAAGATGGGTACAGCATAGGAGAATGGGGTGAGCATTAGAGTTCACAACCCCAAAACTCAACCCTCTTGCCTGTTCCTGCATGCACAATGCGGATGGGGTCTTAGGCTTGGGAACCCGAAGGTCGCATTTCCCTACTTTTGATGCTTTCAACCCTAATGGTGCATTAACAAAGTTTTTTTTGCAGTGAATGTCCTTACTTTTTCATTTGGTTTATTTGTATCCATATTTGCCTGTGGGAGTGCAGGGCCCTTTGGGGACCCTGTGCACCCATCCCTCTGCAGATACATGACAAAATTATTAGAATAGCCATCTTATTACCCCAGCACATGTACCCAGTAGAGAAAATGTTCAAATCCTTGCCAAAGTGTAATTCTGCACAACTGCAGTGCCATTCCTTGCCACAGGTGCAAAAACATATTTTGGGCAGGATTTAAAAAATGACAGCTGTGACATATGAGGTCGGGTAATAAGAAGGCTATGTTGAAAATCTGGGGTGAAAATATTTAAAATTTCCAAAGCTACGAACAGGTGTACCGAAATTGCAATGAATGGTTATAACTTTGGCATTTGGCAACAAGGCAATTATGGTTCTCGAAGGAAGTGGCTGAGAAAGTAAGGGAAAAGAAAAGAGCCTTCAAGAGATACAAGAGAAAACAAAAGGATGAGGACAAAGAACAATATCTGGGGAAGCAGAGGGAATCTGGGAAAATAATTAGAAGGGCTAAAGCGCAGATAGAGGAAGGTATAACCAAGAAAGGTGACAAGACCTTCTTCAGATACATTAGCAAGAGGAAAAAGACCAGAAACAGGATTGTTAGGCTGAAGAAGGAAGGAGGAGAAAGGGTGGAGGATGACCTAGAAAAGGCTCAGATACTGAACAAGTACTTTTGCTCAGTATTCACCAGGGAAGGGGAGGGTGAGGGACCGAGCCTCATTAAGAGGGGTATTCAGGGAAGAGTGGTAGACACCAGTCCATTAATGGTGGAAGAAGTCCTAGAAGAACCTGGGGAATAAAAGCAGATAAGGCAATGGAGCCAGATGGGATCTACCCCAGAGTACTAAAGGAACTCAGGGAAGTGCTGGCGGAACCATTGGCTGCCCTTTTCAGTGCATCACTAGAGACAGGGGAGATACCCGAGGACTGAAGGAGGGCAGATGTGGTCGCTCTCCACAAGAGTAGAAGCAGAGAGGAGGCAGACAATTACAGGCCTGTAAGTCTGACCTCAGTAGTGGGAAACTAATGGAGTCTTTACTTAAGGAGAGGATTGTGAAGTTTCTGGAGGATAACTGGGCACAGGATCCAAGGCAGCATGGATTCTCAGCGGGAAGGTCCTGTCAGACGAATCTTATAGATTTCTTTGACTGGGTAACCGGGGTGGTAGATCAGGGAGGGGCAGTGGATGTGGCCTATCTGGATTTCAGCAAGGTACATTAGTGAAAGGGCAGGAGAGGTCCCACAGGAGAGTTCCCAGAAGACTGGAGAAGGACTCATGTGATCCTGCTCCACGAGAGTGGTAGCAGGGAGGAAGCAGGGAACTACAGACCAGTCAGTCTTACCTCAGTAGTGGGCAAGATTATGGAGGCACTCCTTAAGGAAAGGATTGTGCAACACCTGGAATCCATTGGAGCACAGGATCCAAGACAGCATGGGTTTACAACAGGAAGGTCCTGTCAGACTAATCTCATAGATTTCTTTGACTGGGTAACCAGAGTGGTGGACCAAGGGGGAGCAGTTGATGTTGCCTACCTTGACTTCAGCAAAGCTTTCGATACTGTTCTACGTAGAAGATTGATTAATAAGCTGGGTAGGCTCAGGGTGGGTCAGAAGTTGGCATAAGGGGGCAATACAGATGAGTATGAATAGATAGGCCATTGACAGAGCAAAGGCTGATGGCACATTCATAAGGTAGAAAAAGAAATGGGCAGACTGGATGGGCCTTGTGGTCCTTATCTGCTGTCACCTTCTATGTTTCTAAGGCCTTCAACACCGTCCCGCACAGGAGAGTGCTAAATAAATTGGGGAGCCTGGGAGTGGGTCAACTTTGGTAAAGTGGGTTGGGAGCTGGCTAAGGGACAGGACTCAGAGGGTGGTGGTAAATGGCATGAAATCTGAGGAGAGGGAGGTGAGTAGCAGGGTGCCACAGGACTTTGTGCTGGGGTCAGTCCTATTCAGTGTCTTCATTAGCAACACTGCAGAGCATTTGGAGGAAAGGTGTGTGTCTTCCCAGATGGCACTAAGATTGAAACAGAGAGGACACACCGGAGAGGGTGGAAAAAATAAGAAAGGACCCAAGTCTATTAGAGGAGTGGTCAGGTGTCTGGCAGTTGTTTCAATGCTAAAAAGTGCAAGATCATGCACCTGGGTCACAGGAATCCAAGGGAGGAGTACAGTATGGGTGGGGAAATTCCAACTACCACAAGTCAGGAGAGAGACCTAGGGTTATCATATCTGACAACCTAGCCGGCCCAGTGACATGGAGGGCTGAGGCAGCGATGCCGTGCCTCCTGCCACGCCGGCGACCCGTGTTCGCGTTGCAAGTGGGTAGCCAGTGGTCAGCCAGGGAGGGAGAGGATCGAGCATCCGGAGGACAACTCTTCTCTCCTGGGGTGGGGTGGGGATGGAGTCTGCTGCATGACTGGCCCCTAGCGGTGGCTGGGTGCCAGCGCAATGGAACCACACAAGGGGAGGCAGAGAGGAGCTAGACGCCCTGTGTACCACGTGCAGAAGTGTGCGCTGGGTTTGCCATTGGCGCCATTGCACTCTTGGCTCCACGCTTGGGGACAGCGGGACAAAAACCAGGAGGAGAAAAGAAGTCAACCAGCAGGATGAAACCGGTCTCGCCGCCACACCAGGTAAGCTGACGCCTCTAATTGGCGTGAGGCAATGGCCGGCATGATGCCTGGTATGGGAAGGGGGCCAATTAACGGGGATAAAAAAATCAAAAATATATCTCTGATGACCTGAAGGTGACCAAACAGTGAGAAAAGGTGGTGGGGAGAGCAAACAGAAAGTTGGGGTGCATAGGGAGGGGCATAACAAGCAGGAGGAAAAAGGTGGTGATGCCACTGTACAGATCACTGGTGAGGCCTCAGCTGGAGTACTGTCTCCAGTTCTGGAGACCATATCTCAGGAAGGACATTGACAAACTAGAGGCAGTCCAGAAAAGGGCAATGAAGATAGTACATGGACTGCACCAGAAGCCCTACGAGGAAAGACTTAAGGACCTTAATATCTATTCACTGGAGGAAAGTGAGAGGGGAGATATGATAGAGACTTTGAAGTACCTTAGGTGAATAAACAGGGTACAGGTGGAAAGCATATTTCAGAGAAAACTCTGCACAAGAACAAGGGGGCATGATATAAGGCTAAAGGGGGGAAGGCTCAGGGGTAATGTTAGGAAGTACTTTTTCACTGAAAGGATGGTGGAACCGTGGAACAGCCTTCCAGCAGAAGTGGTGGGGCAAAAGCAATACGGGAGTTTAAGGGTACATGTGATAGGCATAAGGGTACTCTGGAGATGTGCAGAGCAGGAGAGCCACAGATCAAATAGGACTTTGGGCTGCGGCAGTGAGTAGGGAAATGGGTAGACTAGGCAGACCGTATGGTCCTTATCTGCTGACAGATTCTCTGTTTTCATATTTTGACCCCAAATTTGACCTCACCTCATAAACCCCATAGGTGAAAATGTTTAATCCGTGCCAAAACGCCATTCCACTCCACAGGTGCAAAAACACATTTCTAGGATCGTGGATATGTTCTATTCACATTTGTTGGCATGTCCTTTCCCTTTAAGATTCTTGCCGGAAGGTCTAAAACCTGGCTCCTCCCACCCACCTGGGTGGTATATGCCTCAGCTCCGCCCCTTGACGCCAGATCTTCCTTTACGCTGGAAGATTCAGGCTCCTTATCGCTCACACGTTACTGAGGGCCCTGGCGCTTAAATCTATGGATTTACCCAAACTCCGATTTGTTAGCATTTCTTCCAGTCTCTCTGCGATCTCGACTGTGATGGAGCACAAGTCTTCACCCAGTTTCCGCCGCTGCCTGTGCGGGTAAAAGATGTCTCGTACCGACCCGCATGCCTCGTGCGTTTATTGCCTGGGTCTCGGTCAGGACACCCAGGCATGCGAAATGTGTTGTGCTTTTCATCCAAACGTCTTGGACGATCATCTTGCATGACTGCAACTGGGCAGACCGGAAAAACGGAATCTGCCGCTCAAATCCAAGGAAGCCCGTTGGGCAGTCTCCACGGCTGCGTGGTCCGCCGAGCAGCTCGAACAGATGAAGGCCTTCGAAGAGGAGGCAGCTCGGGCCGCAGATCGGTCCTCTTCCATGTCCATCTTTGTCCCGCTCAGTCTGAGCTCCACCTTCTCAGGCTCCTTTCGGGAGTTTTGCCACTCTCTCCCTACCAAGGGAGAGGGATCCTCGGGCGCACACATCTCTCAGTCCCGTAAAAAGGACAAGGAGCCTAAGGAAACTTCATCTTGCCGCCAACGCTCCTGGAACCGTGAGAGATCTCGGTCCTAGGAATCTTCTGTCTCATCTTCGGTCAAGGTTGCGGCCTCGGCTGCTGGCTTAACGGTACCCCCGTCAGGCCAGCTGGCTAACATGTGGAATGATGGTCCGGTTGAGATTATCCTCAATCCCATCGACCCATCATCGCTTAAAGAGGCCAACTCCTTATTCAGGACCCGGTCCTGCCGGCCACCAAGGAGGAGACCCAGCCTGCTGGGAATCCCCCTGTGGTCCAGATCCCTGACCAGGAAAAGCCATGGTTCTTCCCGGCTCCTTCCGAGTGACCCTTTCAGTCCCCCTGACGATTCAAGTTGAGGTCTTGGACACCTGCGACCGACAGCCCGAAGAAGGCACATAAGCGCTCAAAGAAGCTACGTGGCTACCACCACTCTTCTTCGTCCTCTTCAGATGAGGAGAGGCTTAAATGGAAACTCCGTCATTGCTACGAAAATTTAATGTGGCAGCAGCTAATTATGTCCGACCAGAAGTCGGCTCCGTCTTCTACCCCGGCCATTACTTGGCTGTTGCCCTCTAGGCTAACACCAACTCCTCAGGAGCTAGTCCGCACCATTCCTCTGCCCACAGAGTCAGTCAAGACCATCCCGGCTAAGCCAAAACCAGTCTCTCCACCAATTTGTGGTGGTACCACAACTGAAGCAGATTCCTTCAGGGGCTCCTTCTAAGAAGTCTTGTTCCGTAGCGGGCCTACTGCGTAGGCTGTCCGTCACCCTCATGCCTGACCGTCCTAGGTGGGTACAGGGCGACTTTGGTGGCCGGCTGATCTCTCCGGACTCTTCAGAGTCCGAAGACTCCGACCTACATTCTCACCCCGTAGACAAAGAATCTGTCAGTAGTCCTTCAACAGAGGAAGGCCCTTCTTCCTTCATGGACATCCTTCGCCTCATGTCCAAATCCATGGGGATGTCCTTAGAAGCTGTTCAGAAACGGTCCGAATACCCCCTCACTGATATCCTCAAATGAGGGGATTCACTGACGGAGGCTGTCTCAGTGGCCAAGGTCATTGTCGGTCCAGCCTTAGAGCTATGGCAGCATCCTGCCCCGTGACTTCAGCCGGAATGGCGTGCAAGTATGCGGTGCCCATTGGGTCCCTTTCGGGATTCACAGAGCACCCTCGGCAGAGGGACTTGTGCTGAGTCTGTGTTCAGGCGCTTGGGTAATTTGGGAGACACCGATTACACCCCTGGACAAAGAGTTCAAAAAATTGGACCATTCTGCCTGGAAAGTCTATGCCGCCTCTTCGCTGGACCTCCTTCAGGCAAGCTCTGCCCTCATCATGGTGCATCTCTCTCATGCCCTACTGGGCTCTCTCGATGAGGTTCAACCTCACCTCCCCACAGACCTCCAAACCATGGTCAAGCTGGTCCGTGACCATGGTTGGGCGGCTGCAAAACAGCAGCTCCACATGGCCTTGGACCTCTGGGATTCCTGCGCCTGTTCGGTGGTGACTGCGGTTGCTATGTGCCACAGAGCTTGTTTGCGGGTCTCCACCTTCACGGGGGACACCCAGCACAAGCTGACAGACATCCCTTTCCTGGGTACCATCCTTTTCGGCCCAGGTGTGGATGGTAACCTCCAACGCATTGAAAAATCCAGTGCCACCTTGGACTCTGTGACCTCTGCTCAGAAAGAGTCCCAGGGTTCCAAAAAGCAGAAGAAAAAGCCTTTTCGGCATTCTGCCCCTGCGGCCAAGCAGCCCCATTTCCAATCAGGGCTCCATCAGCAGCAGGCTCAACCTTGGCACCCTCAGCCCAAGTCAGGGCCCCCGGCGGCCCATAAACTCGGAGGACGGGGTTCAGGTGGTCCCCAAGCCGGACCGTCCTCCTCCAAGCCTGCCCAGTGATGGGATGGGGATGGCCATACCCATCACACCAGCTCTGGGCCCTCCCGTGGGGGGCCGGCTCCGCCACTTCCTTTTCATCCTGGTCCGCTGTTACAACAGACAGGTGGGTTTTAGAAGTGGTAGGTCAGGGACTGCCTCTCGAATTTGACCAGTACCCACCAAGACGAGCCCACACCCTACAGGAGGAAATGGTGTCCATACACACTCAGTCAGCTCTCTGAGACAACATCACCCAACTCCTCCACAAGGAGGTGGTGGACAGAGTTGCGGACCCCCTATCAACCCTGGGTTTGTTTCCAGGTACTTTCTGGTCCCGAAACGGATGGGGGGCTGGCGCCCCATTCTAGATCTGCACAACCTGAACCAATTTTTCAGGTCCCGCACATTCAGGATGGTAACTCTTTCGCAGATCATTCCACCTCTCGAGGAAAACATGTGGTTTTGCTCTCTGGATCTCTAGGACGTGTTCTTTCACGTCCCGATACGTCCGTCTCTCCAGAGGTTTCTTTACTTTTGGGCAGAGGGAACCCTCTTCGAGTTCTAAGCCACGCCATTTGGCCTGTCATCAGTCCCCCGGGTTTTCACCAAATGCATTGCAGTGGTTGTGGCCCATCTTCGGAGTCGAGGGGTCAGGGTGTACCCCTGTCTCGACTGCTGGCTCGTAGCGGGTTCCTCCAGACAGGAGTTGGAGAGGTCCAGGGATCTTGCCCTCCAGGCCTGCATTGATCTTGATCTCCTCGTCAACGAGACCAAGTCAGAACTCGTACCTTCGCAGGTGATCTGCGTCATCGGGGCAGAGCTCGACTCTTGCTAAGCAAGAGCCAGGCTCCCGACGGACAGGGCGGAGGTTCTCTCCTCCTTTGCCCAATCATTTCTGGTTTCCCCAGCACTTCCTGTGACTTCTGGGGTACAAGGCGGCCTGCACAGCCGTGGTCCAATGGGCCCGGTTGGATATGCGCCCCTTCAGTGGAAGCTGGCCAGCTAGTGGACTCAGCACCATGGTCATTTTGATCAGCTGGTCATGGTGACCCGGAAGATGTGGGATGTTCTCCAATGGTGGACCATCCTAGCATATTTGCAGGAAGGGATCCCGTTTGTCCGTCCCAAGCCGATGGTCATCCTCACAACCAATGCCTCTCTCACGGGCTGGGGTGCCCATATGGGGAATCACAGAGTCCACAGGCTCTGGACCCCCAAGGAATCCCAATGTCATATCATCCTGCTGGAGTTCAGAGCAGTCCGACTGGCACTGTCAGCATTCACTCTGCTCCTTCAGGGTCAAGTGGTGCAAGTCCAGATGGACAATACCACGACCATGTACTGTCGCAACAAGCAGGGCGGCACGCACTCCCAGCCTCTGTGCAGGGAAGCACTCTGCATCTGGATCCTCGTGTGCTGACTGAAGGCAGATCTCCTAGCCATCCATGTGGCAGGAGCCTCGAACCAACTGGTGGACACTCTCAGCCATGTGGGCAAGATGTCCCACAAGTGGTCTCTCCATCCGGAGGTAGCACACAACCTGTTCTCCCACTGGGGCAAACCTCAGGTGGATCTGTTCACCTCCGGGGAGAATGTGAAGCTGAGGCTGTTTCATGCCCTCCCCCCAGCAGGGCTCACTGCAGGGGGATGCCTTCTCAAGGCTGTGGACCCCAGGCCTCTTCAGTGCCTTCCCTCCACTTCCCTTGGTTCACAAGGTGATCCTCAAGGTCAGGAGGGACAAGGCACAGGTGATCCTGGTAGCCCCAGACTGGCATCACCAGTTATGGTATCCATATCTCCTCAGCCTCAGCTCCAGGCCTCCGAGGCACCTTCCAGTACACCCGGACTTGATATCAGTCACTCAGGGGAAGGTATTCCTTCCAGACCTTCAATCCCTGCACCTGACAGCCTGGTTCCTGAGCGGCTAGAGTTCCAGACTTTGGGTCTCTCTGATGATGTACTCACAGATGTGGAAGCATCCAGAAAGGAGTCGACCAGGAGGTGCTATACCTTCAAATGGAAAAGGTTTTCCATTTGGTGTCAGGGCAAGGGCTTGATCCCTTTGTCCTGTCCAGTGGCTAGTATCCTCGATTACCTTTGGTCTCTGTCCAAAGGGGGTCTTTGGTCTACGACTCTTAAGGTGCACCTGGCAGCCATCTCTGCTTACTGGGCGCGGGCCAGTCAGCAGACAGTGGCACAGGAGAAGGTGGTCTGGCACTTCTTTAAAGGCCTGTACCATATTTCCCCTCTGGTGTGTGAACCACCACCACTGTGGGATCTACACTGGCGCTGGCAAAGCTTATGGGCAAGCCATTCGAACAGGTGTGAAATGTCACATCTGTCATTGAAGACCGCCTTCTTGGTGGCTATCACGTCAGCCAGAAGGACTGGGAAGCTCCAGGCGCTCTCTGTCGAGTCTCCTTGCCTGGTCTTCCACAGGGACAAGGTTGCCCTGCGCCCCGCCCGAAATTCCTTCCGAAGGTGGTGTTGGAATTTCACCTTAACCAGGTATTGACTCTGCTGGTGTACTACCCAATTTACACCTCGGAGGCTGAGTACAGTCTCCATACGTTGGACCTGAGACGACCGCTTTATTATTATAAACAGCGGACGGCTGAAGTTCGGGGAGAAGTTTGCCAGCTGTTTGTCACCTGTGCTGAAACCGCACCTGGCAGACTTGCTGCCAAGTGGACGACTGGCAGATGGATTAAATCCTGCATTGACCTCTGCTATAGGTTGGTGGGCAAAGAGCCTCCCTTAGGGGTAAGAGCTCACTCCACCGGCCATACTGCTGCATCCAGGGACATCCCTATCCAATCACTCACTACCACATCGACCTACAGTCACGCCGGGATGCTGGTTTTGGGGCCTCAGTTCTCCAAGTAAGTATTAAGGGGGTGTGCGCCTTGCCTTTCTCCTCCCAGAGAATTGCTAGGAGTCTTCCGACAAATGTAGATGGAACAATGTACCCACAATCCTAGAAAAACAGGTTACTCACCTGTACCAGTAGTTCCAGGAGTGGTATATGTTGTTCATCCTCATAGACTCACCCGAACTCCCCTGCTTCGACGCACAACCTAAGCTTTCGGCAGGCAAGATCTGGCATCAAGGGGTGGAGCCGAGGCATATACCACCCAAGTAGGTGGGAGAAGACAGCTTTTAGACCTTCCGGCAAGAATCTGAAAGGGAAAGGACATGCCAACAAGTATGGATGAACATCATATACTGCTCCTAGAACTACTGTTACAGGTGAGTAACCTGTTTTTTGGGCAGGATGTGTAAAATGACCTCTGTACTGTTCATGAGGTGGTGTAAAAAAAAAAAAAAAAAAGACTATTTTGAAAATTTGGAGTCAGAATATAAAAACAATGTCCAAAGTTATGCGTGTGCATAGAAACATTTCAGCACATGCTTGTAAGTCGACCATTGTAAGGAATTGTATCACCAAATTTACACACCATGGGCTTTAGGGATACCATGAACAGTTTAGCTGTCATTTTTTAATTGGTCCCGAAAGGTGCTTATGCGGTAAATCAAATCACCTTCCAGGCTCGTATTAATGAAATGACAGTGACAGTGTTCATGAGTTGGGGTCACAAAAAGCCCATATTGAAAATTTGCTGAAAAAATACCTAAAAATGCCAAAGTTATGAACCTAAGTTCAAAATGCAATTGAAATACATTATACGGCACTTACCTTGATTCCTCAGTTTGTGGTTCGGCTTTGAAGAATGCAGACATGTCCCGGTTCACAGAAGATGACAACGGATTACCTCCGGAGGTAAGTATAGGGAAAGGGGGGGGTGCTTAGTGGAAGGGGGATGGGGGAAGGGGACAGTGGGGATGACGATGGACAGTTTTCTTTTTTTTCAGGTTATAGGGGAAAAAAGATGTCTGGGACAGTTTTCTTCTTTTCAGCAAAACAATAAAGAAGAATTTTGGGACACTGGGAGTGGGCTTCCCAGTGTCCTACACTGGCCACTACTACTGACACGGCGATTGGTCTCCCTGTTGTCAGAGTAAAATAAGGAACTGGGCATCTGACACCAGGAGGCATCCTGGTGTCAGAAAATAGTAATAAAATAAATAAATAACAGTGGGAGGGTGGGGGTGCCACTAGACAGCAGGGAAAGATGAGGGATGTGCCACTACATGATGGGGGACAGTGATCAGCGGATGGGGGTGCCACTAGACACCAGGGAAAAGGGGTGGCTCAAAGCTGACTCTGTAGCTGGCAGCATGAGTTCCAGCTGCAGAAGTCAAGAAAACCCCACTGTTGTCATACAGAGAATGCAGCAGAAGTGGTCCTCTCTCTAAACTCTACACCCGAGATTTTGGGTACCCAGAAAAGATGTTTCTGGCTACAAGAAAGAAATACATCGGAATAGAGCTAAACGAGTCTTTGTTTTTTTTTTGTATTGTATTTTTATTTGATTTTTTTTAGATACAGTACATGCACACCGGTGTCTTGTTTAGGTAAGTTCTGAATTTTTGTTTTTGTATTACATTCATTTGAACA
This sequence comes from Neoceratodus forsteri, assembly GCA_016271365.2. NCBI lineage: Eukaryota > Metazoa > Chordata > Ceratodontiformes > Ceratodontidae > Neoceratodus > Neoceratodus forsteri. The sequence continues at coordinate 1,622,540,903 of CM057452.1, forward strand.
TGTTTGCTTTATTTTCTGTCTCTTGCTAATGGCAAAACAAGATGGCGGACGCAACAGAGCTCTGCAAAACTACAGCAGGCTCCATGTGTGCAAAAATATCAGTTCCTGCGATCACAAAAGTATTTTGTTTGCTAAAAAAACAGCTTCTGTGTGTGCAAATACTAGCTCCTGCGATCACAAAATTAATTTTGTGCCCGACATATAACATTTTCCCATAGGAAATGATGGGAAAATTAAAAATTAAATAACTGTTTAATTCATTTTTTTTATCAAACCTTCAAAAGGCACATTTGTGAGGCAAAGGCTTTCTACCCTGAAATTTTCATACCAGAGCCTGAAGCTGTTTCTGAGATACATATGGTCAAAGAAATGGCAAAAACTTGGTAAATTTAGGGATGTGTAAACTTTAATAACTTTCAAACTGTTCAGTGGAGTCAAACAAATGTTGTCATGTCCAGAGACCTTCCCTGCGAGATTATGCATGCCAAATGTCGTGCAAATCCGTTGAAAGGTTCAAAAGTTATTAAAGTTCAATAATTTGGCTTTAACATAGAACTGTGCACTCAACCCTAATATGTTGACGCTACTGCACCAGTATAATATATGTATATACACACATATATAATTAACAGATGTTGTGTGTAGTGCCAGTATACATACATAATTGTTTAGCAGATGTTGTGTGTAGTGCGAGTATACATACATAATTGTTTAGCAGATGTTGTATGTAGTGCCAGTCTTGACCCCAGCAGTTATACTTTGTGATCCCATGTAAGTGAGCTGAGTTTGGGGATGAGCTCAGTGACCCAGCCATATGGGGTGAGGGTGGGGGGGATGGTGCAGTTATGCGACACTCCCCAACCAAGGAATGAAAGGTGCAGGGTTGTCTGCAGGAGCCCTGCCCGGGTACCATATAGTGAAGACAGCTGCCCTGCTGGCATAGGGCCCTGCACCTCGCCACCTGTGGGTGTCAGAGGGCCCTGTGCATTGGCTGACAGATGCACTTTTTGCCCTGTGCATCTATATCTGCCGCCACATTAAAGTGCAGGTACCACAGGGGCCACAGCCCACCAGACAGCCCTATGAATTCTTCACATCCATCGCTGCATGGAACTGCAGGGTTTACCCAGACTTCTGTAGGCAGATGGAGTCTTCCCTTGGTGCAGGTCATCTGTATCTGATTTCACATTTTCATAAGTCATAGTACTCTGGAAAATGGGTTCTGTTAGGGAAAAGAAACTGCGCACCAAAAACAACAAATAATATGATTGGAGCTACAGTCTGAAAATTGTGCAGTGGATAGAGTCAGGTGTAAGTTTGATTCTTCTACATTTGTTTTAGAAATAATAGTTTTAAAATGATTAATGAAATGAGGCTGTCAGCAAGTCAGAAACACAAGTTCTGTTTTCATCAATACAGAGCTTGTTTTCGTAACTCGCAAGTTGTTTTTTTTTTTTTCATACTAGAACCCATCCACGCAATCATCTGTCCTTCTCCCAACCCCATACCAGTGTGGGATACTCCCCATCTCACTAGCCCACTTAGCACCAGTACTCACCCTCTTCCTCGCCAGCACCCATCTTTTAATTAAAATTCACCTCTGGACAACTGCCACAATTCTCCCATTACCTCAGCCAGCTGCCTTCTATGAAAGAAAAGAACTGTAAAAAACCTAAATCCTAAAATGCGTGAACTAAAACGTGTGTGGACATACATTTTTTTAGATAGTTTTATTTTCTTTTGGTCATAACTTAGCTATTGTTGGCCATTTTAGGCCCATAATTCCAGTGCGGCTAAGTTGCCACTCCATTTCACAACCACAAAAGTGGCACATTGTAAGTCCAACCCAGAATGCAATTTTGGCACGCTGTCCCCCCAGACACTTTTTTGGTACTGATTTACAAATGAAAAACATAACTAAGTCCCGCACACATGCTCAGTTTGTGCATTTAAGTTTTGTCAGGTATTCAGTGCTGTATTTTTAATTAAAAGATGTGTGTTGGGGAGGTGGAGGAGGGTAGGTTTGGGTGCTAAGTAAGCTGGGGGTATTTTTTATTTGCATGGGGGGCAGAGGTTGGCATCGCTTCTAGTGGATGGAGAGGTTGTTTTTGTATGATTTCCTGTCACCACCCAGGATTAGGCACCTGGTGTTGAGGAATCCAAAAGGTGGGGAGCTACGTCGGGACGTTTTTGAGGTCACTAAGCAGCTGCTTATAGCTAAATAGCTGATATGTATATTTTCTGACATTACTGTATCGTTCCCAAAGTAGAGTTTGGGGATATGTTTGTATGAAAAAAACACTATATGGAAACATAGAACCTGTCAGCAAATAAGGGCATTTGGCCCACCTTGTCTGCGCAATCATCCCTAAGAAATGTGCTTTTTCAAATTCTACTGGTAATAGGTTGTCCCCTTCCCCTCCTACCAGCAGCCCGCCATGCCTATCCCAAGCTGTTTTTAAACTTCTACTTGTTTCTGCCTCCACAACCTCTGACGGTAAGCTGTCCCATTTGTCCACCACCCTCTATGTGAAAAAGTACGTCCTCATGTTCCCCCTGTACCTCCCTCCTTCCAGTTTCATCTTGTGCCCCTTGCCCTTGAGCATCGTTTTCTTTGAAAAATTGTATTCTCCTGTACTTTATTTATCCCTGTGAGGTACTTAAATGTCTCTATCATATCCCCCTCTCTCTCCTCACCGCCAGAGAATACATATTTAATTCCCTCAGCCTATCCCTGTAGGGTTTGTGATGCAGTCCCTGCACCATTTTGGTTGCCTTCCTCTGAACCGCCTCTAGCCTATCAATGTCCTTTCATAGATGAGGCCTCCAGAACTGGACACAGGACTCGAGGTGTGGCCTCACCAATGCAATGATCTATATAGTGGAATCATCACCTCCCTTTTTCTGCTGGTGATACCTCTGCCTATGCATCCCAGTATCTTACTAGTCACGCCTGTGCCTTGTCACATTGCCAACCAACCTTGAGGTCATCAGAGATGAACACCCCCAGGTCTCTTTCTTGTTTGGAACATTGAATTGTGCTTTGTTGTACAGTAATGGAGCATTTGTCTACAGTCATGCAATTAATATGAATTTTTGGTGAGAGCATATGATCCCCATGATGCAGTGAAGAGTTCTGTAAGAAGCACAGAATATTATATTTATTAGTTGTGTGTTTTCAGTTTGTTTATATTTTTCCTTCTTTCTTTGTCTTCTGCATCTTTAAGAATGGAGTCCCATACTAAGATGGATTTTTAAACACCATAACTTGTAAACAGATATCCAGTTGCCTTTAATAAAATGTTTTTTTTTAATTTTTCTTCCCATTATTACTAATTAGCGATAAAATATTTGTTTAAACAGCTTTTATTTGTCATAACCCATCTGCTCCCTCTGCTACAGTCTGCATAATCTTGTTCGTGTCACATCACAGTTATTTCTTTGACAGTAGATTATGATGTTATGTTATACATGTAATGGTGTTTATTCGTTAATGATAATATTGTTTTAAAAATAGGTCAAAATCTGCTTAGCTCTAATATTCTTCTACTTACTGTCCTCTACTCTTCTCTCCTGCCTTTACCTGTCCAGAACTACCTAAAGTTGCAGAAGGTTGGTAACCAATTTTCTCTGTTATATAACTGCCTGTTGTAGTGTTGAAGGGGAACTCTTACTTCCCTAAATTAATGTACAGGGACCTAGAGGTCATTAAGAAATCTGCCCACCCCCAAGTATTTTTCTAGGGACATGGATATGTTGTTCTTTTATTCATTACATACTTTTTATTTGACAGCCTTTTATATCTGATTGATCCTGCAAACTTCCACCTGCCAAGATGACAGACTATAACTCCCACTTGCCCCTGTAGCAGAGCCACTGATGATACAAATGGTAGGCTCAGCCACGGGGGGGGGGGGTGCATTTACACACCTGTATAATGTGTTTTCAGGTTTACTTTGTACATCACTGCATTTCTGTGCAGACATGGACAGTGCCATCATCACGTCTAAGATCCTGACAATGTCGGTGTAGAAATGCACTAATACAGTATACAGAGTAAACCCAGAAGCACATTACACAGGTATATACATGGCCCCCACAGCAGAGCCCGTTGTTCATAATATAAGAAGCTCTGACACAGGGGCCAGTAGGAGTTAGTTGGGCAGTATGGCAGGTGGGTGTTTGCAGAATCGACCACATATTAAAGTCTGTCGAATAAAAGGAATTCCTTATTTGCACCTTTAACAGTGAGTTATGGGCAGAACAACTTTACAGAGTGTAATAAAGTGTTGACTCTACGAGTGTTGATCTGCGCCTTCATGAGGGAATATTTCTAGGGGCAGCATTCACTTACTGTTGCAAACATTATTTCTTCAAGCGTTATGCAAAGTGTTTGTTTTGGAACACTGATGAAAAATGCCTGTTTGGTGAGGTTGCTGAAGGTACAGAAAAGGCAAAACAAAACTGGTCAACAAAATGTGACAAACATAAAAGGAAACTGATTAAGATCAATATTTTGGCAACCATCTGTTTGGCTTTTACCAGACTCTAGATAACAGCAAGGACCAGTTAAAGAACTAAAGTCAAAATGTATGTATGTTATGCAGTGTGTGTTGATTTGTGTGTGTGGTCCTGCATCTTTTTCTTTGTTTGCTGTTACGAATTGTATATGTTTGCCTACTTTTTGTATGGCCTCAGGGGATCTCCATGCCTGTATCTTTTATTGCCTTTCCTTTTTCTGTGATGCCTACTGTCTCGTGTGTCTTGTGTCAGTGATGGGTCAGAGATCATTGATTCAGTGACTGTTGGCTTACTGTCCTGCCTGTAGCAGCACTGTGCTATTAAGAGTCTGTTGTTCTGGACTACTGTAGATACTTCTTTCTAGGGGCGTGGGTGTAGTTCACTAGCCACACTCTGGTAGTTCCACTGGAACGGTCTAATTGGCTGGACATCTTTAGGCTATGCTTCTCCCACCACCCGGGTGGTATATCTCCCAACTCCACCCTGTGACATCAGATCTTTCGTTCTGCTGGAAGACTAGGTCACCTCTTTGCAGCCTTTGCTTAGGATTTAGTATGCCGTAGGTGAACACTTGTCTTCAAAGTGTTTCAGTTTCTTTGTTGTTGTTTCCTTGGTTCATTCAACTCCTCTTGGTTCCTTCGATGGAACAATGAAATGGGGTTTCAAGTTCTGTGTTTGATACCAACAGAAGATGTCAGCCACTGAACCGCTCAACACGTTTGTGTACTGTCTGGGCAGGCAACACAATGTGGGTATGGCCTTTGCTTAAGCATGCTTCCTGAGTCTCTCAAGGACAGGAAGCTGTGGCTCTTGCTGCATCAGCCTTCAGAATGGGATCCAAAGGACCACCCTATGGGCCACAGGAACGCCTTGGCTATGGTCGGGTCTGCTCAACAGCTTGTGGGCCTTGAGGCTGAAGTGGTGGCTGCCGCAGTGGGCACCTCCTCAATCTCTGTTCCTGGCTGGGGCAAGTGTCAGAGGGTCATTTACCAGAGGCTTCCAAGACATATGTTTGACCCTGCAGACACTGGGAGAGATCCCTGCCCACTGTGGTGCCAAGCAGAAGCACTGCTAGTGCCAGTCCTGGGACAGGAACAGAGCGAAATCCTCCAGGTCCCTCGACTTGCTTGAGGGCTGTCGATTTCCCCTCAGCCAAGAGGCAGGTCAGGCTGGTCAAGGGCTGTTCAGTTCTTCCTGTCGAGCCAATCGACTTTGGCTCCAGTTGAGCAGTGTCGTCGAGGCACAAGTCAGAAAGCTTGGGAAACACCAGGAGCAGTTGTAGAATTCACTAAAAACATTTATTTAGAGTAGCAGTAACATAAAAATAAACTTGTTCAGAATTACTATGTACAGAGGAGAAAAACAGTTTTAGTTCAGTCTCTGTGTCCCTTTTTCTTTTAATCTTTCTTGCAGCTTAGCTCTTTTATAAATCATTTCAACCCCCATCCTTAGCAAGCATCCTGTTTTTGTAAATATGAGGCAGGAGCTGCTAGACTACAGTGTGCTTCTTGAGTTGAGGCCCCCTTTTGCACAGCTTTTGCAAAAGGCTTAGAAATTGAATTTTAGTAACCTCTAGCATCCAACAGCTTTTTGCAGTCATGTCAAATTATAATTCTATACATTTCAACATTAATGCTATATATTTTCCAAACACAAGGGATCCCAATATCAGTTACATTTCCATACTATGATTTGCACATATTTGTATATTAGCAGATATGCAAGTGAGGAAAATGACAGCAAGAGAAAACTAAGACAGTGAGAGGCAAAGAATTGCGAGACTGTTCGGGGTGATCAAGTCTGAGGTCTCACAGGAAAATTTGGTTGTGCAACCAGACAGAGAAGAGAAAGAAAAGGAAAGAATAGATCCTTGCATTAAACATTTTCTCCATAATAGCTGGGACAGGGTCCTATTCTACCCTGTCACAAGCAGGTTGCAGACATTTTCCTTGAGCTTGTCAGCCAGTTGTCGGATGAGATCAAGGACTTGGTCTCATAGACCCCCATGCTCCTGGTTCTCACCCAGGAGGGTGAGGGTCAGGAGATGTCCTTGTCCAGTCCTCGGAGGGAGCAGGCTGCACCGGAGGTAGAGTCTTCCACACCCATACTGCTTAATATGGGCCAGCATGTGGTATACAATAGTCACCCAGAAGGCTGTCCTGGTCATTGACTAGCTAGTTGAGGTCATGGTTGAGATCCCGGCAAAGCATTCCCACCTTCAGTCTTGCTCGACCAGGAGGCATCACCATTCATCTTTGGGTGAGGAGAGACACCGTCGCAAGATATGCTGCTGTTATGAGAAGCTCATCTGACAACAGTGGGCCATTGTGGGGCAGGGTAGGGCTCTTACCGTCTGGACCTGTGGTCACCTGGCTGCTGCCAGTGGTACCCTTGCTGGCACATACCATGCAGGTGCCCCCCGCACCTACTTCTCCACCTCATCGGGTGGAGCTGCCACCACTACAGCCAAAGGTGAGCACTCCAACCAAGGCCACTGGTTTGCCAGGCTGGTTGTCGATGAGGATCACCCCGGGGGAGGATACTTGGTAGGTTTATGGTAAGAAATGGTTGAGGGCCGGTTTTCAAGGAGTCATCAGTTGACCCAGATCACGAGTCCGTAGCTTCTCTGGGACCCCCCCGACAGTGGATCAGTAGAGGAATTCAACACCGAGCATGGCCCAGTGTCCTTTGGGGCACTTCTCCACCTACTGTCCGAGTCCATAACTTTCCCTCCTGAGCCAGTCCAAAATAGGGCTAAGAAACTCTTTATAGACATTTTGGACTTGATGGAATCCCTGGGAGTTGCCTTCCTCATGGCTGAAGCCATTTTGGGACCAGCACTGGAGCTTTGGCAGCATCCTGTCTGGCACCTTCTGCCCTTATGCACAAGCACACGGTCCCAACAGGGTCCCTTGCTGGGTACTCAGACCACCCCTCTTTGGTGGGGTTGGTCATGGATTTAGTGTTCCACATATTTGGACACCAGGGGAACATGGACAAGCCTCAAGACAAGGAGTCCCATCAGATTGACCATGCCGCTAAAAAGGTGTACACAGTGGCATCTTTAGGTCTCCCTCAGGCTACTTATGCCTTGATAATGGCCATCTTTGGTCACTCCCAGATAGTGGGCTTCGATGCAATTCTCCCTCACCTCCCTGCTGATCCACAGTTAGCAGTGATGGTCATCATAGACCAGGGTCAAGTCGATGACTAAACACCAGCTGCAGACAGCCTTGGACGTGTCTCTGTGCCATGGCAGTAGCCATCCCCATGTGTTGCAGGGCCTGGCTGTGTCTGTCCATCTTTACAATGGACACCTAGCTAAAGCTAGCTGTTGTCCCTTTCTTGGGGACACCAACCTTTTTGGCCATGAAGTGGAAGGACATCTTACCCGTATCGAGAAGTCCAGTGCCACCCTGGATTCTGTGGCATCATCCCAGAAGCACCCATAAAAGAAGCCTAAGGAACAGGCTTTCCAGTACCCGACAACCGCAGCCTCCTCAGCAGAGGTAGTGCTAGGCATGGCACCCCAAGCCCAAGTTTGGGGGCTAGGGTCCTAAGAAGCAGGGTCAGAGCCAGTGGTGCCCCTCCGGCCACAGTCTCTGGTTCCTCCACAAAAGCTGCCCAGTAATGAGTTTGGGGGGGGGCATCATCCCTCCACGCAACTTGTCCCTTTCTGCACTCCCTATTGGAGGTCGGTTACATCACTTCAAGGCACATTGGTCTGCTGTCACAACGGACAAGTGAATGTTGGACGTAGTGGATTACCTCTGGACTTCGAGGCTGTCCTAGCTTACCGCCTCCATGCACCTCAGGAGTCCAGGGTGTCACTGGACACACTGTCTGCCCTTTGGAAGGACATTGTTTAGCTCCTTTTAAAAGGGGCAATGGCCCGTGTTCCAGATGCCCTGGCCAGTCAGGGTTACATGGCTAGGTACTTTCTTGTCCTATATCGGACACGGGGTTGGTGCCTCATTCTGGATCTGCACAGTCTGAACCAGTTTATGCGGAAACGCAAGTTCCAGATGGTCGGTTTGGATCAGATCATTCCATCTGTGGAGCAGAATATGTGGTTCTGCTTACTGGATTTTCAGGATGCGTTTCTCCATATCTCCATCTGTTAGTCCTACAGCCATTACCTCCAGTTCTGAGTGGAAGCGGTTCTGTACCAGTTCCAGATCATGCCGTTCAGCCTCTCCTCCGCACCCAGGGTCTTCACCAAATGCATGGCATGGTAGCAGCCCACTTGTGGTGCCTAGAGGTCAGGGTATACCCCTACTAGAATGATTGGCTGTTAGCTGGTCCATCCAGAGAGGTCACTGAGAGGTCCAGAGATCTCTCTCTCTCTTCTGACTTGCCAAGACTTGGGCTTGCTGGTCAACTTGAACAAGTCCAGACTGGTACCACAGCAAATTATCAAGTTTATTGTGGCCAAACTAGACTCCTTGTGGGCCAAGGCCCGCCTCCCTGATAACCAGGCACTGGATCTTACCTCCGATCATTTCAGTTGGGCTTTCGTGCCCTGCCTGTGATTTCCTGAGGTTGCTGGGGTACATGGCGTTCTGTACCAGCGTGATCCATTGGGCCTGCTGGTGGATGTGCCAGCACCAGTGGGAGCTGGGCTGTCTGTAATTCCAGTGCCTAGGCCAATTGGACCAGCTGACCACAGTGACCAGGCCAGTGTGGGATGCTATCCAGTGGTGGCTGATCCCAGAACATCTGGAGAAAGGAATCCTGTTTGTCTGCCCAGAACTGACCATCATGCCCATGACAGATGTGCCTCTGGAGGGGAGGGAGCACTCCTGGGGGACCACAGAGCCCATGGGTTCTGGTCACCCCAGGAGTCCCGTCACCACATAAACCTGCTGGACCACCATTTGATGTGTGTGACTGGACGGAATTCACTCCTCTAGTCAGGGTCAGGTCATGCAGGTACAGATGGACAACACCATGACCATGTTCTACATGAATAGGAAGAGTGGAACCCACTCTCTCTTCCAGTGTGTCCAGAGGCCCTGTGCACCTGGACATTTGTGCACAGCCTGGGTGCAGATTTCCGGGTGTTTTATGTGGCAGGAGAGAACAATCAGCTGGAAGATGTTCTCAGCTGGGTAGGAGAGATGTTGCATGTGTGGTACATGCATCAAGAGGTGGTGAACCACCTGTTCTTCCAATGGGATGCTCAGAATGCCAAACTGAGTATATTTTTTGCCTTCCCCCACAGTCCGGGACATTTTTCAGGATACCTTCATGAGTACATGAACCCCAGGCCTCATGTATGCCTTTACTCTTTTTCCCTTGATCCACAAGGTGGTGTTCAAGGCACAGAATAACAAGGTGCAGATAATCCTGATGGCTCCAGACTGGTCAAGGCAGTTCTGGTACCCTGCTCTCCTCAGCCTAAGCAGTAGACAACCATGGTGACTGTCTCTCTGTGCCGATCTGCTGACCAGACTTTAGGGGACGATCCTGCGCCCAGACATGCAGTCCCTGTACCTCAAAGCCTGGTGCCTGAGTGGCTAGAGACCCAGGCATATTGTCTCTTTGATGATATGCTCAGTGTTGTGATATAGCGGAGGGGCTGAAGGGAGGGGGGTGTGCCTGTTTGCAGATGATATGATGATCTGCAGTAGGGTGGACACTGTGGGTGGGGGTGGAGGACATGAGGCAGGACCTGAGGACTCTGGAGGGATGGGCAGAGACTTGGCAACTAAAATTTAACGTCAGAAAGTGTGCTGTGATGCACCTGGGGCATAGGAACCCGAAAGCGAGGTACACGCTTGGGGGGGGGACATCAGGGATACAGAGCAGGAGAAGGATCTGGGGATAATATCTAGTAACCCCAAGGTGAGCAACCAGTACAGCAGGGCGGTAGGGAAAGCAAATGGGATGCTGGCATGTGTTGGCAGGGGCATTACTAGCAGGAAGGGGAGGTACTGATGCCGTCTACCAAGCCATCGTGAGACCGCACCTGGAGTACGCAGTCCAGTTCTGGAGGCCACATCTGCATAAGGACATAGACAGGATTGCGAAGGTTCAGTGAAGGGCAACCAAGATGGTGCAGGGTATGCGGGGAAAGTCATACAAGCAGAGATGGGAGGAATTGGGGCTGTACACATTGGAGACTAGAAGGGAGAGAGGGGACATGATAGGGACTTTTAAATATGTTAAGGGGATTGCCGGCCCAGTGGCGTGGAAGGATAAGGCATCATGTCTTACCTCCTGCCACGCCGGCGACCCATGCTCGCAGTGCGAGCCGGTCGGCCGGGGTGGGAGAGGATTAGCGTCCGGAGGACAGCTCTCCTCTCCCAGGGAGGGGTGCATTCCTGTCCCTAGCAGCAGCTAGGGGCTAACACACCGATCCCACAGGACAGGGGGCAGAGACAAAGCAGATCGCCGATGTGCCACGTGCAGGGCTCGGCCATTGGCGTCCTTGCACGCCAAGTCCCGCACTCTGGGAAATGGGAGAAACTGGAGGCAGAAAACACCGTAAACCGGCAGGATGATCCCGGCCCTCCGCAGGTGCCGCACCCAGCCAACAGGCACCTCAAAGCCAGAGGTGAGTACCAGTGGACGCTGGGGTGACGGGGCGGGGGGGGCTGGAGGAAGGGCACCAGTCTGCGAGGAGCAGAAAGAAATAAAGTAAAAAAAATATATATATATGTCAAGGCAGGATGCTTACTAAAAAGGAAGGAAGGTTCTATAACTGGAGGCATAGCTTGAGACTGCGGGGGGGAAGGTACAGAGACAATGTGCAAGAACGGTTCTTCCCAGAGAGAGTGGCGGAACAGGCTTTCAGAAGATGTGGTGGAGACTGAAAAAAGTGTTGAGTTTCAAGAATGCATAGGACAGACATATGGGGCTGCGTGGCAGCAGGAAGGGGGCTTCCAGAGGGAGGAGGGAAGAATAATGGGGAGAAGGGGGCAGACTGGGTGGACCTATGGGTCCTATTCTGCCGTCAAGTTTCTATGATTCTGTTGTGGAGGCCTCTCGAAAAGAGTTGACTCACAGATGCTATGCTTTAAATGGAAGAGATTTTCCATTTAGTATCAGGGCAAGGAGCTTGATCCCTTTGCCTGGCCTGTGGTTAGCGTCCTGGACTACCTCTGGTCCCTTTCTCAGTTGGAACTGCAGGTGATGACCCCTAACATGCACCTGGCAGCCATCCCTGCTTACCAGGTGTGGGCTGGTAAGACAATGGTGGCCCAGAAGAAGGTGATCAGGTGCTTTTTCAAAGGCCTGGACTACCTGTCCCCTCCGGTGTGTGAACCACTTCCTTCCTGGGACCTACTGCTGGTATTGGCTATGATTATGGGCAAGCCTTTTCAGCCAGTGCACAAGTGTGAGATGTCACACTTGTGGAAAACGGCCTTCTTGGTCACCATCATGTTGGCCAGAAAGATGGGGGAGCTCCAGGCGCTCTCAGTGGAGTTTCCTTACTGGATCTTCCATGGGATATCCTTCACCCCAGCTTGAAGTTCCGTCAAAGGTTGTACCGGAGTTTCACCTTAAGCAGGCGAGTAATTAACTTGCTGTATACTTTACCAACCCATCTCCAGAGGCCTACCGCAGGCTGCATAGCCTGGACCTGCAGAGGGTACCCTTTTATTATGTGGAGTGAATGACTGGAGTTCAGGGACAGGCTCACTAGCGGTTTGTAACTTACACTGAAGCTGTGCCTGCCAGACCGACAGCAAAGCAGACAGTTGGCAGGTGGATCACATCCTGCATCAATCTCTGCTATAGGCTGGTTGGTAGGGAGCTCATTTTCGTAGGGTTTAGAACTCGTTCCACAAGACATACCGCTGCCTCGTGGCTGCTTCCAGTGACATCACTATCCAGGAAATCTGCAGGGCTGTATTACCACATTGATCTTGAATCACGCCGGTATGCTGATTTTGAGACCTTAGTTCTCCAGTCCCTGTTCACCAAGTAGGGTTGTGTGCCTTGCCCCTTCCTCCCGCAGAACTGCTAGGAGTCTGCAAGAGTGTGGATAGTATACTATGTCCACTCACCTGGAAAAATAGATTACTCACCTAAAACTGTATTTCTAAGAGTGGTATATGTTCACATCCATGCAACCCACCTGGCCTACCCTGCCAAGTGGCACACAGATCTCTGCTTCCAGCATGCAGGATTTGTCATGAAGTGTAAGTCAGGGGATATACCACTCGAGTGGTGGAAGGAGCCTAGCTTAAAGACATCCAGCCAATCGGACTGTTTCGGTAGAACTGCCAGACTGTGGGTGTGAACCATATACGAGTCCTAGAACTACGATTACGGGTGAGTAACCTATTTTTCAAATCTGGTCTTTTTGTTTTCTAGGTGTATGTCCAGGTCTAGCCAGCAAGAGTGAATGTTTTGTTTTTAAATCTGTTATTTTCATCAAGCCACACACAGCCATAAATATGCACATATCATCAGTGCTATATTTAGTGAAGACTCTGGCTGTTTCAAAGGGGACAGTGACCACCACATGCCTCCACACTAAGTGTGGGGAAGTCCCAGTGTGCATTTGTATACAAAAACATTTTGGTTTACTTACTGTTTACTGCAGTATAGTAAATTGTATCAGGCTAATTTTGCTTAGTTGTAGGCTGATGTCTTCCTTTGCTTCACATCCCAGAATCCCTTCAGATGACATCAGAGCAGTAGGCAGCAGTGAGAAGATTCAATAGTCTGCATTGAATGTTAGAGTCTATATAAGCTCTGATCTTTTGTTTTCTGGTCCTGCTGTCCTCCATGGGCTATATTCAATCACAGAGGACTGTACTTAGCCCCTGGAGGAAAGCAGTCCTGGAAAACATCTGATTGGAGGGTACAAAAGCTTTAATATGCATTGCAGGCTATTGAGTCTCCCACTGCTGCCTACTGCTCTGGTGTGAGCTGCAGGGCATTCTGGGATTTGTAGTAAAATAAGATGACAGCCTACAACTAAGCAAAATTAATCTGACATAATCTACTGTACTGCAGTTAACAGTGAGTAATTCAAAATGTTTTTGCCCACAAAGTGTACATTGAGACCAGCCCCACACTGGAGTGTGGGGTCCTTTGTGCTCACTGTTCCCCTTTAAGGCTAACCAGCTCAGTTGTTCCTCAGGTGTTTATCAGACTGTGAATGTAGCCTTTAAGTGCTCACTGGATAAGGAGAGGCACTTAAAAGTACAGTTCTGCTGCTGAAGAGAGAACAGTAAGCCAGCACTCACTGAATCAATGGTCTCTGATGTATCACTGTCACATGGGGCAGGAGGCATTGTAGGAAAAGGAAAGGTAATAAAACATAGAGGGCTGGAGATCCTCATGGGCCTAAAACAAGTAGACAAATTTAGAAAAAAATCATAAAGACAAACAAAGGAAAGAACACAAACTATACACACAAATCAAAACACTCTAAACTTTTTTTTTTCCAAATTTTGTCTGTAATAGTTCTTTTTTTAATTAAGTAGTGTTTGACCTCAGACCAGGGTATCTCCTGACATTAATGACCAGCTATAGGAGTTTCTGCTTCAGATTCCTTAACATTTAGTCCATCGTCACTAATCAACTTTGAAATGCCCTGTCTGAAGGTCATTATTGCTACTATAAATTGAAAAGTTTGAAAAATAAAATTGCAATGGTATTTAGTTCATGGTACAGTATTAGTTTCTGCTAAGCAAACAGCGGTAAGTAGTAAATGAGTAAGCAGCTCATTGCCTCCATGCATTATGTTAATTAATGTCACATTCATAGTGTGTAGCTGTTGGCAATTGTAACAAATAATGTTGATTAAATCCAGGGTGACGAGCTCACTATTGTGGTGTTGTAGAGGCATAAATTATATTAGTGAGGTTAATAGCAACTCATTTTAATTCTTCACAGTTTTTTTTTCCAGTTAATTTGCCTGTGTTAGGCCAAAAAAGAGATGCAACAGTCGTTTTTTTCAGTGATTGAATGGGTAATTAATTGACAAAAAAAAAAAAAAAAGCACTGCAGTAATGGTAATAAAGTGTGTTAAAATGAAGCATTTTGAAACCTTATCCATTAAACAAATTTGACTGTATGTCCAAATTCAGATTTAAATATAAGGAAGCATTAGCGTTTTACACTGACTTGTTCCCTGGTTCATAATCTCAAATAAACTTGGGTTTCGACTTCTAGTGCCATCATTGAAGATGATTAGAGGGGTTGAGAAAGCGGTTGGTGGAGGGGGAAAGGAAATTGGGCAGGTCACAGGTTTTCCTGGAGGAGGGAGGGTGTGGGGGAGCTGGGGGTGCTGGTACACTTGGGTACCAGTGATTTGGCAAACCAACCTGTGGGGACAGATTGAAGGTGCACTCAGTCCTCCTGTCATTTTCTGAAGTCCTACCTGTCTGAGTAGGGGGAATGTGAAGGATAGAATGAGGAAAGAGAAGATGGAGGAGTTTAATGGGTGGTTGAAGGGATGGTGTCAGGAGGAGGGGGTATCACTCCCTGGGGGAGTGGGGGGACCTTTTGGAACAGTAGAGTCTCCAAGGGTGACTGCCTTCAACTGATAAGAGAGTGGTCCAGTACGCTGGGGCAGAAGTTTGATGTCTCCATTGGTGGACGGTTAAACTGACTGCGAGGGAGGCTGAAGTTAGGGATACCACTGAGAAGGGGTGTCCAAGGATAAGGGGTGTGGATATGGGCAGCAGAAGGGTGGGGCTGAGGGGAGGCTGGGGCAACGCTCTGAAATTACAGGACGTTATGTTACAGCAAGCAGGAGGGGGGATATTAGGGACAGAGGACCCTTAGATAGGGAAGTTGATGCTAAGGGGAAAGCGTACGGGGTGAACATTCTGAATACAAAGAGACTGGAGGGGGAAGAGTCAGGAGGGGCTGTTGTGCGGAAGCCTAAAACAGCAGACTGTGGGAAGGGAGCTCCTAAGGTGAGCAGTTACCAGAGAGAGGAAGAAGAGGTAGGTTAGAGATGCAGTCAGGGGAAACTGGGTACTTGATGGAGGCTGACAGTGTCACAATAAATTTGAGCTACTAAGCAACCTAGAGGGGAGGAAGGGTTGGTGGAAATGAGGAAACTTATACAGAGGCCGGGAGGAGGAGTCGGATACCCAAGGGCATCACAGACCAGCTATGGAAAGGATAGACATAGTCCCAGAGGAGAAGGAAACATATATGTTAAGCAAATGGGGAGATGCAAATATTCCAGACCACGAGGGAGGAGAGCATGATTGGAAGAAACTGGGAGACAAGGAGGTGGGAGAGGAGCCCCCCTTCAGCAGGGGGGTCAGTACCAAGGATGGGGCCCTAGCTAAAGGGGACCCACAGAGAGCCTCTGGAGGCAGGGGTACTATTACAAGGGGGGAGGATGGTGGTGTGGGGGAAGGGGAGACCATCAGGGCCAGGATAAATGGTTCAGATAAGAGAGGTTAAAGGGACACCTATTCAGAGGGGTTTGAGTTAAGTGCGCAAATAGCAAGGGAGGCAGAAAGGGAGGGTGACAAGGGGTCTCTAATAAGGCAGGAAGACTCCCATGAAATTGAGATCATGAATAAAGGGGAGGGGGGCTGAGAGGGCATAGTGGAGGTAACCATAAGGATGATGGCGGTGTTAAGGTTCTGTTACTGGGAGACTCGATGATTAGGGGTATCCATTGGGAGGGACAGGGGGGTGGATGCCATAGCCAGGTGAAGGTAGTGAGTATCTCTGGGCTGACAGTGCACAGAGCAAAGTTCATGGTGGATGAAATGGTTAGGGATTGTGGAGGGAAACCGGATTTCCTGGTGCATTTGGGAACTAATGATCTAGAGGGAAATAGCATTTTGGAAATCCAAGCAAGGTTCCAAGAACTTGCCAGAGTCTGTCGGGATAATGGATGCAACATTTCCTTTTCGGAGATATTGCCAGTACCAAAGGCCTCAGTGGAGAAAAAAAAAGAAGCTACAGAGGTTAATGACTGGCTCAGGAAGTGGGGTGAAGAGAATGGGTTGGGGGTGTTAGGGAACTGGAATGGAGTTTGGGAGGATAAGGGACTATATGCCAAGGACAGGTTTCATCTTGCCCCATTAGGAAGGAAGCCCTTAAACAGGGGTGGCTGACTACATACAAGAAAGGTGGGGTTTAAACTTGTAAGGGGGAAGGGATGAGGAGGGCTGACCAGAAGCCTTCTCCTCAGATGAGGGAGTAGCCAGTCAAGCCCAAGAGGGGGGGGAAACAGACTGGAGGTGGAGGGTTCAGGAGGAGCAGGGGAGGATGGAAGTATAAGGAATCTGGGTGGGGTTAAACAAAGAGGATCAGGGATAAGGGGTGGGGGTTGGTGTTAGTAAATGCCAGGAGCTTGGGAAACAAGTTGCCGGAGTTCCAGGCCATGCTGTTCGGGGGGGTGGATGTGGCGGCGGTCACGGAGACGTGGGCCAACAAAAACCATGACTGGGACCTAAATGTACAGGGGTACACTATGCTTAGGAAGGATAGAAAGGAGGTCAGAGGGGGTGGAGTGGCTATGTTCATTAGAGATGATATAGAAATTGCTATGGTAGAAGAGGCAGAGGAAATGCGGAGGCCTTATGGGTCACCCACGATCCCCAGCAGGAGATAAGATCAAGCTGGGAGTAGCACATAGGCCCCCGGATGAGTGATGTTCTAGAGGATGGTTTGCTGGACAACATCATTGCCCAGTGTGGTCCAAAAGGGGAAGGAGTGGTGTTGATGGGGACTCCACATGCCAGGTACAGACTGGGGAACCATGTCCTCTAAGGTGGCTGCATGAGCAGAGGCTGCTGGATGGCTTCCAGGATGTGTTCTAACACAGCATGTGATGGAGCCCACAAGGGAGGGGCATGTCCTGGATGTGGTTCTGGCAGATGGGGATCTGGTAAGGGCAAGTTGTACAGGACCCCTGACTGGGAGTGACCACAATACTGTCTGGTTTCAAATAAGCATGGGGGTGGGGGAGATCTAGGACTCTGGCAGTGGACTTCAGGGGCAGACTTTATGGGTATGGGAAATATTCTCAAGGATCACTTGAAGGGATTACCCAACGACAAGTGGAAAGGAGATGGAAGGTCATAAACGGGACTTCATGGAGGCAGTCAGGATCTGCGCTAAGTTGAAACGTAGGGAGCAAGGTCACGTAAACCATGCTGGTGGTCCAGTGAGGTACAGGTAGCAGTCAGAGAAAAGAAGGCGGCTCACAAAAATATAAAACAACAAGAGGGATAGGATAAGGAAATGTACCAGCTTGCATCTAGAAAAGTCACCCGTATGGTGAGGGAGCAAAGTCCAGTAAAGAGCAGCGGCTGGCACAGGGATACATGGAGGGAAAAGGGTTCTTCCATTGGGGTGCGGAGAAAACTAAGGGCCATCTCAGCAGATTGAGATCAGAAGGAGGGTGGGTGGAAGAGGCGAGGGACCAGGCAGAGGTATTTAACGAGTACTTTGCCTCTGTGTTCACTAGGGAGGGGATGGGATATCTACAAAGCAAGGCATGAAGGGATAGAAGCGCAGGAGTGGGATCAGGGGAGCAACAGAAATGGAGCAAGAGGGAGGAAAGGTACCCCAGGGGTGTCACATCTGGATGGGATAAAAGACCAGTAAGGGGAGGGACGGATGATGCTATCTCCACCAAAGGGTGTGGTTAGCCCTCAAGACCCTAAAGAAAACAAATCTCCCTGGCGGATGGCATTCATCCGAGAGTCCTATGGGAATTGGCGGACATACTGGCTGCACTTCTGGAAGCTTTTCAGCAGGTCACTTGAGACAGGGAGGGTACCTAGGGATTGGCGAGAGGCACATGGTACCAGTCCATAAAGGGGGGTCGAGGGAAGCACTAGGTAACTATAGACCCATCAGTTTGACCTCGTGGTGGAAAATTAATGGAGAGTATACTAAAGGAACGTATTGGGGTGTACTTGAGGAGGTGGAGGTCTGGATAGTCGGCAACATGGGTTTGTGCAGGTAGATCATGTCAAACCAACCTTGTGGAGTTCTATGAATGGGTAACATCAGAACTGGACAGGGTAAGCCTGTGGATGTATTATTCTTGGACTTCAGCAAGGCTTGACTCTGTCCCCACAATGGTCTGGTGGAGAAACTGATGGGGTTAGGAGTAGGCCCTTTGATGGTCAGATGGATTGAAAACTGGCTAGCTGGACGACTCAGAGTAGTGGTCTGTGGGGAGCTCTCAACCCTAGAGAGGTTGGTAGTGGGGTACCACAGGGTTCGGTCCTGGGTCCGATCCTGTTTAATGCATACATATCGGACATCAGGGAGGGTATAGTGTGAAATGAGTCTCTTCATGGATGACTCCAAGATGGGAGCAGTAGTTGAGGGAGAAGAGGGAGGGTGGCCTGCAAGGGACCTGGACACCCTGGAAAGCTGGGCTCACATGGAAATTACCTAATATCACCAAGTGCAAGGTGTTGCATCTTGGTTGGGGAAACCAAACACAGGTACACCCTGGGAGGGGAGGCGCTGGAGGCCTCAATATGGGAAAAAGACCTAGGGGTCATGGTGGATGCATGTATGAATAACTCAGAGCAGTGCAGGAGAGCAGCTAGCAAGGCAAACAGGATGTTGGGATGCATTGTAAGGGGATCACCTCTAGGAGCAAGGAAGAGATTCTGCCGCTGTACAATGGACTGGTTAGACCACACCTTGAGTACTGTGTACAGTACTGGAGACCACACTTGAAGAGGGATACAGCCCTGGAGAGGGTACAGAGGAGGGCAACAAAGATGATACGAGGGCTGGGGATTTGACTTATGAGGACAGACTTGAGGAGCTCTGCCTGTTTTCATTGGAGGAGAGGAGAGACAGGGGACATGATTGAGGTCTTCAAGTACCTCAAGGGAATAATAGGGTAAACATGGAGGATCTTTAGACTAAAGCAGGAGGTATCACCAGAGGGCATGGTTTGAAGTTGGAAGGTGGAAGGGTGAGGGGAAGAGGAGGAGGTTTTCACCGAGAGGTGGTGGACCCTTGGAATGCACTGCCTGGTGAGCTGGTTCAGAGATCCACAGTGGAGGGCTTCAAGAGAGGGTGGGACAGACAGAAAGTGGATGTATCAGATGATGGCCTGTCCCGGGGGTGGGGATGGATGATAGGGGTTTCTGGAGAACAAGGGATGGGAGGGTCTCGCATCCAACTATGATCTAGGTTCGAGCAGACCGATGAGACTGTAAGGCCTAATCTGCTGGCAAATAGTATGTTAGTATGTTAGAAATGGGGAACCTAGCTAGGACTCCCCCTGAACTGGAGTTTAGATGTATGTTGGGGAAACAAGGCACAAGTTCATAAAAGGGCAGAGAAGGATGCCAGGGAGGAGGGGCTCACTAAGCCTGCAAAAAAACAGGAAAAACAAGAAATTAAGGAGTCTAGGGGAAAATTATGAGGAGGTCATGTAAAAAACAAAAGCGGTGTAGGCACAAGAGGGAGGGTGGTCTGCCTTAATGCCAGGAGCCTGGGAGTGCTGGGCTGAACCTTGTAGCCATTACAGAAACTTGAGCCACAGGGAATAATGACTGGAACCTGATAGTCGCAGGCTACACCATGTATAGGCATTGTAGCAGAAAGTTAGAGGAGGAGGGATAACCCTCTGTGTCAGGGAAGGAATCAGGGCAGTGGAGGATAATTCCATCGGGGAGGAAGTAGTGTAATAGAATCACTGTACAGGAGGTTTAGCTCACAGAGGCATCAGCTAAGAAACTGCACATGGGGGTGGTCTACAGACCACCAAGGCAGAGGGGACAAGAGTGATAGGGAACTAGGGGCAGAAGTAGAAACTGGGGCAGCAAGGTAATAATGGGGGATCTAAACCTGCCAGACATTGACTGGGACATTCCTGCAGCTAGGAACACCAAAAGCTAGGCCGTGCTATATGCGTTGCAGGACTACCTGCTGATGCAGCTGGTCAAGGAACCCATAAGGCATGCTGCCATTCGTGATGTGGTGCTTACCAGCTTGGAAAGGGTAGGAGGACTGCAGGCTGTGGAACCACTGAAGGAGAGGGTCAACGGCAGGCTACTAAAGTTTGCTAACAATACGATAATGACGCTAAAATGTCAAGCAGAGTGGACACGATGGGGGTGGGTGACCGAGATGGACAGATGGGCCACATAAAAGCAACAGGATCACTGGAGAGAGTGAGGTAGACACAGGTCCTTTTACAGAGGAGAGAGTACTGAAGGGACTTGCAAATCTGAAAGTGGCCAAAACTGTGAACCAGACGGGATACACCCAAGGGTATTGAGGGAGTTTAGGGTGGTACTTAATGCACCTCTGACAGCCCTGTTAGATAGCTCGGGAAACTGGAGTCCTTTCAGGGGATTGGAGGAGGGCATATGTAGTGCAACTGCATAAAAGTGGTAGCAGGAAGGAGGCTGGCAACTCTAGGCCAGTCAGCCTGATATCGGTGGTGGGGAAGTTATTGGAGTCGCTGCTAAAGAAAAGGATTGTGGAGTATCTTGATTGCAGCGGGTTGCAAGACCCAAGAGACTCATAAGAAAACTGGGCAGCTTAAGGGTGGGTCCTGAGGTGGTAAACTGAATAAGAAATTGGTTAGGGAATAGGCGTCAGAGGGTGGTGGTAAACGGAGTTCACTCCAGGGAAGGAGGGTGACTGACAGGGAGCGTCGGAGTTCAGCACTGGGAGTAGTCCTTTTTAATGTGTTTATAAGTGACATTACATGGTCAAATGTATGGCAGCTTAGAGTTAATGCTAATAAGTGCAAGGTAATGCACCTGGGAAACAAAAACTCAGGGGAAGAGTACACAATGGGGGGTGAGATACTAACAACAACAAAAATGGAAAGGGGCCTGGGGGTAGTCATATCAGATGACTTAAAGTTGGGCAAGCAATGTGAGAGCAGTAAGGAGGGCTGGGTGGATACTGGGGTGCATAGGGAGAGGCATCACCAGTAGAAAACAGGAAGTTGTTATCCCTCTGTACTGACAGCTGGTGAGACCCCATCTGGAGTACTCTGTGCAGTTCTGGAGACCCAATTCTGCAAGGACATAAACAAGATGGAAGTTGTCCAGAGGAGAGCATCTAAAATGGTGCAGGATCTGCACCGGAAGACATATGAAGAGAGAAACCAAAGGAGCTAATATGTATAGCTCGAGGAAAGGAGGAGAGGGGGACATGATAGAAACTTTTAAGTGCCTCAAGGAATCAACAAAGTCCAAGAGGGTAGCATCTTTCAAATAAAGAGTGTGCAGGGAGGGGCTCAGAGGTAATGTAAGGAAGTATTTTTCACAGAGAGGGTTGTGGATGCATGGAACGCCTTCCAGAGGAGGTTGTGGAGTCAAAAACAGTGGTTGAATTCAAGCATGCATGGGACAGCCATAAGGCAATTCTAGGGGGTGGGGGTAGAAAGAAGTAGGCTGCTGGTTAACTAGGATCTGCAGCTTATCCGTTGGGTAGGGAAATGGGCAGACTGGGTGGGCCAAGCGGTTCTTATCTGCCATCAAATTCTATGTTACAGACGTGCTGGAAGGGAGTGTATGCCTCTTTGCAGTTAAAATCTGCAATACAGTGGGATAATCCAGAGAGGGTGGAAAGAATGTGCAAGGATCTGAGAAAACTAGTAGTGGTCAAGGGCGTGGCTGCTGGGTTTCAATGTGAAAAAGTGCTGAATCATGCTGTTGGGGCACAGAAACCCAGAGCGGAGTACAAAATAGGAGAACAGGCCGGCCTGCCTGCCTGACTGTGATGCTGATGCCTCCGGGTTTGGAAGCAAACTTGGGAGTCAGAGGGTCGGCCGGGGAGGAGGAGATCGAGTGTCCCAGGGACTGCTCTTCTCCTCTGGGGGGTGCCTTGTGTTAGCCTGGCCCTAATGGTGGCCTGGGGTCAGCAGAACAAGGACTGTCTTGAGAAGGGTGTGGAAGCAGGGAAGGCACGCGGCTTGGCCGTTGGCATCATGCACTTCACTTCCACTGCTGGGGAGCAACAGGGAGGAAAATCAGGCCGACCAACAGGATGACGCCGATCTCTCACAGGCCCCACACCTGGTTATTTGGGCACATCCGAGCCATCCTGTCTTGGTGGGGGCTATGAATGGGACCCTGCTGTGGGGGGGCAGGCCCTTTGGGAAAGAGCCAGACAGATTAGTCCTGGAGGATGCTGGGGTGATGGGGCTGGGGGAGATCGGGGGAAGGGGGCTGGCTGGCAAAGGAGGCAAAAATAGATCAACAAAATGGGAGAACATACAAATGTGCTAGCAAATAAAGGCCTTATGGTCTGTCTGGTCTGCTCAAGCATACGGTTCCCATCGTGTTTCAGAAGGAGCTGCTCTCTCCCCAATATCCCCCTTGACTCCTCTCAAATACCCCCTTCTCCCTGTACCAGCAACCTTCCTCCTTACGCTGTCCCAACCTCACATGAAGCGCGCCACCATTTTTAAGGATACCTCCAGCTACTCATTCCACTTAGCTGCCACCCTCTCGGTGAAAAAGTGCTTCCTCATCTCCCTCCTGAACCTTATTCCCTCCAGCCTCAGGCTGTTACCCCTAGTGGTATTGTTTCCACTAAGACTGAAGAGGTCCTCCCTCAGTGCTCACCCTGTTTATACTTTAAGGTACTTGAAGGTGTCAATCATGCCCCCACCCCCGTCCTCCAGAGAATACTGTACATGGTGAGCTCCTTGAGTCTCTTCTTATAGGCGTTGCCTTGCTGGCCTTGGATCATTTTGGTTGCCCTTCTCTGGACCATTTCCAACAAGATGATATATTTCTTAAGTTAGGGGCACCAGTATTGCACACTGTACTCTAGGTGGGGTCTCACCAGAGACCTGTACAGGGGCAGCATGACCTCAGTCTTCCTGCTGGTAATTCCCCTGGCTGTGCAGCCAGCATCCAGTTTGCTTTGGCCGCAACTTTCCTGCAGTGTGCTGAGTGTTTCAGGAGAAGGGGTACTAATGGTCACCAAACAGGAAGGGCACCTGGGAGTAATCATATCTGATGACCTTAGTGTGGTGAGACAGTGCAGCTTAGAAGTTGGTAGTTCCAGTGGGATGCTGGGGTGCATAGGGAGGGTAATCATTAGCAGAAGGAAGGAGGTTGTGTTGCCACAGTATAGGTCATTCGTGAAACCCCACCTGGAGTGATGTCTAGTTCTGGAGAACATATCTCAGTAATGACATAGAGTGGAGGCTGTCCAGAGGAGGGCAACTAAAATGGTGCAGGGTCTTCATCAGGAGGTAAATGAACCTCGGCTGTCCTGTCCAGACTCTCCTAACATATAGAAACATAACATAGAAACTATTATTTCCCAGACCTTGGAGCAGTTTAAAAAATTTTTTATTGGAATTGAACCCAGAGTAGTACCCCAATGCATCAGATGTCCTACGAGGAGAGTCTAAATGACCTCAGTATGTACACCCTTGAAGAGAGATAGGAAAGGGGGCAGTATGATAGAAACCTATAAATACATCATGGGGTAAATAAAAGGGGAGTATTCTTCAGAGGAAAAGGTGCAAGAGAACAGGAGGACATGCAATGCAGTTGGAAAGGGGTAAATTTAATAGAGATGTGAGGATTTACTACTTCTCTGCAAGAGTGGTGGATGCCTGGTGCAGTCTTCCAGTGAAGGTGGTGGGGTGAAAACTACGATGAGCTTCAGTCATGCATGGGATAGGCACATGGGAGTCTTACTGGGAATGGGGGGAGGGGGGCTAAGATCATGTAGGGTCTGTGATGGCAGTATAGGCAGGGAAAAAATGTGCAGACTGGGTGGGCCAAGCGGTCCTTATCTGCTGTTCGATTCTGTTTCTGTGTACTACATAGGGACCTGCATACAAGTATGGGTCAGGAAATAGGGCTTTAGATGTAATGTGCAGAAGTGAAAGGTTCCAGACATAGGAGCGAAGAATCTGGGTCACACATATACCCTATGTGGTCAACAGTGGACAGCACAACTGAAGGGAGGTGTCTGGGATAGTTGTGGATTGTAAGTTGAACCAGGTAGGCAATATGCTGCCTCATTTGAAAGAGCAAACACAATGTTAGGATGCATTAGAAGGATGTTAAGGAGCAGGTGAAGGGAGGCGATTGGCTAGACTGCATCTTGAGTACTGCAGCCATTTTTGGTCATCACTGTACAGAAAGGACAGCAAAGGGATCAGTGGGATCCAGCACAGGTGTACCAAGCTGATCAGGTGCTTAGTGGGAAAGAACTACATGTGGAGATTGGAAATTCTCAAATAATTCGGCCTAATAGAAGGCTGAGTGGGGGGGGGGACATGATCCCTGTGTTCTGAATACTAAATCGGATAGATAGGGTGGAGTATATACAGATGTTTGAGCTGCTGAACGCTAACAGAACTGGGGTGCATGCAGTTAAACTGTTGAGGGGGTAGTATATGGGGAAACATGAAAATGCACTACTTTATACACAGGGTGGTTAACAGGTGGAGTAGCCTACCTGGTGAGGTTGTAGCAGCAAGCACTGTTCAGGCTTTCAGAGATGGACTAGATAACTTTCTTAGGAAAAATTGAATTGAGGGTTATGCATCACGCATTGAGGAAGCACTCTGGTTGAGAAGCTTGGATGTGTGCACATCGTCAAATGTGGTATATTCGGTACTGTGTGCCAGGAGGGATAAACATGATTAACCCTTTGTCTCCTCTAACATAATACTGTGGTACTAGGTGGTATAGAGAAGGTGTATTTTAAGTGTTCAAAGTCCGTAGTTTATGGACATCTTCAAATTATGGAAGGTAGTGTGGTCTGGTGGAAAGAGCACTAAAATGTGAAGCTGGCTAACTTTGTGTCTTGGAGCAAGTCACTTAAACTCCATGTGTTTAGTGTCTCAACAGATGTTGCATCTCAGTTGGTTGATCCTAGGCAAAGAAACTAAATAAAATTATAGCAAGTTCTTCACGCTGTTAAATTATGATGTCAGTCTCTTCACAGTGTTTGATTAAAGTGGAGTCACAAAATTGATGATTTAATGAGTTATATGAACTTCTACTCAGACTTTAAGCTAGATTCCCAAAAGGGAAGGAGATAGGTGTCCTGGAGTTCTGGAGTTTTTTAAACATGCTGGCATTCAATATATTGGCCTTTCTTTTACTGAGTTAATAAAAGTGTTATTCAGAAGAACAGCAATAGAGTTGTTTTGTCTATCATGCAATATGCTTTACGATATAGAAGCTTACCATCTCATTTTTTTACTATAAAGAATCTGTTCCAAGTGGGGAGAGTCAGATTGTGGTTGGTGGAGATGAAGAATCAGTGGATGAATATCAAGAATTAAATGCAAGAGAAGAACAGGACATTGAAATAATGATGGAAGGGTGTGAATATGCTATCTCTCATGCAGAAGCCTTTGCAGAGAAATTATCTCGAGAGTTGCAGGTCTTAGACGGGGTAAGGATTTATTTGTAAAATTTCATAGCCAACTTGTAAAATATAACCTTGTTTTTAAAAGTCTACAAAAGGTGCTGCCTCATTGCAGTTTTAGAATAAGCTTTGAGCAGTCCAAGAATGCT
The DNA here is from genome assembly GCA_016271365.2 of Neoceratodus forsteri. Taxonomy (NCBI): domain Eukaryota; kingdom Metazoa; phylum Chordata; order Ceratodontiformes; family Ceratodontidae; genus Neoceratodus; species Neoceratodus forsteri. The sequence goes on from CM057452.1 coordinate 1,622,566,867, forward strand.
GCTTCCAAGATGGCAGTATCTTGAAAGAACACTGCACATATTGAAGTGCTCTCCCTCTTCTTTAGTATTGGTCCAATTAGAGTTTTTTATGCCCCTGATATTTTTTTTCATCTGCGTTTCAGTACCTTAAATCTTTTAAATTACTCCACTGTAACGTCCTGCTTACAAGGTGGCCCACTGCCATCTCATGAGCAGTGGCACACTCCCTCGCCAGCTGTGTGCTAATGTGACCTGCCAGCTGAGTCGTGAAGCAAGCAATAATACCCGACAGGGTGGGCGGTATTGTGCTATACTGGACCACCCAGGAGCGTAATGAGGCCTGATGCTGCAAGCGGAGGGCCTTATAACCCCTGGAAGGTCCGGTATAGCACAATACCGTCCACCCGGGAGGGTATTATTGCGCTTAGAAAATGGGCACTGTAAAAACTATAAGTTTAATTACAAATTGTTAAGTATAAAATTAGTTTAATATGAATGTTGTAATAAAATAGTTCCTCTGCATGGATTTGAATGCTGTTTTTTTGTTTGCTGGTAGTCATGGTTACATCCCCCCCACTCGCACACGCCCGCACACACACACACACACACACGAGCTGCTGCTTTGCTGCCGTGATAGCTCCGATAGCTCAGTGTGTTAGAGCAGACAGTGTGCTGCTTGTTATCTCTGGAGTGCCCCATCAGCGATCGCGGTAAGCTGTATACCGTGCTTGAGAGAATGTTTTTTGTATAGCCTTGGTAACAGCTCAGACTTCAACACTCCTCGTGGAAAATGTGAATGGAGTGGCAGAATGAAGTGTGGGTAGGGATTTATCCGTCAGCAATTTAATTTCAAATTAAACGTTTACAACACTACAAAGAAATCACGGTGAAAGCCACGTTGATTAACACAGTCTATCCCAACACGAAAACAGAGAAAATACGGGTGACCAAACGCCAACCCTTCTTTCGTAAGTTCACTCAGAAACAACTCTGAAATAACTTGCTAGTCTCTCAGTTGGTGCCTGCCTGCCGACTCAAGATCAGTACTTCTTACCTTTTAAAAGACACTCGCTCTCGAAATTCAGAGTCTGCCTTCACCTGCAGAACACCACTCGCCTGTCCTGGACACCCACAGCCGTCGCCTGCCACAGAATACTCAGCGTTTCTAGCCTGGCATCCCCAAAGTAAGCAATAATAAAAGAGTGTATTTTTATTTAAAAGAAAGCTTTGGCTGGTGCTAGAAATATAGGGAGGGAGCGACACTGAGCAGATGAAATTACGGTTACGATCCCGCTACAGAAACAGAAACTGTGTCGCTTAGCGAGGGCAAAGAATGGCGGCGATTTTAAATTTCAATTATGTGGTTTTAGCCAGTTAGGAAGCAGGATGGGCACTAGGATTCTTCAGTGGGTGAAGGGGCACTATAGGCTGGTCCTTTTTATTTCCTGGGCGTCTATTGAAAGTTAATGTACCCCCCTGGCAAGGCTACTAGCCAATCCGATGCCAGGAAATAAAAAGCCCATTTTCTAAAGCACATTAGCATATAGCAGGCAAAGGAGCAAGCTGCTTCCTGTGGTAGAGTGGTGGGCAGCCGTGGAAGCATATATAGAAATAGATTAAGCAGAAAAAGACCCAGAGGTAAAGTGTTAAGATCTTCAAGGATATCTCTTCCCTTAGGCCACGTCAGCACTACGACCACATGGAAACTTTTGCTAGCTGAGGGCCACCCAGAATGACATCATGCATCAGCATCTACATAAACATGGGCAGCCCCATCTTTCCTCATTTCTTTTCCTGCCATCGACTGTACTCATCGGACTTGCTGTGGAAATGAATATGCCTAACCATTGTCATTTATTATTTTACATAATCACTGGTAGTTTAGTGATACCGTTGGCTACTGTATGTTGCTGAAACCGATTACGTGGTTCCGGTACCACAGCTGCGGTGAAAAAATATTCAAGGCTGACACCCATGACATGTGTGTCTACTGTTTAGGCCTCTTTCGCAGCATCAGGAATTGTGAGATTTGCCATTGCTTCAATCAGGCAACAATGTGACGCTGGAAAAAGGTGCCTGAGAAGTTATCAGAAAAAAACTCTAGCAGTCATGCAAAAAGCCCAGAATCAAAAGGAAGCATTACCAGCCCCATTAACTAAGTCGCAGTCGTTGAAGTCCAAAGACTGCAGAAAAGAGTGTACATTGTTGGGACATAAGCATAAGTATGAACAAAAGGATAGATCATTGTCTCTGACGAGGTCAAGGTCACTGTTGAGGCCAGTATGCACTCTACCTGCATCGTCGTCGTCCATCTTTGCTGTGGTGACACAGCCCACCCCCCAACCATCGACCAGACACCAAGGTCGGGGCTTGACTTCAGCACTTCCAAACATATTATGGATGATACATCGCTGTCAGTGTGCTGTTGACGTGTAGGCAATGTTGGCATTATTTTCAGATATGATATGGTGCATATTGACAGGCTTGCCTTTGCAGCCTACATTGTCATCGACAAGGGTTACAGCATCACAGGCCCTGTCAATGCTTTTTGACTGGTACTCCACAAGTGCCTACTGAACAAAGGCCTGTAGTGCCTCCAGCGAGTTCCTCCATGCCGATCACTGATTGTGACATCTACAGTGAGAAGAAATGTAATCCTGGTCTCATAATGGAGGAAGAGTAAGAAGAGGAGGAAAGATATGAAGAGGAACATTATGCTCCACGTTCCAGCTCCACTGTATCCTCTTGCAGTAAGGATTCTGTGGTGTACACACCCCAATCTCCTCTTAAAGATCCCACTTTTCAGACAGTGATGCAGCAAATGCAAACTGTTCTGGAGTTTTGCAGTAGAAGAAGATTCTTCTAAAAATAATTTGATGGAGTTTCTGGAGGTGCCCTGCACTCCCTCCATCATTGTCCCCCAGTTTATCCTGCCTTTAAGGATGCTACTTTTTGCTGCATGGTATAAGCCAAATACCATACCAGTAGTCCCTAGAAAGTTTGACAAGCAGTACCCTGCCCCTGCTGCCAAGCTTTATTATGCCAACCAGCCAAAAACAGATTCTGTGGTCATCATGGCTGCCCATGATAAATCCAGGGCACCAAGGCATATGAGTACCTATCACCTGATAAGGAATCCAGAAGGCTAGACATGATGGGCAAGTGAACCTACACCTCTGCCTCACTAGGCCTGATTATTTCCCAGCTGTCAATCCCACAGGATCAAGTATCAAAACAGCCTATGGAAGGCTGCTAAAGCTGCAGCTCAGGCCATTCCAGAAGGCACAGCAAAGAATAACCTACTAAAAGTTTTAAATACACGTTCTGTGGTAGGAAAACGTTGTGCTCAGCCTATGATGTCTCTCATGCCTCTGCCAGGGCAGCTGCCACTGGCATTCGTATGGGAAGGTACTCTTGGCTCAGAGTGGCTGGGTTTGCAAGTGATGTGCAACAAATAGTATTGAATACTCCCTTTAGAGGTACCAGACTGTTTGACTATCACATAGAAAAGGCTTTGAGAGGCCTACAGACCTGAACTCAAGAATGATTTTGAGGTCAGGTTAGTCATTGTACCCTACGCCTGCTAGAGGTAGAGGATCCTTTCACCAGCCTGCTGCCAAAGGTAGCTGTCAAGCCTGCTGTCCACAAGCCTGATGGAAGGGTGCTGGAGCCTTGCCACCTCTCCCTTCCCTAGGAGCCCATTCCATAGCCTCCAAAGGCAGTGGCGCTAGGCCTTCCAGCTCAGCATGACTCATGCATGTCTTCCCCAAACCACTTCAGGTGCAGGAGGTGGTGGTAGGGGGTCGCTTATCCCTTTATCTAAAACAATGGAGAGAGATTACTACAGATGAATGGGTCCTGGAGATAATTGCAGAGGAACATGTTCTGGGATTGTTAGACACTCCTCCACAGCATCTTCTGTCTCTTTCAACTTATCTCCCGGGACATCTGTCCCTATTGAAAGAAGAGGTTCAGGCCTTACTGACCAGATGTGCCATAGAATCTGTGCCTTCATGCTAGAAAGGCAAAGGGTTTTACTTTAGATACTTCCTGGTCCCTAAATGGACACGCGATCTGAGGCCTCTCTTAGACCTGTGAGATCTGAACTTCCACACAGAATACTCGACGTTTTGCATGGTCTCTGTACAGAATCTGAATCCCCTGTTGCAAACGGGACTGGGTTTGCTCCCTGGACATGAAGGATGAGTATCTTCATATCAGAATCAGACAGCATCACCGAAAGTACTTCAGATTTGTCCTGGATGGGGAGCACTTCCAGTTAAGAGTGTTGCCCTTTGGCTTGTCTTCTGCATCTTGAGTCTTTGCCAAATGCTTAGCTGTGGTGGCAGCGGCCCTTCGCGGGGAAGGTCTCTATGTTTTCCCATACCTGGATGACTGGCTATTGAAATCCAGATCTAGGAGCCAGCTCAAACACACCCTGTCCCACACAAGGCAATTTTCAAAGACCTGGGAGTTACAGTGAATGTACCAAAGTCAGTACTGACCCTTTGCCAGAGGCTGCAGTAGATAGCTGCTGTCCTGGGCAAAAAACAAGGCTTAGCATTTCTGCCTCTGGACAGGGCAGTACGTCTAATGGCTGAAGCGCAGCTGATGTACAGCAACCAGTATCTCTCAGCCAGGACATTCCTGTGCCTGCTGGAACTCATGGCAGTGGCAATTGTGACAGTGCCACTGGCTTGCTTGCATATGCAAGCCAGTGTCACTGTCTACTAAATACACACTCCTCGACTGGATTTTATCATCTCACCCTCACAGAATCTCTGACTCGGGAGTTCTTTTAAATGCCTTAAGCGATCGCTGCACAACTTTCTGTGTCAAAAGGGTCCACTTACTAGTCCTAGGTGCATCCATTATCACCCTCTCAAGTATCTAAACCTGGCTGCCCTTCTATTAGATTTTGAGAATACTGATTGGAAACCTGTTCTTACAGAAACAAATGTTGATTCCGCACTTGAACACTTTGTTAATATTTTTAACACCGTCTGGAACTTCCATGCCCCTTTAAAAATAAGGAGAGTCAGGTGTCAGCACCTTCCCTGGGTGACCCCTAGCCTCCTTCAACTCTGCAAGACACGTGATCATGCCCGTGGCGTTTTAAGTCTACGCTTGCTCCTGCTGACCACCAGAACTTTAAGGCTGTCAGAAATGCCTGCACTAGAGTGGTTAAGATAGCTAAGTCACATTATTTCAGGCAAAAACTAAAAAATGGTCGGGCATCCCCAGCCCAGTTCTGGGAAACTGTAAGCTTGCTCTTAACCACCCATTGTCCTGGTGTCTCCCATCCTTAAGATCGACGGATCCTCATTTCCGACACCCCGCAGGTATGTGAAATCCCAAACAAATTCTTCACTTCATGTGCCCCTCAGTCCTCTGCAACCTCTCAAAACCCCTCTTTCAAACCGCAAAACTTCGTTTTTCCACCTATTACTCAGGATGAAGTCCTCTCTGCCCTAATCTCACTAAACCCCAATAAACTTAGCCCTGATGGTCTTCACCCCCGCCTACTCCTTTTTGCTGCTCCAGCCATAGTCCTTCCCCACCTTCTAAATCTATCCTTCCAGTCTGACACCATCCCCCGAACATGGAAACTCGCCCATGTAATCCCTCTTCACAAGGGTGGTAGTCCTCTCAAACCTGGAAACTTCCATCCAATCTCCTTACTACCCTCACTGGCGACGCTACAGGAATCACTCACTCACAAAAGTCTCCTGCAGTTTTTCAATTCCTTAACGACACTAACCCCATATCAATCCAGATTTCGGAAACATCACTCGACAGTCTCCTCCCTACTTAGAGTAACTAACTCTATTCATGTATCTATAGATCACAGCCACATCACAGGTGCAATTTGTATTGATTTAGCCAAAGCTTTTGACTTCGGGTCCCATCACCTATTACTTCAGAAGCTCAGTGCCCTGGGTCTAACAAACTCTACACTAGCATGGTTCCAATCTTATCGTCTAAATGGAGTACAATGTGCTTGCATTCGCAATTCATCCTCTCCATCTTGTTTGGGGTACCCCAGGGTTCAATTCTGGGCCCCCTATTATTTTCCATCTTTGTAAATCAACTCCTGTCAAACTACATTTCTTCTGATATTCATCTCTATGCTGATGATGCCATTGTGTTTACATTTGGCCCCTCTCCCACTGCTATCCAAGCCCCTTTACAGGTCGATTTTAAATGCCATGCTCTGCTGGTTTCACAGAAACCTTTTTGAATAAATGTCAAAAAGACAATCCCAGTGACTTTCGGGACCCCTCAAAAATTAGCCTCCACCCATACTTCTCTTATCTTTCATACAATTGACAGCACCCCCCTGGAATCAGTAACCAGTTTTAAATACTATGGGGTGTGACTAGACCAGCATCTATCCTTTTCCTCTCACACTTATTCCCTATGTGTTAAACTGCACCCTAAATTAGGTTTCTTATACAGGCAGAAGGACTCCTTCTCCTTCCCCGTGCACAAGCAATTACTAATCAAATTCATCCTGCCACTCTTTGATTATGCTGACATTGTCAATGATGTTATCTAGGTTGTACATGGTCTACAACTCATTTTGCTGCTTTGCTTCTAACTTGTCCCTCTCGCACCCACCACTGCTCTCTCTAGTGTTCTCTATCCCTGTCTTCCCTTACCCACAGGCACAACTTACACTCTCTCACATTCCTAGCCAAAAACTGGTTAGGACACATCCCGACGTACATCACCAACCTCCTCTCCCGTTTCCCCCTCCCCGTACAACTTAAGGTCCATGGACTTGTGCACTTTTAAACTGCCCCATCCCCGCTCAGCCGTGTGCTCCCAGTCTTTCTCCTACTGCTTCCCTAACCTATGAAACCTGCCAGCTACCTTCCTATGAATCTCCTCCTCTTTAAAAGTCTTCAAGCAATAGCTCCAAATGTTAGACCCTAGCATATGCTCTTGTTCAATCTTCTTGCCCACAAGCAACTCCTGCTGACCACTCTGCTCCTGCCTCCTGGTAGTTCCAATCTACTGTGTCCACTTCACTAGTAAGAAACAGACCTGCTGTCTGGGGTGACATCTGCTGAACCAGCAAAGCTATCTGTTCCTGATAACTACTATTTTGTTCTGTAGCACTGCACTCTTATTACTGTATAACCCCTTATATTCCCTGCCAAAAAAAATTCTCTGTGTCCATGGGTCACATAAATACCACGGCATTAAATTGGCAGCTAATAAATTGTTACACTCAAAGTTAATTATTTTTCGGTTACTGGCATTGACCATGACCACAGGCACCAAATACTGTAACTGTCATTCATCTCCCACCCCCACTCCTGTTCATCCCTTTTTGTCTTGTTACCCTTACTTGTTTAGTAGAGAATCCCAGTGAGGATCGGAGAGTTGGGGTGCAGGGATGCAGAGTCAGGAGTCTGCAACAACATCGAGTTACCATGTGTGCACATCACTAGTGCGTGTGTGCATATATGGTGTACTGTATCTTCACACGAGTTGTAAAGCATTTCAAATTTTATTTGAAAGTGGATTACTTTTGATTACTACACTTACAACAATGTACTGTGTTCAACTTAGGCAAGTAATGTGTCTGTCTCTGTGTTGATTCGTACTCTCTCTCTATGTCCTCCCAGTCCTGTCGCTAAGTTTATTTTTGTAGTGTTTTATGTGATTAAAAGTTTGTGAATGTCAGTGTAAGCAAATGTGGGCAAAAATAAAACTTGTGCTTGATCTTTGAGCTTGGCAAAAACCAAAGGGGTTGTAAACAAGTGCTTGTGCTTGAACTGTAAGCTTGGCTAAAACAAAAGGGGGGGGAAGGGATTGAATGCAAGTGCTTGTGACTGAACTGTTTCATTACAGGATTGGGATGCTAGCCACACTGCATGTTGTTAAAACAAGGAAAGGAAAAACTTTATTGGGGGAAACTTCTTTAAAAGCATTTGATTTCAGATTATGGAAGTTTCAATATTTGAGGCACTGTGTGTGAGCGTCTGTTTCCGGCCTGGCGGAACCCTTTGATGATGTCACCCCCCAACCTCCCTCCTGCCACCCACAACCTATCTATATTCTCCCCCTCACCTCTGTCTTTCTCTTGTTCCAACCCCTGGCGGGGTTCTCTGCATCCTGGAAGCGTCCGTTCTTGGTATGTCTCCCACCTCCCCTCCTTCACCCCCACCTCCCTCCTCCTCCACTGCACTCCTCTGCACTAAACTGGTAGCCCCTAAATCTAAAATGCACTTGTATTCAATTTGCACATCAGTTGTAGCGAAGCTTATTGAACCGTCTGTGCTGTTGTTAGAGGAAACTTCTGTAGTCTATCTAATGCACTGCTTGCTTGTTTCCCCCTTTGCTTCCCTTCCCCTTGAACATCATTTGTTTAATCATGTCTACTTGTTTCTTAACTTGTATGCCTTTCCAAATGTGTATATTGCGATATTGTATCAACCTCCGTAGTCTATCCTCTTGTAACCCCCACCCCCCCCCAGTCACACTGTGTGCCCTCCTGGTGAAACATTTCGATAAATAAATCTTCTCTTTCTTTCAGTTTTGCAGTACTTTTCACAAGCACTGGGCATGTTCTACTTTAAGTGTTTGCATCCTTAAGTCTGTGTTAATGTCACCAGTGGTGCGAACACTCTGTAGCTGTTGGGGAAACAGCATCAGCATACCGGCAGTGAAATGCTGCATAAGTTCATCTTTAAAGATTTTGTTTACAGTCCGATCGAGGGGTTGCAGCTGGTCAGTGCATGAGGCGGGTACAAAAATGGGTATTATCCCATTCTGCTCGAGCAGTTCTAACACTGGTTGTGTCGTATGCCCCCTTATGAGATCCATATTCAACACAGATTTCTTTTCTTGGTGCAAGTCCATTCTGTCTTTAACTGTGCTGATGTAAGGCACCAGAATGTCAGTAATGAAAAGCAGCTTTGTTAGCCCAGTGATTTTCTGAGTGGCTAATAAGCCACCCATCTGGGAATTTAAAGGGGAGATGACGGTTTGAAGTTTTGCCCTTATAAATAACCTGGGGTGGTAGTAGATCACCAAACATTGAACAGGCAAGCACAACTGAAACTTGCCGTTTATCCTCCAAGCCTGAAACCTCTATCTGCTTGGCTCCAGTAGTCTCCATCGTCCACTGACTGCAGGGGATTAACTGGACACCAGTCTCATCAAGGTTTATGATGAGGGCTGGGGGGATTAGCTGCTGGCTACAGGCAGTAGCCAATATGCCCAGGAATTTCACCTTGAGTTGGGGGAAATTAGAGTGTGTTTTGCATGCAGCTTTGGTAGCTTTTCTCTTGGAGTACCCCATCTGGCTTAAGAGCTTCCAGGACCACCAGCGACTGAATGCCTGTGTCCCTCCATTTTCACAAAGGAGGTAAGAGTTGTGCACTTTAACAGTGCCATTTGCAGTTGCTGAGATTGCCCTGGCATTTACTACAGCCCCCTCTGACCACAGGCTTTTTATAACATTGGACAGCTCCTGCTCCACATCTTCTAGGAGAAGAGCAGGTCTTCCCCCTGGGCTTTTTAGGCAGTTCTGTGGTAAGTTTGCTTGGGTCAGGTGTTTTGTGCAGTTCTGCCATGTAGTCTTTTTTTTTTAACCCACAAACTGTGCTGTCATTAAAGGAAGTACTGTACTTGCTGTCATAAAAATGCACAGCATTTATTACCCCGTTCTGCACTGCATATTTTCCTATTTCTAATCATACTGCGTCAGAGTACCTGGCATACTCTGTATGGCGCTTCTTTGCCAGAGGACCTGCCAGTTCAGTCAGGGAACACTCCGCTACTTGAACCAGGACAGCCGCAGCTTGATGTAAATTTTCATCATTCAGTGGCTCAGCACAAACGTCATGTTTCACAGAGGGCTTCTTATTCAGCCATTGAAGAAGAGACATTTCAGAGATCTTTTCAGTAGTCCGATCAGCAGTCTTTCGGACTTTCAGCAGTGTTACATTAGTCAACAAACGCCAATGCGATCTATTGCATTGGAGGCGTTTTGTAGACTAATGAATCACTAATACTGGTGATAGCTGGAGTTCTGGGTGCCGTGTATGCGCTAATACACATTTGAGCTGACTTGTCAAGCTGCCACAGCCACGTGGAATAAAAGTTACATAGTTATAAGGCGTTATACAGTGTGTTTGTGATCCTTTTTATTATATGTGGTTACAATGTACACTGCATTATCTCTGTTCATTTTGTGTCAAATATTATCTGTTTAATGCAATTGTAAACCTCTTCCTTTTCTCTTTTCCCCAGGTCATAGAAACATAAACTTTGATGGGAAATAAAGACCGCTTATCCAACCCCGTCTGCCCATTTTCCTACTTTTCGGATAAGCTGCAGATCCTAGTTAACCAACAGCCTACTTCCTCCTACCCGCCCACTAGAATTGCCTTATGTTTGTCCCATGCATTCTTGAATTCCCCCACTATTTTGACCCCACTACCTCCTCTGGAATGGTGTTCCATGTGTCCACGAACCCTCACTGTGAAAAAATACTTCCTCATGTTGCCCCTGAGCCGTCCCCCCTTTTTGTGTCTTCCTAACCCTCCAAACCCTGCCCATCCCCTGCTCCACTATGGCCTCCCCCTCCTCTCAACGTACCCCCAAACAGTTAACTGGCTCCCACCCTATGGCTAGAACCTTGGCCATTCTATTACTCCTCTCTGGTAATATCCACCCTAATCCAGGCCCTGCCTCCACCAGTCCACCAACTAGGTCCTCAGGACTCCACATTGCCTCTTTGAACATATGCAGCCTGCCAAAAAAATCTGCAGAGCTCCAATGTTGGGCCACCCTACACCAACCAGACATCATTGCACTAGTTGAGACCTGGCTCTCCAAATCTACTCCTGACTCCTTTGTCTCACTCCCCGGATACACCCTATACCAAGAAGACCAGGTGGGGAAACGTGGGGGCAGTTGTGCGATCTACATCAGAGATAACATTATTGGCCTTATGCTTCCGCCCCCCAGCCTCAAAAACGGAACCCAAGCCCTCACCCTAAAAATCACCCCAGACCTCTCCAGGGGCCTACTATACCTCACAGTCTCCTGTATACCCCCTAAGAACCAAAAGCCAGCCATCACATCCCTCACTGATTATCTCTCGACCCTTCCACACAAAGCTGAACAGACACTAGTAGGGGACCTAAATGTCAAATGGCTTGGTCCCTCGGCTGCACCAACGAAGGACTCCTTCACCACCCTCAACATGGTCCAATTAGTCACCCAGCCTATTAGACTTCATCCTCCTACTGGTACCAGCACCCTCCTGGATATCATTATCTCTAACCTCCCCCACAAAATCCAGGACATAAAAGTTCTTCCCGACTCCCTAAGCGACCACTCACCCATCCTATTCCTGTGGACCTCCTCCACCCCAAACCCATAGCCCAAACCACCTTCCGAGGGGGGTTAAAAAAAACTTAAATAACTTCTCACCCAAATGGACTGGTCCCCCATTAATATAGCCCCCAGCATTGACATTGCGCTCGATCTGTTCACGCAGGCCATCACTAAGACCTGTGATCTCTATGCACCACTCACCAAACACCGCACCAAAAAACACCGTGGATCACCCCCCCCCCCAAACTCCAAAACCTGAGGGAAAGGGACAATCTCTGGTGCATAGCTATGGAGTCTGGGAGGTTGGCTGACAGACAGTCCTATAATGCCGCACGCAATGGATGCACGCAAGCCATCCGCAAGGCCAAAACAGACCACTATCAAACTACTCTCAGCGCCTAATGGGTGTCTGCATGGACCTTCTGGAGTAATATCAAAGAACTTAAGGGGAAATCACTCTCCCCACCTCCCTCCCAGCTCTCCATAGATGGCACTGTTTCCACTGACCCACTTACCATAGCAAACTGTATAAACACCACCTTCACAGATCTCAGCACTGTTCTCCCCAGTTGTTTCTTTGACCCTGTGCCCGAATCCCAACCCTGCAGCGCCCTCATGTCCTCCTGTGCAAAATATCTACCCATGAAGCCTGTCCATACCTGCAGAAAGCACTAAACAGCAGTAATCCTAGCAGTGACCCCCCCTAGACGCCAGGCTCCTTCGGCTAGTCCTCAGTGAGGTCCTAATCCCTCTAATGGACCTGCTCAACAGATCCCTTTGTCTGGGGCAATTTCCCAGTGCCTGGAAGATGGCTCTCGTTACCCCCATTCATAAAAGTGGTGATAAATTCTCCCCAGTAACTATCTACCCATCTCCATTCCCCCCCCAAAGCTTTAGAAAAAGTGGTTGCCACACAGCTCACAGAATACCTAGCCAAGCATGACATATTATGCCCGGAGCAGCATGGCTTCCGTTCAGGCCATAGCACTACCACAGCCCTCCTAGAATTCACCAGCTTCCTACAGTCCTCCCTAGACTCCGGTAACATTGCTGGAGCTGTGTTCATAGACCTTTCCAAGGTCTTTCACACGGTCTGCCATCCACTCCTCCTTGACTCCCTCTACCAACCTGGCTTCTCCACGGGCCCCCTGGCATGGTGTGCCAGTTACCTCTCCACCCGGTCCCAATGTGTCAAAATAAACGGGACCCTATCCGACACACTACCTGTCCACTCCGGGGTGCTCCAGGGCTCCATCCTGGTTCCACTACGCTTCTCCCTCTACCTTAACACCTTGCCAAAGGCCTGCTCTGAAAAAATCCTACTGTATGCGGATGATGCAGTGCTCTGTGCCTCGCATCATAAACCTACTCCCCTCCAGGACTCCCTCCAACATGCCTTCTTCCAGGCCGAAACGTGGTTCAAGGGCCATAGACTGGTCATAAACCTAAAAAAGATGAAATCGATGATTTTCTCCCACCACCAAACAAAGCGAAAAGTGCACCTCTCCTCATCCTCCCCAGCACCCCCTTGAACAGGTATCCATCTACAAATATCTTGGGCTTACCCTCGGCTCTGCCCTTACCTTCCATGTGCACATAAACACCCTAGCAGCCTCCGCAAACACTCGGATTGGACTCCTTTACCGGCACAAGGACTGCCTCCCTCCTGATGCCGTTAGGCTTGCCATTACTTCCTCTGTACTGTCTCTAGAGGACTATGGGCTCCCTGTGTATGGGGCAGCAGATAGTTCCGCACTCCAGAAAATTCAAATCTCCCTCAACAAGGCCTGCAGGCTCCTAACTGGTGCCCCTAGGCTGACCTACACATGGTCCCTCTATTCCACTGCCAGTCTCCTCAACCTCGATGAAAGACTCCACTACCAGACCTGCCTACTGACCAAGGAAATTCTGCTCGATCATTCCCCTCCTGGGGTCACTGCCGCTGTCTAACTTGCCACTCCCTCTGTCTCCACCCACAACTCGTACAAAGCTATACTGGTGGTACGCAGGGTACAAACCTCCCTTGCCCAGAGATCTTTCCGCTACAGGACCCCTGTCTGGCTTAATGCACTCCCAGCCACCATCACCAGCACACCCAAAATTGACCCTTTCAAAGTCGCTCTCCGCAACCACCTCCTCAATGTCCGCTCCTGTAACTGCAACTAGCCTGCACTCTCATGCCCTCTGGGCCCAAACCTCTGACAAAGTCCATTATGGACTGCCACCACTTACAATGTCTAATCCACCTCTGGCTCATGAATAAGATGGATTATACAGTAATGGATGCTCTCTCATGGTAACAATGTTTTGCTGTGCTTATGTAAATATCTGTATCCAAAACTGTATATAATGTTTGTAAACAATGTCTGTAACTATCCATGACGGCTGTTCCATTGTAACTGTATCCTCTCTGTTTGTTTTTTGTTCTGTCCTCCATGTGACAAGGTACCTTTGTAAATGAGCCGATGGCTCAAAGGTTATAAATCCGATACTTCAAATAAATAAATAAAAAAATAAAAAAATCTTCAAATTGTGCCCCCTTTTTCTTGTACATCTCTTTTTCTGAGAGATGCTACCCTCTTGGACTTTGTTGATTCCCTTGAGGTACTTGAATGTTTCTAACATGTCCCCGCTCATCCTCCTTTTCTCTAGGGTATACATATTAAGCTCTTTTAGTCTCTCTTCATATGGCTTCTGGTACAGACCCTGCACCATTTTCGTTGCCCTCCTCCGGAATGCCTCCATCCTGTCTATGTCCTTGCAGAGATGGGATCTCCAGAACTGCACACAGTACTCCAGATGGAGTCTCACTAACTGTCTGTAATGAGGGATAACAACTTCCTGTTTTCTACTGGTGATGCCTCTCCCTGTGTATCCCAGTATACCCCTCCTTTACTGCCTTCTCACATTGCTTGCCTACCTTTAGGTTGTCTGATATGACCACCCCCAGGTCCCATTCCACTTTTGTTAGTATCCCCATTGTGTACTCTTCCCCTGGGTTTTTGTTTCCCATGTGCATTGCTTTGCACTTCTTTGCAGTGAATCTAAGCTGCCATATTTCTTACCATTCTCCAACCTTGCCAGGTCCCTTCTCATCCTTTCCACCCTCCCTTGTGTATCAGCCCTGTTGAAGATCTTTGTGTCATCTGCAAAAAGGCATACTTTTCCTTCCAGCCCCTCTGCAATGTCACCTATAAGGTCATTAAAGAGGACTGGTCCCAGTACTGAACCCTGCTAGTAAACCCCTTCCCCCTTTCCTCAGAGTGGACTTTTGTTTACTATTACCTTCAGCATCCTGTTGTCCAGCCAATTTTTTACCCAGGCTACCACCCGGGGACCCACTCCCAGGCTGGCTAACTTGTTTATTAATCTTTTGTGTGGGACTGTGTCAAATGCCTTGCTAAAATCTAGGTAGGTCACATCCACAGCCCCTCCCTGGTCTACTACTTTGGTCACCCAGTCAAATAAATCTATTAGATTCATCTGACATGACCTTCCCGCTGTGAATCCATGCTGCCTTGGGTCCTGTGCCCCGCGGACCTCTAGGTACTCAGCAGTTCTTTCTTTCTTTCACAAGTGATTCCATAATTTTCCCTGCCACTGAGATCAGACCAACAGGTCTGTAGTTTCCTGCTTCTGCCTTGCTCCCACTTTTGTGGAGGGGAATAACATCCACCTTCCTCCAGTCCTCGGGTACCACACTATCCTCCCATGTTTTGTTAAAAAGGGTAGTCAGTGGTGACACTAGTTCTCCCCTAGTTATTTTAGAATTCTGGGGTGAATCCTGTCAGGCCTCATTGCTTTGTCCACCTTGAGTTTTAGGAGTTCTTTCAGGACCCTTTCTTCTGTGAATGGACTGGTATCGACCCCCCTATCCAGAGTGCATCTATTGTTTGATTTAGGTACCACCCCTTCTCTTCTGTGAATCCTGAGCAAATGTATTCATTCAGGATCTCTGCCTTTTCATTGTCACCCTCTGCCCTTCTCCTCTCCCCTTTATTAAGCCTCACTATCCCTCCCTTGGTCTTTTTTTGCTCCCTAATGTACCTATAAAAGGTTTTATCCCCCTTCTTAACCAAGCTGGCTATCTTTTCCTCTGTTTGAACCTTTACAATTCTGACTGCCTTCCCTGCTTCCTACTTTCTGCTTTAACTGATACAGTTCCCCTGTCCCGCTCCTTCTGTAATTCCTTATACTTCCTGAATGCTGTCATTTTCTCCACATCTGGAAATGAGCCCTGGCTCGAGTGCTTTTCCCGGTTACCAAAATGTTAAATAAATACATATGCGGGTACCACAATGAGTATGCAGTGGAACCAATTGATGGATGACATGGACCAACAAGTGCTCGTCCCGTCCCATTTACTCAAAACACCGATGTTGTGGATGGACCACTGCAACCTCTTGAGGGGCATTCCATTCTTAATCCCAACTCCTACTCAGGTTCTCGTCTCAGATGCATCAGGATCTAGTTGGGGAGCACACCTGGGCCCTTATTAGACCCAGAAGTCTTAGACTCAGGTGGAAGCCAAACTGCACATAAATGTCCTGGAGATTAAAGCTATTCTGTAAAGTCTCCAGGCTTTCCATGAACATCTGACTCTGTGTCATCTGGTAGTACAGACAGGCAAGTTCAGTGTCATGCATTACATAAAAAAAAAACAAGGGGGACTCATTCCTGTCCCCTGTCAAGCAGCAGTGAGAGTGTGGTGCTGGGTGCTGCAGCATAGCATGGAGTTACGGCCACAATCTCCCAGATATCCAAAATGTCTTAGCAGATTGACTAAGCAGGTCACAGTCCAAGATACACGAATGGGACCTGCTGACCTCTGTGGTGGATGACCTCTTCGCAAGGTGGGATCATACAGAGTTGGACCTTTTTGCATCCTCACACAATGCAAAATTGATGCGTTTCTGCTTGCGCGCTTCAGGGCCTGGAGTTTTTAGGCAAGACGTATTGTACACCTCTTGGAAAGGGAGGTTTCTCTATGCATTCCTTCCCATTCTGTTAATACCTGGTTATCAAAGACTAAAATAAAAAAATACAGAGATTATTACTGAAACTACAGATGGAGGGTGCGACCCTCATCCTCATTGCACCTCTGTGGCCTCGACAGATATGGTATCTACTGCTGCAACAATTAGCAGTGGATCCTCCAGTATCTTTGCCACTGCACAGAGGCTTGTTGTCTTAGGATAGGGGGCTCTTGTCCATCCGGACCTCAAGACCCTGCACCTGCATGCTTGGCTCCTGAAGACATAGCCATAGCACAATTTGGGTGTTACCAAAAGTTGCTGATATGCTGCTTGCGACCACAAAGCCTTCCATCAGACATATGTACTCTTTGAAGTGAAAGTGCTTCACTTTGTGGACCACTTCCAAGACTATGGACCCATTTACCTGTCCAGTCAATGCAGTGTTGGAATGCTTGCTGTCACTGTCAGACTGTGGTCTGCAGTATTCATCACTGAAGGTGCATCTGTCAGCACCCCTATTGGTGGGCATATGGTAGCAGAACTGGAGGTCTCTTGTACCTTTTTGAGAGGTATTCTGTATATGAAGCCTCACATTTGCAATCCACCCCCCGGCCCCATGAAACCTAAATTATGTGCTTGGGAAACTTACGTTGGCTCCGTTTGATCCAGCTGTGAGTTGCAGCCTGTGCTTCCCTCTTGGGAAGCACTAGTTCTAGTTGCAGTCACGTCAGCTTGAAGGATTTCAGTGCTAAGGGCTGTAATGTGTGACCTTCCTTATTTGATTTTTCCTAAAGACTAGCTGTCTTTACATACTGATCCTAAGGTTTTGCCAGAGGTGATGTGTGAGTGCACATGAAACCAATCCATCCTCCTTCCAGTTTATTATCCTTAGCATGCTAATCAAGGTGCAGCATTGCTCCACACTTTGGATGTACATGCAATCCTAAGATACTGTTTGGTCCGCACTAAGGATTGCAGAAAATCCTCTTAGCTTTTTGTTTCATTTGCGCCTGGGAAAGGGGGCATACCTGTTTCAAAACAGTGCTTGTCCAAATGGCTAGCACATTATATTATGTTCTATTATAGAAAATATGGTGAAGAACTGCCTGGTGCGGTTCATGGTCATTCCACAAGAGGCATGGCCTCATCAGTTGCTTGCTTCAGAAATGTCTCTGCGGTTGACATCTGTGCTGCAGCCACCTAGAGTACTGTCCACATCTTTTGCTAAACATGACAGTCGGGGCATTGTTTCTCGTAGACATGCAGGCTTTGGCCTTGCTGTCTTACAGGGCCTTCTGTCATGTACAGACTGCACCATCCTCTCAGTTAGCTGTTGGGACTGCTTGGGACCCATTCCAAAGGTGTGGCCTAAGGGAAGAGATATCCTCAAAGAAGATAGAACAGTTACGTACTTTCAGTAACAGTAGATCTTCCAAAGAATCTCTTCCCTTAGGCCATGCCAGCCCTCCCTCCTTTCCCCCTTTATCGGCTTTAGGGGAATCTGACATCCAGTTGTGCCTTGGGGATTTGCATGGCTGTGTTCTTCAATGCCAGCGTCTGCCTAACATCAAAGGCACTGGTAAAATCTCTTGTTCCCCAAGAAGAGAGTCCTCGAGCACATTCTTTCGTGGGGAACTGAGAGACACGGCCGCCCATGTTTATGTAGACTCTGATGCATTACATCATGGGTAACCCCTAGCTAGCCAAAGATTCTGTGTTGTCCTAGTGCTGACGTGGCTATAGTTCCAAAGGTGTGGCCTTAGGGAAGAGATTGTCTTGAAGATCTACTGTTACGGTAAGTACATAACTATTCTTTACATGAGCTGGCAGAATTTAGATATGAGGGTAGTAAAGTTGACGAGACATCTCCCTTTAAGAGAACGGAGAGAGAGAGAGGTAAAAGTAAAGGGAGCAATAGGATGTGTGGCATGGGCAGTCAAGAGCAATGTGACAGTAGGACTGGTAGAATAGGTCCAGTTGGGCAAGGGTGGACTTGTGAGAACTTGCAGTGTAAACCACACACCCATAGTAAAATGGGAGAATCATTCTGAGAGCAGTATTCCAAAAAGTAGGGAGGGATATACAAGATTTGTTCCCATACCTCTCGGCATTAAAAATCATAGCACTGACCTTCAAAAATCATAGCAAAGGGCTGGAATATGTAGTAGCACTTTCTTATTTTAAACAATAATATGTCTACAGATAGTGGGCCCCATATAGTTAGTGATTAGGAATAATTCTATCAACTTAGTTCAGTGATTTAATAGTTTGTGTGTCCAGAAACAGTTGTAACATTATGAGGACCATCAGTAAACCTATGTGAAGCAAGGGTAAATTTAAGTGTGAAAGTCATAACGCTATGCAAAATTCATAGCAGTTGAGAGGTATTTTTGTTCCCTATCAGTTCACCTAATTTGGAGTGTAGTTTTAAATAAATGGCATCAATATGTCTGTAGACATTTAGGTGCTGATGTAGCCAGATGCCAGGGTATTTAAAAGAAGACACTTTCTTCAACCAGGAGCCATCCATAGTCCTAAAGATAAGAAAAGATAAGGGCCAAAGCAGATACTGAGGAGAAAATAGCAAAAAAAAGGCCGGGGAAGGGGTTAAAACCTTTCTTAAATATGTGAGGGAGAAGAGATAGGCAAGGCAGGAGATTACTAGGCTGAGGGGGGAGGGAGAAACAAACTTGGAAAGGGACTGTGAAAAGCAGAGTTATTAAATAAGTACTTTAGCTCGGTATTCATGGAGGAGGAGGACGGTAGGGGACCTGAGCTAAAGTTGAATGGGAAGGAGGGCAAATGGGTGGATCTGAGCCCATTCACTGTGTATAGGGTTAGGGCAGAGCTAGGTAGATTGAGGGTGGACAAGGCAATGGGGCCTGACTGGTTACATCCCAAGGAGATCAGGGAATTGAAGGAGGAGGAGTTGGCCACACCCTAGACAAGGCTCTTCAACTTGTCCCTGGATACGGGGAGAGTGCCGGATGACTAGAAGAGGGCAGACGTAGTGCCTTTACACAAGGGAGGTAGTAAGGAGATGAAGGGGAACTACCAACCTGTCAGCCTCACGTCAGAGATGGGGAAGGTAATGGAGGCATTAATCAAGGAGAGGGTGGTGGATTATCTGGAGGAGAGTGGTTTACAGAACAGCAGATGGCATGGCTTCACGAATGGGAAGTCTTGCCAGACAAACCTAAATCAATTCTTTGATTGGATGACTCTGGTAATTGACCAAGGAGTGTGGTGGACGTGGCTGTCTGGACTTCAGTAAGGCCTTTGACACCGTCCACCATAGGAGGCTGGTGAGCCTGGGGTTGGGTGGGAAAATAAGATGGGTGGAGGCCTGACAGTCAGGAAGAACTCGGAGGGCGGTGCTAAACGGGGTGCACTCCGGGATAGCAAGGGTGAAGAGTAGAGTGCCACAGGGGGTCAGTTTTGAGTCTGTTTCTCTTTAACATCTACATCAGTGATATTGCTGAGGGTTTGAGGGGGAGGGTGTGCCTGTTTGCTGCTGATATGAAAATATGCAATAGGGTGGACACTCCTGGGCGGGTGGAGGACACGAGGTAGGATTTAAAGACGCTTGAAAAATGGTCTGGGATGTGGCAGCTGAAATTTTATGCCAAGAAGTGCGCTCTGATGCACTTGGGGAGTAGGAACGGAAGAGTACGGTACACCCTAGGTGGAGAGGAAATTAAAGTAACAGAACAGAAGAGGGATCTGGTGATCATTGTCTCCTCGAGCCTTAAGATAGGAATCCAATGTAGCAGGGTGGAGGGAAAGGCCACTGGAATGTTGGCATGCATAGGCAGGGGCATTACTAGAAGAAGAAGAATCAGTATTTATATCGCGCTTTTTTATACATCCAAAGCGCTTTACAAGCAATGCTAGACTGGTAGTGAAGTGACTGAATGTGTGGTGGCGGCTATATCGCACATCATCACCCACACACAGCCTGGATAATTGCATGAACCGGTTTATGGGAAGGGGAATGTTGGCCAGGACACCGGGAATGTTCCCTACTCTTTGCGAACAGTGCCCTGGGTTCTTTTACTTCCACTTGGACACCCACCAGGACAACACCAGGATGGGTAGAAGGGACCTCGGTTTAACGTCTCATCCGAAGGACGGCACACCCTAGCAGTACAGCACCCCCCAATACTGCACTCAGATGCCAGCGATTTTTAGGTGCAAGTCCAATCCCAGTGTGGGATGAGAACCCACGACCTTCTGGTCCAGAGGCGGATGTGCTACCAACTGAGCCACGCTGACACTAGCAGAAAGAGGGAGGTAATAATGCCCCTTTACAAAGCCATGGTGAGGCTGCACCTGGAGTATGGGGTTCAGTTCTGGAGGCCACATCTCCGCAAGGATATAGATGCATTGGAGAGGGTTCAGAGAAGGACAGCCAAGATGGTGCAGGGTATGCAGGGAAAGTCATACAAGCAGAGGTGTAAGGAGCTGGATTTGTACACGCTGGAGACAAGGAGAGAAAGGGGACACATGATTGAAACTTTTCAATATGTAAAGGGGCTCAATAAAGTGGGAGAAGAAGGTTTACTTAAGAGGAAGGAGGGGGTCAAAACTAGAGGGCACAGCGTCAGACTGCAAGGAAAAAGATACAGAGGCAATGTGAGAGGGTGTTTTTCACGGAGAGGGTGGTAGAGCCCTGGAACAGACTACCAGGCAGAGTGGTGTGGGCTAAATCGGTGGAAGAATTCAAGTGGGCATGGGACAAGCATATGGGGCTGAGTATCAGCGGGGATGGGGCTGGCAGGGAGGAAGGTGGGGGTGGCAGACTAGATGGGCAGTAGGGTCCTTTTCTCCTGTCAAGCTTCTATGATTCTGTAAAAAGACACGAGATTTGTATACTTTAGCTGCTGTGTTGTTTTTTTTTTTTTTTTTTATTATCTTTATCCCCCCCACGGTCGGCCCACATCCGGCTGCCATCTTGGTGCACACTGACTCCTATTGAGGCCCTCACCCTCCCAGTGATACCCCCATGGCTTGCTCCCCATGGCAGGGAGGCAGCGAGCTCCCCTAGCGCATCGCCGGGAACAGATCCAGTGTACCGGAGGCAACACCCTTGGAGCCAGGTGGTGCATCCCGAGACGGCCATCAAGCTGCGCGACCGTATTTTCTTCTTGTTCCTCGGGGGTGTGCAGTGACACCACTGGGGGTAATGCGCACACTTCTCCAGGCATGTGCTCCAGCACCCACCGTCTACGTCAGCGCTGCCTCCCAGCCTTCACCAGGGGGCAGGCGATCGCCAACTGCTGGAACCTCCCCCTCCCCCCCGAGAAGGAGAGCGGTCCCTGGGACACTCGATCCTTCTCCTCTCCTGCCGACCTGCACTTGTTTCTGCACACGGGTCACCGGTGTGGCTCAATGTGTGGCGTCCAGCGCCTCAACCCTCAGCGCCACCGAGCCAACTGCTGTGTTTTAACAGAGAATATGAAGACTTTTTTAGCATCTAGGGTATGTTGGTTTGTGTGGTGCTGAAGTCATGCTGTAGGTCTGCTTCCAACTTAAAGGTCGTAGAACCACAGAAGAAGAGCACTGCGTCATCCACATAGATGTATGTAATTCAGACGTATCCCCTCCCTGCATACACAGCAGCAGACAATTCATTTTAAAACAGAACATGGAAATGCAAATTTCAGAACATAGTTACTTAAATACAGAAAAATTGAGCAAAATGCACAGAAGTCACAAAACCTTTGAAAGGTCTCTGTCAGTATTTTAATGCATACCTGTCAACCTCTTGCCTCATGAATCAGGGACAAGGCTTAAAAAAAAATCAGGGACAATGACCCCAAATCAGGGACACATCTTAAAACCTGGTACTATTCACTCAGAAAGGTGATAGAATAAAGGGATTTGCATTAAGATGCATTTACTGAAGAAGAACAAGTCTGTAGCTTTAATGTTTGATATTATTTTGCACTTTTAATCCCCACCGTTCTGTCACAAAAACACAGATTTTACAAGGGACAGAGGAAAATTTTGAGGCCAAATCAGTGACATCCCTGAAAATCAGGGACAGTTGAGAGGTATGTTTTAAAGCATACCAACAGTGACATATGTTAGGTACTGTACCAAACAGTATTTTGAAGAAGGAATCAACTTTAAAAATACTGAAGCTTCAGCACAGAGAATCTGAACTTCAAGTTAAATGCTGCAGAGCACATAACCATACTGTCCTGTGAGCCCAATGCTCAGACTGAAACAGTACTGTTTGCTGCCCAAACTATTACACTTGTCTCTAGTTGACTAATTCTGTCATCACTTAGGAAAGTTAACTCCTGCATTGCTGGAAATTAGTGTCAGTGGCTCAATAGTTTGTACACGCTCATCTGGGTCTGTTCACAAATTTCACATAAATAAATTTCTGCAGTCCCTTATGAAAATGAGAATAAAGGCAAGGCAATTTTTTATATAGCGCCCTTTCACAAATGTGTGGCACTTCACTGTCAAAATAGCATAAATCAGTAATATAAAATACATATATAAATTAATACAGCATAAATTAAATTTGCTGTTAATACTGTCTAAAAGCTATCTGGGAATGCCAGCATACTGTAAATAAATGGGGTTTCAAGGAAGATGTAAAGGTCTTCACTGTACGAGTGGACCAAACATTCCCAGTTAAGGTATTCCATAACAAGGGAGCTGCTTCACCAAAATCCCTGTTCCAGATTAACAAGCAGGCCTGCATCTGAGAAATGGAGGGAGTGAGTTGGGTGGTAAGTAACCAGGAGATCTTTTAAGTAATCAGGTCCCAAACCGGGTGTGGCCGTGAACATCATCAAGCATATTGTGAAGGTGATGCTCCACAACACAGGCAGCCAATGCAGCACATGCAGAACTGGCATTATATGGTCCCTGCAAAAAATGCCCACAGTTGGCCAGGCTGCAGCATTCCTGTCCAGATGCAGGCATCGCATCAAACCTCCAGGTAACCCTAAATACAGAGCCTTGCAGTAGTCAAGCCTGCTGGTGACAAAGGCATAAACGGTTGTAGCCAGGTCGGTAATTGTAATTTGTATTAATTGTGATGGATATGTATTATAATAAATAAAGTGTGCTTGTGGAGGTGGTGTGGGAAATCAGGTGGACACAACACATATAGTTTTCTTTCAATACACCATAAATGTACTTAGATTTATTTTTCCATCCAGGCAAAATAAAACAGTGAACTGAGTATGAAAAATAAACAAAGGAAGAGCGTCGAATAAAGAGAACTTCATCAGCTGTACAGCAACTTTCAAGTATACAACTGCCATAGGACATGTATGTAGGCATGTCCTCACTCCACTCCAGTCAGGATACCGCTGACCTAACTATCTCCAGTGTACATTAGCCTAAACCTTCAGATACCTAGTCACATACTCATGTGACTCTGAAGCCACCCATCTGAAGTACAAAACCTTTTATGTCATCTTTATACAATTTGATTTTATTTCATTTCCCATATAAATGTATCCCCTTGACACTAACACTTCATCGATTCTACAAATAAACACTTTTTTGGCCTGTGTTCCATAAAGACCTCATGAATAACGAATAAGGTCCGCCTGCACATGAGCGGACATGACCATGTACGGCTGGCTGACTCCTAAAGGAGTCTTGAATTCAACATGGAGCAGATTGGCGGATGCGTTATCTCCGTGCTTATTATCATTTTATGGGGAAGTTGGACACTACTCAATTCCCAGTGTTCGTTTACTAGACAAAGACTTATGGGGCATGTGTTTAGAAAACATACAGAGAAACACAAGCGGTGAGAGAGCAGGGACTGAAATGCTGAAGAGAAGGGAGCAAGTGCTTGCCTTCTCGCTCACCTTCCTCAGCGCTCCTCCTTTCTGCTCCACACTGCAGCTAAATACATTGCTTTATGTTTCCTCTTAATTTTATTAACACCCCATGAGAAGAGGGTTAATAAAAATATAAGAGCAGAGCTGCAACATTAATGACGAGCCGCCCAGCATGGACAGTGGCTCCAGTTTTACATTTAGGGGGCTTGCGGGCAGAAAAGATACTCCCGCCCGGAATTTCAGGCAAGCCGACTGTCGTTGGACAAAAATAAAAGCATCCCTTCTGTCCAAGGGTCAGGCCGCCAAGTCGAAGGGGTAAAAAGGTACAAAGTATTCTGCAAAACAGATAAGTAAGACAGCAAGATAAGGCTAGAACCGTTTTACTG
Source organism: Neoceratodus forsteri (assembly GCA_016271365.2). NCBI lineage: Eukaryota > Metazoa > Chordata > Ceratodontiformes > Ceratodontidae > Neoceratodus > Neoceratodus forsteri. Next base: position 1,622,591,389 of record CM057452.1, read on the forward strand.
GGTTTTTACCTAAACAACAGGCCCACAAAGACCTCGGCCTCCCAGTAATGCATCCAGTTCTCAGGCAGAGGGCTAGAACCCTGCGGGCTACATCCTCTTTAGTAAAAAACATTATTTCTAGGGACATGGATATGTTGTTCATCCACGCTGTCTGGCAGGTTCCTTGCCACTTTAAATCTTGCTGGAAGGTCTTCAAGCTGGCTCCTCCCACCCACCCGGGTGGTAAAACTCTCAGCTCCGCCCCATGACGCCAGATCTTCCTTACCGCTTGGAAGCTCAGGTTCCCTCCTTAACGCTCTGCATGATAGACTGGATCCTACTTCTTCGGTACGTCCGAAACTCGTTTTAAAATTTTCTAGACTTCGGTCTTCCTTTTCCCTCGCGGCTGCGATGGACAAATCGACTCCCGGTTTTCGGCGGTGCCCTTGTGGGCAGAAGATGTCCAGGATGGACCCGCACTCCACGTGCGTCTACTGCCTCGGCCTAGAACACAACCCACAGGCCTGCGAGTCATGCTGTTCATTCTCGGCCAACGTCCTGGAGGACTGCGCTGCCCAGTTAAAACTAGGGCGCCCCAAGAAGCGCTACCCGCCGGTAAAGTCGAAGGAGGCCCGTTGGGCTGTTACCGCGGTGGCTGGCTCGGCTGAGCAGATGAGCACCCTCGAGGAGGAGGCGGCCCAGGCTGCATCTTCCTCCTCCTCGTTCGCGGCATTTATCCCACTCTCTTTGGGTACCTTGTATTCAGCTTCATTCAAGGAGCTTTGCCAGTCCCTTTCCACGAAGGGAGAGGAGCCATTGGGATATCTCTCGGTCCAAAAAGAAGGATTCTAAGGGTAAGTTCCATCGTCGGCGTTCGTGGGAGCGGGAGAGGTCCCCTTCCCCGGACAACCCGATTGTCAACTTCTGGTCGAGGTTGCGGCTAAGGCGCTGGCTTCCGCAGTGTCCCCGTCAGGCCAGCGGCGAGACACCCGTCGGCAGCGGTCGAGATTTTCTCGACCCGTCTCAGACCGAACGTCGACTGATAGAAGCCAACAACCTCTTCGCGGTTCCCCGGTGGAGACCGAGGATCTGCCTGCGCCTCCGTGCAGCAGTTCCTGGTTAAGGTTTCTGAGCCGAGGAAGAGCGGGTGTCCTCCGCTCCTTCCCAGCACGTCCTCGGAAACACTGAGGATCTCGGTCTCGGACCTCTTCTCGGTCCAGCCGATCCCGCCAACATCGGCCGGTCGCGCACCGAGGGAGCGCGCTGTTCGCCCCTCGTCTCTCCTCCTCGGAAGAGGGAGGCTTCGGGCGCCAATTGCGTCGACACTAACGAGGACCTGATGTGGCAGCAGTTACTTTTGTCCGGGAGCAAGTCGACGCCTTCCCCGGCCATCAAATGGCTGTCATCCAAGTGGCCGAAACAACCCCTCACTGCAGTCGAGGTACCCAAGCCTGGGCCGGTTGTTCGGCCGAAACCTGCTGCCCCACCGATTGTGGTGGAACCTCCGCCTCCACAACCGAAATCGGGGGTGCCGACCAAGGACTCTCAGTCGGGTCAAGGCCTGCCCCACAGGTTGTCGGTCACCCTCACTCTTGACCGTCCTCGGCAGGTGGAGGGTGGCTCAGGCCCTAGGCAGCTCTTCGCGGACTCCTCGGAGTCCGATGATGACTCATCCCTGTTCTCCAGGCCGGTTGACCTGCAGTCCTCCGGGGGCCAGTCACTGGACGAAAGCCCATCGTCCTTCATGGGTTTGCTTCGGCTCATCTCAGAGTCCACCGAGATGCAGCTCGAGCCCGTATCCAAATGGGCCAAGTGTCCCCTGATACTGGACCGAGGGGGTTCACCCACGGAGGCCTTTCCGGTGGCTGAGGCCATCGTAGGCCCAGCCTTGGAGCTTTGGCAGCGGCCTGCTTCCTGTCCTGCGCCTTCGGCTAGGATGGCCAGGAAGTGTGCGGTCCCTACCGGCTCTTTCCCGGGTTTTGAACACCCCTCTGCCGAGGGGTTGGTCACCGACAGCGTTTCCGGCGTTCCGGGAACGCTAGGGATGTGGACAAGCCCCCCGACAAGGAGTCCAAAAAGCTGGACTATGCCGGGTGCAAAGGTGTATGCGTCCTCCCTTGGCCTCTGCCAGGCCACTCGGCCGTGCTGATGGCACACTTCTCCCACACCCTCATGGGCTCCCTGGATGAGGTGATCACTCATCTCGGCCGACCTGCAGACCAGTCTGGCGAGTTCAGGACCAGGGTAGGGTGATGGCGAAGCAGCAGCTCCAAACAGCTCTGGACATAAGGGACTCCTGTGCCAGATCGGTTGAGGCTGCGGAGCATGGCTGAGGATATCCACCTTCACGGCGGATACCCAGCACAAATTGGCGGACGTCCCCTTCTTGGGGATCGACTTCTTCGTCCCTGGAGTGGAAGGTCACCTCCAGCGGATCAAGAAGTCCAATGCCACTCTGGACTTGGTCACCTCCGCCCAGAAGGACAAAGGCCGCCCACAGCAGCAGCACAAGTCCTTTCGCCCTTCTGCACCTGCTGCACGTCTGGCCCAACTGCACCAGCACCAGGTTCAGCAGTGAAATTTCCTGACAGCAGGACACTTGTCTTTTAGTACCCCATTCATATTTAATATACCCATACAAAAACATGTTTCATTTTTCATTTTTTATCCTTGTGAACCTGATAAGCAAACTGCCCATTTTCACAGATGACAAGCAATTACAAAGAACAAACATAGTATAGAAAAACAATAAATAACATTGGACAATAAAGTACAATACATTTTATACAGTGCAATATAAGATTGAACAAAACAATTGACAAATACAAAGTCAGTTAACAAGTACATTTCTGAGAACTACGGAAAAGTAAAAATAATTTGTTTAAAATTACCAGTGAACTTCGAACTTAGGTTGGCGGGGAGAGGGAGGATTGAGCATTCCAACGGATGCTCTCCTCCCTCTGGGGAGGGATACCAGGGGTGCCTAGTGTACCCAACATACCCAAGAGTGCCGGTGAAAGCACAGGCTCTATGGGGTTCTGGCGGCTCCGTTCACCAGAGGCAGGGAGGGGGGACACTGTTAGGTACTTGGGAGAAGATGTGCATTAGCACGTTGCCTCTCTGGACATATGTCCTTGCGCCGGCGTCCCGGGGGCTGGGACAGGGAACCACAGAAAGCCAGGAAAAATCCCTCAGTGGGACTAGATGACGGCCGCTCCAACAAGCCTTCCAGTTCCAGGAGTCACGGGCAAATCCTCGTTATACAGGTGTTCCATGGAGGAGGAGGAGGTAAGGAGTAGCCAGAACACTCGAGGGGGCAGACACCGTGTGTCAGGGGACTCTGGGATGAGCAATGCTTGAAGGAGTGAACCACTGAGGGGCGTATAGGAGATGAAGTGGTGCAACTGCACCACAAGTAAAAATAAATAAATAAATAAAATTACCAATGAACTTAAAATGGAAATAAATCAGTGGGGAGGGAGTTGAAAAATGTAGGAGCCCTGTACAAAATTGATCTCTTAGTATATCACTGTGCACCTTATGTGCACCTCATATTGTATCAGCTCAAACGGGAAGAGAAGAGCAGAAAGAAGTAGTTGCAGGTGGCCAGTCTACAAGGACAGGAAGATAGAAAAGAGAAATATAGAAGAAATAGGAAAGAGGGGTTGGTTGGTGCTGCAACACTTTATCCAGAATCCCTTATTTCTACTACTCAAAGGGGCAGGAATATCACCCTGTCACATACCTCCTCATCCAAGAGGAAACCAGTACAACTGGTTTTCTGCTCTGTTCAGATCCCTTCCTGTAAATTCATTAGAAGGGGATGGAGCTTCCTCCCTCCCTCGCCAGAAGCTCCTACCTCAGCGTCTTTGTTAGTAACAAAAACAATAGTGCGATCAGGATTTATCCTGACAATACTTAATTCAATTGCCATGAGGTCTGAACCATCTATGGACTTTTTACCTTCATTCATAAAACCACAGTTAAATATTCAAAAATAATCACATACCATGATACATTCAATTCTCTGGAATACCAGCCCCAAAGCGTGACAAGAAATCAGCATTCTTATGCTGTGTTCTTGGTCTGTGCTGTAATGTAAATTTATGCGGTTGCAACGCTAGATACTACCTCATGATACGTGGATTTTTTTCTTTCATATGCTACAGCCAGCACAACGGATTATAATCCATCACCAAAACAAATTAATTTCCCCACAAATAGTATTTAAGCGCCTCAATGGCCCACTTAACTGCTAAACATTCCTTTCCTGTGGTTGAGTAGCGTGTCTCCCCGTCATGCAGTTTTCTGCTTATAAATATGATAGGTTGTTCATCCCCGTTTACACTCTGAGATAGAACAGCCTCAATTCCATGTGCAAAGGCGTCTGTATGAACTTCAAATGGAAGCTCAGAGCTGGGGTTCTGTAAAACTGGGGATGAGCACAACAGGGCTTTGATTTCCCTAAATGCTTTATCAGTCAGGTGACCAGTGAACCTTAGTGGGATTGTGCTTCCTGGTTAGTTCTGTCAGGAGACTGGCTATTTCAGCAAAAATGCGCACAAAGCGGCGATAATATCCCGCCAGTCCCAAGAAAGATTGAACCTGTTTTTAGGTGGTGAGGACAGAGCAATTAGCAACAGCTTCCACCTTCCCTGTATCTAGTTTTACCTGTCCGTTACCAAGAATAAAACCAATATATTTTGTCTCCCTCATTGCAGCTGCACACTTGGCAGGATTTATAGTTAACCCTGCTTTAGTGATGGTTTGTAATACAGCTGTCAGATGGTCTAAATGGGCCTCCCAGGTAGGACTGAACACCACCACAATGGCCAGATATACGGAGCAATAGTCAATGTGAGGGCTCAGAATCCTATTCATATATCGTAAGAAGGTGGCGGGAGTCCCATGGAGGCCAGATGGCATCGTTACGAACTTGAAGAGCCCAATGGGAATGGCAAAAGCTGTCTTCTCTCTGGATTTTGGTGCAAGGGGTATCTGCCAATATCCCTTGGTTAAATCCAGTATGGTAATATATTGTGCTTTACCCAGTCTGTCCACAATATCATCAATTTGTGGCATAGGATAACCGTCAAATGACGATACTGTGTTTAGTCTACGGAAGTCTAGGCATAAACAAATGCCTCCTTCTTTTTTTGACAACAACAATGGGTGAGGCCCATGCGCTAGTGGATAATTTTATTATGCCCAGTTGCTTCATTTTTTCCACGTCAGCAATTACTTCCCCTCGCACCTTCTCAGGTAGCCTATATGGCTTCTGACGGATGAGTTTCATTTGTGGTACTTCAGTTGTATGTTCCATCCCCTTAGCCTTCCCTGGTATATTTGTAAAGGTGGTTTAATATTCTCTTAACACCTTCTGCAAATCATCTTGTTGCCTCAGGTCTAAGTCAGGATTGATCAATAGTTCTTCTAATTCTCCTGATTCTTCTAGCCTTTGGTACGCTATTTCCAATTCAGTCTCTTTTGTCTTTGGGCGAATATACAAGGAAGGGGACACTTCTTCCTGCCACTTTTTCAAGAGGTTTACATGATATATTTTGATTTTGTCCCTTTTCTCTGGTATGCTAATTTCATAGTTAACAGGCCCAGTTTGTTGTAAGTCTGTAAAGAGCCCCTGCCATTTCATAAGCAGTTTGTCAGTTGTAGGCAGTAACAGGAGTACCTTGTCTCCCTCTTTAAACTGCTTTTTCGTGAGCCCCTGATCATAAAGTTTTCTGTTCTACCTGTTTTTGTTGATTATTCTTATGGGCTTGCTGAAAAAACTTATACAGCTTCTGCCTCAACTGTGCCATATAGTCTAAGATGGAGGTGTGACCCACAATCTTGTCAGCCTCCCAGTACTCCTTGACTACGTCGAGAGATCCCCTTGACCTCCTCCCATACAGCAGTTCAAAAGGGGAGAATCCGGTGGAAGCCTGGGGGAACTTCACGATATGCAGAGAGTAAAAATGGCCGGTAACAATCCCAGTCTTTACCCTCCTCATGGACAAACTTTTTTAGCATCCTTTTAAGGGTTTGTTTGACCCTTTCAACCAAATCGTCCATCTGGGGATGGTATGGGGAGGTCCAGATGGCTGTCACCCCTAGTAACCTGTACAACTCACATAATAGTTGGGTACAGAAATTACTTCCCCTGTTGGTGAGCACTATTTTAGGTATACCCGTCCTACTGAATAGGTTGGCTAAGACTTCTGCAATTGTTTTTTTGTAGTTATTGTCCTAAGGGAAAAAGCTTTGGGATACTTGATTGCATAATCGCACACTTCAAGAATGTATTTGTTACCTTTAGCGCTCTTAGGCAGGGGACCTACAATATCAAGAGTGATACGCTATTGACTGGGGCAATAGCTTGTGGGGTGCTCGCTCCCTTTTTCCTACTTGGGCTACCTTCTGGTATTGAGCACATGAGCGACAATAGTCCGCCACCTATTCATGTATGGAAAGCCAGAAAAAATGGAGCAATAAGCGGCTCAGGGTGTGGTCCCTTCCAGCATGCCCCGCGACAGGCAAGTTATTCTCTAAATATAGGAGCTGCCTTCGAAACTTCTCAGGGACCATCAAATGTTCCACTACCTCCTCAGTGTTTACATTGACACATTCCCTGTACTGCAAACCATTGTTAGCAACATACTTATGTACATCCTTTTCATTTTCCTTCTTAACATTAATCTCTGAAAAGAAATTGGTTAATGTTTGGTCCTTTTGTTGTTTCTCTTTCATGTCACACCCTTTAAAAGTTTTGGTTAGGGTGGCCTGTTGTCCTAGTGGAGTGCTATTCCACTCTTTTTTTTTTTTTTTTCCTTCGAGCCCCCTTGATTTTTCTTGTTTTCCCTATAGTGTCAAAAATGTCCTCAATCAAAGGAAACAATTCTTGGACTTGTTGTTATTGTTTGGCTTGAGCTCGAGTTGTGACAGCTATCACATCAAGTTTAATCATAGATACATAGACAGTGTCGGCAGATAAGGGCCTATGGCCCACCTAGTTTGCCCATTTGAGCTTGTAAGTTCAGTTTGTTTTCCTAGAAGTCTATTTCCCCTTACCCCTGACCTCTAGAATTCCTTTATGTCTATCCCATGCATTCTTAAATCCCGTGATTGTTTCAGCCCCCACCACTTCCTCTGGCAGGGTGTTCCACTTGTCCACCACCCATTCTGTGAAGAAATTCTTTCTCATGTTTCCTCTGAAATGTCCTCCTCCAACTTCATCCCATGCCCTCTAGTCCTGAAACATCTTTTCGCTAAAATAGTGTTTTCCTGCACCCTGTTCCTCCCTGTAAGATACTTGTATGTCTCTATCATATCCCTCTCTCCTCCTCTCCTCCAGGGAGTACATGTTCAGTTCCTTCACCTGTCTTCATAGGACTTGTGATGCAACCCATGCACCATCTTTGTTGCCCTCCTCTGAACCTTCTCTACCCTGTCTATGTCCTCACGTAGGTATGGTCTCCAGAACTGTACACTGTACTCCAGGTGGGGCCTCACTAGTGTCTTGTATAGCGGAATTATGACTCTCTTTTCCTGCTGGTGATGCCCTTGCCTATACAACCCAGCATCCTATTTGCTTTACCTGCTGCCTTGTCACACTGTTTCTATTTTGAGGTCATCAGAGATGACAACCCCAAGATCCTTTCCTGCTTGGTGCATGCTATATCCTCACCCCCCAACTGATATATTGTGCCAGGGTTTTTGTGCCCCATATGCATTATCTTGCACTTCTTTGCATTGAATTTAACTGCCAAACCCTTGACCATTCTTCAAGTTTCTGCAGGTCCTTCTCATTCTGTCTACACCCTCTGGTGTGTCTACTCTGTTACAGAGCTTTGTGTCATCAGCTAACAGTGAAATTCTGCCTTCTAGATCCTGTGCAATGTCACTGATGAAGATGTTGAATAGGACCGGTCCCAGCACTGATCCCTGTGGTACCCCACTGGTCACTCTTCCCTCTGTGGAGTAACAGCCATTTACCACCACCCTCTGTGTCCTGCCACCCAGCCAGTTACCTACCCACCACACTACTGTCCTGCCCACACCCATATTCCCCAGTTTGTGTAATCAAGGTGGCAAAACCAGGGTGATCATGTCCAGTGACCCCCGGGGCAGGCAACCGTGGGACAAGGCCCACTAAAAATGTATGAGAAATACCTTGGATAGTCAGTTCAGTGGTTACTGTGGGATAAAAGTGGGAGTCCCTGTGAGTGCACACTACTCCAGTATTGAGCCCAGAAGGGCTAAGTTCATTCAGCAGTTCAGCTCTAACCAGAGTCTTGTCGACTCCCTGAGTTGATGAGTCCAATAACTTGGTGGTTCCCAATGAGTACTATGGTAGTGTACTGCCCCCAATTGGCTAATGCAAGTCAAATAGGTCCTGATTTATTCTTTGGGCAATTCTGGGCCATATGTCCCTTATTTTGATAACTGTGGCAGATTATCTCTGATGAGGGAATCCTCCCTGGTTTCACTTCAGGGTTCGTTTTTGCTGTTGGGGTCCGGAACTGAGTACTATTTTTATTGCCAACAGGACTGTAAGTGTTTGTTTGGTGCTCCCTATGTCTAGGGGGACAGGCTGACAGATAATCTTCAGCTAGGGAGACTGTTTTCTCTGCGGATTCAGGCTTGTGCTCTTTGACCCACATTTGTAGGTCATGGGGCAGAATCTGTATAAATTGTTCCATCACCGCCATTTCTAACACCTGGTCAACTATCTTATTGTCTGGCTGTATCCATTTATGGCAGAGTTCCTTCAGCCTTACATACGTCTCCTGAGGGCGGTCTGTCAATTGCATATGTAGGGATTGGAACCTTTGTCTATAAATCTCAATATTTATATCATAGCTCCTGAGAATTACTTTCTTTACCAAGGCGTAATCCTCTGAATTGCGGCTATCCATATGGCTGTATGCTAGTTGGGCTTTTCCTGAGAAATACGGGGGCTAACCTGATGACCCATTGTTCACGGGGCCAGACACAAGCCCTGACCACCCTTTCAGAGGTCATTAGGAAGGCCTTTTTGTCATCAGAATCTTTAAGTTTGGTCATTCTAATGTCGCTAGGGGTGTCTGCAGCCCTTGGTATTTGAGCAGTTCCTAAATCTTGAATAGCTCTTACGGTATCCACCCATCTTTCTTCTTGTGCTATTCTATCCTTCTCTCTTTCTTTATCTAGGGCTAGCTGCTTGACATGAAGACAGTGGAGCAGTTTACCCAGGTTTTCAAGGGGGTCATCGGGATTTTCTTCCAAACTATCTTCTTCCATCTTCTCCTTACTCATGGTGCCCATTGGATCTGGCTTCACGTTTGGTTTGGTCCCTAGATCTAGGCCCAGCAGCAGCGGTTCCCCCGATCTCTCCGTCATTGTTCTGGTCTGGACACCAGTAGCTTTTCCGGATGTCTTCCCTTCCTCCTGGAACATTGGCCCACCTGGGTATCACTGCAGTACCCACCATAGCGTCTCTCTGTCCAGTCAGACACCCTAGGACCTCCCACTTCTAAAACCAATTTATGTGGAGATGGTGTGGGAAATCAGGTGGACACAACACGTAGAGTTTTCTTTCAATACACCGTAGATGTACTTAGATTTCTTTTTCCATCCAGGCAACATAAAACGGCGAACTGAGTACGAAAAATAAACAAAAGAAGAGCTTTGAATAAAAAGAACTTCAACAGCTACTGGCTGTACAGCAACTTTTAAATATACAACTGCCGTAGGACATGTATATAGGCATGTCCTCACTCCACTCCAGTCAGGATACCTCTGACCTACCTATCTCCAGTATACATCAACCTAAGCCCTCATATACCTGGTCACAGGCTCATGTGACTGAGCCTGCCCATTTGGAGTACAAAACCTTTTATTTCATCTTTATACAATTTGATTTTTTTTCATTTCCCATATAAATGTATCCCCCTTAACACTAGCACTTCATTGATTCTGCAAAAAACACTTTTTTTGGCCTGTGTTCCATAAAAAGTAAAAAGACCTCATGAATAATGAATATGGTCCGCCTCCACACGAGCGGGTATGACCATGATTGTATAAAAGTTCAGGCTGTATGGCTGGCTGACTCCTAAAGGAGTCTTAAATCCAACATGGAGCAGATAGAGACTTCCGGTGACATCTGCAGGCTAATGGCTGCTTAGTCATACAGCTCCTACCCCTCACCGATGACAATCTACGTGCATCGCCTGTCAGAAGATGCCTTCGCCAGCCAAACCAAAGAAATCTAAACCTGGTAAACCCCTGAACACACCAGCTCAAAAATTAAAATAATTACTAGCGCTAGAACAAGTAAGCAGCGCTGAGGTTCGGGAAGCGCCAGAGGACCCGTCTCAGGGGATGCCGCATGGTGAAGAGGCCCAGGCTGATCTCTACTCCACAATTATGCAGACAGCCCGCACAGTCTCTAAAACAGATATGAACCGAATTGACCATAAAGCAGAACAACTTGCGAACTATATGTCACCCAGGTTTCTGAACAATCAGACAGACATGATTGATTGGTTCTGTACATACTGGCAAGGGATTGGGAGCTAACCCACCATCTGGACGATCTTGAAGGGAGAAGCAGGAGACAAGACATCAGAATTTACAGTGTCTCTGAAGTATCCGAGGACAAACAGAACGATGTTATCACCTTCCTGCAAGGACTTCTCCAGGATTTGCTTTCCCTCCCAGAGGACTTTGATTTATCTATGGACCGAGCACACAGGTCCCTTGACCCATGGCCCCACAGCGCCAATGCGCACTCTAGATCCTTAATAGCTTGAGTCGCATCTTTTAGAGCGAAGGAAGAGCTCCCGTGGAGGGCCTGGCAACAGGGAGCCCAGCAATTTGAAGGCCATCGAGTTTCCATTGACAGTGATCTCACAACTTCGGTACAGGAAGCCAGTAGAACCCTCTGGCCAATCACCAAATAACTACGAGCCAGGAATATCAAGGCACAGATACTCTACCCTGCATGGCTCAAAATCACCACAGATCAGGGATCCAGAGTATTCCAGGACCTGCTTGCTGCCTCGAGCTACCTTGAAAACTTGAGAATAAGCACCCCACCTTTAATAAAAGAGAAATTGGAAAGGGATCTGCTCACCTCTGCCTGAGCAGTTACCCAGAAAGGCACCTCTCGACTAGGATCGACACAAAAAATACCCCAGACTAACCTGCGTTCAGACGTTTCTGCACTGCTCAGGCGATATGGTGATCCGTCCATAGTCAACAAGGGAGCTGCACACCTGCAGGAGGAATCAGGTTCAAACGCCAAGCACACAGAGACCTGGGGGACGTTCAAGCCAGGGATATTTGCTGTATCTCTCCCTCATTTTGGACTGTGAGGGCTTTCTGAGGCACCCCCTATCGCCCTGGCCTCGTTCTGATGAGGCCCCCAAGTTTGCCTACGCCATTTATGAATCTGGCCTAATCGTGGTTTCATCTGCATCATGGAAGGCTCTGTTCAACAAGATCACTGCCAGTAAATTCTTTTACACAGTTTACCTCCCTAGATGCATGCTTCTCAGGGTCTGCCCTGTCTTTAATGCTCTCCTACTACTCGGCAGGGGCTCTTACCCAGAGCTGAATTCCTCCATCGGAAGCCTGCCCACAGGATGAAACTGTCATAAACCATTTTCCAGGACTCCTTGGACTGCCCCGTTTCCCCCTGTGATGAGCTATGCCTTTACTTTACCACCAGCCTGGGTTGATTTAAGGCTCCCCTGTGCGTGAACAACCCTGGGAGGGAGCGGACTCTTGACCTTCACTGATTCTCCCAGTTGAAATTCTGGGGGGCCAACGCCTCTTGTCTCTTGGGGGACACGTCCCCCTGCTATGAGACTCTCACGGTGCATGACCTTCAGTGGAACTTCAACAGTTACAATGACTTGCTCCTTTTCAGAATAACCTCAGGCTAACTCAATATAATGTTACCCTTTTTGGGCCAAAAGATGCTAAACCAGTTAACTAGAAAGAGGGCACTGGCCTCCAAATGATGAGGTTTTATTTCTACTTTTCTCATTTCCAGACCCCTCTCACTGTTAAATGTTCCTAGTTTTGTGACATGTAACCTGGGGGGATTTAAACATGTGTACTTAATGGCTGTCATTCTGATATGTGACACACACCCTTTGTAGGTTTTATAGAACAAGTACCTAAAATAGCCCCTTGAGGTTTTTTCAATGTCGGCGATAGCATTTACTTTTAGAAAAAGTTTGATTCGGGGGGAAGGGTGGGATTACTTGTAAATGCCTACTGACAATACAAGGTTTGGCCATACTTGGTCTTTTTACGAGGGCCTGTGGGTTTGCTCTTATTACTTCTGAGCCCCCTTTCTCTTTATGCATATGCGTTTGCCTTGCAGCTGGGGATAAACTCCCAGCCCTCCCATGGAAGTCTAGACAGTCCCCTTGGGATGAGGTGGCTCCAGAGCTGGAAAGCTTTGTTGCCCATCTGTACCTTTTCACTCTCGGACTCCTTTAGGACTAGGCCGGAGAATAAAGTTCACGCCTCATGTTGGGCATTTCCTGTTGTTCTCATTGTTATATTTAGTTGTTTGGTTAATGTTATTGATTCGTATTTCACAAGGGTACACAGATGAAAGAACTAGCTTGGGCAGTCATCTGGGTTGCTATTGCACTCCTTCACATCGGCTGACAGATAGCTATGTGTTCCCGATTCACAATGGTTAATAAACATAATAGAGTATTCAAACAACATGAAGTCTTGCTATATTATGACAATTGCAGTATGACCGCAGGTTAGAACTGCTCCGGAGGTGAAATAGTTAACTTCCATGCAAGACATGGAATCTTGAGCCCGAGCTCAGTTAAGGAAGCTCTGTCTGCTCGCTTTCAAACCGAAACCGTCAGATTCTTTACTCTGCCTCACTGAACAGTCACTCTGGAGATTTCTCCTTTTGCTCGGTTCATTTTCGTGGTTTAAAACAGTTTAAAATATTAAATTTCGTCTAAATTTAACCGTAACCGTTCGGTCAAGCTCTGTCTGTGGTAACATAAGTAATAGATAGTTTTTACATACGAATTCTGTGTGGAACTTGTAAAACATTTATCGGTTCGGTTCGAACCAATTAGGTTGCATTTTCAATTGCTAGTCCCTTTTTTTTTTTTTTTTTTTTGAGTGCGGCTCCTGCTTTCTTATCGGTTCTAAAAAAACGGATTTCATTACAGTTTTTCCATGGCTCCGTGACACTGTTGGGAACCGAGTAGGAGAGTCTTGTTGGCAGATTGCCATAAACGGGCAAGTTTTGGTTAGGCTGGCATAATGTCTGAGAAACCCAAAAGAAAAACCGGGCCCACTGGGTTTCAGCACTCAGCGATGTCTGTGGGAAGCCTTTGCCAAGGCAACCCTCAACCACCTGTGTTTATTGCCTGGGGTTTGACCACCTCAATTCAGACTGCCAGATTTGCAAGAATTTCCCTGCTGCCACCGTTGAAAAGAGAGTTGGTAGGCTCAGGAAGAGAGAGACCAAAAGTCAGCTGACCGGATGGCGGCCGGTTCGGTGCCAGCCGAACCTGAGGGAGTGCCTCTGACCAGGGGCGACTTCCTCGGAAACAAAGAGCTGGCTCCGAGGAGCCAGTTCCTGCAAAAAGGACTAGAAAGTCTGCTGCTGTGGAAAAAGTCCTTTCCCCAACAGCTGAAGAGATAGCCAAAGCAATACAAATTGTCCAGTCTCTTTCCCCGGTTCTTGAACCGACCCCATCTGGGAGACATTCGGTTCACCAGGTCCCAACGGTTCAGGATTATGATTTTGAGGAATTTTATGAACCGTGGGGGGGGGGGAAGGAGAGTATGAAGAGAGTGATTATGGTCTGGAAGATCTGGACGCTCCTATTGAGCCAGATACCTCCCCAGACAGACCTTTAGGGGTCTCCCCAGGCTTTCTGAGTCCTCTGCTCATTTCATCTTTTACAAGAAGGTTGCTGAAACTCTTCAGCTTCCTGTTGAGGAAGCTGTGGATGATCAGGAAGAGCCTGATTATGTAGAAATGATGGGTATTCCAGAATCTAAGAGACTGTCTATTCCCCTTCATAAATCTTTCAGGAAACAGACAGTAAAAGTTTTAAAAACTCCTCATTCTATACCTCCTGTGGATAAAAGGATGGACAGAAGGTATACTTTATCAGGTTCTGACATAGAATTTCTCACACAGCAATGCAGCCATGTGGGTGTAGTGCAGGCTGCAGCCTGTGACAAGGCAAATATCCCCCTAGCTTCACATCCTCCTGAAAAGGACTCCAGGAAGATTGATGCTATGGCAAAGAAACAGTACATGGCAGCATCCTTGGGACTCAGACAAGCAAATTACATGGCTTATGCTGCCAGATACCAGAAATCCAGATGGGATACTGTGCTGGCTCTAGTCAAACAACTGCCTGACAAGTTTGCCAGGGATCTGGAACAGGTGGCTTTAAATGGTATCCAGGCATCAAAAATGCAATTTCATGCTGCAGTGAACTCTAATGATATATCTTCTAGAGTTATGGCTACTTCTGTGGCACTGCAGAATGGCCTGGCTCAGATGCACCACATTGTCACTGGATACCCAGTCAAAAGCCATTGATTTTCCTGTGATTGGCAATTCTTTGTTTGGGGAGCAAACAGAGAATTATATGAAAGAAAATGGATGAATACAAGGACCACCTGCTCAGATTGCACAAGCCAGGAAAGGCAGGCCACTCCTCAGAAGCAGCCTCCCAGGGGCAGAGGCAGGCCTTTTCATAGGCCTTTTTATCAGGCTCAAGCCTCCTCTTCCTCCTATGCCAAGAGGGGATTCTTTAGAGGAAGGGGCAGGAGGGGTTCAAGCAGGCCTGCTTCCACTCCTCAGCCCAAAGCCCCTGCCAAGCAGGCACCCTGATGGGGTAGCCAGGGCCGCTTCTCCTCTACCAGTAGGGGGCAGGCTGGCTTACTTTGTCCAGGACTGGAAGTCTCTCACATCAGACAAGTGGGTCCTGGAGGTAGTAAGCCAGGGACTGGTCCTCAGCTTCAAAAAATTTCCGAAGCTGAGGACCAGATCTTTTCCTCCAGCATCTCCATCGGAGGCACTCGCCTTAGAGTCAGAGGTCTCCACCCTCCTCGCTCTCAGAGCCGTGGAAAGGGTTCCACCCCTACACGGGGCAAAGGGTTGTACTCCAGGTACTTCCTTACCCCAAAAAAGACAGGAGAATGGCGGCCCATCCTGGATCTCAGATACCTAAACAAGCACCTTTTAAAACCAAAGTTCAAAACGGTGACTCTGGGAATCATTTTACCTTCCCTAAGGCCAGGGGACTGGCTAGCATCCCTGGACCTCAAGGATGCCTATTTCCATATTCTCATCAGAAGCTCCCACCGAAAGTACCTCAGGTTCGAGCTGCCCCTCAGGCCATTACCAGTTCAGATCAATGCCCTTTGGACTCACCTCTGCTCCAAGGGTATTTACCAAGTGCCTGGCAGTAGCAGTAGCTTGCCTAAGAAGGCAAAAGATTGCCATCTTTCCTTATTTGGACGATTGGCCCATAGTAGGACAATTCCCAGATCAGGTCAACCTACATCTTCAGATAACCCAGCAACTGCTTACGTCACTAGGTTTCCTTCTGAATCTTTCAAAGTCAGTACTGGAGCCTGTCCAGCTCCTAACCTTCATAGGCGCAGAGCTGAACACCCAGGAAGCCAGGGCCTTCCTCCCTCTAGACAGGGCAAACACCCTAGTCTCCCTGGCCTCTTCATTCACCCTGCAGGTCTCAGCCAGCAGGCATTCTGCAGCTCCTAGGACACATGGCTGCTTCCCCAGGCAGTAGTGCAAGGAGCAAGGTTTCAGATGAGGACATTCAGTTCCATCTGAGGGCCTTTTGATCACAGAAAGGATCCCTTAGCAAACTGATCCCAGTACTTCGAACCCTGATCCAAGCCCTTCAGTGGTGGCAGGATCAGAGCAACCCTGAGACAAGGAGTTCCCTTTGTCACTCAGCCTCACTCATTAATCCTTACTACAGATGCATCCCTCTTGGGGTGGGGGGCCCACATTGGCAATCTCACTACCCAGGGACTGTGGTCCCCACAGGAATCTCTGCTCCACATCAACCTGTTGGAGCTCAGAGCAGTTTTTCTAGCACTTCAAGCTTTCTCAAAATCTGTTCAGAACAAGACTGTGCAGGTCAGAACAGACAACACCACTACAATGTGGTACATCAACAAGCAGGGGGCACTCGGTCTACGGCCTTGTGCACCGAAGCCATGAAGTTGTGGTCTCTGGCGTACTCCCTGAACACCTCCCTTATGGCAGTTCACCTCCCAGGCATAGACAATGTCCTGGCAGATGCTCTCAGCAGGATCTCTCAGGGCCATCACGAGTGGTCCCTGGATCCCCTGGTTCTGGGAGTGGTATTTGCCAAGTGGGGCACCCCGCAAATAGATCTCTTTGCAGCTCCAGACAATCATCAACTTCCTCTCTTTTGCTGCAGGCTCCCAGTCTTGGGCTCAGTCCCTCTGGACGCCTTAGCCCTCAGCTGGGAAGGGAAGTTTCTCTATGCCTTCCCTCCTTTCCCTCTCCTGTTCAAAGTGCTAGTCAAAATCAGAGCCCAATCCTGCAGGGTCATTCTGATTGCCCCAGATTGGGCCAGGCAACCCTAGTATCCTCTCCTCCTGTCCTTAGCAGTCCATCCTCCCTGTGCCTTCCAGAATCTCAATCTGTTAACATGTGCCCAGGAACAGTTTGGTACCCGAATCTCAAGTCTCTCAATCTCAAGGCCTGGTTCGTGAAGAGCTAGAGTTTGCTGGCTTACACCTCTCTCAAGGTGTAATGGATTTACTCAAGGCTTCTAGGAAGCCTTCTACCAGGACTACTTATAACTCCAAATGGAAAAGATTTTCCATATGGTGCTCGGAAAAGAATATTTCCCCAGACACTGCTGAATTACCCACAGTTCTAGATTATATGGTCCATCTAAACACTTTAGGGCTGAGACCAGCTACCCTGAAGGTACATTTGGCAGCTGTCTCTGCTTTTCTTTCAGCAGGTAAACCCTCTCCTCTTTCATCTCACCCTGTATTTGCCAAGTTTTTTAAGGGTTTGCTTCACACTAACCATCCATTCAGGGACCCTGCCCCTGCCTGGGATCTCAATGTTTGCATTGCTCAGTTCATGCAACCTCCTTTCGAGCCCTTGTCTTCAGCTGAGCTTAAGTTCCTGACTTGGAAAACTGTGTGTTTGGTAGCTATCACCTCTGCCAGATGCATAAGTGAATTACAAGCATTGTCAGTGGAGCCAGACTTTATCCCCTTTCACAGAGATAAAGTAGTCCTTCGGACTAATAGAAAGTTCCTGCCTAAGGTGGTTTTGGATTTCCACCTTAATCAATCTATTTCTCTCCCTGTTTACTTCACTGACCATTCTTCCTCTGGTGAGAGGAGGCTGCACAGCTTAGATGTGAAGAGGGCCCTTAGCTACTACATAGAGCGTACCAAGGGTCACAGGTTTGACTCCCTCCAACTGTTCCTCACTTATGGTGAGGTTGGAAAGGGGAAACCTGCCACTAAAAGATCCATTGCCAGGTGGATTGTCTCTTGTATCCAATTCTGTTATGAAAAGTTGGGTAAGATTCCCCCCTCAGGCCTGAGGGCTCACTCTACCAGAGGTACAGCTGCTTCTCTGGCTGCTGCCAGAGACATCCCCATTCTAGAGATATGTCAAGCAGCTACCTGGAAAAACGTGTTCACACTTTTACCAAGCATTATTCCCTGGACATCTAAGCTAGGAGTGATGCTCGGCTTGGTACAGCTGTCCTTCAGAGCCTATTCTCTAAGTAGGTTCTGTCCCTCCTCCATGGGGGTACTGCTGTGTAGTTGCATTGTTATAATATAGCAAGACTTCATGTTGTTTGAAGAAAAAATTACTCACCTTAGTAATGTTGTTTCTTCTAATGGAGTCTTGCTATATTATGACCTCCCTCCCTGCCTGCCCCTCTCAGAACCTCGTTTTTGCGCTGTGGGTGGGCATCACAGTGTTGGCACTCTGTTTTTCTTGCTACTTTGTTATTTTGTTTCACCCTTCCTAGGGTGAGTGTGTTTTTATTTCATTATTGGGTCTCTTGACTTGAGTCTTTTTTCGAGACCAACAAGTGTGTTTGTTAGGATAGTAGCCAGTTGGCTAGTGTAGGTTTACAGCTTCCACGCAGAACATTAGTGAGTTTTAGCTCGTAAAGATCTGACGGTTTCGGTTTGAAAGCAAGCAGACAGAGCTTCCTTAACCGAGCTCACGCTCAAGATTCCATGCCTTGCATGGAAGTTAACTATTTCACCTCTGGAGCAGTTCTAACCTGCAGTCATACTGCAATTGTCATAATATAGCAAGACTCCATTAGAAGAAACAACATTACTAAGGCGAGTAATTTTTTCTTATAGTACAATACAAATTGTTGTTCTAATCCCGTTAGGAGGAAACAAAGTTTGAAATATTTAACAAAACAGAAATGTGATGTGAATGTCCTCCAAAAGACACATTTATCTCCTGCAGAGGTGCTGAAGCTGAGTTCTAGGGGATTCCCTCGTATATACCACTCCTCTTTGCCAATGGGCAGGAAAAGGGGAGTAGCTATTCATCTTATCTGTGTCAATCTTCACCATTCATCACATATGAGTACTGGCCGGAGATCAGGACCCCACGGGAGCTTTTTTTTTAAAGGATAGGCGGAGCCGACACAGCATCGGGCGCCAGCCGCCGAGGCTGACGATGCGTGGCGCCGAGGGTTGGCCATTAGGCTGTGTCGACCCACGCTCTACCAGCTCTTTGTCTCCGCCATCGAGGTCGCCTCATGGAAGCTGTCGAGAAGAATTTAGGCCTTCAGCCTTCGCTCGACATTTCAGTCCGTCGGTAACTTACTAGTTCTAGGTTCTGTCTCCACTTGACGCCGCCAGTAAGATCTTCCTTTTATTTTAAGTATTGCGGCGTCGAGTCTGTTTTGGTGTTTTCCGTAGGTCATGTCTTGGTCGGGGCAAGAAGTTTTCTAAGAAGTAGATTGACCCGTCAATATTCCGTTACCGACCAGCATGACCGGGTCTCGTGGTGTCTTGGCCCGCTTATCTACATGGATTCGTGCGACGCCTGCTTCTCCATGGACCGCTGCATCCTCAACAGCTGCTGAAAAGTGGGGCGAGCTCCGCCGACTTCGGGGTAGGAGTTCGACTGCCGGGCGCCGCACTCTCTCGGCCTTTCCTCCGGATCCTCCCAGTTCTGTACGGACCAAGGAGGAGGGAGCCTCGCTACTTGTAGCCTGGCTATTGCCGAGGCTCCTCCTCAAGGTGCAGGAGGGTCTGCCCGCTTCCTCCGGGAGCTGGTGGGAGGCGCCCACACGGCAGTTGCCACTCAGTGTGAAGGCTCTCTGTGTCGCCTCCCGCTGCTCAGAAGGCCTGGGCCGACACCGCCCTCGGCGCGGGGCTGGAGCCTGTGGGCTTTGTCGCCGCGCAGCAGCCGTGGGCCTGGATCTGGCGCCGCTTTCGGGCCGCGTCTCGGCCGAGGTTGAGTACCGCCGCGTTCGTGCGGTTGGCCATAGGGTTTTCTGCCGGCAATCGGTGCCGCCCTTTCGCGCTCGCCGGTGCTTCCCGTGCCGCCGCAGCGCCGAGGGGCCTGGCGTGTCAGCGTTTCGCGCCGAAGTCCACCCGCCGCCTGCGCCGCTTGGTCTCAGTGCTGTCGCGGCGCCGAGGGGCCTGGCGGTGTCATCGGGCGCCGAGGTTGTTGCTGGGGCTGCCGTCGGTGCCGCTTCTGTCCTGGTACGCCCGGTGCTAGTGGACTTGACGGCGCCCGGCTGCTGGCCCTGGCTCTGACCCGTCCGAGCTGCCTCAGCGCCTTCTGTGTGCCCTGCCTGCGGGCGGTGGAGGGCACGGGTGCCGCCGGCACTGCTCTGGCTGCCGGGCCCTCTGGCAAAGCCGCTTTCTTCGCACTCCTACTGTTTGGCTCAGAGCCTCAGACTCCACCCCGCCGGGCTCGAGTCAGACGGGCAGTCACACCTCTTCGGGTTGTCTGCGATGAGAGCGATCCAGTGGTCTCGCCGACGAGTCATAGCCAGCCCCTTCTGAGGAGCGCCAGGTAGTCCCGAGGTTAGGGTCAGTGGTGCAGACCTGCAGGCAGTGGTGCGGCCACCATTGCTCTGCAACCTGGCCTTGGGGGTTTCTTCACCCCTCAGTGGTGGTACCCCCTCCAGTAGTGTGTCTTGATCGCCCAACTTTGGGGCCCACCGAGAAGCCTACAGGAGGGGAGGGTGCTGTTCCTGGTCTCCCCTTCGGGGGCAGCCCAGAGCTGCCAGCTACCTAGGCTGGCCCTCTCGAGGAGGAGGACTTTCTTGGACTCTGAGGGGTCGAGGGTGTGGGGTCGGCGCGTCGGCCTTTCTCTGGGGTCCACTGGCCTCTGGGCGAAGCCATGTGATTTCACCCTTCCCTTCTGGTTCCTTGAGGGGTCCCATTCTTTTGAGGCAGGGACCGTCCTTCGACTTTACGGCCCGGCCACCACTGGGGATTCTTCGTGCAGCCTAGGCAGTACCAACGTGGTTGTACAGCTGTTGGCTGTGGAGTCTTCCGGGCACCCTCCTCGGGTGCTCATGGTCCGCCTCCCTAGCCCTGGCGGAGGTCAGCCGACTTCTTTCTCGGCTCTGCCCTCATCCCTCTGCCGCATTCTTCAGCTCCCGGGCATTCTTGGTCCTAGCGGCCTCTCACCTGGGAGCAGTTCAGAGCAGTGGCTGCTTGGTTCCCTGCTCACGCTTAGGGCTGCTATGGACAGCCAGGTTTTTCAACCTCCCCATGCAGCCACCCTCGGAACGTATGGGACCTCCAGCTCCTCATCCCTCTTCTGGAGGAGAGGAACCCTGTCCATATCTCTCCGGCCGCTGATCTCAGAGTGCCAGCGCTTCTCGTGAGGATGAGGAGGACCTTCACCTTTCACCCCTGTCTGTTAGCAATCCTGAGCATGCGGCGCACGCCTTTCTAGGTGATTTTGGCGGGGCCACCCTTGTGGTGCCACCCTGGCCTGCTCCCTTTCGGGAGGCGTCCTTGCGTTTCTGGCAGAGGCCCTTCTCTGGAGTTCCTGCCCCTAGGGACCTCAGCCAGAGGTATTGCGTTCCCCCGGAGTCTCCAGGTTCTGTGCCTCACCCGCAGTCTGGCTTGACGCACCTGGACACCCCTGATGGGCTTCGCGCCCTCCACCGTGACCGGCCCCCTGATCAGGACTCCTGGATTTTGATTTCTGGGGGAGGAGGACCTTCTACTCGGCACGGTTGCTCCTCTCCATTTCTGCTCACCAGGCCCACTATGCAGCCTACAGCAGGTTCTTGTGGTCAGCTAGGTCAGATCCTAGCTGCTTTGCCTGACTTGGAGCAAACCAGACAGCCATCCACGCTCTCACGCGTGGCCTGGAGCTAGCAAGGCACCAGCGAGGGCATCTTATGGCCCTGCTTGAGGTAGCTACCAGGGTCATGGGGACAGCGATCTGCACTAGGAGATCGGCGTGGCTTCGTCTTTCCTGGTTGTCACCCCTGTCCCGGCGTAGGGTGATTTGCTCCGCCCACCAGGAACCTACCTCTTCTCTCGTAGGGCGAGACGGTGTTTGTCGAGGCAACTTCCTTCCTCCGGGGACCCTGCCCCGCCCTCCCACCTCGGGCCGGAAGGTCCCCCCTTGTGTGTCACCCACTGAGGGCTAAGGGACTCTGTCCCTTAGGGTGTAATGAATCAACCCCTTGAGGCTTGGTACCCGCCCATATGTGATGAATGGTGAAGACTGACACAGATAAGATATGAAAATTACGTACCTACCGTAATTATGATCTTTCTGTGTATCTTCACCATTCATCACAACCATCATCCCCTGGGGCCTCAGTCTCTGGGCCCCCCTCCTGTGGCTCCCCTCTCTTTTTTGGAGGCGGGGTAGTAGGGACACACAGAGGTATTCTCCTTAAGGAGTACAGCTCTAGCGGCACTCCTTCTCTATTACATGTCTCCACCCATGGGGTGGGAGTTGGTGGTTGCCCTCCTCCTCTTTCTTTCTGGTTTCCATCCAACTGTCAAAAAAAGGGGAAATTCCCTTTTTTTTTTCACCAAACATTTTTCCTGAGAGAGTATTAAGTCCCTGTACCCTGTCCTTCTCCAGAATAGTCGACTCTGCTTCTGGGGTATTTGCCAGTTATTCTGTGCCTTGAATTCTGGCAGAGAGCTTTGCTACTCCTTGCAGTTCCTATGTAATCTGGTGATGGACAAGCGTCTCGGATACCTTATTACCTCTCACTCTCTCCTAAATTTTCTCCCCTCCCTTCCCTCCCTCCCTTGTTCCACTTCCAGAGATTGGGGCCCCTACCCAATCCCCTTAGTCTCTTCTCTTCTTTGCTGTCCTCTCAGTCGTTATTTCTCCTTTTAGTTCAGTTTTTCCTTTCCTTTTTCTGTCCCTTGGACTCTCTTGTCCCACCCTCCATCCCTTCCTCTTACCTCTTCAGCGACTCAGAACTGGTAGGCAGGCGGAGTCAACACAGCCTAACGGCCAACCCTCGAGCGCCACGCAGTACATCGGCCTCAAGGGCGGCGCCGATGCTGTGTCAGCTCCGCCTATCCTTTAAAAAAAAAAAAGCTCCCGCGGGGTCCTGGTCTCCGGCCAGTACCCATATGTGATGAATGGTGAAGATACACAGAAAGATCATAATTACGGTAGGTACGTAATTTTCATTTCTCTCCGCCTCCTTCCCTTTGAGCAAGAGGAGGTGATTGAGGACCCTGGGGCCAGGTACATTATGATGGTGGGTAGGGTTCAGGACATCCAGGTAACCTAGTAAATGTTTATGCCCCCACCGGCTTCCCTATATCATTTTATTCAGCCCTCTCTTAACTGAGTGCTGAAAAGGCAAAGGTGTGCTGATTGCAGGTGGTGACTGGAATTTGATTTTTGACAGATCCTAGATACTACCTCACAAATTGAACCCAGAATTTAAGAAAGCCCAACCTTAAAAGATCTTTCAGCAGTTGGGCCCGGTGGATGTTTGGCGGGGAGAGTACCCCAGGACTAAGGACTACACTTACTATTCTCCTAGATTCAAAATTTTCTCCAGATTGGATACCTTTGTACCATTCTCCAAAGATCTACCCTGTTTTCCCTCCAGAGGACCTTCCAACATTAATCCACGCCTTTGTTACCTCCGGCTTGACTACTGTAACTCCCTATACCTAGGGCTATCGGGGGTTGAACTTCGCCGTCTGCAGCTGGTGCAGAATGCGGCAGCCAGGCTGTTGACTGGAGTCTCTAGATCCAGTCATATAACGCCTGTGCTCCACGGACTGCACTGGCTGCCAGTGTTTTGGTGAATTACCTTCAAGGTCGGTTTGCTGACCTATAAAGCCCTACATGATCTGGGACCTGCCTACCTGAAAGAGCTCCTGTGCCCCTATAGTCCCTCTCGCCCCCTCCGATCCACTGACGAGGGATTGCTAGAGATTCCCAGGGTACGTCTGAAAACATCTGGTGCTAGATCGCTTAGTTTTATGGCACCTTCCACCCGGAACTTTCACTGCCAAGTAGATTGTCCGACCGTCATTAGTTTTAAAAGGGAGTTGAAGACCCACCTTTTTAATATAGCTTTTAAGGATTTCTGTTGATTTGATTTAGTATATTTATTGTCATATTTATGTGTACAGGCTCTTTGATTTAAGAAAAGCGCCTTTTAAAAATAAAGTTGAAATTGAAATGTGGGTGGGAACCTCCACCCTTTCAGACCACAACCCTATCTTTTTGGAGGCTGACCTTTGCTTGCCCAAAAGAAATACCCATTGGAGGCTGAACATCTCCTTGCTTCAAGACAAAGGAACTGTGGATGATCTTAAACAACATATTAAAACCATCATCGGTGAAAATGCCACAAAGGGACCACACCCCAGATTTTGTGGGATACCTCAAAGCTACTATCAGAGGAAGCTGATATCAATAGCTTCACATAAGAAGAAAGCTCATGCACAAAAGCAACAGGATCTGCTGACCCGGATCAGGGAGCTTGAGGGGGCTCAAAAAACTAAGTGGGGGGGAGGGACGGAGAACTGAGGGGCCTTAGGAAGGACTTGCAAAAACTACAAAGGGAGGAGACAGAGAGAGCCCTATTTTACCTCAAACAGAGGTACTATGAAGGAGGCACCAGAGGAACTAAACTCACATGTCGGCTCAGACAATATGCAGCCAGAGCTACAATTACCAAAATAATATCTCCAGCTACTGGCCTCCCATCACCAAATCAGAGCAAATTGCTGAAGTGTTTGTCTCATATTATTCCAAATTTTATAGCCCTCTACCGGAGCTGGCCACGGAGGATAAATTAAATTACCTTAGGTCATTGCCCTTCCCCTTCCTCTCTCTGGACAAGAGTCAGGCACTTATTCAACCAATTTCGCAATTGGAAATTTTAAACACCATTAAAAACCTGAAGACTGGGAAGTGTCCTAGCCCTGATAGTTTCAGCACAGAATTCTATAAGACATTTAAGGCGGAAACAACCCCTATATTGGTGGAAGTCTTTTCTGAGGTCTGGAAGGAGGGGAATCTGGTCCCTCCTTCATGGCAATATGCCACTATTTCCCTCCTCCCATAAAGAGAATAAAGACCCCACCCGGTGTGAGTCCTATTTCCCTCCTTAATTCAGATTACAAAATATTCACCTCCATAATAGCTTCTAGACTAAATTCCCTTTTACCAGACTTAATTAATTAGGACCAGACAGGTTTCATTGCTGGCCGACAGGCCCCAGACAGTGTCTGTTCTATAATTAATGTAATTGATTCCATCCATAATACCTGTACCCCTGCATGCCTGATGAGCCTCGAGGCCGAAAAGGCCTTTGATACGGTCTCTTGGAACTTCTTGTTCATAGTTTTGGAACAGATGGTGTTCCCCCAGGCCTTCATTGACAGTATAAAATTACTTTATGCTGGCCCTCAGGCATATGTCAGGGTAAACGAGGGAATATCCAGTAGATTCCGTGTGGGCAGGGGCACTCACCAGGGATGCCCCCTATACCCGTTCCTGTTTGCCTTATACATTGAACCTCTGGCTGAAGCCATATGTAATTCTGAAAATATTCAGGGGATAGAGGTGTGAGGTTTACACTGGAAGATTTATTTGTATGCAGACAATGTTCTGCTCTGCCTGTCCTGTCCGGAACAGTCTATCCCTTAGGTGTGGTCAGTTTTGGAGGAGTTTGGGGCTCACTCTGACTGCTGTCTAAATAGATCCAAAACTGAGGTCCTTGCTTTCTATTATACCCTTCTAGGGCAGTCGAGGGCCTCCTTCCCTTGGAGTGGAGGCTCTGAGAAGATGAAATACCTGGGGCCCACCTACCAAACAGACCTTCCAGCTCTTTAAGGCCAATTACCCGCCATTAGTTAAACAAATGCAGAAAGATTTTGATAGGTGGTCTCTAATAAATCTACCTATGTATTCTAGAATCCAAACAATTACCTGAATATTCTCCCTAGATTTCTATATTTATTTCAATGCCTTCCCTTTTGTTCATAGATCCCACTTTAAGGTCTGCAAAAGTATTCTCAAAATTCTTATGAAACAGTAAAAAACAGGATTAACATCAGAGTCCTTCAGGCACATAGAAGTAAGGGTGGAGATCCTGCCAGACCTTGAGGACTACTACTTGGCCACACAACTTAAGATGGCCTGCTGTGGTCTGTCCCATCCTACTCCTCCAACTGGAAGGAGATGGAAACGGGGGCACGGTCCCTCTGGGGATCAGGGTCATTCATCCTCTAGAAGCACATAATTCCACTACAGTCATGCTCTCTGCTATAAGAGACACAGTAAGAGCAGCCCACAGGATCTGGCAAAAGCATAAACTGAAAACCTCCTTGTGGCCACTTTATAGACTAGCCTGGCTCTCTAGCTTCACCCGGCCTTCTTGACCATACATTTATAATCTGGAACAGATAAGGCCTGATATACTTATATAATTTCTTTCAGGGGGGTAGTCCGGCTTTATTTCCCTAAAGAACATATTTGATCTCAGATATTCAGACCACTTCAGATATCTCCAGGCCTGGACTACATTCGAAGTTATCAGGGGAAGACCAGGACCCTCTCAGGGCCTCCCTTTCATTGAGAGACTCCAAGGAATTCTATCTGCTCAGATACAAGGGTTTAATTTTGGTACTCTACAAGTCCCTCTCTCTCTAAGCTGAAGAGTAATCCTCTTGATAAAATTAAGTCCAGCTGGCAGGAGGGGAGACGAGACCTTGAGGAGATTAACTGGGACTCTGTATTCCACACTGTCTCTAAGACTACTCGATCTCCATATTGGCAAGAGTTTGGGTGGAGGGTCAGGGTGCGCTTTTTTCTCCCTCCCTCAGTCCTGAATAAGACAGACCTGGCAAGCCCCTCCGGTTTGCTGGAGATTATGTGGGGAAGTAGTGGCAAATCACTGGCACATTTTCTGGACCTGTCCACTGCTCAGACCATTCTGGAATGACATAACCAGGGCACTGGGGGATCTTTTCATACTGGAATCCTCACTGGACTGGCCAAATGTCATCTTGGGTAACCCTCCTCAGGGCCTAAAGGACAGTGACTCCCTCTGCCTTTGGGCTATCCTTCTAACTGCAGCTCATAAAGCTATAACGCACTCGAGTGGAAACTGAACCACCCACTGTCCCCTCTTGGTTGCAGGTGATCCAGGTGATCTCGGACCTCAGGAGTTGACATTTAAAATTAGTCAGAAACCTCACATTTATATTCGCAGATGGACGAGGTGGTTGCTCTGGTTAGACTCAGACCGAACCTTGACTCACACCTGGCCACCTAGCAGGGTTCCTGGGTCCATCTCTCTCACCTCCGGCCTGGGGAATAGTCGAATGGGATACATTCTGCTGGGGTAATGGAAACGGTTGTGTGTCTGGGGGCTGGCCAACTTAACTGTCAGATATGTGAAATTTATTGGACCTCCTTTATTCTGTAAAGATGTGTTGAGATGGAATGTAATTCAGAAGCTGGATTAAGTGAAGATGAATTTGACTGTACCTGCATTTCTTTTCTAATGTGTACCAGGTGATGTTAATAAACTTGAATAAAAAAACATGGAGCAGATCAGCGGTGAGTTATCTCCATGCTTATCATTTTGTGGGGAAATGGGACAGTACTTAATTCCCAATGTTCTGCTACTAGACAAAGACTTTGGGGCATGTGTTTAGAAAACATACAGGAAAACACAAGTGGTGAGAGAGCGGGGACTGAGACGCCAAAAGGAAGAGAGCGAATGCGTGCTTTCTTGCTCTTCTCCCATGGTCCTCTGCCTCTCTGCTCCACACTGCAGCTAAATGCATTGCTTTATGTTTCCTCTTAATTTTATTAGCACCCATGAGAAGAGGGTTAATGAAAATATAAGAGCGGAGCTGTCACATAAATGAGACACCCGTCAGGGGTGGCAGCTCCAATTTTACATTTAGGGGGCTTGCAGGTGGAAAACATATTCCCACCCGGAATTTCAGGCAAGCCGACTGTCATTGGACATAAATAAAAGCATTCCTTCTGTCCAGGGGTCAGGTCGCCAAGTCGGAGGGGTAAAAAGGTGCAAGGTATGCTGCAAAACAAGTAAGACAGCAAGATAAGACTATCTCTGTTCTACCAGGTTTTTAGCTAAACAACGGGCCCACAAAGACCTTGGTCTCCCAATAATGCATCTGGTGCTCATGTAGAGGCTAGAAGCCCCTGCGGCTATATCCTCGTTAGTAAAACCATTATATTTTGTTCAGCAATGAAATTTCCTGACAGGAGGACACTTGTCTTTTAGTACCCATTCATATTTAATATACCCACACAAAAACACATTTCATATTTCACTGTGCATCTTATGTGCACCCTATATTGTATAAGCTCAAAGGGGAAGAGAAAAGCAGAAAGAAGGAGTTACAGGTGGCCAGTCTGCAAGGAAGGGAGGATAGAAAAGAGAAATATAGAAGAAATAGGAAAGAGGGGTTGGTTGGTACTGCAACACTTTATGCAGGATCCTTTATATCTGCTACTCAAAGGGAGAGGAATATCCCCCTGCCATAGTGCTGTACTTGAATATAATGACATCTCAGGTGTCTGAGACAATAAAACCACTCGCCATTTTGGCTCATTGCTTTTTTTCCCTCCTCAGGCCACGTCGATGGGATCACTCTCTGGCACACCATAACTTTTATTTATGTATTTATTTATTGAAATGTTTCACCAGGAAGGCACACTGAGGCGACAAGTCGCTTGTCTCCTGGCGAACCTTGGGGAAGGGGACAATAGGAGTGAGACATTAAACATTCAAGTTACAAGATCAACATTAACGTTACAGTTGTAAGGCAGGAGTTACAAGCAGTGTTACAACAGTGTTAGCATAATAGGTAGAAGAGTGGACAATCATAAGTGCCGGGTTAATAAGTAAACAAGTGCTTATGTGAAAGAAAGGGGGAAAGGAGAGGAGGGGAGAGGTGGGGAGGGGGGAAGAGTCAAGTTCTGTACATTCAAGTTACAAGATCAACATTAACATACAGTTGTAGGCAGGTGTTACAAACAGTGTTAAAACAGTGTTGTGCATAATATGTAGAAAGAGTGAACAATAATAAGTGCCTGATTAATAAGTAAACAAGTGCTTACGTGAAAGAGAAGGGAAAAGGAGAGGAAAGGGTGAGGTGGGGAGGGAAGAGTTGTGTCCTGGAGACCCTTCAGGATGCGAGGAACCCTGCAAGGGACTGGGGACCAGAAAGAAGGGCTAGGCAGTGTCCCAGAGACCCCTTCAGGATATCGGAACCCTGCAAGGGGCTGTGGGCTAGATAGAAAGGGGGATAAGGCCGTAGGGATTAAAGAGGGAGGAGAAAGAGAAGGAGATGGTGTGACTTAAATGCTAGGAGGGGGGAATAGGACCTAACCCAAGAGAGGACCCTTCAGGATGTGGGGTACCCTGTCAGGGGGTTGGGGAAGGTCAATAGATGGGGATTAAAAGAGTGGTAGGAGAGGGAGAGAGTGAGAGTTGAACCCTTGTGGGGGAGAGAATTTGCACCTTTGGAGGGGATGGGGCCTAATCAATAGTCTATCAGGATGCATGGACCCATGGGGAGCATTCAGGGTTCCCTTAACATTATGTGAGAGATCAAAGGAGGCCAGTAAGGGGGAGCAATTTGGGGGAAGGAGAGGAGAGCTAGACATTTTGGGTGTGGGTGCACAGGGTAAAATGAAGGTGACAATAGAGGGGTAGGTTTTATCCAGAGCTCAGAGGAGGGAATTAGGGAGAGACATGGCAGGAGCAGCTAGGTGCAAGGTAATTATTGAGGGCAGAGCTGATAGAGTAGGCGGAGGATGAGTGCCGGATTTGAGGAGGGATTCAAATTTCTGGGAAGCGTGAGAGTAACTGGATTGGCTGATTAAGGTGGATCTATGGGACTACCAGGATGTGGAGTCGGTTGATTAGGGTCTCACCTTAACATTGTTTTACTAGCCTGAACCTAGTGCAAATTGGCCAGGGCTAGTGCAGCTAACCCTCTACTTGTCCGTCTTGACTAGTGCAGGTTTTTCATGGTTGTTAATGAAGTTGAAAAAGTCCCTACTTTTGCAGGCTGTAGTCCTATTGCTAATCTCCCCCAGTGTTCCAGGTGGCCTTGTGTGATTAGCAGCTCATTACGAGCTGCAATTATCTGGCAGTTCAAGAGAGGGATCCAACAAAAGACTCACTGTGAGTCATGAATAATTATATAATGTGGTAAATCCACTATCCCAAATTCTGCATCCTGATTGGTTGGCTGGCACAATTACCACCGTGATAAATCCTCCAGTGTACCCACTGGAAAAAGTGCCAGCCAACCTTATATCGTGCTAATCCGGTTGCTTTCACTTCAGACGAAAGTGCTGCGATTTGTCCTGTCGCCACTTCGCTAAAACACCGTGGTAAATTGTTTACAAAATGACATCCTCTTTCGAAGTGTAGGGACCTCAGTGAGTTAGAAAATAGTTAAAAAACATTAAAGAAACAACATTTGCCATTGTATAATATAAATTTATCCCTCTAGGGTGTGGGTACACTGGAGGACTTAACATGACTGGTGTGGTTCGGTCACGAGGCGCACCAGCCATGATAAATCCTCCAGTGTGCCCACCCTGGAGAGATAAATATGATTATTACACTCAGTTGTTAGGACATTCAACTAGTGTGCATGCTGTGATCAAGGGTGGAGTGGTTAAGTCACTAGCTTCCAGTTTACTGAACTTGTCTTTGATTTTCCCACAATATTAAGACCAGTGTGCCTCATTTCCCAGTCTTTTGAGAGTCTGTATCCAACACTGCAGTGACAGAATGCTAGCATGTTTTATTTTTATTTAGTTTTGTTTACTAGGTAAGTGCACTAGCCAACAATATGATTATTTCAGGCACGACCGGGAGAGTACAGAACATGGTGAAAACAAGTGCGAACATTTCAAGCGTAATGTGAAACAAACCTTAATCTTTTAGGTGGCAATACAATGTACATTGATGCAGAGAGTTAAATGGTAAACGTAATCATAACACAAGAGCACATGGCAGTGTTACACTTTCCAGGGTAATGACAACAACAATGGTACAACATAAGGAGAACTGCAGACATGACAGTAGAACAAGAACACAGCTGTCATAATAAGTTATATAGGTACTGTAGGTCATGCAGTAATACAAGCTAAATACAGTAATGTGAGAATACAGGTGTAACCCCTGTTACCCGGGTTACTAGAATCCCAGTAAGACCTAGTGGTAGGCAGGAAGGCAGCTTGTGAAACTCCAGTTAAATGGATTTCACACTGCCTCACTCTGTTCTCAGTCTCAGCTGAGAGTGAGGATGACATCATTATAGAACTTTCGCAACTGCATAAGCCACACTGGAATGTTGCAATTGGAGGTTAGTGTGGAACGTTAGGGATTTTGAATTCAGTCTGTGTGCAGTCTGAGTGAGAGACAGTAGTACAGCTGAGTGTGTGCAGGCTCTCAGAGCTTTAAGCTGTTTTAGAGCTACTTTTGGAAGGTGTGTGTTTCCACCTGAAGAGGAACACATGAGCTGGCAATTGAAGTGGTGGAGACCGCTTTCAGTGGTTCAAGAGCCCCATCCCTGAGGGGATGGGGGGAAGGTTGTTGCCTGTTTTCCAGGGGCAACCCCTGGAGTCGCTAAGGGAAAGAAGCTGCCTGTTCAGGTTGTGCTGAGGCACCAGAAGCTCTGAGAGAGAAATTCCTTGTGGAGGAAACGCCTGTGGGGCACCTGCAACCAAAGGCGAGTTCGCTCTGAAAAAGGGCCAAGTGTTTTCACCTGAACAGAAGGAAACTAAAGGGACTGTTACTATGGGGTCAGGAAAAGACAGCCAAGTACAGTTGGAAAGTGGGATTGGACTGCTTAATCTGTGGGAGGTCTAGGAGTAATGGACCTTGCCACTTAATTCAAGTATGTTCAAGTACAGCACAAAGAGTGAAGGATATTGGGGACTGGGCTGCTTAACTTAGTGGGGGTCTAGAGTAATGGACAGTGCCACTTAAAAGTATGTTCAAGTCCAGCATAAATGGGAAGCAAGACAAGTAGATGGAGTGTAATACATTTAGCAGAATCTACATTGCAAGGCCTTACAGGATGAGGTGTTTACTGTCCAGAGAAATGGCCAGGTATGAATTGTGGGAGACCCTCAGCCAAATTCTCCTCTCGGATTTGCTCTGAGACATATTTTACTTTCTCAGGTACTTGGCCAGTGCCTGAGGAATGTACCCAGACGTGAGATTAAGAGGAAGAATTCCTGATGGAGCCGAGGTGCTCTTAGGTGGTTTGGGAGCCACCAAAAAATATTTTCCATGAAGTATGGAAGGTGTCCAAGTGGCTGGCAAGGGGCGAGCCAGGGTGTAACCCAAAACAGTGTACAAGTTCAGGCTGTAACCCAAAGCAGCATGCAAGTCCGGGCTGTGTGCCCAGTGGGTTCAGAGCCTGAGGCTAAGTGTTGAGGAAGTGTTCTAGTCTCTTAATCTGCATTACCAGGAGTGTAGCCCGTGGGGTCCATCTATGCTTTGTTTATTCTGTTTGGATGTGAATAAAAGCCACACTTTAGAATCCCACTTCTGGTATTGGACATTACAGTTATTGCTTCCTATGTTGGAGTTACTTGGGTGCCCCTGTGCAGAGTAGCAAACCTAACCTTTGTGCGAAGTGACCTATTCCTTCCTAACCCAGCCCACCTGGTATTGCTGTCAGACACAAATGGCATACCAGCCCTGGGTTACACAGGTAGCAACTTTACAGCAGTACACAGTCTGCCCAGCCAGGTGGTCTGTCCACTCTATACTTTCTCTGGACACCACTGCAGACTAGGCTCTGAAGTGGCCATCCATAGACCCATAGCTGCCATTACTGACTGGTGTAGGGGTCCACAGCAACTCTAAATGGATCACACCAGTCAATGCCATCAATGCAGTACCACCCAGCATGTCATTTCATCCTAAAAACAATGCTTTGGAGCATGTATGGTACAAAGCAAAACCTTAGTAAAATATATAATTTGAAAGGTTAAAAAAGATATTCCTGGTGTGCATAGATCATCCTATATAGAAAGAGGGGCAGTACAGCATCATACCTGTATACTGCTACCCCTTTGACTGATGAAAGGACACTTATGAAAAATCAGTTTTTGTTATGGCAGAGCATGTTAAATCAATATTTTGTGCCTGGTATATATAAACAGATATGTCAAAGTTTCTTACATCCCAAACCCCCTGTGTTTGTTTAACTCTCTCAAAGAAATCCTAGAACTGTACCTGGCTCACTTCACAGTGTAAGAAAACTTCCAGAAGTGCAGTTCTCGTTAATCTAGAGGGGGGATGAGGTGTCTTTCTCTGCCTGATTCTGTACACCGCCCTGCAGGTCATGGTGGGTCAGTGGTGGCGCATTTATTTATTTATTTATTGAATTGTTTCACCAGGAAAGGCAAAGTGATGCTCTGCCTCCCAGTATGACCTGGGGGAGGGTGCATAGGAGAGGATAACGCGAGGTTATCATTGAGTGAAACATTAGCATTACAGTTTGTGCATTGAGAGGAAAAGCGTAGGTCTTCCAGTAGGATACATATAACATTACATTTATACATTACATTAATGTGCGCAATAATAGAATTACAGCTTAGTAATGGGTTACAGGCAGGGAACAGTTAAAGGCACAAGACGATGATCCAAACATGGTGCAGAGTACATGAACTGGAAGTGCAGTAAGACTGACAGGAGTGTAATAAGTGCAATAGTTGGTTTAATAACCCAGCTTAGTGGTGTATGATGGGTGCTGTTGGCCAAGCAGTCAGGGGTACGGGTTAAGAGGGTGGGCACAGGAGAATAATCATATGCAGGTACAATTTAGCCATGGCGGTAGCAAGGGAGTGAGGAGGAGGTGTGGCGAATTTGGGGAGGAGTTTGTTCCAGAGTTTAGGGAGCCGTGTGAAAGGCTGCTTGTCCCACGGAGGACCTCCTCCTAGGGATTAGTAATTGACGGAGTTGTGGATCTAAGGGCATGGGTCAGAGAGGGGGTGGCAATAGCAAGGAGGAGAGGTAAGACAGAAGGGACCTGAGCCAGAATTTTGAGACAGACTTGGTACAGTGCAGTTAGCAGCTATTTTCAAGAGAAAGGAATGCAAGACAATGGTAGAGATCACAGGATGGGTGCAGGGGATGCATTGAGGGTGAAGTGGCAGAAAGCATTAATGAAGGAGTCCAGTCTAGATAAAGTAGACTTGGAGCGGCATTGTAGACTATATCACGTGCATGATGATGTTGGCTATTGTGTGCAGAGCTAGAACTGCCTGATTGAACATTTGCTATTATGGTATTCTCTGGTTTGGTGGGGAGGGTGAAGAAAAGAGTAAGCAAGGGCACATGGTAAAAAACAATGGGGGTACACACTGCATGTGATTGGACTGTAGTCTTTTTTTTTTTTTTGCTGGGACAGGAAGCAAAGTGGAGCAGGATAAATGTGCAATAATCAGAGTATTTCTTGGCTATGCGTTTTCCTGTATAACCGATCAAAATTGACCATTATTATTGTGGGCTAGTGCAACCATCTGCGGGCTAGTGCAATTTTAATCAACTTATCCGTTGGCTAGTGCAAAAAAAGTTAAGGTTGACCTCCTGCGTTGATCTAAGGAAATGGGAGGATTGGGGGGTTGTTATAAAGGAGGAGGTGAGGTAGGAAGGAGCTGACCCAGACAGTGGTTGGAGGTGAATTTAGCACAGTGGCAGAGTCGTCTTTGTAAGAGAGGGGGGAAGGATAAGGCATGATAAAGATCGCAGTGGTGGGTGCAAGGGGGCATCCAGGGCAAAGTGGCAGAAGGAATTGAAGAGGGTGTCCAGTCTGCCCAGGGAGGACTTAAGGGCAGCACCATAGAACCACGCTCACAGTAATCACAAACGGGCAGTATCATCTTCTGAACAAGTTCATGCCCAACCATAGGAGGGATGCAACTAACAATTCCTGAAGAGGGTACCAAGCTTGGGGTGCAGTTTTTTCTGGATAGCGTCAATATGTCCAGAGAAGTTTAGGTGCTGATCCAACCAAACACCTAAGTACCTGAATGAGGATGTGTCTTCAAGTAAAGTCCCATCAAAGGTGTGGAAAGTGGGAGGAGGGAAGCCTAGAGAGTCTCTGCCTTGTGCCAAAGGTCATGGAGACAGTCTTCTTGGCATTGAGGAAAAGTTGATGGTTAGCAAACCAGAGCTGAACCTTGTCTAAGTCTTGCTGCAAGCTGGATGTAACCTCAGCAGGACAGGAGCCAGATGCATACAGGACTGTAGAACTTTTCCATCATTTATCTGTTTTTAAATACATGGCTAGACCTTTCCTGTGGAAGAAGAGATATTTACCTGCCCATATATCACACTAATGAAGTCCGTATACCACACTAATAAACCAGTTATGACATCATCAGTGCACAACTTTTTACAATTTCCTACCTCAGCTTCAAAGCCAGACTTGTCAGAAAGGTTTTCACAACATACTGGGTTAATTACTCCTCTCTGCACAACCTCAAACCAAGAGATCACATTTATTTACTAAGAGTGCCTTTAGGCAACTCATGCCGGTTTAAAAAAATTACAGAAATACAAAAGTAAGTATGTAGGTAAATCGTTATTGTTTGTTGCATACACTTTATAAAGATATTTAAAATTTAGAGGTATACAGACATCATAAAGTTTCTTTTAAAAGGATTCATGAATAGCTAATTCTGTCATTTCATTAGAATATTATATAATGAATATTTATGTATGTGTTTATTTATTATTTATTAAATTTTGGTGACTGGTAGGCCACTGAGCCTCAAAGGTCCCTTTTCAGAGGCGACCGGGATAACAGTACAAGTTATAAGAATGAACAAGGACATAAAGAACATTTGAGACATTGTGAGTTACATCATGAGGTGGTTACAGTAAAAAATAGTGGATACAGGCATGGTAAAAGAAAAGCAGTGGATACAGGCATGGCTACAGGCATGGTAAAAGAAAAGCAGTGGATGAAGGGGATGCAGGAATGGGTAAGGGCATGGTTATTATCATCATGACATGTAAGCAATTGGTAGTACTT
Source organism: Neoceratodus forsteri (assembly GCA_016271365.2). NCBI lineage: Eukaryota > Metazoa > Chordata > Ceratodontiformes > Ceratodontidae > Neoceratodus > Neoceratodus forsteri. The sequence goes on from CM057452.1 coordinate 1,622,626,972, forward strand.
TGCATATAGTTTATTTAGGGGTTACGCATGACCTCTGGCAAGCAGTCTGTATAAGGCAGGTAGTAGGAAGGTTAAGCTAGGAGACGGGAGTTGGAGAGGAGAGGAGTACCTTAGGAGCCTTAAGTGCCATGGCAGTGGCATGCGCTTGAGGTCAGCAGATGGGATTTAAGCCTGGTGCGGAAGTTCATGAGTGAGGAGAAGGCCTGGACCTGGGGAGGGAGCTTGTTCCATTGGGAGGCTGCTTGGGAGGAAAAGGATCTTCCGCCAGCATTTGTCCTTACCCTAGGGACTTCTAATAGTGTTCTATCTGAGGTCCTTAGGTTCCTTGGGTTGTGTTGAGGTAATGGTCCCGGCAGTGCGTGGTGGAGGCGTGGAGTTTGAGAAGCTTGTAGACCTGGGCAAGCAAAGGGTGTTGGAGGCGAAGACCAATGTGGGCCAAACGAAGATTGGGCCAAAGTGTCACAGTGGTGACATCTCGGGTGGTCTAAGGTTGCGAAACAAGCTATTTTATTGTATAGGGTTTGCATCCTGGTAATCTCTTGCTTAGCCATGCCCTGTATTATAGGGGCCTCAAAGGTCAGGTTGGGTAGAAGGGCGCTGGTAGCAATGGAGAGCCAGGCTTCAGGGATGAACTGTCCCTGAGTCGGTACAGGGTGCCAAGTTTCTGATGTAGGGTCCTGGTGACCTGGTCCACGGTTCCTTGTATGTGATATTCTGATCCAACGTGAAGCCTAAGTATTTAAGGGAGGAACTACGTTAATGGCTTCCAGAGAGTGAAGTTAAGGAGAGGACTGAGGACCTGTCAAGTCCCAGGGATCTTGGTCTGAATAGCATTGCCTTGGTCTTGTCTGCATTTAGTACCATTCTGTTCTTACATGGCCAAGTCTCTAGTGAAGTGAGATCCTTTTGGAGTAAGGGCCTAAGGCAACCACATCACATAGGGGTCGGAAGATGACAGTATCGTCAGCATACTGCACAACGAGCTCTCCGCAGTGGGTACGCAGGTAGTTGGTAAACAAGGAAAACAGGAGGGGTCTAGAATTGAGCCCTGAGGTACACCTGGTTTAGAGGTAGCGGTCAGACATGGTCCCTTTCCATGAGACCTTTGTGCCAGGCCTGATAAGTAGCTCCCAAACCACTTCAGGGCATGATTGTCTAGGCCTACATTTTGCAGCTTTTGTAGCAGTAAGTTGTGGTCGGCAGGTCGAACGCCTTGGATAAGTCTATAAAGACTGCACCAGTGGGTATCCTTTGTCTAGTGCCCTGAGTACTTCATCCGTGTGAAGTTAATGAGGGCAGTGTCAGTACCATGGTTTGTTCTAAATCCATGTTGGGAGGGCAAGGAGCTGATGAGCTTCCAGGTAGTCCCTGAGTTGATTGTAGATGACTCTTTCTTGCACCTTAGCAAGTGAGCAGAGGAGGGAGATGGGCCTGTAGTTGTTGAGTTTTTTCACTAAGCCCCCCTTTGTGAATAGGGACAACACTGGCGTGTTTCCACAGGTCAGGGACTGCTTCTTCCCTCAGTGATCGATTGAGAAGCATGGTTATGGGCCAGGATAAGGAGGTAGCTCCTGCCTTGAGTAGCCGAGGGTTGATGCCATCGGGTCCCCCTGACCCTTTAGGTTTCAGGTTCCTTAGGAGGGTTAGGACTTCAGCGCGTTTAGCCAGTCTCAGGTGAAATGGGTGTCTTTCCATGTGAGGTGGTTCATTTGAGGTAGGGGGTAGAGTCAGGGGAGACAGGCATGTCTTGTAGGCCTCGAGGTCTGAGAAGTGCCTGTTAAGGGCAGCCGATATTTGAGAAGGGTCAGTTGTGAGCTGACCGTTAATCTGCATGGGACAGGATTCAGGCTTTTGCTGCCGTTGATCAGATCATTAACATGATTCCAGAATTGCTTGGGGTTTTCCCCAACAGCTGAAGAGATAGCCAAAGCAATCCAATTGTCCAGTCTCTTTCCCGGTTCTTGAACCGACCCCATCTGGGAGACATTCGTTCACCAGGTCCCAACGGTTCAGGATTATGATTTTGAGGAATTTTATGAACCGTGGTGGTGGGGAAGGGGAGAGTATGAAGAGAGTGATTATGGTCTGGAAGATCTGGACGCCTCCTATTGAGCCAGATACCTCCCAGACAGACCTTTAGGTCCCTCCCAGGCTTCAGAGTCCTCTGCTCGTTTCATCTTTTACAAGAAGGTTGCTGAAACTCTTCAGCTTCCTGTTGAGGAAGCTGTGATGATCAGGAAGAGCCTGATTATTTAGAAATGATGGGTATTCCAGAATCTAAGAGACTGTCTATTCCCTTCATAAATCTTTCAGGAAACAGACAGTAAAGTTTTAAAACTCCTCATTCTATACCTCCTGTGGATAAAAGGATGGACAGAAGGTATACTTTATCAGGTTCTGACATAGAATTTCTCACACAGCAATGCAGCCATGTAAGGTGTAGTGCAGGCTGCAGCCTGTGACAAAGGCAAATATCCCCTAGCTTCACATCCTCCTGAAAAGGACTCCAGGAAGATTGATGCTATGGCAAAGAAACAGTACATGGCAGCATCCTTGGGACTCAGACAAGCAAATTACATGGCTTATGCTGCCAGATACCAGAAATCCAGATGGGATACTGTGCTGGCTCTAGTCAAACAACTCCCTGACAAGTTTGCCAGGGATCTGGAACAGGTGGCTTTAAATGGTATCCAGGCATCAAAAATGCAATTTCATGCTGCAGTGAACTCTAATGATATATCTTCTAGAGTTATGGCTACTTCTGTGGCACTTCGCAGAATGGCCTGGCTCAGATGCACCACATTGTCACAGGATACCCAGTCAAAAGCCATTGATTTTCCTGTGATTGGCAATTCTTTGTTTGGGGAGCAAACAGAGAATTATATGAAGAAAATGGATGAATACAGGACCACCTATCGGAGTGCACAAGCCAAGGAAAGGCAGGCCACTCTTCAGAAGCAGCCTCCCGGGGCAGAGGCAGGCCTTTTCATAGGCCTTTATCAGGCTCAAGCTCCTCTCCTCCTATGCCAAGAGGGGATTCTTTAGAGGAAGGGGCAGGAGGGGTTCAAGCAGGCCTGCTTCCACTCCTCAGCCCAAAGCCCCTGCCAAGCAGGCACCCTGATGGGGTAGCCAGGGCCTTCTCCTCTACCAGTAGGGGCAGGCTGGCTTACTTTGTCCAGGACTGGAAGTCTCTCACATCAGACAAGTGGGTCCTGGAGGTAGTAAGCCAGGGACTAGTCCCTCAGCTTCAAAAATTTCCGAGCTGAGGACCAGATCTTTCCTCCAGCATCTCCATCGGAGGCACCGCTAGAGTCAGAGGTCTCCACCCTCCTCGCTCTCAGAGCCGTGGAAAGGGTTCCACCCCTACACCGGGGCAAAGGGTTGTACTCCAGGTACTTCCTTACCCCAAAAAAGACAGGAGAATGGCGGCCCATCCTGGATCTCAGATACCTAAACAAGCACCTTTTAAAACCAAAGTTCAAAACGGTGACTCTGGGAATCATTTTACCTTCCCTAAGGCCAGGGGACTGGCTAGCATCCCTGGACCTCAAGGATGCCTATTTCCATATTCTCATCAGAAGCTCCCACCGAAAGTACCTCAGGTTCGAGCTGCCCCTCAGGCCATTACCAGTTCAGATCAATGCCCTTTGGACTCACCTCTGCTCCAAGGGTATTTACCAAGTGCCTGGCAGTAGCAGTAGCTTGCCTAAGAAGGCAAAAGATTGCCATCTTTCCTTATTTGGACCGAATTGGCCCATAGTAGGACAATTCCCAGATCAGGTCAACCTACATCTTCAGATAACCCAGCAACTGCTTACGTCACTAGGTTTCCTTCTGAATCTTTCAAAGTCAGTACTGGAGCCTGTCCAGCTCCTAACCTTCATAGGCGCAGAGCTGAACACCCAGGAAGCCAGGGCCTTCCTCCCTCTAGACAGGGCAAACACCCTAGTCTCCCTGGCCTCTTCATTCACCCTGCAGGTCTCTCGACCAGCAAGGCATTTTCTGCAGCTCCTAGGACACATGGCTGCTTCCCCAGCAGTAGTGCAAGGAGCAAGGTTTCAGATGAGGGACATTCAGTTCCATCTGAGGGCCTTTTGATCACAAAGAAAGGATCCCCTTAGCAAACTGATCCCAGTAACTCGAACCCTGATCCAAGCCCTTCAGTGGTGGCAGGATCAGAGCAACCTGAGACAAGGAGTTCCCTTTGTCACTCAGCCTCACTCATTAATCCTTACTACAGATGCATCCCTCTTGGGGTGGGGGGCCCACATTGGCAATCTCACTACCCAGGGACTGTGGTCCCCACAGGAATCTCTGCTCCACATCAACCTGTTGGAGCTCAGAGCAGATTTTCTAGCACTTCAAGCTTTCTCAAAATCTGTTCAGAACAAGACTGTGCAGGTCAGAACAGACAACACCACTACAATGTGGTACATCAACAAGCAGGGGGGCACTCGGTCTACGGCCTTGTGCACCGAAGCCATGAAGTTGTGGTCTCTGGCGTACTCCCTGAACACCTCCCTTATGGCAGTTCACCTCCCAGGCAAAGACAATGTCCTGGCAGATGCTCTCAGCAGGATCTCTCAGGGCCATCACGAGTGGTCCCTGGATCCCTGGTTCTGGGGTGGTATTTGCCAAGTGGGCACCCATAAATAGATCTCTTTGCAGCTCCAGACAATCATCAACTTCCTCTCTTTGCTGCAGGCTCCCAGTCTTGGGCTCAGTCCCTCTGGACGCCTTAGCCCTCAGCTGGGAAGGGAAGTTTCTCTATGCCTTCCTCCTTTCCTCTCCTGTTCAAAGTGCTAGTCAAAATCAGAGCCCAATCCTGCAGGGTCATTCTGATTGCCCCAGATTAGGCCAGGCAACCCTAGTATCCTCTCCTCCTGTCCTTAGCAGTCCATCCTCCCTGTGCCTTCCAGAATCTCAATCTGTTAACATGTGCCCAGGAACAGTTTGGTACCAGATCTCAAGTCTCTCAATCTCAAGGCCTGGTTAGATGAAGGCTAGAGTTTGCTGGCTTACACCTCTCTCAAGGTGTAATGGATTTACTCAAGGCTTCTAGGAAGCCTTCTACCAGGACTACTTATAACTCCAAATGGAAAAGATTTTCCATGTATTGCTCCCGGAAAAGAATATTTCCCCAGACACTGCTGAATTACCCACAGTTCTAGATTATATGGTCCATCTAAACACTTTAGGGCTGAGACCAGCTACCCTGAAGGTACATTTGGCAGCTGTCTCTGCTTTTCTTTCAGCAGGTAAACCCTCTCCTCTTTCATCTCACCCTGTATTTGCCAAGTTTTTAAGGGTTTGCTTCACACTAACCATCCATTCAGGGACCCTGCCTGCCTGGGATCTCAATGTTTGCATTGCTCAGTTCATGCAACCTCCTTTCGAGCCTTTGTCTTCAGCTGAGCTTAAGTTCCTGACTTGAAAACTGTGTGTTTGGTAGCTATCACCTCTGCCAGATGCATAAGTGAATTACAAGCATTGTCAGTGGAGCCAGACTTTATCCTTTCACAGAGATAAAGTAGTCCCGGACTAATAGAAAGTTCCTGCCTAAGGTGGTTTGGATTTCCACCTTAATCAATCTATTTCTCTCCCTGTTTACTTCACTGACCATTCTTCCTCTGGTGAGAGGAGGCTGCACAGCTTAGATGTGAAGAGGGCCCTTAGCTACTACATAGAGCGTACCAAGGGTCACAGGTTTGACTCCCTCCAACTGTTCCTCACTTATGGTGAGGTTGGAAAGGGGAAACCTGCCACTAAAAGATCCATTGCCAGGTGGATTGTCTCTTGTATCCAATTCTGTTATGAAAAGTTGGGTAAGATTCCCCCTCAGGCCTGAGGGCTCACTCTACCAGAGGTACAGCTGCTTCTCTGGCTGCTGCCAGAGACATCCCATTCTAGAGATATGTCAAGCAGCTACCTGGAAAAACGGTTCTACACTTTTACCAAGCATTATTCCCTGGACATTCTAAGCTAGGAGTGATGCTCGGTTTGGTACAGCTGTCCTTCAGAGCCTATTCCCTAAGTAGGTTCTGTCCCTCCTCCATGGGGGTACTGCTGTGTAGTCTGCAATTGTCATAATATAGCAAGACTTCATGTTGTTTGAAGAAAAAATTACTCACCTTAGTAATGTTGTTTCTTCTAATGGAGTCTTGCTATGTTATGACCTCCCTCCCTGCCTGCCCCTCTCAGAACCTCGTTTTTGGCGCTGTGGGTGGGCATCACAGTGTTGGCACCTGTTTTCTTGCTACTTTGTTATTTTGTTTCACCCTTCCTAGGGTGAGTGTGTTTTATTTCATTATTGGGTCTCTTGACTTGAGTCTTTTTGAGACCAACAAGTGTGTTTATTAGGATAGTAGCCAGTTGGCTAGTGTAGGTTTACAGCTTCCACGCAGAACATTAGTGAGTTTAGCTCGTAAAGATCTGGCCAGTTTCGGTTTGAAAGCAAGCAGACAGAGCTTCCTTAACCCGAGCTCACGCTCAAGATTCCATGCCTTGCATGGAAGTTACTATTTCACCTCTGGAGCAGTTCTAACCTGCAGTCATACTGCAATTGTCATAATATAGCAAGACTCCATTAGAAGAAACAACATTACTAAGTAAATAATTTTTCTTATAGTACAATACAAATTGTTGTTCTAATCCCGTTAGGAGGAAACAAAGTTTGAAATATTTAACAAAACAGAAATGTGATGTGAATGTCCTCAAAGACACATTTATCTCCTGCAGAGGTGCTGAAGCTGAGTTCTAGGGATTCCTCAGTATATACCCTCCTCTTTGCCAATGGGCAGGAAAAGGGGAGTAGCTATTCATCTTATCTGTGTCAATCTTCACCATTCATCACATATGAGTACTGGCGGAGATCAGGACCCCAGGGAGCTTTTTTTAAAAAGGATAAGTGAACGCGACACAGCATCGGCGCTAGCCCTCGAGGAATGAGTTGGGCGCCGAGGGTTGGCCATTAGGCTGTATGACGACGTGCCTACCAGCTCTTTGTCTCCGCCATCGAGGTCGCCTCATGGGAAGCTGTCAGAGAAGAATTTTAGGCCTTTCAGCCTTTCGTTCGACATTTCAGTCCGTCGGTAACTTACTAGTTCTAGGTTCTGTCTCCACTTGACGTCGCCAGTAAGATCTTTCCTTTTTATTTTAAGTATTGCGACGTCGAGTCTGTTTTGGTGTTTTTTTCCGTAGGTCATGTCTTGGTCGGGGGGCAAGAAGTTTTCTAAGGCGGGTCGGCCGTCAATATTCCGTTACCGACCAGCATGACCGGTGTCTCGTCGGTGTCTTGGCCCGCTTCACTTACATGGATTCATGCGACGCCTGCTTCTCCATGGACCGCTGCATCCTAACAGCGTGCTGAAAGTAGGGCGAGCTCCGCCCGACTTCGGGGTAGGAGTTCGACTGCCGGGCAAGCCGACTCTCTCGGCCTTTCCTCCGGATCCTCCCAGTTCTGTACGGACCAAGGAGGAGGGAGCCTCGCTACTTGTAGCCTGGCCATTGCCGAGGCTCCTCCCGCGGTGCAGAGGCCCGTCCGCTTCCTCCGGAGCTGGTGGAGCGCCGCCAGCGATTCGCCTTCAGGGGTAGAAGGCTCCCCGTGTCGCTCCCGCGGCTCGGAAGGCCCAGGTCGACACCATCGTCTGATGCGTCGAGCCTTGACGCCGTGGGCGCTGTTCGGCCGTTCGGCAGCGTCGTGGGCCTGGATCTGCCTGACGCCTTCGCCATGTCTCGCCGCAGAGGTTGAGCAGCGCGCCGTGCCCTCGCGGTTTCGGCGTCATGAGACCTTGGCGTGGTCGGCGGCGGTGCAGATCCTCTCCTGCGCGTCGGTGCTCGATTGCCTTCGCAGCGCTCAGGGGCCTGAGCGAGTGTCCAGCGTTGACGCCGAGTCCACCCTCGGGGCCGTCGGCGCCGCTTTGGTCCTCCAGTGCTGCTCGCGGCGCCGAGGGAGCCTGGCGGTGTCATCGGCGCCGAGGTTGTTGCTGGGGCTGCCGTCGGTGCCGTCTCTGTCCTGGTACGCCCGGTGCTAGTGGACTTGTGGCGCCCGCTGGCTAACCCTGACTAGACCTTCAGCCAGAGCTGCCCTAAGCGCCTTCTGTGTGCCCTGCCTGCGGGGTTGCGGAGGGCACGGGTGCCGCCTCGGGCACTGCTCTGGCTGCCGGGCCCTCTGGCAAAGTCGTTTTCTCTCGCACTCCTACTGTTTGGCTCAGAGCCTCAGACTCTACCTCGTCGGGCTCGGAGTCAGACGGGCAGTCACACCCTTCAGGGTTGTCTGCGGATGAGAGCGATCCAGTGGTCTCGTCGACGAGTCATAGCCAGCCCCCTTCTGAGGAGCGTCAGGTAGTCCCCGAGGTTAGGGTCAGTGGTGCTGACCTGCAGGCAGTGGTGCATGCCACCATTGCTCTGCAACCTGGCCTTGGGGGTTTCTTCGACCCCTCAGTGGTGGTACCCCCTCCAGTAGTGTGTCTTGATCGCCCAACTTTGGGGCCCATCGAGAAGCCTACAGGAGGGAGGGTGCTGTTCCTAGGTCTCCCCTTGGGGCAGCCCAGAGCTGCCAGCTACCTAGGCTGGCCCTCTCGAGGAGGAGAGCTTTCTTGGACTCTCAGGGGTCGGGGGTGTGGGGTGGTAGCGTCGGCCTTTCTCTGGAGTCCACCGGGCCTGGGCGATCCATGTGGATTCCACCTTCCCTTCTGGTTCCTTGAGGGGTCCCATTCTTTTGAGGCAGGGGACCGTCCTTCTGACTTTACGGCCCGTGCCACCACTGGGGATTCTTCTGGCAGCCTAGGCAGTACCAACGTGGTTGTACAGCTGTTGGCTGTGGAGTCTTCCAGGGCACCCTCCTCGGGTGCTCATGGTCCGCTCCCTAGCCCTGGCGGAGGTCAGCCGACTTCTTTTCTCGGCTCTGCCCCTATCCCTCTGCCGCATTCTTCAGCGCTCCCGGGCATTCTTGGTCCTAGCGGCCCTCTCACCTGGGAGCAGTTCAGAGCAGTGGCTGCTTGGTTCCCTGCCTACATTAGGGCTATGGACAGCCAGGTTTTTCAACCTCCTCCCCCCCCCTCCCCCATGCAGCCACCCTCGGAACGTATGGTGACCTCCAGCTCCTCATCCCCTCTTCTGGAGGAGAGGAACCCTCTGTCCATATCTCTCTCCGCCGCTGATCTCTCAGGTGCCAAGCGCTTCCTCGTGAGGATGAGGGAGGACCTTCACCTTTCACCCCTGTCTGTTAGCAATCCTGAGCATGCGGCGCACGCCTTTCTAGGTGATTTTGGCGGGGCCACCCTTGTGGTGCCACCCTGGCCTGCTCCCTTTCGGGAGGCGTCCTTGCGTTTCTGGCAGAGGCCCTTCTCAGGAGTTCCTGCCCCTAGGGACCTCAGCCAGAGGTATTGCGTTCCCCCGGAGTCTCCAGGTTCTGTGCCTCACCCGCAGTCTGGCTTGACGCACCTGGACACCCCTGATGGGCTTCGCGCCCTCCACCGTGACCGGCCCCTGATCAGGACTCGCTGATTTTGATTTCTGGGGAGGAGGACCTTCTACCTGCACGGTTGCTCCTCTCCATTTCTGCTCACCAGGCCCACTATGCAGCCTACAGCAGGTTCTTGTGGTCAGCTAGGTCAGGATCCTAGCTGCTTTGCCTGACTTGGAGCAAACCAGACAAGCCATCGCTCTCAGCACGTGGCCTGGAGCCAGCAAGGCACCAGGCGAGGGGCATCTTATGACCAGCTTGAGGTAGCTACCAGGATTATTGGGGACAGCGATCTGCACTAGGAGATGGGGCGTGGCTCGTCTTTCCTGGTTGTCACCCTGTCCCACGTAGGGTGATTTGTCTGCCCACCAGGAACCCACCTCTTCCTCGTGAGGGCGAGACGGTGTTTGTCGAGGCAACTTCCTTCTCCTGGGGACCCGCCTCGCCTCTCCCACCTCGGGCCCGGAAGGTCCCCCCTTGTGTGTCACCCACTGAGGGCTAGGGACTCTGTCCCTTAGGGTGTAATGAATCAACCCCTTGAGGCTTGGTACCCGCCCATATGTGATGAATGGTGAAGATTGACACAGATAAGATATGAAAATTACGTACCTACCGTAATTATGATCTTTCTGTGTATCTTCACCATTCATCACAACCATCATCCCCTGGGGCCTCAGTCTCTGGGCCCCCCTCCTGTGGCTCCCCTCTCTTTTTTGGAGGCGGGGTAGTAGGGACACACAGGGGTATTCTCCTTAAGGAGTACAGCTCTAGCGGCACCCTTCTCTATTACATGTCTCCACCCATGGGGTGGAGTTGGTGGTTGCCCTCCTCCTCTTTTCTTTCTGGTTTCCATCCAATGTCAAAAAAAGGGAAATTCCTTTTTTTTCCTCAATCTATTTTCCTGAGAGAGTATTAAGTCCCTGTACCTGTCCTTCTCCAGAATAGTCGACTTGCTTCTGGAGTATTTGCCAGTTATTCTGTGCCTTGAATTCTGGCGAGAGCTTTGCTACTCCTTGCAGTTCCTATGTAATCTGGTGATGGACAAGCGTCTCGGATACCTTATTACCTCTCACTCTCTCCTAAATTTTCTCCCCTCCCTTCCCTCCCTTCTTCCACTTCCAGAGATTGGGGCCCCTACCCAATCCCCTTAGTCTCTTCTCTTCTTTGCTGTCCTCTCAGTCGTTATTTCTCCTTTTAGTTCAGTTTTTCCTTTCCTTTTTCTGTCCCTTGGACTCTCTTGTCCCACCCTCCATCCCTTCCTCTTACCTCTCCAGCGACTCAGAACTGGTAGGCAGGCGGAGTCAACACAGCCTAACGGCCAACCCTCGAGCGCCACGCAGTACGTCGGCCTCAGGCGGCGCCCGATGCGTGTCAGCTCCGCCTATCCTTTAAAAAAAAAAAGCTCCCTGGTCCTGGTCTCGGCCAGTACCCATATGTGATGAATGGTGAAGATACACAGAAAGATCATAATTACGGTAGGACGTAATTTTCATTTCTCTCCGCCTCCTTCCCTTTTGAGCAAGAGGAGGTGATTGAGGACCCTGGGGCCAGGTACATTATGATGGTGGGTAGGGTTCAGGACATCCAGGTAACCCTAGTAAATGTTTATGCCCCCACCGGCTTCCCTATATCATTTTATTCAGCCCTCTCTTAACTGAGTGCTGAAAAGGCAAAGGTGTGCTGATTGCAGGTGGTGACTGGAATTTGATTTTTGACAGATCCTTAGATACTACCTCACAAATTCCGAACCCAGAATTTAAGAAAGCCCAACCTTAAAAAGATCTTTCAGCAGTTAGGCCCGGTGGATGTTTGGCCGGAGAAGTACCCCAGGACTAAGGACTACACTTACTATTCTCCTAGATTCAAAATTTTCTCCAGATTGGATACCTTTGTACCATTCTCCAAAGATCTACCCTGTTTTCCCTCCAGAGGACCTTCCAACATTAATCCACGCCTTTGTTACCTCCCGGCTTGACTACTGTAACTCCCTATACCTAGGGCTATCGGGGGTTGAACTTCGCCGTCTGCAGCTGGTGCAGAATGCGGCAGCCAGGCTGTTGACTGGAGTCTCTAGATCCAGTCATATAACGCCTGTGCTCCACGGACTGCACTGGCTGCCAGTGTTTTGGTGAATTACCTTCAAGGTCGGTTTGCTGACCTATAAAGCCCTACATGATCTGGGACCTGCCTACCTGAAAGAGCTCCTGTGCCCCTATAATTCCTCTGCCCCTCCGATCCACTGTGAGGGATTGCTAGAGATTCCCAGAGGTGATCTGAAAACATCTGGTGCTAGATCGCTTAGTTTTATGGCACCTCCACCCTGGAACTTTCACTGCCAAGTAGATTGTCTCATCATTATTGGTTTTAAAAGGGAGTTGAAGACCCACCTTTTTAATATAGCTTTTAAGGATTTCTGTTGATTTGATTTAGTATATTTATTGTCATATTTATGTGTACAGGCTCTTTGATTTAAGAAAAGCCTTTTAAAAATAAAGTTGAAATTGAAATGTGGTGGGAACCTCCACCCTTTCAGACCACAACCCTATCTTTTGGAGGCTGACCTTGCTTGCCCAAAAGAAATACCCATTGAGGCTGAACATCTCCTTGCTTCAAGACAAAGGAACTGTGGATGATCTTAAACAACATATTAAAACCATCATCGGTGAAAATGCCACAGAAGACTACACCCCAGATTTTGTGGGATATCCCTCAAAGCTACTATCCAAGGGAAGCTTATATCAATAGCTTCTCATAAGAAGAAAGCTCATGCACAAAAGCAACAGGATCTGCTGACCCGGATCAGGGAGCTAAAGGGGCTCAAAAACTAAGTGGGAGGGAGGAACAGAGAACTGAGGGGCCTTAGGAAGGACTTGCAAAAACTACAAAGGGAGGAGACAGAGAGCCCTATTTTACCTCAAACAGAGGTACTATGAAGGAGGCACCAGAGGAACTAAACTCACATGTCGCTCAGACAATATGCAGCCAGAGCTACAATTACCAAAATAATATCTCCAGCTACTGGCCTCCCATCACCAAATCAGAGCAAATTGCTGAAGTGTTTGTCTCATATTATTCCAAATTTTATAGCCTCACCGGAGCTGCCACGGAGGATAAATTAAATTACCTTAGGTCATTGCCCTTCCTCCTCTCTCTGGACAAGAGTCAGGCACTTATTCAACCAATTTCGCAATTGGAAATTTTAAACACCATTAAAAACCTGAAGACTGGGAAGTGTCCTAGCCCTGATAGTTTCAGCACAGAATTTATAAGACATTTAAGCGGAAACAACCCTATATTGGTGGAAGTCTTTTCTGAGGTCTGGAAGGAGGGGAATCTGGTCCCTCCTTCATGGCAATATGCCACTATTTCCTCCTCCCATAAAGAGAATAAAGACCCCACCCGTGTGCAGTCCTATTTCCCTCCTTAATTCAGATTACAAAATATTCACCTCCATAATAGCTTCTAGACTAAATTTCCTTTTACCAGACTTAATTAATTAGGACCAGACAGGTTTCATTGCTGGCCGACAGGCCCAGACAGTGTCTGTTCTATAATTAATGTAATTGATTCCATCCATAATACCTGTACCCTGCATGCCTGATGAGCCTCGAGGCCAAAAAGGCCTTTGATCTGGTCTCTTGGAACTTCTTGTTCATAGTTTTGGAACAGATGGTGTTCCCCAGGCCTTCATTGACAGTATAAATTACTTTATGCTGGCCCTCAGGCATATGTCAGGGTAAACGGGGGAATATCCAGTAGATTCCGTGTGGGCAGGGGCACTCACCAGGGATGCCCCTATACCCGCTCCTGTTTGCCTTATACATTGAACCTCTGGCTGAAGCCATATGTAATTCTGAAAATATTCAGGGGATAGAGGTGTGAGGTTTACACTGGAAGATTTATTTGTATGCAGACAATGTTCTGCTCTGCCTGTCCTGTCCGGAACAGTCTATCCCTTAGGTGTGGTCAGTTTTGGAGGAGTTTGGGGCTCACTCTGACTGCTGTCTAAATAGATCCAAAACTGAGGTCCTTGCTTTCTATTATACCCCTTCTAGGGCAGTCGAGGGCCTCCTTCCCTTGGAGTGGAGGTCGGAGAAGATGAAATACCTGGGGGCCCACCTTACCAAACAGACCTTCCAGCTCTTTAAGGCCAATTACCCGCCATTAGTTAAACAAATGCAGAAAGATTTTGATAGGTGGTCTCTAATAAATCTACCTATGTATTCTAGAATCCAAACAATTACCCTGAATATTCTCCCTAGATTTCTATATTTATTTCAATGCCTTCCCCTTTTTGTTCATAGATCCCACTTTAAGGTCTGGCAAAAAGTATTCTCAAAATTCTTATGAAACAGTAAAAAAAACAGGATTAACATCAGAGTCCTTCAGGCACATAGAAGTAAGGGTGGGAGATCCCTGCCAGACCTTGAGGACTACTACTTGGCCACACAACTTAAGATGGCCCTGCTGTGGTCTGTCCCATCCTACTCCTCCAACTGGAAGGAGATGGAAGCGAGGGGGGCAGGTCCCCTCTGGGGATCAGAGTCATTCATCCTCTAGAAGCACATAATTCCACTCCAGTCATGCTCTCTGCTATAAGAGACACAGTAAGAGCAGCCCACAGGATCTGGCAAAAGCATAAACTGAAAACCTCCTTGTGGCCACTTTATAGACTAGCCTGGCCTCCTAGCTTCACCCCGGCCCTTCTTGACCATACATTTATAATCTGGAACAGATAAGGCCTGATATACTTATATAATTTCTTTCAGGGGGGAGTAGTCCGGGCTTTATTTCCCTAAAGAACATATTTGATCTCAGAAGTTCAGACCACTTCAGATATCTCCAGGCCGGACTACATTCAGAGTTATCAGGGGAAGACCAGGACCCTCTCAGGGCCTCCCCTTTCATTGAGAGACTCCAAGGAATTCTATCTGCTCAGATACAAGGGTTTAATTTTGGTACTCTACAAGTCCCTCTCTCTCTCTAAGCTGAAGAGTAATCCTCTTGATAAAATTAAGTCCAGCTGGTGGCAGGAGGGGGAGACGGACCTTGAGGAGATTAACTGGGACTCTGTATTCCACACTGTCTCTAAGACTACTCGATCTCCATATTGGCAAGAGTTTGGGTGGAGGGTCAGGGTGCGCTTTTTTCTCCCTCCCTCAGTCCTGAATAAGACAGACCTGGCAAGCCCCTCGGTTTGCTGGAGATTATGTGGGGAAGTAGTGGCAAATCACTGGCACATTTTCTGGACCTGTCCACTGCTCAGACCATTCTGCATAAACCAGGGCACTGGGGATCTTTTCATACTGGAATCCTCACTGGACTGGCCAAATGTCATCTTGGGTAACCCTCCTCAGGGCCTAAAGGACAGTGACTCCCCTGCCTTTGGGCTATCCTTCTAACTGCAGCTCATAAAGCTATAACCTGTCATGAGTGGAAAACTGAACCACCCACTGTCCCTCTTGGTTGCAGGTGATCCAGGTGATCTCGGACCTCGAGGAGTTGACATTTAAAATTAGTCAGAAACCTCACATTTATATTCGTCAGATGGACGAGGTGGTTGCTCTGGTTTAGACTCCAGACCAACCTTGACTCACACCTGGCCACCTAGCAGGGTTCCCTGGGTCCATCTCTCTCTCACCTCCGGGCCTGGGGAATAAGGCGGAATGGGATACATTCTGCTGGGGTAATGGAAACGGTTGTGTGTCTGGGGGCTGGCCAACTTAACCGTGTCAGATATGTGAAATTTATTGGTGACCTCCTTTATTCTGTAAAGATGTGTTGAGATGGAATGTAATTCAGAAGCTGGATTAAGTGAAGATGAATTTGACTGTACCTGCATTTCTTTTCTAATGTGTACCCGCGTGATGTTAATAAACTTGAATAAAAAAAAAACATGGAGCAGATCAGCGGGTGAGTTATCTCCATGCTTATCATTTTGTGGGGAAATGGGACAGTACTTAATTCCCAATGTTCGTTTACTAGACAAAGACTTTTGGGGCATGTGTTTAGAAAACATACAGGAAAACACAAGTGGTGAGAGAGGGGACTGAGACGCCAAAAGGAAGAGAAGCGAATCGTGCTTTCTTGCTCTTCTCCCATGGTCCTCTGCCTCTGCTCCACACTGCAGCTAAATGCATTGCTTTATGTTTCCTCTTAATTTTATTAGCACCCATGAGAAGAGGGTTAATGAAAATATAAGAGCGGAGCTGTCACATAAATGAACACCGTCAGGGTGGCAGCTCACATTTTACATTTGGGGGCTTGCAGGTGGAAAACATATTCCCACCGAATTTCAGGCAACCGACTGTCATTGGACATAAATAAAAGCATTCCTTCTGTCCAGGGTCAGGTCGCCAAGTCGGAGGGGTAAAAAGGTGCAAGGTATGCTGCAAAACAAGTAAGACAGCAAGATAAGACTATCTCTGTTCTACCAGGTTTTTAGCTAAACAACGGGCCCACAAAGACCTTGGTCTCCCAATAATGCATCTGGTGCTCATGTAGAGGGCTAGAAGCCTGCGGGCTATATCCTCGTTAGTAAAAACCATTATATTTTGTTCAGCAATGAAATTTCCTGACAGGAGGACACTTGTCTTTTAGTACCCCATTCATATTTAATATACCCACACAAAAACACATTTCATATTTCACTGTGCATCTTATGTGCACCTCATATTGTATAAGCTCAAAGGGGAAGAGAAAGCAGAAAGAAGGAGTTACAGGTGGCCAGTCTGCAAGGAAGGGAGGATGAAAAGAGAAATATAGAAGAAATAGGAAAGAGGGTTGGTTGGTACTGCAACACTTTATGCAGGATCCTTTATATCTGCTACTCAAAGGAGAGGAATATCCCCTGCCATAGTGCTGTACTTGAATATAATGACATCTCAGGTGTCTGAGACAATAAAACCACTCGCCATTTTGGCTCATTGCTTTTTTTCCCTCCTCAGGCCACGTCGATGGGATCACTCTCTGGCACACCATAACTTTTATTTATGTATTTATTTATTGAAATGTTTCACCAGGAAGGCACACTGAGCGACAAGTCGCTTGTCTCCTGGTGCGACCTTGGGGGAAGGGGTACAATAGGAGTGAGACATTAAACATTCAAGTTACAAGATCAACATTAACGTACAGTTGTAAGGCAGGAGTTACAAGCAGTGTTACAACAGTGTTGAGCATAATAGGTAGAAGAGTGGACAATCATAAGTGCCGGGTTAATAAGTAAACAAGTGCTTATGTGGAAAGAAAGGGGGAAAGGAGAGGAGGAGAGGTGGGGAGGAGGGGAAGAGTCAAGTTCAAGTTACATTCAAGTTACAAGATCAACATTAACATACAGTTGAAGGCAGGTGTTACAAACAGTGTTAAAACAGTGTTGTGCATAATATGTAGAAAGAGTGAACAATAATAAGTGCCTGATTAATAAGTAAACAAGTGCTTACGTGAAAGAGAAGGGGAAAAGGAGAGGAAAGGGTGAGGGTGGGAGGGAAGAGTTGTGTCCCTGGAGACCCCTTCAGGATGCGAGGAACCCTGCAAGGGGACTGGGGACCAGAAAGAAGGGGCTAGGCAGTGTCCCAGAGAGACCCCTTCAGGATATGCGGAACCCTGCAAGGGGGCTGTGGGGCTAGATAGAAAGGGGGATAAGGCCGTAGGGATTAAAGAGGGAGGAGAAAGAGAAGGAGATGGTGTGACTTAAATGCTAGGAGGGGGGAATAGGACCTAACCCAAGAGAGGACCCTTCAGGATGTGGGGTACCCTGTCAGGGGGTTGGGGAAGGTCAATAGATGGGGATTAAAAGAGTGGTAGGAGAGGAGAGAGTGAGAGTTGAACCCTTGTGGGGAGAATTTGCACCTTGGAGGGATGGGGCCTAATCAATAGTCTATCAGGATGCATGGACCCATGGGGAGCATTCAGGGTTCCCTTAACATTATGAGAGATCAAAGGAGGCCAGTAAGGGGAGCAATTTGGGGAAGAGGAGAGCTAGACATTTTGGGTGTGGGTGCACAGGGTAAAATGAAGGTGACAATAGAGGGGTAGGTTTTATCCAGAGCTCAGAGGAGGGAATTAGGGAGAGACATGGCAGGAGCAGCTAGGTGCAAGGTAATTATTGAGGGCAGAGCTGATAGAGTAGGCGGAGGATGAGTGCCGGATTTGAGGGAGGGGATTCCAAATTTCTGGGAAGCGGTGAGAGTAACTGGATTGGCTGATTAAGGTGGATCTGCAGGGGACTACCAGGATGTGGGAGTCGGTTGATTAGGGTTCGACCTTAACATTGTTTTACTAGCCTGAACCTAGTGCAAATTGGCCAGGGCTAGTGCAGCTAACCCTCTACTTGTCCGTCTTGACTAGTGCAGGTTTTTCATGGTTGTTAATGAAGTTGAAAAAGTCCCTACTTTTGCAGGCTGTAGTCCTATTGCTAATCTCCCCCAGTGTTCCAGGTGGCCTTGTGTGATTAGCAGCTCATTCACGAGCTGCAATTATCTGCAGTTCAAAGAGGATCCAACAAAAGACTCACTGTGAGTCATGAATAATTATATAATGTGGTAAATCCACTATCCCAAATTCTGCATCCTGATTGGTTGGCTGGCACAATTACCACCGTGATAAATCCTCCAGTGTACCCACTGGAAAAGTGCCAGCCAACCTTATATCGTGCTAATCCGTTGCTTTCACTTCAGACGAAAGTGCTGCGATTTGTCCTGTCGCCACTTACGCTAAAACACCGTGGTAAATTGTTTACAAAATGACATCCTCTTTCAAGTGTAGGGACCTCAGTGAGTTAGAAAATAGTTAAAAACATTAAAGAAACAACATTTGCCATTGTATAATATAAATTTATCCCTCTAGGGTGTGGGTACACTGGAGGACTTAACATGACTGGTGTGTGGTTGGGTCACAGGCGCACCAGCCATGATAAATCCTCCAGTGTACCCGCACCCTGGAGGGATAAATTGCATAATTATCACTCAGTTGTTAGGACATTCAACTAGTGTGCATGCTGTGATCAAGGGTGGAGTGGTTAAGTCACTAGCTTCCAGTTTACTGAACTTGTCTTTGATTTTTCCCACAATATTAAGACCAGTGTGCCTCATTTCCCAGTCTTTTGAGAGTCTGTATCCAACACTGCAGTGACAGAATGCTAGCATGTTTTATTTTTATTTAGTTTTTGTTTACTAGGTAAGTGCACTAGCCAACAATATGATTATTTCAGGCACGACCCGGGAGAGTACAGAACATGGTGAAAACAAGTACGGAACATTTCAAACGTAATGTGAAACAAACCTTAATCTTTTAGGTGGCAATACAATGTACATTGATGCAGAGAGTTAAATGGTAAAACGTAATCATAACACAAGAGCACATGGCAGTGTTACACTTTCCAGGGTAATGACAACAACAATGGTACAACATAGGAGAACTGCAGACATGACAGTAGACAAGAACACAGCTGTCATAATAAGTTATATAAGGTACTGTAGGTCATGCAGTAATACAAGCTAAATACAGTAATGTGAGAATACAAGGTGTAACCCCTGTTACCCGGGTTACTAGAATCCCAGTAAGACCTAGTGGTAGGCAGGAAGGCAGCTTGTGAAACTCCAGTTAAATGGATTTCACACTGCCTCACTCTGTTCTCAGTCTCAGCTGAGAGTGAGGATAACATCATTATAGAACTTTCAGCTGCATAAGCCACACTGGAATGTTGCAATTGGAGGTTAGTGTGGGCGTTAGGGATTTTGAATTCAGTCTGTGTGCAGTCTGGTGAGAGACAATGTAGTACAGCTGGTGTGTGCAGGCTCTCAGAGCTTTAAGCCATTTTAGAGCTACTTTTGGAAGGTGTGTGTTTCCACCTGAAGAGGAACACATGAGCTGGCAATTGAAGTGGTGGAGACAGCTTTCAGTGGTTCAGAGCCCCATCCCTGAGGGATGGGGGAAGGTGTTGCCTGTTTTCCAGGGGCAACCCCTGGGTCCGCTAAGGAAAGAAGCTGCCTGTTCAGGTTGTGCTGAGGCACCAGAAGCTCTGAGAGAGAAATTCCTTGTGGAGGAAGCCTGTAGGCACCTGCAACCAAAGGGCGAGTTAGCTCTGAAAAAGGGCCAAGTGTTTTCACCTGAACAGAAGGAAACTAAAGGGACTGTTACTATGGGGTCAGGAAAAGACAGCCAAGTACAGTTGGAAAGTGGGGATTGGACTGCTTAATCTGTGGGAGGTCTAGAGTAATGGACCTTGCCACTTAATTCAAGTATGTTCAAGTACAGCACAAAGAGTGAAGGATATTGGGGACTGGGCTGCTTAACTTAGTGGGGGGTCTAGAGTAATGGACAGTGCCACTTAAAAGTATGTTCAAGTCCAGCATAAATGGGAAGCAAGACAAGTAGATGGAGTGTGAAATACATTTAGCAAGAATCTACATTGCAAGGCCTTACAGGATGAGGTGTTTACTGTCCAGAGAAATGGCCAGGTATGAATTGTGGGAGACCCCTCCAACCAAATTCTCCTCTACGGATTTGCTCTGAGACATATTTTACTTTCTCTCAGGTACTTGGCCAGTGCCTGAGGAATGTACCCAGACGTGAGATTAAGAGGAAGAATTCCTGATGGAGCCGAGGTGCTCTTAGGTGGTTTGGGGAGCCACCAAAAAAATGTTTCCATGAAGTATGGAAGGTGTCCAAGTGGCTGGCAAGGGGCCGAGCCAAGTGGTAACCCAAAACAGTGTACAAGTTCAGGCTGTGTAACCCAAAGCAGCATGCAAGTCCGAGCTGTGTGCCCAGTGGGTTCAGAGCCTGAGGGCTAAAGTGTTGAGGAAGTGTTCTAGTCTCTTAATCTGCATTACCAGGAGTGTAGCCCCGTGGGGGTCCATCTATGCTTTGTTTATTCTGTTTGGATGTGAATAAAAAGCCACACTTTAGAATCCCACTTCTGGTATTGGACATTACAGTTATTGCTTCCTATGTTCGGAGTTACTTGGGTGCCCCTGTGCAGAGTAGCCAAACCTAACCTTTGTGCCGAGTGACCTATTCCTTCCCGAACCCAGCCCACCTGGTATTGCTGTCAGACACAAATGGCATACCAGCCCTGGGTTACACAGGTAGCAACTTTACAGCAATACACAGTCTGCCCAGCCAGGTGGTCTGTCCACTCTATACTTTCTCTGGACACCACTGCAGACTAGGCTCTGAAGTGGCCATCCATAGACCCATAGCTGCCATTACTGACTGGTGTGAGGGTCACAGCAACTCTAAATGGATCACACCAGTCAATGCCATCAATGCAGTACCACCCAGCATGTCATTTCATCTAAAAACAATGCTTTGGAGCATGTATGGTACAAAAGCAAAACCTTAGTAAAATATATAATTTGAAAGGTTAAAAAGATATTCCTGGTGTGCATAGATCATCCTATATAGAAAGAGGGGCAGTACAGCATCATACCTGTATACTGCTACCCCTTTGACTGATGAAAGGACACTTATGAAAAATCAGTTTTTGTTATGGCAGAGCATGTTAAATCAATATTTTGTGCCTGGTATATATAAACAGATATGTCAAAGTTTCTTACATCCCAAACCCCCTGTGTTTGTTTAACTCTCTCCAAAGAAATCCTAGAACTGTACCTGGCTCACTTCACAGTGTAAGAAAACTTCCAGAAGTGCAGTTCTCGTTAATCACAGGGCGGGGATGAGAGTGTCTTTCTCTGCCTGATTCTGTACACCGCCCTGCAGGTCATGGTGGGTCAGTGGTGACGTGCATTTATTTATTGATTTATTGAATTGTTTCACCAGGAAAGGCAAAGTGATATCGCTCCCAGTATGACCTGGGGGAGGGTACATAGGAAGGATAACGCTAGGTTATCATTGAGTGAAACATTAGCATTACAGTTTGTGCATTGGAGAGGAAAACGTGTAGGTCTTCCAGTAGGATACATATAACATTACATTTATACATTACATTAATGTGTGCGCATAATAGGAATTACAGCTTAGTAATGGGTTACAGGCAGGGAACAGTTAAAGGCACAAGA
The DNA here is from genome assembly GCA_016271365.2 of Neoceratodus forsteri. Classification (NCBI taxonomy): domain Eukaryota; kingdom Metazoa; phylum Chordata; order Ceratodontiformes; family Ceratodontidae; genus Neoceratodus; species Neoceratodus forsteri. The sequence goes on from CM057452.1 coordinate 1,622,648,455, forward strand.
CACGATGATCCAAACATGGTGCAGAGTACATGAACTGGAAGTGCAGTAAGACAGCAGGAGTGTAATAAGTGCAATAGTTGGTTTAATAACCCAGCTTAGTGGTGTATGATGGGTGCTGTTGGCCAAGCAGTCAGGTGCAGGGTTAGAGGGTGGGCACAGGAGAATAATCATATGCAGGTACAATTTAGCCATGGCGGTAGCAAGGGAGAGAGGAGGAGGTGTGGCGAATTTGGGAGGAGTTTGTTCCAGAGTTTAGGGAGCCGTGTGAGAAGGCTGCTTGTCCCACGGAGGACCTCCTCCTAGGGATTAGTAATTGACGGGAGTTGTAGGATCTAAGGGCATGGGTCAGAGAGGGGGGTGGCAATAGCAAGGAGGAGAGGTAAGACAGAAGGGACCTGAGCCAGAATTTTGAGACAGACTTGGTACAGTGCAGTTAGCAGCTATTTTCAAGAGAAAGGAATGCAAGACAATGGTAGAGATCACAGTGATGGGTGCAGGGGATGCATTGAGGGTGAAGTGGCAGAAAGCATTAATGAAGGAGTCCAGTCTAGATAAAGTAGACTTGGAAGCGGCATTGTAGACTATATCACGTGCATGATGATGTTGGCTATTGTGTGTGCAGAGCTAGAACTGCCTGATTGAACATTTGCTATTATGGTATTCTCTGGTTTGGTGGGGAGGGGGTGAAGAAAGAGTAAGCAAGGGGCACATGGTAAAAAAAACAATGGGGGTACACACTGCATGTGATTGGACTGCAGTCTTTTTTTTTTTTTTGCTGGGACAGGAAGCAAAGTGGGAGCAGGATAAATGTGCAATAATCAGAGTATTTCTTGGCTACGTTTTCCTGTATAACGATCAAAATTGACCATTATTATTGTGGGCTAGTGCAACCATCTGCGGGCTAGTGCAATTTTAATCAACTTATCCAGCTGGCTATGCAAAAAAAAGTTAAGGTTGACCCCTCGCGTTGATCTAAGAAATGGGAGGATTGGGGTTGTTATAAAGGAGGAGGTGAGGTAGGAAGGAGCTGACCCAGACAGTGGTTGGAGGTGAATTTAGCACAGTGGCAGAGTCGTCTTTGTAAGAGAGGGGAAGGATAAGGCATGATAAAGATCGCAGTGGTGGGTGCAAGGGGGCATCCAGGGCAAAGTGGCAGAAGGAATTGAAGAGGGTGTCCAGTCTGCCCAGGGAGGACTTAAGGGCAGCACCATGAGACCATCACAGTAATCACAAACGGGCAGTATCATCTTCTGAACAAGTTCATGCCTAACCATAGGAGGGATGCAACTAACAATTCCTGAACAGGGTACCAAGCTTGGGGTGCAGTTTTTTCTGGATAGCGTCAATATGTCCAGAGAAGTTTAGGTGCTGATCCAACCAAACACCTAAGTACCTGAATGAGGATGTGTCTTCAAGTAAAGTCCCATCAAAGGTGTGGAAAGTGGGTAGGGAAGCTAGAGAGTCTCTGCCTTGTGCCAAAGGTCATGGAGACAGTCTTCTTGGCATTGAGGAAAAGTTGATGGTTAGCAAACCAGAGCTGAACCTTGTCTAAGTCTTGCTGCAAGCTGGATGTAACCTCAGCAGGACAGGAGCCAGATGCATACAGGACTGTAGAACTTTTCCATCATTTATCTGTTTTAAATACATGGCTAGACCTTTCCTGTGGAAGAAGAGATATTTACCTGCCCATATATCACACTAATGAAGTCCGTATACCACACTAATAAACCAGTTATGACATCATCAGTGCACAACTTTTTACAATTTCCTACCTCAGCTTCAAAGCCAGACTTGTCAGAAAGGTTTTCACAACATACTGGGTTAATTACTCCTCTCTGCACAACCTCAAACCAAGAGATCACATTTATTTACTAAGAGTGCCTTTAGGCAACTCATGCCGGTTTAAAAAAATTACAGAAATACAAAAGTAAGTATGTAGGTAAATCGTTATTGTTTGTTGCATACACTTTATAAAGATATTTAAAATTTAGAGGTATACAGACATCATAAAGTTTCTTTTAAAAGGATTCATGAATAGCTAATTCTGTCATTTCATTAGAATATTATATAATGAATATTTATGTATGTGTTTATTTATTATTTATTAAATTTTGGTGACCGGGTAGGCCCACTGAGCCTCAAAGGTCCCTTTTTCAGGGGCGACCCGGGATAACAGTACAAGTTATAAGAATGAACAAGGACATAAAGAACATTTGAGACATTGTGAGTTACATCATGAGGTGGTTACAGTAAAAATAGTGGATACAGGCATGGTAAAAGAAAAGCAGTGGATACAGGCATGGCTACAGGCATGGTAAAAGAAAAGCAGTGGATGAAGGGGATGCAGGAATGGGTAAGGGCATGGTTATTATCATCATGACATGTAAGCAATTGGTAGTACTTTGCATATAGTTTATTTAGGGGTTACGCATGACCTCTGGCAAGCAGTCTGTATAAGGCAGGTAGTAGGAAGGTTAAGCTAGGAGACGGGAGTTGGAGGAGAGGGAGTACCTTAGAGCCTTAAGTGCCATGGCAGTGGCATGCGCTTGAGGTCAGCAGATGGGATTTAAGCCTGGTGCGGAAGTTCATGAGTGAGGAGAAGGCCTGGACCTGGGGAGGGAGCTTGTTCCATTGGGAGGCTGCTTGGGAGGAAAAGGATCTTCCGCCAGCATTTGTCCTTACCCTAGGGACTTCTAATAGTGTTCTATCTGAGGTCCTTAGGTTCCTTGGGTTGTGTTGAGGTAATGGTCCCGGCAGTGCGTGGTGGGCGTGGAGTTTGAGAAGCTTGTAGACCTGGGCAAGCAAAGGGTGTTGGAGGCGAGCGACCAATGTGGGCCAACGAAGATTGGCCAAAGTGTCATAGTGGTGACATCTCGGGTGGTCTAAGGTTGCGAAACAAGCTATTTTATTGTATAGGGTTTGCATCCTGGTAATCTCTTGCTTAGCCATGCCCTGTATTATAGGGGCCTCAAAGGTCAGGTTGGGTAGAAGGACGCTGGTAGCAATGGAGAGCCAGGCTTCAGGGATGAACTGTCCCTGAGTCGGTACAGGGTGCCAAGTTTCTGATGTAGGGTCCTGGTGACCTGGTCCACGGTTCCTTGTATGATATTCTGATCCAACGTGAAGCCTAAGTATTTAAGGGAGGGAACTACGTTAATGGCTGCCAGAGAGTGAAGTTAAGGAGAGGACTGAGGACCTGTCAAGTCCCAGGGATCTTGGTCTGAATAGCATTGCCTTGGTCTTGTCTGCATTTAGTACCATTCTGTTCTTACATGGCCAAGTCTCTAGTGAAGTGAGATCCTTTTGGAGTAAGGGCCTAAAGCAACCACATCACATAGGGGTGGGAAGATGACAGTATCGTCAGCATACTGCACAACGAGCTCTCCCCGCAGTGGGTACGCAGGTAGTTGGTAAACAAGGAAAACAGGAGGGGGCCTAGAATTGAGCCCTGAGGTACACCCTGGTTTAGAGGTAGCGGGTCAGACATGGTCCCTTTCCATGAGACCCTTTGTGCCAGGCCTGATAAGTAGCTCCCAAACCACTTCAGGGCATGATTGTCTAGGCCTACATTTTGCAGCTTTTGTAGCAGTAAGTTGTGGTCGACGAGGTCGAACGCCTTGGATAAGTCTATAAAGACTGCACCAGTGGGTATCCCTTTGTCTAGTGCCCTGAGTACTTCATCCGTGAAGTTAATGAGGGCAGTGTCAGTACCATGGTTTGTTCTAAATCCATGTTGGGAGGGGGCAAGGAGCTGATGAGCTTCCAGGTAGTCCCTGAGTTGATTGTAGATGACTCTTTCTTGCACCTTAGCAAGTGAGCAGAGGAGGGAGATGGGCCTGTAGTTGTTGAGTTTTTTCACTAAGCCCCCCTTTGTGAATAGGGACAACACTGGCGTGTTTCCACAGGTCAGGGACTGCTTCTTCCCTCAGTGATCGATTGAGAAGCATGGTTATGGGCCAGGATAAGGAGGTAGCTCCTGCCTTGAGTAGCCGAGGGTTGATGCCATCGGGTCCCCCTGACCCTTTAGGTTTCAGGTTCCTTAGGAGGGTTAGGACTTCAGCGCGTTTAGCCAGTCTCAGGTGAAATGGGTGTCTTTCCATGTGAGGTGGTTCATTTGAGGTAGGGGTAGAGTCAGGGAGACAGGCATGTCTTGTAGGCCTCGAGGTCTGAGAAGTGCCTGTTAAGGGCAGCCGATATTTGAGAAGGGTCAGTTGTGAGCTGACCGTTAATCTGCATGGGACAGGATTCAGGCTTTTTGCTGCCGTTGATCAGATCATTAACATGATTCCAGAATTGCTTGGGGTTGCCCAGGCTGCTTTTCTGGAGGTGTGTTAAGTAAACTCTCTTAGCAAGTTTTATGGCTCTATAATCTATCAGTCAGGGCTTCTGTTAACTCCATTTTGGGAGTATTTGACTTCCAAAAATAAGGCAGAAACTTCCAGAATAAAGAGGAAGGAAATCACTGACTTCAGATTGAAATCAAACATTATGACTTCCAAAATTGCAGGCATGGAAGTCAGAAATGATGAATTTTGCTGAAAGAAATTGTATTTTACCACTGATTCATTATGTTAACATCCATAAATGTGTCCGTCCTAGAATATTGACTTCCAAAGTGGGATCCTGGAAGTATTTTGACTTCCAAAAAATTTGACTGACTTCCAGATTTCAACTTCTGGAAGTTTTAGACTTCTCTGGAAAATAAATTAACTGAACCCCTGCTATCAGTGCATCAAATAATACATTGATCTTGGCCTGCCTTCATCCATGTGTTTTGTTTTCTTATTTTGCATGCATCCCTGAAAAATTATCCTGTTTTGAACAGTACTTGGTAGAAACATAGTAGCTCTCTGTGTCAGGGAAGGAATCGAGGCAGCAAAGGCTGGATCCATCAGGGAAGGGAATGAGGTAATAGAATTGCAATGGATTCAGCTCAAGGAGGCATCAGGAATGAACTTGCGCATGAGGGTGGTCTACAGAGCACCAGGTCGGGGGATGAGAGTGATAGTAAGCTAAGGGCAGAAGTGGGGAAGGGGGCAACAAAGGGGGAGGTGGTAGTGAAGGGGAATCTCAACCTGGCAGACATTGACTGGGACATTTCTGCAGCTAGGAGCAACAGAACACAGGCCCTGTTAGATACATTGCAGGCGTGCATGCTGGTGCAGCTGGTCAAGGAACCCAGGGTTGGGGAACCACTGGGGTCCAGGAGCCATAACACCATAAGGTTTGATCTGGCCCTTGGTACCAGTAAGCCCTGTTCTGAGGCTGGAGTTCTGGATTTCAGAAGAATAGACTTCAGCCAGATAAGGGAATTAGTCTGGGACAGGTTAATGGGAGTGGACAGTGTCTAGGGAATGGAGGGAAGATTGGGAGAAATAAAAGGGGCCATTCTCAGGGCGCCAAAGACATGCATGAGAATGGTTACCAAGAAAAACAGGTACAAGAGACCAATATGGTTCTTCGAAATGTTTAGGGAGGCAGTGAGGGCCAGAAAGAAGGCCATCATCAGGTGTAAGGAGAAGCAGGAGGATGAAGAATGGTTGGAGTACCAAGTAAGAACTAGGAAGGCCCAAGAGGGAAATGAGAGATGCAAAAGCAGACAGAGAACTGCATGGTATACCGTCACCCAGGGACTCCCCCACCACGAAGACCATCACAGCGACAAAATTGGGCAAAACCCATACATCGCTGTGATGGTCCTGCAATGCCAGATTCTTGCAGGGTATGCCCCGGTCCAGCCTCAACTCGGAGTTGGAATCCTAGAGACCGGGTGGGGGTTCGAGCACGCCTCGATAGAAACACGGAGGCATCTCGATCATTGCAGTGCTGACAGTCGGCACTATGCTGTCGGGGATGTTCTACAGTCCACTGTCGTGGCGGCATGGTAAAAACTGAATGGCATATTGTGTAGCGGGTCATGGGTAAGGAAAAACAATTTTCAGGTATATTTGGGAAAAAGAAAGATGGGTGGAGGAATTTTTTGGCTAACATAGGGAGGCAGGGTAATATCAGAGTACGAGCAGAAAGCAGCTGTTCTGAACATCTACTTCTCTTCAGTATTCATTAGAGAGGACAGTGGGCCTTTGCTGGAGAACAGCATAAATGTTTCTGAAAGTGTGTGTTTGGGGGGGGGGTGCAGAAATGAGACAGCGGGTATTTTCTAGTGAAAGAGTCAGAAAAGGGCTAGCAGCCCTGAAGATAGATAAGGCTCTGAGGATGCATGCAAGGGTGCTAAGGGAAGTCTCATCAGAATTAGTCAAACCCCTGGTAGGGCTGTTCCTAGCTCTGTTCAGATGAGGCGGTTCCAAAGACTGGTCAGTGTGAGACGTAGTGCCACTACACTTGGGTGGGGACAAAAAGCAGCTGGGTAACTACAGACCTGTCAGTCTTACCTCTGTGGTGATCAGACTGGTGGAGGCACTAGTCAAAGAATACCCAGTGGACTACCTGAGGAAAAATGGGCTCCAGGTTAGTAAGTAGCATGAGTTTGTGACAAGGAGGTCTTGTCAGACCAACCTGATAGTTATCTTTGAGTAACTGAGATATTGAATGGGGTCATGCAGTGGATTTACTCTACTTTGACTTTGGCAAGGCATTTGAATAAGTGACACACAGAAGGTTGCTGTAGAAGCTATAGGATCTGGGTGCAGCAAAGGACATTGTTGGATGGGTGGGAAGAGAGACCGCCAGAGAGGGTAAATGGTAGATGGAGTGGATCCAAGGAAAGAGATGTTATCAGTGGAGTGCCGCCACTGTCTATGTCTCTGTTTTTCCACTAATTGTTGAAGTATGTAGATGTTGTCAGTCATGGAGTAACCTGTTCAAAATCCGCCTGAGTGTCTGAAATGATGATGTTGGGTAATCATTCTTGCATATGGGTCATTATTGTCTTGGCAAAATGTACTTGAATCAAATAATTCAGTCAGTCTAAACATGGCAGGAAACAGTTTGATCTGCTTTTTGAAATATAGAAAAAGAAGAGCACCTTTCCATGAATCTGGGTAACAGTTGTTTTTATAATTTGATTAAAATAAGAAGTTAATATTGAGGCCCACCAGTCCTGGTCATTATTATAAGGATCTAATGGTGTAGACACAGAGCAGGACCTTCATTAGAATCAAAAGTTTGAATTACTAGATATACTCTATATATCATACTGTATGTCAACTGGTTTGCTAGTCAGGGATATTGTTCTATATAACTCATAAGTTCAGTGGAGTCAGTCAGTTTATGCTAGTAATATTCCACCCAAGCATCCTGTTCAATTTAAACATTAGTTGTACTTGTCATTGTTTTTGTATCCTTGGCTATCATTTATTGCCGGCTATACTGCATGTGTACCCTCTCCTCCAGTCACAAGCCAGAGTTGCAAACAGTTTGTCTGGGTTAGTGCACCTCCAGGAACTAAAGGCACTCGACACAAGTGCCTCGTTGCCTCTCACTATGTTCTATGGACATGCATTAACCACATACAACTAATGCCCTATTATGTCTTACTGCTTGAAGTATTCACTTACTCTTAGTCCTCTTGAAGTGGTAACCCTACAGTAAGAAAGGATGTGCTCTTGTTGAAAATTAATTTGGTGGTGGTAGGGGGGTATTTTAGCCCTGTATTTCTGTTCCTCATATTGTTTCTTCATAGATGAGAGATGGCTTGGGTTCCCCTGCCATCTTTTAAGAATGCAGTATGTGAAGTTATCTAGTAGATGGCTGACTTGTGACTTATTTATTGCAAAGGCCAACATCCAATCGATCATGGCCTCTGAGAAACAAGTGAACATCCTGATGCAGCTGCTAGATGAAGCCCTGAAGGAAGTGGATGAGATTGAGCAGAAGCTGAGCAGTTACGAGGAGATGCTGCAGAGTGTGAAGGAGCAAATGGACCAGATCTCCCAAAGTAACCACCTGATACAGCTCAGCAGCACCAATAACAAGAGGCTTCTAGAGGAGATAGAATTTCTAGTTGTAAGTGTTGTACCAGCTACTGTTTTCTTTGCTTTCTGTTGTTTTATTATTTTAAATAATATTTATTGAATGAAGCACAATATACTTTATAGGACCAGTTTACATAGGAACAGAAATGGATAGCATCGTTACAGCAGTATGGTTACAGATATGTTACAGCTACAAATATATGGAAACTTTGACATCTCTATTCCTTTACAGTGCTTAAACACTTTTTAGACACTTCCTCAGATCCATTTACATTGGCAAGGTGGGTTTGTTTGTTTTCCAAAGTTGATGCCTGTATATCTTGTAGTATGGATTTATTTTAAAACTTTGACTAAAAACACTGTAAGCAAATGCTTGTTTTCAGAAGCGGGTGGTCAGAGAGAAAATACATAAGCAGGTAAGCAGTGTAAGTACCTGTTCAGATGCCGTATCCTGGCAGCAGACGACTAATGAAACACTTGTTCACCACAGCATTGGTTGTGCAGCAGTGTTTTTCCTCACATAGTGTGGCTTTTTTCTGGCTTTTTTCCTTTAACCGTTTCGGTTAAGTGTGGATAAGGAACTGGCTGTGGGGACAGAATGCAGAGGGGAAGACAAAAGCAGAGGTACTGCAGGAATCAGTTCTGAGACTGGTGCGTTTAATCTGTGAGATAGGAGGAGGAATCCAGGATAAGGTGTGTCTCTTTGCTGGTGACATCAAGATCCGTGTAAGCATGGACACTGAGGGGGGAATTAGAGAACTGAAGAGAGACCAGAAAAAAATTGGAAAAGTGGTCCAGATTATGGAAACTAAAGCTAAGCTCAAAAAAGTTCTAAGTGATTCTCCAGAGTTCTTTGTGGAAATATCCAGGTTTCTGATTTCCATGCACACGGATAATGATATCTTCGTGGGGGGAGGGAATTTCAGTAAAGTCTGGGACCCTCTCCTAGATAAAACTTCAACAGGTTGCCACACTCACAGTGGTAGGAGAGTGGCAATAATTAGATTTGAGGAGCAATGGATTCTCATTAACCCCTGGAGGGTCCTGGACCTTGATGAGTGAGATTTCACCAACTTTTCCATTCCATATCATGTTAGTTGCCATATTGATTTCTTTCTAATAATCGAGACCTGTTTCTCTGATGTAAGAATGACTGTCATTGTTCCAAATCCTAATTTCTGGTCACGACTTCTCTGCATCTTGTTATAGATTACCAGTGTGTCTTACTAAAGATACTGGGTTACCATCAAACAAAGCCCCAAGATGGGAAACTGGACTCCAGCTGCACCTGCTACCACAGGACGACTTTCAGGCCTTCCTTAAAAACTGAAACCAAGTTCTTTTTTTAAGCTAAGGTCACTCCATGAATGCCTCAGAGGATCATCTGGGTTACCTATAAGGCCTGTCGGTGGGGACAGTCTGTAGGCTTTGACCCCCCCTGCAAAAAAAAAAACTTGGGGTCACAACTGGTCACCCTGCTAGAGTCCATGTTTCAGTGGGTTGAAAGTGAACCTAACTTCAGTCCATCCCATACTTCCGAAGACGTGATGAAGGTCCTTAAGTTAAAATATAAATGTAACGGTATTATACACAGCAAAGCAATATATGCTGTAAAAGCGTACAAACATCACTACTGAGAATCAGGAGTAGGATTTTAAATAACTGCAAAATTGATTAGCAGTTTCCCGAGTAAAACTGCTAATCAGTTGTGATAATGCATAGCATGTGTCCCAATTTAATTAACCAATGTAAACTGCTAAAAAATGCATATACATACTTCTGTGCAATGGATTAACATGAAAGTGCTAATCAATTTCTGCAGTTACTCAAAATCCTGAGGAGAGAAGGGCATCAAGCTTATTGCTGTTTGAGCTGAAAGACCAGAATTTTTGTACTGCTTTTTTAGAGGAAGGGGAGACCCAGTTAGTGTTGAAATTCCCCAACACTAGGAGTTCACCAGAGGAGATGAGGGAAGAGATAGTTTAGATCAAGAAGGGAGTCAAATTTGATGCCAGCATAGCAGTAGACACCAGCAGTGAAATGCTAAAACAAATCCCTTTCTGTTGAAGATACACATTGGGATGAAACAAATTCGGTAGGAATCATTGTTGCTGATAGTAGGTCCAAAGCACCTCAACATATGGGCATGGGACTGGGAGTCAAGAAAAACTGGATACCTTGGGCACATGACCTCTGTATTGCCAATTATCAGGCTTATATGATTAAATATTAGAATATCTTGTGAAGTCTATGTCTACATTAGTAGATAGTATGCCTGATGGCCCTCCAAGACTGCCACATAGATGCATAAACATTGACTGCAGGAAAAGACCTAATGGCCCACCCTACCTAGCTACTTTGTACTGCCCTACAGGGCATCCCACCCTTCATTTCAGCCCCCATTTTCTGACTACGCCACATACCTGTCATATCTCTGCTTAAAACTGCTTACCAATTTGGCATTTACCACTTCTTCCGCAACTTGTTCTTTTGTTAACCATGGTTTCATGAAAAGTTCTCCTGGATGCCATTCTTGAATCTCCCTCCTGCTAATTTAAATGAGTTCCTCCTCATCTCTATACTTGAGCTCAAGGAGAAGAATTCCTTAAGTGTCCACACCTTGTTTATACAATGCAGGTAGTTATATGTTTCTGTCGTAGCACCACTTTCCCTTCTCTTCTTGAGAGTGTACATATCCAAGACCTGCAGCTTCTCCTCTTATGATTTGCCCCCTAGGCCTTGGACCATCTTGGTTATCCTACACTGTACTGCCTTCACTTTGTCACAGTCTTTCCTCAGGTGTGGACTTCGTTATCTTGCACTGTGCTCCAGATGTGGTCTCACTTGAGGATTACTTCTCTACTTCTGCTGGTAAGCCCCCTTCCTCTACATCCCAACATCATGTCTGCCTTTCCCACAGCTCTTTTACTGTGTGCTATGGACTTACAGTAAATCTCTCTGATATCATGACACCTAGATCCTTTTCCTCTGTGCTGCTATCCAGCCCCCCCCCCAAAACACATTTTGTACTGCACTCTTAGGTTCATTTTCCCAGTGTGCATCACCTTACATTTGTTTGCAATGAAGCATAGCTGCTAGATCGTTGACCAGCTCTCCAACCTGTCCAGATCCTCCTGGAATTCCCGCCTGGAGTTCCCTTATCCTTTCCTCTGTGTCAGCACTTGTGTAGATCTTTGTGTCATCTGCAAAAAGGCAGACTTTGCCCTTAATGCCTCCTCCTGTATCACAAATGAACACATTGAAAAGGGCAGGGCCCAGCATCAGTCCCTACAGTACTCTGCTTGTAACCTTCCCTACTTCTCCGAACTCCCATTTACTATAACACTTGGGCTCCTTTCCTCAGCCAGCTTTCCACTCAAACCAACAATTTTTCCTTCATCCTCATTCAGGTTACAGATTTATTTTTCTTCAACAAGGGATACAACCTGAACATGTTTTACTTTTGTCAGAGAAATGTTTTTTCTCAATAGTGCGTTGTGTGGGTGGGCTCTTAGCCCTGTCCTATTCCCTCTCGGCGGCACCCCACTGCAATGGTTCATCATGCCTGAAATCCCTCACAGACTCCCCACCCCCATGGCAGGGCCATGAAGGGGAGGGTCATCATCCCCCCACTCCATGACACACATCCAGATAGGGCAGACGACCAGCCCATGGTGCAAGGTGGAGGAAGGTGGACAGGGCTTCATTTAGCCCACATCAACCCTTTTCCTCTTTTCTCCCTTGCCCTCAGCCACTGCGGCACAAAAGACGTGTGCATGGAGGTGCACACATCCACAGAACTGCAGCCCCCTCCCTTCTTGTCGCATGGACTGCTGACGCTGCCCCCAAGCCTCCACCTGGGGGCAGCCAGCTGTGAGCCACCCCACCCCAGGAGAGAAGAGCTGTCCTCCAGATGCTCAATCCTCTCCCTCCCTGGCAAACCCCTGGCAACCCAAGCTCGTTCCCAAACCTGGGTCGCCAGCATGGGAAAAGGTAAGGCTCAGAGCGCTTCAGTCCTCTTCACTACCAGCCCAGCTCTGAACTTGTTTTATGGAGGCAGTATAGACTAGAAGTTAGAACACCAAGCTGTGAACTTGAAGAACAACAGATTAGAGTTAGAGTCCCACAGTCTCCTCTTGCTCCCTGTGTAACCCTGAGCATGTCACTAAAACTCCCTGTGTTAGTGTCTCCTGGGTCATACTTGAAAATGAACTTTGACTAGGTGTTCCTTTCCTGGCCAAAATTCTAAATAAATGAAATAAAATGTTTATCTTTATTCAAACTCATAGAACCATATGGATTTATCGAAAGGGCATGTGAAGGCTCTTCAAGAAGGAGACCTGTCTTCATCTCGAGGTATTGAAGCCTGCACTAACGCATCTGAAGCACTTCTGCAGTGTATGAACATAGCTCTTCACCAGGTACACTGTCATACGAGAGCTGTAATTACAGTATGTTTGATTTGCTGTGCTTAAAACTGAATTGCCTGGGTGATCTATAGTCAGTCAGGACTAACCCAAAATCATCTGTATAAATTAAAAGCATTAGGAAGATACAAGTTTGTCAAAATAACCCTTTCTGGTTAAAGTAATGTATTCAAATGCAAAATAGGCTCTACTTTAGAGATGTTGTAGTTTCCAGCACCAAATTCACAAGGGCAGCAGCAGAACTCGGCTATATAAATTTAACCCAAAATTTGAATTTCATGACGTTTCATATTTCAGTACTGTAGACATTTCATTAAAACAGGAACTTTCTCCTTAGACTATATTTTGTTCACATTGCTTATTCCTGCTGTGAAGTTGTAATCTTTGCTTATGACATTACAGCCTTTTGTCAAGGAAGCTATTCTGATGTCACATGCAGATGATTATGATATCAGGATAGGAAAAGCAGCAGGTACAGAAAAGTTTTAAGAGGCAGAGAGCCTGGTTGCATGCAAATGTCTTTAGTAAAAAATGAAATGTCCTCAAATTAAATTTTCTGTGGAATTTTATAAGATTTAAAAGGGAACTGCAGTCAAGGGGCTGGGTATTCAAACTGCGCTATTCTTAGGCACAAGCCCTTGTGCTGCGCAAAATAGTTGCGCAGGGGTGTGGCCAGGGCGATATTCAAAGGAGTTGCGCTATTGAGCAACTCCTTTGAATATCACCCCCCAGCCACAGCCACTGTGCATGGCGCAGTGGAACTTGCGCCACCGCAAGTTGTCAGAGTGGAGCATTCAACTTGCGGTGGCGCAAGTGCCATTGCGCCATGCGCAAAATCCCCATATTCAAAAGGTGACATGCAAATGGGGCCATAATTCATGCAAGGTGGGGGCCATTTGCATCTGATTATGGCCCCATTTGCATGCCATTAGCATGTAGGTGCGCCGATCCCCGAGGACTTGCGCCTGGCGCCCCTGCCAGGCAGCAGCCGCCGGGACCAACGCCCTGCAGCCCGATCACGGGCAAAACAGTGTAGAATCCCCACTACCACCCTCCACTGGCCCGATCGCGAGCGTGGTTTAATTCACCCCCAACAGCGCGATCGCGGGCAGCAATGGTTTCAACATACCTTGGTAGTTACATGCAGTAGCTGTGGAATTTCTTCTCGCTTGTTGGAATTAGTGAGAAACAAGGTGCTGTACCTTTTCAGGCCTTTATTGTTGGACGTGAATGTTGAATGTTTCTTAGAAGTTTCTGGTTAGTGTCTCTCATTTCATTTCACTTGTTTCACTATTCCCCCATGCCGGGCGGGCGGAGTTTTTCCGCTTCGGCTTCATTGCTGATCGATTGTTCGTAGGGCTGCACGCCCATTGGTGCAGAGAAAGAGCCAATGGGCGTAGCAGTCTACCGGCAGTCAGTCATAGCAGCGGGGCGGCAGGCGAGGGATGGCGCCGCCTGTGGGGAGGGAGCGGTGGTGGGCGTCGGTGGGTGGGGAGGGGGACACTAGCCACCAGGGCTATGTTGGGGAGATTTGTTCAACATTTACATCCCGCGCATCGGGATGTGCCACCAGACCACCAGGGCTGAACGGGAGGAGGGTTACACAGCTACTGCCCGCGATCGGGCTTTTCGTCCACTGACCACCAGGGCTGAATTCGGATGGGGGTTTAACAGCTACGCCCGCGATCGGGCTTTTCGGGTCCACTGGACCACCAGGGCTGAATTTCGAGGGGGTTTGCACAGCTACTGCCCGCGATCGATTTTCGGTCCATCAAATCACCAGGGATACGCTGGGGGCTATCAGCTGCCCGAGATCGGGCTGGGTGGGGGGATTAAGCTATGCCCACGACCGGGCCAGTGGGGATTCACAGTCATCTGCCCTCGATCGAGCCGGGGGCACAGGGACTGGGTTGGGGCAGCCACAGGTGGCAGCTGCTGTGTTGGCGCCCTGCAATGCAGCAGCTCACCTGTGGGTGGCCCCGACTCAACCTTTTTTTGGGCTCAAAGTTGTGCAGGCACAGGTTGGGGTCTGCGCCAGACAATCTCTGCACAGCCCGCTGAATATCGGGTTGTGCAGTTTATGCATGGTTCCTCCTCCAGTTGAGCATGCATTCATTTGCATTGCGCTGTTGCTCAGCCTGTTTTCAGTGGCGCAACTGCCTCCTGCTGAATATCGCAGAATGGCGCAATTTCGGACTTGCGCATGCGCAACCCTATTGCGCATGGCGTATTTCTTTTGAATATCCGGCCCAAAATGTACAAAAAGTAAATGTTGTGTAGAGCGTTTTGATCTGGGGGTGTAGTCGTAGTGTGTCCTTTGCTTTTTTATGCTGTTAGGAGTTTTTTCTAAACTTGCCTGCTAGTATTATGGCTCCTTGGGATCTCTGCGTTTTCACTTTTTGTTACTTTTCTTTTCCTACAATTCCTCCTGTCCAGTGTGGCAGTGATGCATCCATGACCATAGATTCAGCAAGTGCTGCTTTATTATCAAGTTTACAGCAGTAGAGCTGGGCTTTTGAGTGCCTCTCCTTATCTAGTGAGCACTAATAAAGGCTACATTCACAGTTTGGCAAACACCTGAGGGATAATTAAGTGGGCTAGACTGTAAGAAAACAGCTGGAGTCTTCACTAATTTTACCATTGATAGGCTGTAATAAATTCACAGTAAAGAGACATTTTTCATGGTGACTGCATGGTAGAAATGCATTTTTGCATGGAAAAAACATCAGTGTTTACTTTCAAATGCTTTGATTTCTAATGGAGAAAATGAAGTTAAAACATAAAGAATTAGCATGTAAGCAGACATAAATATAAATAAATATCAGAATCAGATGTCTAATTTTGCTGTAGCATGGAATACATTTTCAAATTATCAGGCTTGATGCTCCATCGGTGTCTGTTAGTATGGCACCTAGCGAGAGAATGATCTCTTCTCCCATCATAGCTCATCTTTAAACAAGAGATCAGTGGTCTCAGATCACAAATGGCAGCTTTAATGACTTAACTGAATACCAGATTAGGCGAATTCAACATGCCAAGACATAGTTAGGCAAATTAAGGATGAGCCAGCACCTAGCAGCAGCCAGCGCATTAAATTATATAGGTTCATGGGATGATGCATTGTTTTGATTCAGTGCGTTTTCATAAAAAATAAAAATTAAAACTGGCAAATTCACTGACTTTTCTCCATTTTTGAAAAAATCATAGCAACATCCTCCTGTTTTCATGGCAGTCGTGAATTCCGTGTGTGAATTTATTACAGCCTTAACCTGTGATAACCTGGTGTAATGTGTGCTTTTTTATAGTTCTGTAGTTTGACAAAAGCGTAAAAGCTTTCAAAGCAAAACATTTAGTCCTACTGGCTAGACCTAGACACATACTGTACCTAGTGAACAAAAAGATTGGAAAAGAAAGTTATTTAGTTGAGGCCAGAACATCAGGCCCCTAACAGAAGATTTACAGCACCCTCCTTGTCCACAAAATGGATTCCTCCACATCACAGTTTTAAAAGTATTTTTCTGTCTTACTGAAGACATTTTGTAAATATTATCCATCGGTTTACATACTTGATCCTCATAGTAACCTTTACAATAATTCTGTAAGGAATCCTACAGATCCCTCTTCAAAACATTTATACAGTTAACATTTTTAAGCAGTCCTTATCATGCTTCAATATGAGCTGAAAATTGTGTTCTAGTATAAACTAAAAATCATAAAATATGAAGAACACGTTTAATTCAAGAGCCTTATCAAAACAAATAGTGTTAAAATATTGGATGGGCAGACGAGGTGCTGGAGTGAGGAGGCAGGAAGTCAAATCTTTATATATGAATAACCATTTTGTTTAGTTTAGCTTTTGAAGGTGTTTTGAAAAGGTTTGTTAAGAATGCATGTTTTATTAAAGTTTTGAAAAGGTTTTGTTAAGAATGCAGGTTTTTTATTATTAGAAAGCAGACTTTATTGTTTGTCTTTGCTTTTCTAAACTCAGATGACACGACTCCTAACATTTCTTTCTGAAACTTAATTACTCAGTAATGCAGTATGTTATTTTTGACTTGTAGGACATGAAATGCTTCATGCAGTTAAACAGCAGCAACAGTTGTTCAAGGAGTTAAAGGAACAGTTTGCACGGAGACTTGCTAGTCACCTTAACAACGTCTTTGTTCAGCAGGTACAGTACTTTCAGTGGCACTTTTTCAGTTCCTAATTACATCCTCACTTGCGATGTTGTATTAACCATAGTCTGAGATATTGCCTAACTGCATTTGCTAATTTCAAGAAGTGTATGTAAGGTTTTACAGACTTTATCAACATAAACCTGTTTTTTCTAATACATTTTCTTTCTCTGTATCAAGCAGCAGTGGGCCCACTGTTTAAAATGTGATTGTAACTATTTTGGATTTCTGTTATGTGATAGTCATTTGTAAGGTTTTTTTACTTACGAAAACACTGTAATGAAGCACTTGTTTCTGATAGTGATTTGAAGAATATTTCCTCACACACTGCATTCACGTGCCATATGTGACTCCTGTAGCTCTTTTCTATATTTTCAAGTCCCATAAAGATACAGTAGTGCTAAGATCCTGTAAGAACTGCTACTTATGGAAAGAGAAACATGCACTTTAATAATAAATGATTTATTATTTAGTAGTAGACTATTTTTTCTGAAACAGAAGACAAGTAAAACCTGTAGTGTAAGGTTGATGTAGCCTCCCCACTCAAGGTCCCCTCCTCCTTTTTATTTGTTTGAAATTTCTGTTTTAGGATGATATGGTAGAGGTACACTTCACATTACAATAGTTATCAGAACATTAAGTCAGCAGTACAGGAAGTACAGCGTTCATCAGACAAAAAGCAAAATGGACAGTGGGCAAGATTATAGCAGGTGTGATGGGAAATTAATAGTTTTAAAAACAGTAACAGCAGATCTTTCTAGCAGCAGTCTCAGTATAGAGTGGCACTCTTTGGTCTTAGAGCTGGGAGCACTAGGACTCTGCAGGAAAAACAGGTTACTCACCTGCAACAGTAGTTCCAGGAGTGGTGTATGTTGTTCATCCACACTGTTTGGCTTGTCCTTTCCCTTTAAGAATCTTACCAGAAGGTCTTGCAGCTGGCTCCTCACCCACCAGGGTGGCATAACCCTCGTCTCTGCTTATGATGCCAGATCTTTGCCTGCTGGAAGCTCAGGTTGTGTGTCAGCTGGAGGTCGTAGGGTTCGTGTGAATGAACAACATATACCACTCCTAGAACTACTGTTACAGGTGAGTAACCTGTTTTCTAGTATTGTGAGATATGTTGTTCTATCCACACTGTTTGGCAGACTCAAGCAATTCTTCAAGAGGAGGAGGCAAGCACACCCCTCATACTTACTTTGGGAATAGAGATTGAGAACTGAGGCCCCAAAACCAGCATTCCGTGACTCAAGGTTGATGTGGTAGTGAGTAATGAAGGTGTTTGCTGTCTTCCAGGTGGCAGCCCGGCAGATTTCCTGGATAGGGATGTCCTTGGAAGCAGCCACTGATGCAGCAGTATGGCAGGAAGAATGAACTCTTATCCCTCTGGGAGGCTCCTTGCCCACCAGCCTATAGCAGAGATCAATGCAAGATGTAATCCATCTGTTAATCGTCCGCTTTGCTGCAGGTATGCCAGGTGCAGCTTCAGCATAGGTGACAAACAGCTGGCGAACCTCTCCCCGAACTTACACCATCCGCTCCTTATAATAAGAGAGCGCTCGTCCTCAGGTCCAGCATATGAAGCCTGTACTGGCCCCAGAGGTGTAGTTCAGTTAGGACACAGGCAGAATCAACATCCCGTTACGATGGAACTCGACAACACCTTCGGAAGGAATTTTGGGTGTGGGCGCAGGACATCCTTGTCCCTGTGGAAGACCAGGTAAGGAGACTCCACCAAGAGTACCTGGAGCTTCCAGTCCTTCTGACTGGCTAATAGCCACCAGAAGGCGGTCTTCCATGACAAATGTGACATCTCACACTTGTGCATCGGTTCGAATGGCTTGCCTATGACCTTTGCCAGTCCACCAGTAGATCCCATGGAGGTGGAAGTTCATGCACCGGAGGGGATATGTGGTTGAGGCCTTTAAAGAAACGTCAGAACACCTTCTCCTGTACCATCGTCTGTTGACTGGCCCGTGCCTGGTAAGCAGAGATGGCTGCCAGGTGCACCTTAAGGGTCGTAGACTGAAGATACCCTTTGGACAGAGACCAAAGGTAGTCTAGGATGCTAGCCACTGGACAGGACAAAGGACTCCTTCCTGGATGCTTCCACTACTGTGAGCACATCCTCAGATGCAGAGCCTGGAACTCTAGCCACTCAGGAACCAGGCTGTCAGGTGCAGGGATTGAAGGTCTGGATGGAATACCTTCCCCTGATTGACAGATAACAGGTCTGGGTACACTGGAAAATGCCACGGAGGCCTGGAGCTGAGGCCGAGGAGATCTGGATACCAGAACTGGCGCGGTCAGTCTGGGGCTACAGGATCACCTGTGTCTTGTCCCTCCTGACCTTGAGGATCACTTTGTGAACCAAGGGAAGTGGAGGGAAAGCATAGAAGAGGTCTGCGGTCAACGACCTTGAGAAGGCATCCCCCTGCAACAAGCCCTGCTGAGGGGGGTGGGCATGAAACATCCTCAGCTTGGTGTTCTCCCTGGAGGCAAACAGATCCACCATCGGTTTGCCCCAGTGGGAGAACAGGCTGTAAGCTACCTCTGGATGGAGAGACCACTTGTGGAACATCTCGCCCACACAGCTAAGAGCGTCCGCCAGTTGATTTGAGGTTCCTGCCACATGGATGGCCAGGAGATCTGCCTCCAGTCAGCTCACGAGGGTCCAGATGTGGAGCGCCCATGCACAGCAGCCGGGAGTGCAGCCTTCTTTGTCGAGGTGTAGTACATGGTCGTGGTGTATTGTCCCTCTGGACTTGCACCACTTGGACCCTGAAGGAACGGAGTAATGCTGACAGTGCCAGTCTGAGCTTCAGCAGGTTGATATGATATCAGGATTCCTCTGGGGTGCAGAACCCATGGGCTCTGTGGTTCCCCATGTGGGCTCCCCAGCCTGTGAGAGAAGCATCGGTCATAAGAATGACAGTCGGCTCAGTTCAGACAAATGGGATCCCTTCCTGCAAGTGATCCAGGACGGTCCACCATTGGAGAGCTTCCCACATCTTCTGGATCACAGTTACCAGCTGGTTGAAGTGACCATGATGCTGAGTCCAGTGGCTGGCCAGCTCCCATTGGAGAGGGCGATATGCCACCGGGCCCATCGGACCATGGTAGTCAGGCTGCCATGTACCCCAGAAGGTGTAGAAAGTCCCGAGCAGGAGCACAGATGCCCAACCAGAAATGATTGGGCAAAGGAGGAGAGAACCTCCACCCTGTCCGTCAGGAGCCGGGCTCTGGCTCGGCAGGAGTCGAGCTCTGCCCCGATGAAGCATATCATCTGTGAAGGTACAAATTCCGACTTGGCCTCGTTGATCAGGAGACCAGGGTTGGTGCAGGTCTGGAGGGCCAGGTCCCTGGACCTCTCCACCTCTTGCTTGGTTGAACCCGCCAAGAGCCAGTCGTCGAGATAAGGGTAAACACTGACCCCTCAAAGCCGAAGATGGGCTGCCACCACTGCAATGCATGTGGTAAAGACTCATGGGGCCAATGACAAGCCAAACGGCATGGCTCGGATCTTGACTAGGGCTCCTTCCGCTCAGAAGCGAAGGAACCTGTGGTGAGATGGATGGATTGGGACGTGAAAGAATGCATCCTGGAGATCCAGAGAGCAAAACCACATGTTTTGTTCGAGAGATGGTATGATCTGGGACAGAGTTACCATGAAGGTGCGGGACCTGAGGAACTGGTTCATGTCTTGCAGATCTAGAATGGGCCGCCAGCCTCCTGTCCGCTTCGGAACCAGGAAGTACCTGGATATATGAACCCTGGATTGAGCTTGCGTGACAGGTATGAGGGTGGCCACCCCCATCCCGTCACTGAGCAGGCTTAGAGGAAGAGGGTCCAGATTGGGGACCGCCTGAGACCCGTACTTCAGGTGTATGGGCCGCCAGAGGCCTGGACTTAGGCCGAGGCACAAGATTGTGCCTGCTGTTGCTGCCCAGCTTGAAAGTGACGCTGATTGCCGCAGTAGCAGAATGCTGAAATGACTTTTTCTTGTGCTTTTTGAAGCCCTGGGATTCCTTCTGTGCAGAAGTTATGGAGTCCAAGGTGGCATTGGACTTCTGGATGCGTTGGAGATGACCGTCCCCACCTGGCCAAAGAGGTCGATACCCAGGAAAGGGACATCTGTTAGCTTGTGTTGGGTATCCATCGTGAAGGTGGTGACCCTTAACCAAGCCCTGCGGCACATGGTAACCACGGCTGCCACTGAACGGGCATGGAGTGTCCAGGAGCCATCTGGAATTGCTGCTTCGCAACAGCCTGACCCTGGTCCCGGACCTGCTTGAACCATGGTCTGAGATCTGCGGGCAGGTGAGGTAGAACCTCATCAAGGGAGCCCAGAAGGGCATGAGAGAAATGTGCCATGAAGACGGCTGAGCTTGCTTGATGGAGGCCCAGCGTAGATGCGGCATAGACTTTATGGACAGAATGGTCCAGTTTTTTGGACTCCTTGTCTGGAGGACTATCTGTATCTGCCAAACTACCCAAGCATCTGAACACAGATTCGGTCACCAAACCCTCTGCAAGCACCGTGTATTTTCGGGCCATACAGGCAGAAGGTGCAAGGCAGGATGCTGCCATACCTCCAAAGTTGGACCAACAATGGCCTCGCCACTGGAAAGGCTTCGTCCAGTGAATTCCCTGTTTGAGGATATCCGTGACGGATATTTGGCTCATTTCTGGACGGAGCCCGAGGCATTCCTGGGTTCGAGATAAGATGGAGGATGCCCATAAAGGAAGAGGGGCACTGAGCGTTGAGAGACTACTGACCATTCCTCCTCCAAGGGACGGGAATGACGGTCCAAGAGTCCGGATAAATCGCCAGCCACCTGAGGTTCCCTCCACCCACCTAGGATGGTCTGGAGGAGAATAACAGAGACCTAAGCAGGAGGCCCGGAACAGGCTGAGACTCTCTGGCAGGCATCCACAGGGTCTGTTTAGGTGGTGGCTCCACCATGATCGGAGGAGAGGTTGATTCTGGCCAAAACAGAATGGTTTTGACCATCTCCATAGGAGGAGGTATGGTGCGGGCCAACTCCGGAGAAGTCGACTTCGGCCTGGGAGGCGATAGCCAAGTAATGGCCAGGGTGGAAGCTGGAATTGGCTTTTGACCGGACAAGATTAGCTCTTGCCACATTAGATCTTCATTGCGTCGATGGAGTTTCCGACGAAGCCTCTCTATATCCGAGGAGGATGAAGAAGAATATCGGCGGCGCTTCTTTTTAGAGCGCTTGTGCGCCTTCTTCGGCCTATCGGTCAAAGGAGTCCAAGACCTCAACCGCGATCATTGGGGTGACCGACAGGGTCGATCAGAAGGTACCAGGGAGACCGGTGGTTCTTCTTGGTCTAGGACTGGTTCTCCGATGGGTTTCCTAGCGGGCTGGGTCTCCTCATCGGGGAGAGGTAGGACCGGGATCCTGAATAAGGAGCTGTCTGCCTCCTTGGGCAACAATGGGTCGACTGGGTTGAGAATGATCTCAGCTGGGTCATCGTCCAGTGTCTGGGCTGGCTGGCCTGATGGGAGAACCGAGAAACCAGCGGCCAAGGCCGCAACCTTGACCGAAGTTGAGACAGATGATTCCTGGGACTGAGATCTCTCACGATCCCAGGAACGTCGTTGGTGAGATGAAGATTCTATCGGTTCCTTGTCCTTTTTACGGGACCAAGAGACATGCAGGCCCCTCGCCCTTGGTGGGAAGGGATTGGCACATCTCCCAAAAGGATCCAGAGAAGGTGGAGCCCAAGTTGAGCGGAATGAAAAAGGGCTTCGGGGACCAATCCACAGCCCAAGCCACCTCTTCCTTGAAGGCCTTCATTTATTCAAGCTGCTCAGCGGACCCCGAAATCGCGGAGACCGCCCATCGGGCTTCCTTAGATTTAACCGGCGGGCTGTGTTTCTCCGATCTGCCCAATTTCAGCCATGCGAGACAATCGTCCAAGATGTTCGGGTGAAATGCGTGATACGTCTCACAGGCCTGAGTGTCATGGCTGACACCCAGGCAGTACACTCACGTGGCATGTGGATCAGTACGAGACATCTTTTGCCCGCATGGGCAGCGGCGGAAACTGGGAGTGAATTTATGCTCCATAGCGGTGAAATCGCAAAGTGATTTTGTGCAACTCTCAATGAGTTTGTTTCAACAAATCCGTGGATTCGAAAGCCAGGGCCTACAGAATGCAAGAGCGGTAAGGAGGGAGCCTGCATCTTCAGCAGAAAGGAAGATATGCTATCAAGGGGCAGAGCTGAGGGTTATACCACCCGGGTGGGTGGTAGGAGCCAGCTTCAAGACCTTCCGGCAAGATTCTTAAAGGGAAAGGACATGCCAAACAGTGTGGATAGAACAACATATCCACGATCCTAGAACCAGACATTTTGGGGCCAGTGACATTGGTGCATGGCGGTGATATATGTTACTTTGTGGCACCAGCAGCATTTAGTAGCATCGGCCCTGACTGTGTCAGTTCCTTTTTTCTTTTTTTTTATGTAAGTTTTTTTTTTGAGACATAAAATGCAATGATTCCAACAATAGTACATTTCAGACAGCAGTGATAAAATCCAAACCATGCAGGAGGGAGCAGTAAATATTTCTGAAGTCATTGAGAGGTGATACTGTTAACAAACTTTTAGATGAGTGCCGCTGTTCACCAGTCCGGCAGATTCTTGGTAAAGTTAATAAGTCCAAGAGGCACAAATGGGCCACCCGTAATCAAGCAGGGAAGGTCTAGGGCACAAAGGTGGAGTCAACTGCCAGGAGTTATTAGGCCCACCTCTGCCACTGGGTTTGAAACTGGTTTAGGCAGCCATGGATGGAGGCAATAAGGCACTCCATAAAATACATTTCTAATACTGTGGTTCGCAGTTGTCTACCGAGGGGCATTGCTTTTCTTCAGAGTTGAGTGATGGCTTTGTAGCCATTAGTACATGCAGGTGAGCTAATACTTGGCTGAATAGGCAGCAACACGGCAGAGGGATAGACAGAAGCACCATTGACACAGAGACCACTTCCTCTGCAAGAGAACCTCCAAACTGCTTGGCAGTGCTCGCCAAAAAGCCTAGTGTATGACAAGTAAACCAGAAAACATGAGAGTAGAGTGGCCATGGCCTGCTCACAGTCTATTCCTTTTTCTGCATTGCAGAGCACCATGTAAACTCCCTTCCTGGTTCAGGGATTCTGAGGATGACATTGGGCTCCTGTGAGGGATGCACACTATAAGCATTTGTATTGAACCGGGTCCAGAGTGGAACTCGAGCATAATTACACGACACAACAGTGGCACACCACTGAATACATAGTCTAGGAGGCAGGATGCAGTGCATTGAATACTTCTGATGATCTTCACTGCGAGGACACGTCCGTTTCTGATGTGTGCTTTAACTTAATCCAGTTACACCTCAAAGGGCAAGGGTATTACAGTCATTAAACTGGGTACTATAATTACAGTTGGGCTGAACTGTGGGCATAGTATTTATTTATACATTGTCCTATCAAAAAATGAATTCCTGTTTTAACAGCTTGGGCAAAATCTCTCCCTTGCACTTTACTATTTACCATAGATTCAGGGTCCTAAGACCTTACTGGGTTCTGGTGCCATTTGACCGCTTACTGACAAAAACATCTAATACCTTCTTTTTACCAAATTACAGAGGAACAGCTCTGATCATCTCAGTTTGGCCCATGGACCCTTTCAGCTATTTCCATGGGATTCCCGAACTATAAGTCTTACAGTGTGGAGGCCTCCCATGAACACCTCTTAATGATTTTAACATTTGCACAGCATAGCGATTGGAGCTGCCAGTCCTTGGGAACTCCCACCTTCAGTTACATACTGGGGCTTTCTTTACATTGGCACCTTTACCTTGGGGGTGCTGCACACAGACATTTAAAGCACTGCAGAAAGTGAATCAGTCTATGGGGCTTCAACTCTGACTACTATGGCCACTTACAATATGTTATGTCATAGACACCCACCCCCATGTCCTTTTCCTTTCTCTGGAACCCCTTTAGGCCATAGAAAAAAAAAGTACCTCTTCCTGGAGCACCCCGTGTCACACGTTTATTTATTAAGGATCCCCCTCCTCCCACGAGATTACAGTTTACTGCCACCTAGGCACTAAACTCTGAAATAAATCGCTGTTTGCAAACTGCATACAAATTCAGTGCATATCTACCTCCTCTGGCCTTGCTTAACTTAACAGTGGTTCTCAACAGGTGTATTCTTTGGGATACTGGAGATTAAATCTTTGAGGGACATGTGCCACTCACATATTCAAGACTCATTGCCATCACAAGCCTGGCAAGTCCCTGAACTTCAAGTCGCAGCTGGTGATATGAACTGGGCACTCCTGCAGAATTTCAAGCTCCATTCATTCACTGATAATCTCAGTAGAGATGGGAAGTGTAGGACACACTCCCTTTACTAGAAAAGAAATCCATTTTAAGGAAGCTACATTTGTGAGTCCTGATGCCACATAGAGACCTGGGTTTCCACAGTGAACATGACCCCTCGCCTCCATGTTAGTGGAATCTAGGGATGCACAGCAGAGATAGCATGAGGATGCCCACTGAAGGAGCCACTCGTGGCATTTGGTACATGAATGACCCCACACAACCAGCCAGACTCCATCTGTCGGAGTAGTGCTGAACGTGTCCTCCACTCAGCTTGGCACACTGTATTGCAACAAGTCCTGCTAGCCATTCCTAATTTGCCGTGTGTCATCCTCAATATGATTTTGAAGGTGTTTGACTATACAGATGTTGTATACAGTGCTGCCCTCAAATCTCACCTTCCCAAACCAGACCCCCTTTACCATTCCTTCTGCCTTTCTCCCACGCCACCCCCACACACACACACACACACACTCACTCACTGCTCCTTCCTTTAGAATGTAGCAGCTCTTGCACTGTTCCTCTTTTCTGGCTAAATTATGGCTCTCCCCCTCCTCTCATACCTCTCTGCTGTCCTCACCATCTCGGTCCCATCTTCTTACTCCTGGCACCCCTCTGATGCTCTTTCATTCTTCATGCCCTACTTCAGGACCTCTTCTGGTCTTTCTGCCCTCTGTACACCGTCCAAGCCTCTGGAGCAATCTCCCCTTCCCTGTCTGACTCTCCTTTCTGAAACCATTGTTGAAAGCTACTTTTTCCCCGTCTTGTTCTTGCAACTAGCCTCTGTCCTCCCCCACTCAGCCCCTCATTTTTGTTTTGGTTGTTTAGTGCCTTCTGGACTCCTTTTGCCCTTTTGAAGTTAGGCACTTTTTTAGCTGCCTTGTACATTTTAATTCTTTATCGTGATGGACTCCTGCATTTATTTCATTTCTGCTATCTACCTGTGTATCTTGTACACAGTATATATTGTATGCTGTACATATCTGTGCCTTCCATTTGTAACTGTCTCCCCTTGGCAGCATCTGGAAATGAGCTTCGGCTCGGTGTGTCTCGCTCAGTTACTAGTATTAAAAAGAAATATATCAGCTGGGAGGTGGGGGCAACTTGAAGAAAAATTGGTCAGGCTGTGTAGATGAATAGTGTGGCCACCTCCCACCATCAAAACTGCTCCCACCTTATGGTCTGGAGGAACTTGCTTCAGCATTCCCAGGTGAGGAGGTCACACAGCACTTCATTTTGGGTGCAGGAGTACGTTCCCTAGGGTTTCTTTCTCTGGTGCCTGCCCAGCAAAAGGCTGGGAGGGGTAGTGTAGGTGGAAGGCAGGCTGGGTTTTTGGTGTAAGAGAGAGAGAGGAAGTTTGTTCTGTCTCTAACATTGGTGAGCAAGGCACCCAGACAGGTGCGATTTCCTCAGGCTTCCAGTTCATTGAAGGAGGACCTGGATGCAGCTATGGGGAAAAATTGTGGATCAGAAAAAGAAAATACAGTAAACATTTAAAATTGACTAATGAAATTAAACCCTCAGATCAAGAAATCCAGCATTACCGGCCCAGTGGCGCTGAGGGTTGAGGCGCTGGATGCCACACCTCGCGCCACGCCTGCGACCCAGGTCTGGAGCGAGCTGGGTCGCCAGGGGTCGGTGGGGAAGAAGAGGATTGAGTGTCCAGAGGGCAGCTCTCCTCCTGGAGTGAGGGTGGACGATTCCCCAACGTGAGCGGATCCTGGCAGAGGCTGGGAGTGCCGAGTCCGGGATTGCACAAGACGCAGGGAAGGTGCCTTTCCAGCTGTTCACGGGCTGGGTGGGAGCACGCCCAGCAGCACTAAGTGGCATTGCATGTCTGAGTGCCATGGGGGAGCTCAGAACAAGGGAAACCACCCATCGGCTGGGGGTAGACGACGCCGCCTCACCTCCACTGCTGGATCCTGCCCACTGCAACCTGTCCTGACATCACTCCACCCATTCAGCGCTGGAAGAAAGCGCCTGAGGAGCAGAAGGCAAGCCCCACCCCAGGGGTGTATTCTGGGAGGAATGGCTCCATCGGGTGTGTCGCGGCTGAGTCAGGTTACAGGCGCAGATGGGAGGATCTCAGGCTGAGGGGATAAGGCAGATCGACTGAAGAAGCCCCAGTCGGTGGTTACCGGAGGGAAAAAAAAAAAAAGAAATCCAGCAGTAGGGGCACTCCTTGCAAGCATGTTGAAATAAACCAGAAATATGTATATTTTTTTAGCCTCACATTTGTCTGAAGAATGGTCAGCATAACTTCTTTGTGGCTGCCATAGTCTGTACCACCCTGACCAGTAGTTTCAGGATCAACTTAGTTGTGAAAGAAAAACATGTCACGTGATATTTTCTTACGGAATTTTGCCATACCAAGTAAAAACAGCAGCCCAGTATGAAAATAACACTAGTAGACACTTCAGATTTAAGACAGGAACTCTGGTTTATATTTAAGCATAAATGGTATGTCAAGAAGTAATCTGATTCACTTGGGGCACAGAATCCTATTCAGAGAGATGCATGTTGCCAGCTAGACAGCTCAGTGGTTATAGATGTCACTTGCTATTTTTGCAGCCTGGATTTACACTCCTATGTAGTGATATTGCAGTAGTCCTCCAGGAGGAGGAGGAAGAGGATTCATTGTCTGAGGATGCTTTCTGGAGTCTGAGGGCAGCCACTCTTGCTGTACTGCTGGCACCTGAGTGACTGCAGGTAGTGGTGCACCAAGGAGCACTTGTAGGATGGGAGGATGCACTGTGGTGTATTTCTGATGTTATCATCAGCATCCTAAGGGACAGGATTGGAAACACTAGAAGAAAAGTGGAGGCTCACAGACAGATGATGCCCTCATGACCTTCAGCTCTCTTGATATTGCACCACTCTCTCTCACTGAGAGATTGTTTCATGTCCTCCCTCTCATTATGGTTACTTCATTTCTTGATTTCAGAGCCATTGCTCTGGGTACACCAGGCCCTATCTTGAGGAGCAAGCCGATGGAAAAAGTGGAGGTGGAGAAAGAGATGTGTTACCCTGGATGACTTCTGAGTGGCTGAATGAGATCTCAGTAATTTCCCAAAAATAAAGGAGAAGAAAAGTGGAAAAAAAAAAAAAGCCGTATGCATGGTTAATGCCTGACAAGTGCTGTACTCGTCTATGCAGGAACTGTACATCTTCATTGAAGACATCTCCTCCATTGGGCCATACCTTTGGAACTGTAAGCAGTTGGCGTCGGGACCGCTTTTGAACTTTTATAGTCGGGGACTGCCCAAAAGGAAGTGCAGTGTCAGCCCCAATATAACCGTGGGTGGCCCCATTGCTCCTCAGTTTTTTCTCCCACCGTTGAACAGTCGTCGGACTTGCAGAAGAAATAACAGTTTTTTGTAGCTGTATTATAAAAAAATTCTTGTAAGTTGTCAGTTATGTGTTTAATCTTATTTATTTATTTATTAGCTTTTAGTGACCAGGTAAGTGCATTAGACAGTATCCCTGCCTATTTTCAAGCACAACCTGGGAGAGTACAGGATACAATGAAACAAAAACAAAACTCGGGTAGAATACATACAGTCCTTGAATACAGTAAACATCCACACAGGGATGGTCAGGTAAATAAACATGCAGCAGTAAACCATCCTCATAGGGAATGAAAAGGACGGACAAAGACAGGCCAAGCAGTACACACGAAGTTCTGAGAACAATGTTTCCAGGCAGGAAAGAGCAGGAATGGAGGGTCAAACGAGGTTAGGTACAGTCACAGGTATCAAGTGCATAAAGGTAGGAGAAAAGTGCAGTCTTGAAGGAGGAGTGAGACAAGGAGCACTTCAGACTGGGAGGAAGGGAGTTTCAGAATTTAGGGGCGAAGTGAGAGAAAGCTTGCTCCCCCATTTTTGTTGAGCAGTGTGGGACTAATAACAGTGGAGAGTTGGAAGATCTCAGAGGCTGAAGTTGACCACAGGGGTAAGCATGGCCCCAAGACAGGCAGGGCGGGGGTTTCTAGTCATGGAATCGATAAAACAGCCCAGGGAGTAGGAGCAAAGGGACTTGGGAGGCAGCCAGTGTAGAGTGGAGTAGAGGAGGCAATGGTGAGTAAGGCAAGGGGCCGAAAGGGAAGATCTGCAGATGTTGTTGTATGTGATGTCCCATTTACAAAGAATACCAGCATTAACATGGGAAAGGACAGGGAGGGCATACTGTAGCCTAGGGAGTAAGACACCTTTAGCCACAGAGATCCGGCAGTGCAGGTTAGGGAAGCGACTCACATGGCAGGTGGCACCAATTCGTGTTAACGGATCTGCATACCTTGTTTATGTGGGAGAAGTCCAGTACAGGATCTGCGCCACTCCAAGATCTTTAAGGAGTCTGTGGACAAAACTGCTGCCCCATCACAGCAAAGTGCACGGAGCTTGGTGGATTCGGCCTGAACCTTTCTAGAGGACCCAAGAGCATGGCCTGAGTCTTTGGTAGGTTGAGGATTAGGAAGTTTGAGGAGAGCCACGATTGAATCAGCTGGAATGCAGATGATAGATGAAGATTAAGGTCAGGGATGGACTGGGAGGCAAGAGTAGAGCACTAAGTCGTCTGCATACATGATGGAGCGATGGTGGGGAGAGCAAGTAAGAATATCGTTAACAAAGATGGAGAAGAGCAGCGGTCCTGCCTTCTGTGCACCCAGAGGTTTTCTACTCTGCAGCTTCATTGTCTCATCCACACATGGCTAATGTCCACATTATGGTTCCAAACCGGCTTGAGGAAACTTGTGCCATAAACTGGCCTCTTCAGGCAATTCCACAGGGCCCGAACCCCAAAATATTTCAGGCACGGACCCTGGATGACTCCAAGGACTAAGGAGATGCTTTCAGCCCTTTTGGCCTTTGATGCTACAAGACATGATTTCAGCCTTTAGCACACAAGTTTTAATACTTAGGGTCCTCATGTCGGGTACCCATCCTTTCAGAGAAGTTTTGTTTACCTGGCCTTCTTTTTGCACTACTCCACTGTTGCTCTGCATTGCAGGTGGTGGACAGGATATCCTTCCACTTAAATGGAAGGAATTTAGGTGGTGGGGAAATTAATGGAGTCACTGCTAAAGGAAAAGATTGTGTTGTTTCTTGAATTCAGTGGAGCACAGGATCCAAGCAGCGGATTCACAGCAGGAAGTTCTTGTCAAGCAAATCTGATAGACTTGACTGGGTGTCCAGGTAGGTAGATACGGGGAGGGGGGCTTGGATGTGGCCTACCTATATTTCAGCAAGGCCTTCGACACCGTCTCACATAGAAGGTTGGTATGTTGGGCAACCTGGGAGTTGGTCCCAAGGTGATACTGGTTGAATGACAGGACACAGAGGGTTGTGATAAATGGCATTCAATCCAAAGAGGGGGGTGAAAAGGAGGGTTCCACAGGGATCTGTGCTGGGGCCAGTCCTCTTTAATGTCTTCAGAAGTGACATTGCAGAGGGGCTGGAGAGGAAGGTATGCCTCTTTGCAGATGACACCAAGATCTGTAACAGGGTCGACACTCCAGAGGGGTGGAAAAATGAGAAAGGACATAAACAAGCTTGAGGAGTGATCGAGAATGTGGCAGCTAAGATTCAGTGCAAAGAAGTGCAAATTCATGCATTTGGGGCACAGAAATCAGGAGTACAAGATGGGGGGAGAAGTACTGGCGGCCACCAATCAAGAACGGAACCTGGGGGTAATCATATCTGATGACCTACAGGTAGGGAAACAATGTGAGAAGGCTGTGGAAAGAGCCAGTTGGATGCTTGGGGTGCATAGGGAGAGGTATCACCAGCAAAAAGAGGTGGTTATGCCACTGTACAGATCACTAGTGAGACTGCAAAAGATGCCCTCGAAGAAGATAGTACAGTTTTGTACTTGCTGTAATGGTAGATCTTCTAGAGGATCTCTTGCAGCAGGTACGTTCCCTCCCTCCTTCCACCTCCTTCTCAGAGAGAGCAATCTTCTGCAACATTAAAAAGAATAGAAAGAAAGGGTACCTCGTGCATTCTCGCTTCCCCTCGGAGTCCTGCTTCGCGAGCTGGTCACTGGCGGGGAACTGAGGCCACTAGGGGCTGCCCACGTATTTATAGAGATAAACGTCATGACAGTATTGTGGGTGGCCCCCAGTCAACACTGCTAGTGAAAGCTACCGTCGATGAGCGCGCCCTCTGGTGGATACCCAAGAGTATTGCCTGCTGCAAGACATCCTCTCTAAGATCTACTGCTGTGGTAAGCACGAAACTGTACTTTATTATGGTAGTAAATAGCAGTCTATGATGCAGACTTTTATATTTGGAGTAGTGGATGATGGTCCAATACACCTTGCTACTGTGCGGGAAAATAATCGCTCATGGTGTTTGACAGTGGTGTTTCATGACTTGTTGAGACCCAGGACGGGCATCTGATTGAATGCTCGCCTGTGTCTCAAGATCCACCTCCTTGCTTCTGCACACTGGGGTGTGTGGCCACAGACATGTGCCCTGTGGGCACAGATGGTAGTGAATACCACGCACACTGCACCTGTCCATGGCTGTGTAGCTATGCGGGCTGGGTACATGTAATTCGCACACACCTGACTTACATCTGTGCATAGGCCCAAATATGAAGGTAAGGAGCAGCTGGAAAGAAACTTGCCCTCTAACTCCACCCTCCTGTCCTGTAGTGAGGACATGGCGGTATATACTCTGAGGTCTTTTCCTGAGGACCCCTCTTTTCAAGCCATGATGCAGCAAATGCAGGCTGTCATGGGCTTCGATGTGGAACAGGAAGATATCATTAAGAGGAATTTAAAGGAGCCTTGCACTCCCTCCATTATTATTCCACCTGTATATCCTGCTCTAGAGGATGCTATGTTTGCTGAATGGCATAGACATAGCTCATTGCCTAAAGGCCCTAGAAAGGCTGATGAACAGCATCCTGCACCATCTGCTAAGCCTTGTTATGCTAACCAGCCTGAAACTGTCTGTACTCATCATGGCTGCTCATGATAGGTCTAGGGCTCCTTGAAATACGAGTACTTTATCTCCTGATAAGGAATCTAGGAGGCTGGATGTTAAGAGCAAGGGTACGTGTTTCTGCTTTATTGGGCCTTTGGTTTGCAAACTATCAGGCCCATTTGATCAAGTATCACAACAGCCTGTGGAAAGCTGTTCATATTGCTGCTTAGGCTTTGCCTGATGGTTCTGCCAAGACTGACTTACTTGAAGGAGTAGTACACCCAGAAAGTGCAAAACACATATGTTATGTAGTTTGTTTTTAAATGAATGTTAAATCCTAGTGTGTTCTTCTCTCTGTCTGCTATTTGGAGTTTTTCCTAAATTGCCTGCTAGCTGTATGGTAGTTTTACGACCCCTGGGGATCTCCATAACAAATAGTTTTATTGGCTTTCTTTCTCCTATGATGCCCCCTGTCTCATGTGACAATGATGTAGCCATGCCCTTAGATTTAGCATGTGTACTGCTTTAAAATTAGTTTAGCAACAGCACAGCCTTGTAACTTCTTATCCAGGGAGCACAAATGGCAACAGTTAGTTTAGCAGATAAACGAGAGCAAGCTAACTGGGGTTTCTGTAAGACAACAGCTACTAAATAGCTCTAATTCACTATTTGTGTTTTTGATGTTACAACACTCCTGCTAGCTAGACCTGATTAACAGAGGAAAAAAAAAATAGTGAATTAGAGCTATTTAGTAACTGTTGTCTTACAGAAACCCCAGTTAGCTGGCTCTCGTGTATCTGCTAAACTAACTGTTGCCATTTGTGCTCCCTGGATAAGAAGTTACAAGGCTCTGCTGTTGCTAAACTAATTTTAAAGCAATACACATGCTAAATCCAAGGGCATGGTTATATCACTGTCACGTGAGACAGGGGGCATCCTGGGAGAAAGAAAGCCAATAAAACTATTTGTTATGGAGATCCCCAGGGGTCGTAGAACTACCATACAGCTAGCAGACAATTTAGGAAAAACTCCAAATAGCAGACAGTGGGAAGGACACACTAGGATTTAACATACATATCAAAACACTCTACATATGTTTTTTTAAATTCTGGGTGGACTACTCCTTTAAAATATTGTCTGCTGGTGTTGAGGTTGGCAAACATTTGCTGCACTCAATTTATGTTTCTGAGGCTTCTGACAGGGCTGCAGCTTCTAGGTTTTGCATGAGAAGATATTCTTGGCCCAGTGTTGCTGGCTTTGCCACTGATGTGCAAAAAAAGGTTTACATGCCCCCCTTTCAAGGGTCCAAACTGTTTGGCTATGAAGTCGAAGAAGCCTTGCTTGGCCTTCAGACTTCCAAAATGACTCTGAGGTCTGTTAAGTCCCTGTACCCCACTCCTGCTAGCAGTCATGGTAGGGGCCCCTTTTGCAGGCCTGCTGCCCTGGGTAATAGTGCCTACCATCAGCAAGGCCATGTAGAGGTGGTGGCACCCTCCTGGGTCCCCTCCCCTCACCGATGACCATGCAAAAGCATGCAGAGGAATCTGTTCTGGTGGCTCTGGTGACCCCGGTTCAACCTAACTCTCTTCCATCTGTCCCCTGTCCTCAGCTGTCACCTCCAGGGGTCAGTATTTTTTTGGGGAAGGGGCAGGATCTCCCTGCATCTGAAATAATGTCAGAAGATCACCACGGATGAATGGGTTCTGGAGATAATTGTAGGGGAACATGCTCTGCATCTATTAAAAATCCATGTAGATCATCATCCTCATCCTCCTCCTCCTTCATTTTATCCTCCAGGCCACTTGTCCCTACTTAAGGAGAAGATTGAGACCCTTTCAAAAGCGTGCCATAGAACCGGTTCCCCCACAAGAACAGAACAAAGGGTTTTCTTCCATATATTTTCTAGTCCCAGAAATGACAGGAGATCTAAGGCCTGTACTAGACCTAAGAGACTTCAGCCTATACGTTAAATACAAAAAGTCTCGAATGGTGTACCTGCCAACACTGAATCTCCTATATACAAACAGTGGACTGGCTTTGTCACAGGGCATGAAGGATGCATACCTTCATATAAAGATCAGGAAGCCTCACAGATATTACCTCCGCTACGCTGGAGGCAGACACTACTGTACAAATGCTTGGCAGTAGTTGCATGCCCTTCGCAGTGAAAGGCCTGTATGCTTTCCCTTATCTGGACGACTGGCGACTGAAGGTCAGCTCAGGGAAACCATTCTACATACCTTGTCTCTGCCACATAGGTTGTTTGACTGGGGAAGTGTCACAGTAAATGTGCCAAAATCTGTGTTGACTCCATGCCAGAGACTGCAGTACATAAGGACAGTCTTGGACACAGGAAAGTGACGT
Organism: Neoceratodus forsteri; assembly: GCA_016271365.2. Taxonomy (NCBI): domain Eukaryota; kingdom Metazoa; phylum Chordata; order Ceratodontiformes; family Ceratodontidae; genus Neoceratodus; species Neoceratodus forsteri. The sequence goes on from CM057452.1 coordinate 1,622,682,677, forward strand.
GCCTTCCTGCCCCAGGACAGGGCAGACACTCTGATTGCTCAGGCATACTTTGTGCACAGGAGCCACGATGTCTCTGCACAAACAGTGTTGTGTCTCCTGGGCCTTATAGTTTGCAGCCATAATGACTGTGCCAGTAGCCGGACATAATGTGCAGGTACCTCACTGGACACTCGTAGTCCAGTGGGATCAGTTGACAGATGAGTTGGAACAAATGGTTCTTGTCATGTCTCCACTATACAGAGCATTACTATGGTGGATGGATTGCAGCAGTCTACTGAAAGGCATTCCATTTCTTGTACCAGCTTCTGTACAGATCCTCACCATGGATCCCTCAGGCTTTGGATGGAGTGCTCATCTTGGCCCTTGCCAGACACAACAGTCCTAGGCCAAGCTGCACATAAATGTTTTGGTATCCTATACAGCCTCCAGGCATTTCAGAATAATTTCTGCCCTGGTCCTCTATTGATCCAAATGGACAATGTCAGTGTGATGCATTACATCAAAAACAAAAGGGCACTCGCTTCTGTCACCTGTGCAGGGAAGCCATACCACACGTCCCTTTAATACTAATAAGGGCATAAGGCAAGGTTGTATCCTTGCCCCTATGTTATTTAATTTATATATCGGCATAGTATTAAAACAACTGGATAAAGACCAAGACGATTCCCCGAAGGTCTTGGACACTAAGGTTTCGTCGATGGCATATGCAGACGATCTAATAATTCTGTCACTGACAAAAGCAGGTTTACAAAGGAAACTTGATAGTTTGGATAAAGGCACTAAGAATGTCCAATTGAAAGTAAATTTGTCAAAAACTAAGTGTATGGCATTTGGAGCAGCTAATGAAAAGATTAAATGGAGATTGGGAAGTCAATACTTGGATTATGTCAATTCTTACACATATTTAGGGATAGTTTTCACAAGTACAGGATCATGGACAAAGTATATTAAGCAGGTCCTTGATAGAGGGAAGAAAACAGCATACAGGATTTATAAATTTAGCCATATGTATGCCAATTTTTCAGTTAAACTGTTAAGAGTTATAAAAGCTAAGTATGAGTCTCAAATCCTTTATGGATGTGAAATCTGGAGATAAAATGAAAGAAAACCTGATGGGACCTATTTCAAGATTATTAGTAGTGTATGTGGAGTTCCATCTTCATGCCCTCTTATTTACCTACGTATGAATTGGATATAACAAATATTAATGCAAATTTAGATATAAGAAGAATAAATCATTGGATTTCATTAACAAAGATGGACTTGATTAGACTTCAAAGTATTATAGAAAGCAAAATGGATTAATGAGGAACTCTTGGAGAATAATTGGTTAAAATGCATAAATAACCTGTTACGTAAACATGGGCTGAATATTTTAGATAAATACCATCAAAGAATTTAACCATTAGCTCTCAATATAAAAAATACATTAAAAGAGGGTGAGCTCAAATTGGAATATTTTGGATTTGGAAAAAATCAAGCAGACTAAATATTCAGAATGCTTTGTAAATAATGTGACCCAATTCAAGTACAAGAACTACTGAGATGTGCTAGATGACCCACCCCTCTTTACATAGGATATATATGAGAGCTAAATTGGAACTATTAGACAGTAACATACTGAGAGCAAGATACAGTAATAATGTAATATAACCAAATTGCTCATGTCAACAAGCAGGGATTGAAGATTTATTTCATATTCTGTGGGGAGTGTCCTTGGTATATTAGTCAGAGAAATTATTGGTTAAAATATTTTCTAGATAAAAATAACCAATGTGATAAAAAAATAATTAACACTAATTCTGACCACTGAAGATGAGTGGACCATTAGAAGAATGGCCATGTACTTCTTAGTAATAATAAAAGTTAGAAAAAAAGAATTACACAGCCTTCCTCTCAGGAGTAATAAAATCTCTATGCCTCAGTTTATTACTGGGCGTATGTCCTAATTTTTAAACATGCCTCGTAAAATCTCTCTCTAACTCTGTCTCCATAGTACGAATCTGGATAGGTACAGTATATGTCTGTATACTAGATTTTATGAATCTTAATGCACTGAGGCGTATTCATATAAATGTTATATAGTGCTAGATGATATTTGTAAAAAACTTTTAGAACTTTATTCCACTTTCCTTGTCATGTATATGTATTATTGTGTAATGTGGTTTATATAATTTGTAATGGCTTGTATAGCTCAACAAATAAAGGTTTCTGATCACAACCTTCAGCTGCTGGCCATGTTTTTCCCATGACTTCAGAATGTCTTGGCAGACAGGATAAGCAGGTATGGTACCAGTCAGTGGTTCACGAATGGGAACTGCTGACCTCCATGGTAAACGATCTCTTCGCAAGATGGGGTTATCCAAAGTTGGAGCTTTTTGCATCCCGACAGAGCACAAAACTGCCATGCTTTCTTTTGCTCCTTCCAGAGCCTGGAGTTTTTTGCAAGATGTGTTGTCAGTCTCTTGGAAAGGGAAATTACTATATGTATTTCCCCCATCCATCTAATACAGAAGGTTCTGCCCAAGATGCGGGTAGAGAGTGCCACTGTCATCATTGCTCTGTTCTGGCCTCACCAGATTTGGTTTTCGCTCCTTCAACATCTGGCAGTGGAGCATAATGTCCCTCTACCTCTGTGTTGGGGTCTGTTGTCTCAGGGCAGGGGGTCCCTAGTCCATCCAGACCTGAAGTCCCTGCACCTGCATACATGGCTTCTGAAACACATTGCCATTGCACATTTTGGGGTATCCTCTAAGGTTGCTGATGCCCTGCTTGTGGTTAGGAAGCCTTCTACCAGACATACTTACTTTCTGAAATGGAAGCTCTTCACTCTGTGGTCTGCTTCCTCGAATATAAGACGAAGAACCTCAGTGCAAAAGCACTCGGGTAAGGGTTATCCCAAAGGGCATTGGCCATAAAGCCAAGCATTCCTGCTTAAAGCTGAACCAGCCTAAAGGTGCATGGTGATTTGCATATGCAGCCCACAGGGACAGCAATCTGCATTTGGCGGACTGGCATGGCTTCATCTATCAAGGTTGTCACCCCTGGACCAGCGTAGGGTGATTTGCTCTGCCTTCCGAGGGACCCGTCTGTTTTCCACCAGAGCTAGGAGGCTTCTGCAGGAACTTCCTCCGTCTCCTCGTCTCCAAGGGACACCTCCTAGCTCTCCTCAGCCTTAGGCCCTTCGTTTGATTAGCCCAGGGTCTCTTCCTTCTGTTTTCCCCCAGTAGGAGGCTGTGGGTCTTGTTCCCTCAGGGTTTCTCTTGTCCCCCTGCGGGGGTGGGGGGCTTGGTACTCACCCAAGCAGTAATGAATGGTGAAGATTAACAAGGGAAGATATGAAAATTACGTACCTACCGTAATTCTTGATCTTCTCTTGTATCTTTACCATTCATTACTAATACCTGCCCACCTTCCCCTCTAGGGCCTCCTACTTCGGTGTCTCCCCCTCCCTGCTCGTTCCTTCCTTCTTTTTCATTGGCCTTTAAGCCAAAAAAAAAACAACCTGCGTTTCTGTTCGTCTGAACAGATGCTGTTTCTGAGGGAGAAGGGGGACAAGTGGGATTTATTCTATCCTGAGAACACTCTTTCTGATTACCCCTAGGGGTGACCTGTCGGTCTTCTCTTGGCCATGCTGTTTAATTCACAGTTTAGGAGACCAGCCATTATCTGGCTCTGTCTCCTTTCTATTTTTTTTTTAAACCTTATTTTATTTTCATTTTGGATTATTTCAACATTAGAAATTGTTACATTTCATTATGCCAACAACCAAATGTTGAACTTAGACATGACAGGTTATTACAGTCTTAAGATTTTCTCATTTTATTACATAAAAAACTTTATCTTGATACTAAAATACTATTAAAATTAAAGAAGTTTAAGAATTTGTAATATAAACTGTAAATTAAAAAGAATATAGCCGCCCTTCTTTGCCCTACCTCTAGGTTTTACCATTACTTTCCTGATGCAGAATTCTATGTCCAACTCTCTGCCTTACTTTAAGTTCATTCATTTAACTTTCTAAGTTATTAATTTATTTCTGAGTCTCCCCTTAGGTACTTTTAGTTAATTCCTTGGCCTGGAGAGGAAGGATCTGTAGTTTTCATCTTACTTCTATGTTATTAACATAAAGATCTTACTTAGAGATACAGCTCTTGCAGCAGGTTACACCATTAGGACTGAAGCCGCCAGGCGCCAGGACCCCATGGAAATTTTCTAGCTAGCTATCTTCAGTGGGGACCGCCCAGCGTCGGTCCCGCCTCCGGCGTCAGGCGTGGTACATAAGAGCGGTCCGCCCAGAATCCCCAGTTCTTTCCGCCGTCGAACTTGCATGCCTCGACCCTTCGGTCTCTGTCTAGCGCGCAGCGCGTGGTTTCTGAACTTCCTTCGGGAAATTGTTAATTTTCGAAAAATCGTCTTCGCTGATGTCCTCTCCGACCTCCGGACATTCATCCAAGTGCGCTTGTGGAAAACAGATCCCCTTCAAGGACCCGCATACTGTGTGCGTTCGGTGCCTGGGCCCAGACCACGACACCCAGGCCTGCTCCCTTTGCCAAGGGTTCAACAGTCGCACCAGAATCCGTCGACAGAAGGCCCTTCAAGCGTTCCTTTTGGAAGAAAGACTGCGGGCCATGTCTTCGAAAGGGGAATCTTCCCACAAGCACGCGGAGAAGAAGAGGAGAGAGAGAAGGACCTTTCTAGGTCGCAGCTCGGGCCTCCGAGTCCCGCAGCTCTGGTTCAAAATCGGACCGGTCCCGTCCAGGGCTTCTTCCCTTCCCCGGCTGCAGTTCCAGTTTCCAGGTCGCTCAGGCTCCTACCGCCAGGCCGTCGTCTTCATCCACCCAGAAGGCAGTGGCGAAGTCCGGGCATACCCACCACCATCGCCACAAGTCGGGCTCCGCTCCTCGGCCCCGGCGCCCGGTCCTCCTCGGTGCCCCAGGAAGGCTCTCGAACTTACTCGCTTTGAAGTGGACCCGGCGTTAGCTAGACCGCTGATCAGCCGTTCGTCCACCGTTCCTCGGAACGCGTAAATCGTCAGCCTTGTCTTCATCGGACGTCAGTGGCGGCCCGACATCCTCCTTGCCTGAGAAGAGGGCTCCTGTGCCTCCCGCGTCGCGGGCAGGAGTCCTCACGGAGGAGGAATCGACGCAGCAAGACCAGGCAGGCGATCCTGGCCTCGCACAGTCTCCCAGGGCTCCCTCGCCGCCGCCCGAGGCCCCTGTGGAGCCGTTGCCGGGACCCGACGTCCGGCCCTCGGTGTCGGAGCCGACGTCAGGACTGTCGCTTTCGGAGGTGAAGGATCTCTTTACTTACTGGTGGGACACCATTAGGAAGGACGTGGCACCCACAGTCCTCCCTCCTCCTCCTCCTCCTCCTACTCCTGTTTTGGCCCCGTCCCCACCTTCACCTGTGAGGTCGGTCGCCCGCTCCGTCCCTAGAGGGCCTGAATCCCCTCCCAGGGCTCGGCATTCTAAGAGGAGACCTCCGTCGAGATCTTCTTCTTCTGGATCACCCAGCCCCAAGAGATCCAGAAGACGCCGTCGTTCGCCATCGACGGAGGACACGGGATCAGTTTATTCGACTTCGAGATCCCCATCTCCAGTCTCAGTTCCTTCACCGGACCCACGTGAGACTCCACGGTCTCCTCCGGATGACCCCTCGTTCATGGACATCTTACGACACATCCAGGAGAACATGGGGTGGGAAGCTGAGGAATTGGACCCCGAGAGATTACGCCTGGCCAAATATCTTCGGCAGAAGGACCCCAAGCCTGTGGTGGTGCCACCCTTGGTGGACACCTTTGTGGACGTCACCAAGGCTGCGTGGAAGCGTCCACACTCGTTACCGGCGGTGCCGAAGAAAGCTGACCGTCTGTACAGGGCTCCTAGGGAGGACCAGTACCTGACGCAACAACCTCTGGCCGATTCTCTGGTCATAACAGCCTCACATGACCGGTCTCAAAGGCCGCAACATCTGAGCACCCTGCCACCGGACCCAGAGTCAAGCAGTTGGATTCCTTGGGTAGGTGCGTCACGCATCCGCTACTTCTGTCATCAGATCCTAGATTATCGCCCACATGGCGCGAGTTTCAGAATGCCCTGTGGGAGCAGGGTCTGGAGGTGGCTGAAAAGCTACCTGAAGGTGAGCAAGAGGAGATGCTCCAGCTTCTCCCTGCGGGTTCAGACGTGGGGACCCAGGTTCTTAGAGCCGCTCGACCTCTGCGGGACTCCTCGGCCAGAGCGGCAGCTTCAGGCGTTTGTCTCGAGGCACTCATGGCTCCGTGTCTCGGCTTCACCGGACGTCCAGAAAAACATTATGGGCGCCCCTTTCAGGGAGAAGTTTTGTTTGGTAGCCCATCCGAAGGATTATCCAAGCTCCAAGAGGCTGGAAAGCGGTTAGGTCGGTCCAGGCAATGTACTGGCCTAGGCTTGGTTCCTTCGTGAGGCACCAAGGCCCATTTCCATGGGCGGACACAGAGGCAACCCGTTCCGCCCGCACAACAGAGGGCTCTGGTTCCGAAGAACCCAGGGTAAACAGCCCGCCAGCAGGGGTCAAGCGCCTCCGAAGGCTTCCCCAGCGGGCCCTTCCGCTTCGCCCTGGCGCAGCTCCTTTCGGCCCCGCCCCTCAGGATCAGCGGGATGTAATGGTCGGAAGTCGCATAGCAGACTTCTCACGGGATGGCGAGCATTTACCACCGACAGGTGGTACTTCAGTTAGTCGCTCGGCCACTTTTAGAGAAGTTACATAGAACAGCCACCCTGAGGCTCCTCTACTCTCCCGGTATTCGGGGTCAGCACGGGGCGTGCCAGTTTGGCCGGTGATGGCACTCCCTAAGCAGGGGCGATGCAATATCCCGGGGAAACCAGGGAGGACTAGGGTACTATTCTCACATCTTCCTGGTTCCCAAGAAAACAGGGGACCTCCATCCTATTCTGGACCTGAAGCGACCTCAACATATCAGTAAACACAAAGATTCACGTATGGTGACCCTTCCGGGTCCGATCCCCATGTTAAAACAAGGCGCTCTTTGGCGTCCTTAGACATGCAGGATGCCTACCTGCATATCCCCATAGCTCAGGCGCATCAGAGGTTCCTAAGCCGAGTTCCTAAGGCCACCACTTTCAGTTCCAGGCTCTCCCTTTCAGACTGTCATCCGCTCCAAGGGTCTTTACCAAGTGCATGGCAGTCGTGGCAGCTGCTCTGAGGAGAAAGGGCCACTATGTGTTCCCGTACCTCGACGATTGGCTTCTCATGGCCGTCTCCAGCGAGGCGCTTTTGCGGGCTATCCAGGACACTCAGGATCTGTTCGGATCGCTAGGAATTCTCATAAACCAGGAGAAGTCTGTCTTGGTACCGTCGCAAAACTTGCAATTTATAGGAGCAGTACTGGACACAGTCAGGAAGGGCTTTTCTTCCAGCCGACAGGCAGGAGCGCATCAGGTCTCATAGGAGACTTATCAGCGAACCAGGCCGCTCCGGCCAGGTCGGTCCAACCCGTCTGCTTTCGTACATATGGCTGCGGCCATTCCTCCAGTTCTTCTCATAGCGACTCCACATGCGAATAAGCATGATGGATGCTCAAAGCGCCAATGGGACCAGAGGCAAGACCATTTGCAGCATCCAGTCAGGATCACGAGGTGTGTGATTCGGGACTGGCAATGGTGAATTAGCCCGAGTAGGCTCTCCAAGGCGTCCGTTTGCAGCGCCATCCCCAGAATAACCCTCTACCACGGCCTTCAGGTCTCTGGTGGGAGCACACCTGGATAGGGGTGAAGTCTCAGGGTGTATGGAGCCCGCTGGGCTCATCTCACATCAATGTCCTAGAGATGAGAGCGGTCCTCTCGCACTCCAGGCTTTTCAGTCCATGATTCCGCGTGCACTATCCTGCTTCAAGCGGACAACACGGCGGTGATGTATTACCTCAACAAACAAGGAAGGCTCACTCTTACCCCTTTGCAGGGAGGCCATGAGAGTGTGGGATTGGGTAATCGGACATAGGCGCAAACTTAGTCGCTATACCGTCCCTGGGGTGGACAACACGATCGCAGAGCGGCCTGAGTCGCTCCCAGGCCAGAGTCCACAGTGGGAACTTCTTCAGGAGGTGGCAGAGGATCTGTTCCTGCGATGGGGTACTCCAGAGCTGGATTTGTTCGCATCCCCATCCAACTCAAAACTGCCCAATTTTTGCTCGCTAGATCCAGGGCCTGGTGTTTTCTGGCGAGGCACGTTGTCCCTCTCCTGGGCGAACAGATTCCTTCGCCTTCCCTCCCTTCCCGTTGATCCAGAGGTTCTTCTCAAACTGCGCGGGAGCATGCACAAATGATTCATGTTGGCTCCTTTTTGGCCCAGACAGATATGGTTCCCATTGCTGGCTCAGCTATCTAAGGAACCACGCTCCGATGCCGCTCAGCTCCACCTACTGTCTCAGGAGAAAGGTTCATTGCTGCATCCGGATCTCCGTTCTTTGAACCGCAATGCATGGCTCCTAGAGACATAGCCATTTTGCGACACGAGGGTCTGCAAAGAGGTTGCTGAGGTTCTCTCTGCAGCCAGAAAGCCGGCAACGCATGCTACATATGCCATGAAGTGGCGTTGTTTTTGTTTATGGTCACGGGCTTGTGACTTTTCCCCTTTAGGTTGTCCCGTGGGGGTGGTTTTGGACTACCTCCTTTCCCTTTTTCATTCAGGGCTAGCCTACTCCTCTATTAAAGTGCACTTGTGCGCTATTTCGGCCTACCACCTACCAGTGGGGCAACGCACTATTGCTCAACTTGGCTGCTATAGGGAGTTTCTGAGAGGGTGTTTGCCTTAGGCCTCCTATCAAGGACCCGGTTCCTCCATGGGATCTCCTTTTTGTCCTGGAACAGCTCACTGCCTCCTTTGAACCTGCCGCAGATTGCGAGCTACGTTTTCTGTCATGGAAGACGTTAGTTTTAGTTGCCGTTACTTCAGCCAGAAGGATTTCTGAGCTTCATGCTCTCGTGTAAAGAGCCTTATTTGGTTTTTCACCAGGACAGAGTATCTCTGAGGACGAACCCGAAGTTTTTGCCTAAGGTGGTCTCGGCACTCACTTTAAATCAAGACATCGACCTTCCGGTCTACTTCCCGAGTTATTCTAATAGAGGGGAGGCTTTACTCCACACTCTGGACGTTCACCGCAGCCTGAGGTATTACCTCAACAGAACTAAGCCCTTTCGGGCTTCTGACCAGCTCTTCGTCTCATTTTCACACAGAATGAAAGGCCGGCTGGTCTGTAAGCAATCTTTGTCCCACTGGCTTGTGCAGTGTATTTCACACTGTTATCAGACTAGGCAAAAGCCCCTTCCGGGTTCTATCTGGGGTCATTCTACCAGGGGTGTGGCCACTTCCTTTGCAGCACTCAAGAATGTCTCGATTTCTTCCATTTGCGCTGCAGCTACTTGGAGCTCTGTGCATACCTTTATCAGGCATTACAGTCTGGACATAGCCTCTAGGCGAGGGCGGGTTTCGACCCTAGAATGTTGCAAAGGTCTCCTGTCCTGAGTCAGGATTTGGATTGGTTTTCTCTCCTTTTCCTCTTCCTCCTCCTGGAGCTTTTGGCAAGTGTTACTGCTTGGGAATCCGTCTAATGGTGTAACCTGTGTGGTACATCGACAAGCAGGGGGCACTCGGTCCTACGGCCTTGTGCACGAAGCCATGAAGTTGTGGTCTCTGGCGCTCCTGAACACCTCCCTTATGGCAGTTCACCTCCCAGGCATAGACAATGTCCTGGCAGATGCTCTCAGCAGGATCTCTCAGGGCCATCACGAGTGGTCCCTGGATCCCTGGTTCTGGGAGTGGTATTTGCCAAGTGGGCACCCCTAAATAGATCTCTTTGCAGCTCCAGACAATCATCAACTTCCTCTCTTTGCTGCAGGCTCCCAGTCTTGGGCTCAGTCCCTCTGGACGCCTTTAGCCCTCAGCTGGGAAGGGAAGTTTTCTATGCCTTCCTCCTTTCCTCTCCTGTTCAAAGTGCTAGTCAAAATCAGAGCCCAATCCTGCAGGGTCATTCTGATTGCCCCAGTTAGGCCAGGCAACCCTAGTATCCTCTCCTCCTGTCCTTAGCAGTCCATCCTCCCTGTGCCTTCCAGAATCTCAATCTGTTAACATGTGCCCAGGAACAGTTTGGTACCAGATCTCAAGTCTCTCAATCTCAAGGCCTGGTTAGAGTGAGAAGGAGCTAGAGTTTGCTGGCTTACACCTCTCTCAAGGTGTAATGGATTTACTCAAGGCTTCTAGGAAGCCTTCTACCAGGACTACTTATAACTCCAAATGGAAAAGATTTTCCATATGGTGCTCGGAAAAGAATATTTCCCCAGACACTGCTGAATTACCCACAGTTCTAGATTATATGGTCCATCTAAACACTTTAGGGCTGAGACCAGCTACCCTGAAGGTACATTTGGCAGCTGTCTCTGCTTTTCTTTCAGCAGGTAAACCCTCTCCTCTTTCATCTCACCCTGTATTTGCCAAGTTTTTAAGGGTTTGCTTCACACTAACCATCCATTCAGGGACCCTGCCCTGCCTGGGATCTCAATGTTTGCATTGCTCAGTTCATGCAACCTCCTTTCGAGCCCTTGTCTTCAGCTGAGCTTAAGTTCCTGACTTGAAAACTGTGTGTTTGGTAGCTATCACCTCTGCCAGATGCATAAGTGAATTACAAGCATTGTCAGTGGAGCCAGACTTTATCCTTTCACAGAGATAAAGTAGTCTCCGGACTAATAGAAAGTTCCTGCCTAAGGTGGTTTCGGATTTCCACCTTAATCAATCTATTTCTCTCCCTGTTTACTTCACTGACCATTCTTCCTCTGGTGAGAGGAGGCTGCACAGCTTAGATGTGAAGAGGGCCCTTAGCTACTACATAGAGTGTACCAAGGGTCACAGGTTTGACTCCCTCCAACTGTTCCTCACTTATGGTGAGGTTGGAAAGGGGAAACCTGCCACTAAAAGATCCATTGCCAGGTGGATTGTCTCTTGTATCCAATTCTGTTATGGAAAGTTGGGTAAGATTCCCCCTCAGGCCTGAGGGCTCACTCTACCAGAGGTACAGCTGCTTCTCTGGCTGCTGCCAGAGACATCCCCATTCTAGAGATATGTCAAGCAGCTACCTGGAAAAACGTGTGTCACACTTTTACCAAGCATTATTCCCTGGACATTCTAAGCTAGGAGTGATGCTCGGCTTGGTACAGCTGTCCTTCAGAGCCTATTCTCTAAGTAGGTTCTGTCCCTCCTCCATGGGGGTACTGCTGTGTAGTCTGCAATTGTCATATATATAGCAAGACTTCATGTTGTTTGAAGAAAAATTACTCACCTTAGTAATGTTGTTTCTTCTAATGGAGTCTTGCTATGTCTCTGACCTCCCTCCTGCCTGCCCCTCTCAGAACCTCGTTTTTGCGCTGTGGGTGGGCATCACAGTGTTGGCACCTGTTTTCTTGCTACTTTGTTATTTTGTTTCACCCTTCCTAGGGTGAGTGTGTTTTTATTTCATTATTGGGTCTCTTGACTTGAGTCTTTTTTCGAGACCAACAAGTGTGTTTGTTAGGATAGTAGCCAGTTGGCTAGTGTAGGTTTACAGCTTCCACGCAGAACATTAGTGAGTTTTAGCTCGTAAAGATCTGACGGTTTCGGTTTGAAAGCAAGCAGACAGAGCTTCCTTAACCGAGCTCACGCTCAAGATTCCATGCCTTGCATGGAAGTTAACTATTTCACCTCTGGAGCAGTTCTAACCTGCAGTCATACTGCAATTGTCATAATATAGCAAGACTCCATTAGAAGAAACAACATTACTAAGGCTAGTAATTTTTTCTTATAGTACAATACAAATTGTTGTTCTAATCCCGTTAGGAGGAAACAAAGTTTGAAATATTTAACAAAACAGAAATGTGATGTGAATGTCCTCCAAAAGACACATTTATCTCCTGCAGAGGTGCTGAAGCTGAGTTCTAGGGGATTCCCTCGTATATACCACTCCTCTTTGCCAATGGGCAGGAAAAGGGGAGTAGCTATTCATCTTATCTGTGTCAATCTTCACCATTCATCACATATGAGTACTGGCCGGAGATCAGGACCCCAGGGAGCTTTTTTTAAAAAGGATAGGTGAACCCGACACAGCATCGGTGGCCCGCCCTCGAGGCAGACGACTGGTGGCGCCGAGGGTTGGCCATTAGGCTGTTACTCGACGTGCCTACCAGCTCTTTGTCTCCGCCATCGAGGTCGCCTCATGGAAGCTGTCAGAGAAGAATTTAGGCCTTCAGCCTTCGCTCGACATTTCAGTCCGTCGGTAACTTACTAGTTCTAGGTTCTGTCTCCACTTGACGCCGCCAGTAAGATCTTTCCTTTTATTTTAAGTATTGCGACGTCGAGTCTGTTTTGGTGTTTTCCGTAGGTCATGTCTTGGTCGGGGGCAAGAAGTTTTCTAAGAAGAGTTGGCCCGTCAATATTCCGTTATCGACCAGCATGACCGGTGTCTCGTGGTGTCTTGGCCCGCTTCACTTACATGGATTCGTGCGACGCCTGCTTCTCCATGGACCGCTGCATCCTAACAGCGCTGCTGAAAAGTGGGGCGAGCTCCGCCCGACTTCGGGGTAGGAGTTCACGACTGCCGGGCCGCCGCACTCTCTCGGCCTTTCCTCCGGATCCTCCCAGTTCTGTACGGACCAAGGAGGAGGGAGCCTCGCTACTTGTAGCCTGGCTATTGCCGAGGCTCCTCCTCAAGGTGCAGGGAGGTCTGCCCGCTTCCTCCGGGAGCTTGGTGGGAGGCGCCACGACGGGTTGCCTCTGTGTGAAGGCCTCTGTGTCGCCTCCCGCTGCCAGAAGGCCTGGGCCGACACCGCCCTCGGCGCGGGGCTGGAGCCTGTGGGCTTTGTCGCCGCGCAGCAGCCGTGGGCCTGGATCTGGCGCCGCTTTCGGGCCGCGTCTCGGCCGAGGTTGAGTACCGCCGCGTTCGTGCGGTTGGCCATAGGGTTTTCTGCCGGCAATCGGTGCCGCCCTTTCGCGCTCGCCGTGCTTCCCGTGCCGCCGCAGCGCCGAGGGGCCTGGCGTGTCAGCGTTTCGCGCCGAGATCCACCCGTCGCCTGCGCCGCTTGGTCTCAGTGCTGTTCGCGGCGCCGAGGGGCCTGGCGGTGTCATCGGGCGCCGAGGTTGTTGCTGGGGCTGCCGCCGTGCTGCCTTCTGTCCTGGTACCGCCCTGCATAGTGGACTTGACGGCGCCGGTGCTGGCCCTGGCCTGACCTTCAGCCCGAGCTGCTAGCGCCTCTGTGTGCCCTGCCTGCGGGCGGTGGAGGGCACGGGTGCCGCCGGCACTGCTCTGGCTGCCGGGCCCTCTGGCAAAGTCGCTTTTCTCGCACTCCTACTGTTTGGCTCAGAGCCTCAGACTCTACCCACCGCCGGGCTCGAGTCAGACGGGCAGTCACACCCCTTCAGGTTGTCTGCGATGAGAGCGATCCAGTGGTCTCTGCCGACGAGTCATAGCCAGCCCCTTCTGAGGAGCGCCAGGTAGTCCTCGAGGTTAGGTCAGCGGTGCGACCTGCAGGCAGTGGTGCGTGCCACCATTGCTCTGCAACCTGGCCTTGGGGGTTTCTTCAACCCTCAGTGGTGGTACCCTCCAGTAGTGTGTCTTGATCGCCCAACTTTGGGCCCATCGAGAAGCCTACAGGAGGGAGGGTGCTGTTCCTGGTTCCCCTTCGGGGCAGCCCAGAGCTGCCAGCTACTCTAGGCTGGCCCCTCGAGGAGGAGGACTTTCTTGACTCTGAGGGGTCGAGGGGTGGGTCGGGCGCCGCGCCTTCTCTGGGGTCCACTGCCTCTGGGCTAAGCCATGTGATTCACCCTTCCCTTCTGGTTCCTTGAGGTGTCCCATTCTTTTGAGGCAGGGACCGTCCTTCGGACTTTACGGCCCGGCCACCACTGGGGATTCTTCGTGCAGCCTAGGCAGTACCAACGTGGTTGTACAGCTGTTGGCTGTGGAGTCTTCCGGGCACCCTCCTCGGGTGCTCATGGTCCGCCTCCCAGCCCTGGCGGAGGTCAGCCGACTTCTTTTCTCGGCTCTGCCCCTATCCCTCTGCCGCATTCTTCAGCCCCCGGGCATTCTTGGTCCTAGCGGCCCTCTCACCTGGGAGCAGTTCAGAGCAGTGGCTGCTTGGTTCCCTGCCTACGTTAGGGCTATGGACAGCCAGGTTTTTCAACCTCCCCCATGCAGCCACCCTCGAACGTATGGTGACCTCCAGCTCCTCATCCCCTCTTCTGGAGGAGAGGAACCTCTGTCCATATCTCTCCGGCCGCTGATCTCAGGAGTGCCAGCGCTCTCGTGAGATGAGGAGGACCTTCACCTTTCACCCCTGTCTGTTAGCAATCCTGAGCATGCGGCACACGCCTTTCTAGGCGATTTTGGCGGGCCACCCTTGTGGTGCCGCCCTGGCCTGCTCCCTTTTGGGAGGCGTCCTTGTGTTTCTGGCAGAGGCCCTTCTCCGGAGTTCCTGCCCCTAGGGACCTCAGCCAGAGGTATTGCGCTCCCCCGGAGTCTCCAGGTTCTGTGCCTCACCCGCAGTCTGGCTTGACGCACCTGGACACCCTGATGGGCTTTCGGCCTCCACCGTGACCGGCCCCTGATCAGGACCCTTGGATTTTGATTTCTGGGGAGGAGGACCTTCTACTCGCACGGTTGCTCCTCTCCATTTCTGCTCACCAGGCCCACTATGCAGCCTACAGCAGGTTCTTGTGGTCCAGCTAGGTCAGATCCTGGCTGCTTTGCCTGACTTGGAGCAAACCAGACAAGCCAGCCAGCTCTCTGCGCGTGGCCTGGAGCTAGAAGGCACCAGGCGAGGGCATCTTATGACACCAACGAGGTAGCTACCAGGGTCGTGGGGACAGCGATCTGCACTAGGAGATCGGGCGTGGCTTCGTCTTTCCTGGTCACTCACTTTGTCCCAGAGGGTGATTTGTCTGCCCACCAGGAACCTACTCTTCCTCGTGAGCGAGACGGTGTTTGTCGAGGCAACTTCCTTCTCCGGGGACCCTGCCTCGCCTTCCCACCTCGGGCCCGGAAGGTCCCCCCTTGTGTGTCACCCATTGAGGGCTAGGGACTCTGTCCCTTAGGGTGTAATGAATCAACCCCTTGAGGCTTGGTACCCGCCCATATGTGATGAATGGTGAAGACTGACACAGATAAGATATGAAAATTACGTACCTACCGTAATTATGATCTTTCTGTGTATCTTCACCATTCATCACAACCATCATCCCCTGGGGCCTCAGTCTCTGGGCCCCCCTCCTGTGGCTCCCCTCTCTTTTTTGGAGCGGGGTAAGTAGGGACACACAGAGGGGTATTCTCCTTAAGGAGTACAGCTCTAGCGGCACTCCTTCTCTATTACATGTCTCACCCCATGGGGTGGGAGTTGGTGGTTGCCCTCCTCCTCTTTTCTTTCTGGTTTCCATCCACTGTCAAAAAAAGGGAAATTCCTTTTTTTTCCTGCTATTATTTTCCTGAGAGAGTATTAGTCCCTGTACCCTGTCCTTCTCCAGAATAGTCGACTCTGCTTCTGGGGTATTTGCCAGTTATTCTGTGCCTTGAATTCTGGCAGAGAGCTTTGCTACTCCTTGCAGTTCCTATGTAATCTGGTGATGGACAAGCGCCTCGGATACCTTATTACCTCTCACTCTCTCCCAAATTTTCTCCCTTCCTTCCCTCCCTCCTTGTTCCACTTCCAGAGATTGGGGCCCTACCCAATCCCTTAGTCTTCTTCTTTGCTGTCCTCTCAGTCGTTATTTCTCCTTTTAGTTCAGTTTTCCTTTTCCTTTTTCTGTCCCTTGGACCTCTTGTCCCACCCTCCATCCCTTCCTCTTACCTCTTCAGCGACTCAGAACTGGTAGGCAGGCGGAGTCAACACAGCTAACGGCCAACCCTCGGCGCCACGCAGTACATCGACCTCAAGGCGGCGCCCGATGCTGTCAGCTCCGCCTATCCTTTAAAAAAAAAAAAGCTCCGCGGGTCCTGGTCTCCGGCCAGTACCCATATGTGATGAATGGTGAAGATACACAGAAAGATCATAATTACGGTAGGTAATGCATCTTTCATTTTCTCCGCCTCCTTCCCTTTGAGCAAGAGGAGGTGATTGAGGACCCTGGGGCCAGGTACATTATGATGGTGGGTAGGGTTCAGGACATCCAGGTAACCCTAGTAAATGTTTATGCCCCCCACCGGCTTCCCCTATATCATTTTATTCAGCCCTCTCTTAACTGAGTGCTGAAAAGGCAAAGGTGTGCTGATTGCAGGTGGTGACTGGAATTTGATTTTGACAGATCCTTAGATACTACCTCACAAATTGAACCCAGAATTTAAGAAAGCCCAACCTTAAAAGATCTTTCAGCAGTTAGGGCCCGGTGGATGTTTGGCGGGGAGAGTACCCCAGGACTAGGGACTACACTTACTATTCTCCTAGATTCAAAATTTTCTCCAGATTGGATACCTTTGTACCATTCTCCAAAGATCTACCCTGTTTTCCCTCCAGAGGACCTTCCAACATTAATCCACGCCTTTGTTACCTCCCGGCTTGACTACTGTAACTCCCTATACCTAGGGCTATCGGGGTTGAACCGCCGTCTGCAGCTGGTGCAGAATGCGGCAGTTATGGGCTGTTGACTGGAGTCTCTAGATCCAGTCATATAACGCCTGTGCTCCACGGACTGCACTGGCTGCCAGTGTTTTGGTGAATTACCTTCAAGGTCGGTTTGCTGACCTATAAAGCCCTACATGATCTGGGACCTGCCTACCTGAAAGAGCTCCTGTGCCCCTATAGTCCCTCTGGCCCCTCCGATCCACTGTGAGGGATTGCTAGAGATTCCCAGGGGTGTCTGAAAACATCTGGTGCTAGATCGCTTAGTTTTATGGCACCTACCTCTCAACCGCATTTCACTGCCAAGTAGATTGTCTCATCATTATTGGTTTTAAAAGGGAGTTGAAGACCCACCTTTTAATATAGCTTTTAAGGATTTCTGTTGATTTGATTTAGTATATTTATTGTCATATTTATGTGTACAGGCTCTTTGATTTAAGAAAAGCGCCTTTAAAAATAAAGTTGAAATTGAAATGTGGGTGGGAACCTCCACCCTTTCAGACCACAACCCTATCTTTTTGGAGGCTGACCTTTGCTTGCCCAAAAGAAATACCCATTGGAGGCTGAACATCTCCTTGCTTCAAGACAAAGGAACTGTGGATGATCTTAAACAACATATTAAAACCATCATCGGTGAAAATGCCACAGAAGGTACCACACCCCAGATTTTGTGAGATACCCTCAAAGCTACTATCCAAGGGAAGCTTATGTCAAGCGCTTCTCATAAGAAGAAAGCTCATGCACAAAAGCAACAGGATCTGCTGACCCGGATCAGGGAGCTTGAGGGGGCTCAAAAAACTAAGTGGGGGGGAGGGACGGAGAACTGAGGGGCCTTAGGAAGGACTTGCAAAAACTACAAAGGGAGGAGACAGAGAGAGCCCTATTTTACCTCAAACAGAGGTACTATGAAGGAGGCACCAGAGGAACTAAACTCACATGTCGCTCAGACAATATGCAGCCAGAGCTACAATTACCAAAATAATATCTCCAGCTACTGGCCTCCCATCACCAAATCAGAGCAAATTGCTGAAGTGTTTGTCTCATATTATTCCAAATTTTATAGCCCTCACCGGAGCTGGCCACGGAGGATAAATTAAATTACCTTAGGTCATTGCCTCTCCTCCTCTCTCTGGACAAGAGTCAGGCACTTATTCAACCAATTTCGAATTGGAAATTTTAAACACCATTAAAAACCTGAAGACTGGGAAGTGTCCTAGCCCTGATAGTTTCAGCACAGAATTCTATAAGACATTTAAGGGAAACAACCCTATATTGGTGGAAGTCTTTTCTGAGGTCTGGAAGGAGGGGAATCTGGTCCCTCCTTCATGGCAATATGCCACTATTTCCCTCCTCCCATAAAGAGAATAAAGACCCCACCCGGTGTGAGTCCTATTTCCCTCCTTAATTCAGATTACAAAATATTCACCTCCATAATAGCTTCTAGACTAAATTCCCTTTTACCAGACTTAATTAATTAGGACCAGACAGGTTTCATTGCTGGCCGACAGGCCCCAGACAGTGTCTGTTCTATAATTAATGTAATTGATTCCATCCATAATACCTGTACCCCTGCATGCCTGATGAGCCTCGAGGCCGAAAAGGCCTTTGATACGGTCTCTTGGAACTTCTTGTTCATAGTTTTGGAACAGATGGTGTTCCCCAGGCCTTCATTGACAGTATAAAATTACTTTATGCTGGCCCTCAGGCATATGTCAGGGTAAACGGGGAATATCCAGATTCCGTGTGGGCAGGGCACCTCGCCAGGGATGCCCCTATACCCGCTCCTGTTTGCCTTATACATTGAACCTCTGGCTGAAGCCATATGTAATTCTGAAAATATTCAGGGATAGAGGTGTGAGGTTTACACTGGAAGATTTATTTGTATGCAGACAATGTTCTGCTCTGCCTGTCCTGTCCGGAACAGTCTATCCCTTAGGTGTGGTCAGTTTTGGAGGAGTTTGGGGCTCACTCTGACTGCTGTCTAAATAGATCCAAAACTGAGGTCCTTGCTTTCTATTATACCCTTCTAGGGCAGTCGAGGCCTCCTCCCTTGGAGTGGAGGCTTGGAGAAGATGAAATACCTGGGGCCCACCTACCAAACAGACCTTCCAGCTCTTTAAGGCCAATTACCCGCCATTAGTTAAACAAATGCAGAAAGATTTTGATAGGTGGTCTCTAATAAATCTACCTATGTATTCTAGAATCCAAACAATTACCTGAATATTCTCCCTAGATTTCTATATTTATTTCAATGCCTTCCCTTTTTGTTCATAGATCCCACTTTAAGGTCTGGCAAAAGTATTCTCAAAAATTCTTATGAAACAGTAAAAAACAGGATTAACATCAGAGTCCTTCAGGCACATAGAAGTAAGGGTGGAGATCCTGCCAGACCTTGAGGACTACTACTTGGCCACACAACTTAAGATGGCCCTGCTGTGGTCTGTCCCATCCTACTCCTCCAACTGGAAGGAGATGGAAACGGGGGGGGGGGGCACGGTCCCCCTCTGGGGATCAGAGTCATTCATCCTCTAGAAGCACATAATTCCACTACAGTCATGCTCTCTGCTATAAGAGACACAGTAAGAGCAGCCCACAGGATCTGGCAAAAGCATAAACTGAAAACCTCCTTGTGGCCACTTTATAGACTAGCCTGGCCTCCTAGCTTCACCTGCCCTTCTTGACCATACATTTATAATCTGGAACAGATAAGGCCTGATATACTTATATAATTTCTTTCAGGGGAGTAGTCCGGGCTTTATTTCCCTAAAGAACATATTTGATCTCAGAAGTTCAGACCACTTCAGATATCTCCAGGCCCGGGACTACATTCGTAGTTATCAGGGGGAAGACCAGGACCCTCTCAGGGCCTCCCCTTTCATTGAGAGACTCCAAGGAATTCTATCTGCTCAGATACACAAGGGTTTAATTTTGGTACTCTACAAGTCCCTCTCTCTCTCTAAGCTGAAGAGTAATCCTCTTGATAAAATTAAGTCCAGCTGGTGGCAGGAGGGGGAGACGGACCTTGAGGAGATTAACTGGGACTCTGTATTCCACACTGTCTCTAAGACTACTCGATCTCCATATTGGCAAGAGTTTGGGTGGAGGGTCAGGGTGCACTTTTTCTCCCTCCTCAGTCCTGAATAAGACAGACCTGGCAAGCCCACCGGTTTGCTGGAGATTATGTGGGGGAAGTAGTGGCAAATCACTGGCACATTTTCTGGACCTGTCCACTGCTCAGACCATTCTGGAATGACATAACCAGGGCACTGGGGGATCTTTTCATACTGGAATCCTCACTGGACTGGCCAAATGTCATCTTGGGTAACCCTCCTCAGGGCCTAAAGGACAGTGACTCCCTCTGCCTTTGGGCTATCCTTCTAACTGCAGCTCATAAAGCTATAACGCACTCGCAGTGGAAAACTGAACCACCCACTGTCCCCTCTTGGTTGCAGGTGATCCAGGTGATCTCGGACCTCGAGGAGTTGACATTTAAAATTAGTCAGAAACCTCACATTTATATTCGCAGATGGACGAGGTGGTTGCTCTGGTTAGACTCCAGACCGAACCTTGACTCACACCTGGCCACCTAGCAGGGTTCCCTGGGTCCATCTCTCTCTCACCTCCGGGCCTGGGGAATAAGCTGGAATGGGATACATTCTGCTGGGGTAATGGAAACGGTTGTGTGTCTGGGGGCTGGCCAACTTAACCGTGTCAGATATGTGAAATTTGTTAGTGACCTCCTTTATTCTGTAAAGATGTGTTGAGATGGAATGTAATTCAGAAGCTGGATTAAGTGAAGATGAATTTGACTGTACCTGCATTTCTTTTCTAATGTGTACCAGCTGATGTTAATAAACTTGAATAAAAAAACATGGAGCAGATCAGCGGTGAGTTATCTCCATGCTTATCATTTTGTGGGGAATGGGACAGTACTTAATTCCCAATGTTGCTTACTAGACAAAGACTTTTGGGGCATGTGTTTAGAAAACATACAGGAAAACACAAGTGGTGAGAGAGCGGGACTGAGACGCCAAAAGGAAGAGAGCAATGCTGCTTTCTTGCTCTTCTCCCATGGTCCTCTGCCTCTCTGCTCCACACTGCAGCTAAATGTATTGCTTTTATGTTTCCTCTTAATTTTATTAGCACCCATGAGAAGAGGGTTAATGAAAATATAAGAGCGGAGCTGTCCATAAATGAGACACCTGGGCTGGCAGCTCCAATTTTACATTTAGGGGGCTTGCAGGTGGAAAACATATTCCCACCCGGAATTTCAGGCAAGCCGACTGTCATTGGACATAAATAAAAGCATTCCTTCTGTCCAGGGGTCAGGTCGCCAAGTCGGAGGGGTAAAAAGGTGCAAGGTATGCTGCAAAACAAGTAAGACAGCAAGATAAGACTATCTCTGTTCTACCAGGTTTTTAGCTAAACAACGGGCCCACAAAGACCTTGGTCTCCCAATAATGCATCTGGTGCTCATGTAGAGGGCTAGAAGCCTGCGGGCTATATCCTCGTTAGTAAAAACCATTATATTTTGTTCAGCAATGAAATTTCCTGACAGGAGGACACTTGTCTTTTAGTACCCCATTCATATTTAATATACCCACACAAAAACACATTTCATATTTCACTGTGCATCTTATGTGCACCTCATATTGTATAAGCTCAAAGGGGAAGAGAAAAGCAGAAAGAAGGAGTTACAGGTGGCCAGTCTGCAAGGAAGGGAGGATAGAAAAGAGAAATATAGAAGAAATAGGAAAGAGGGGTTGGTTGGTACTGCAACACTTTATGCAGGATCCTTTATATCTGCTACTCAAAGGGAGAGGAATATCCCCTGCCATAGTGCTGTACTGAATATAATGACATCTCAGGTGTCTGAGACAATAAAACCACTCAGCCATTTGGCTCATTGCTTTTTTCCTCCTCAGGCCACGTCGATGGGATCACTCTGCGCACACCATAACTTTTATTTATGTATTTATTTATTGAAATGTTTCACCAGGAAGGCACACTGAGCGACAAGTCGCTTGTCTCCTGGTCGAACCTTGGGGAAGGGGTACAATAGGAGTGAGACATTAAACATTCAAGTTACAAGATCAACATTAACGTACAGTTGTAAGGCAGGAGTTACAAGCAGTGTTACAACAGTGTTATATAATAGGTAGAAGAGTGGACAATCATAAGTGCCGGGTTAATAAGTAAACAAGTGCTTATGTGAAAGAAAGGGGGAAAGGAGAGGGAGGGGAGAGGTGGGGGGAGGGGGAAGAGTCAAGTTCAAGTTACATTCAAGTTACAAGATCAACATTAACATACAGTTGTAAGGCAGGTGTTACAAACAGTGTTAAAACAGTGTTGTGCATAATATGTAGAAAGAGTGAACAATAATAAGTGCCTGATTAATAAGTAAACAAGTGCTTACGTGAAAGAGAAGGGGAAAAGGAGAGGAAAGGGTGAGGTGGGGAGGGGGAAGAGTTGTGTCCCTGGAGACCCCTTCAGGATGCGAGGAACCCTGCAAGGGGACTGGGGACCAGAAAGAAGGGGCTAGGCAGTGTCCCAGAGAGACCCCTTCAGGATATCGAACCCTGCAAGGGGCTGTGGGGCTAGATAGAAAGGGGATAGGCCGGAGGGATTAAAGAGGAGGAGAAGAGAAGAGAGATGGTGTGACTTAAATGCTAGGAGGGGGAATAGGACCTAACCTGAAGAGAGGACCCTTCAGGATGTGGGGTACCCTGTCAGGGGTTGGGGAAGGTCAATAGATGGGGATTAAAGAGTGGTAGGAGGGAGAGAGTGAGAGTTGAACCCTTGTGGGGAGAATTTGCACCTTGGAGGGATGGGGCCTAATCAATAGTCTATCAGGATGCATGGACCCATGGGGAGCATTCAGGTTCCCTTAACATTATGTGAGAGATCAAGGAGGCCAGTAAGAGGGGAGCAATTTGGGGAAGGAGGAGAGCTAGACATTTTGGGTGTGGGTGCACAGGGGTAAAATGAAGGTGACAATAGAGGGTAGGTTTATCCAGAGCTCAGAGGAGGGAATTAGGGAGAGACATGGCAGGAGCAGCTAGGTGCAAGGTAATTATTGAGGGCAGAGCTGATAGAGAGGCGGAGGATGAGTGCGGATTTGAGGAGGGATTCCAAATTTCTGGGAAGCGTGAGAGTAACTGGATTGGCTGATTAAGGTGGATCTATGGGACTACCAGGATGTGGAGTCGGTTGATTAGGGTCTCACCTTAACATTGTTTTACTAGCCTGAACCTAGTGCAAATTGGCCAGGGCTAGTGCAGCTAACCCTCTACTTGTCCGTCTTGACTAGTGCAGGTTTTCATGGTTGTTAATGAAGTTGAAAAAGTCCCTACTTTTGCAGGCTGTAGTCCTATTGCTAATCTCCCCAGTGTTCCAGGTGGCCTTGTGTGATTAGCAGCTCATTACGAGCTGCAATTATCTGGCAGTTCAAGAGGGATCCAACAAAAGACTCACTGTGAGTCATGAATAATTATATAATGTGGTAAATCCACTATCCCAAATTCTGCATCCTGATTGGTTGGCTGGCACATTACCACCGTGATAAATCCTCCAGTGTACCCACTGGAAAAAGTGCCAGCCAACCTTATATCGTGCTAATCGGTTGCTTTCACTTCAGACGAAAGTGCGCGATTTGTCCTGTCGCCACTTCGCTAAACACCGTGTAAATTGTTTACAAAATGACATCCTCTTTCAAGGTGTAGGGACCTCAGTGAGTTAGAAAATAGTTAAAAACATTAAAGAAACAACATTTGCCATTGTATAATATAAATTTATCCCTCTAGGGTGTGGGTACACTGGAGGACTTAACATGACTGGTGTGTGGTTGGGTCACAGGCGCACCAGCCAATAAATCCTCCAGTGTGCCCACCCTGGAGAGATAAGTATGATTATCACTCAGTTGTTAGGACATTCAACTAGTGTGCATGCTGTGATCAAGGGTGGAGTGGTTAAGTCACTAGCTTCCAGTTTACTGAACTTGTCTTTGATTTTTCCACAATATTAAGACCAGTGTGCCTCATTTCCCAGTCTTTTGAGAGTCTGTATCCAACACTGCAGTGACAGAATGCTAGCATGTTTTTTTATTTAGTTTTGTTTACTAGGTAAGTGCACTAGCCAACAATATGATTATTTCAGGCACGACCCGGGAGAGTACAGAACATGGTGAAAACAAGTACCGAACATTTCAAACGTAATGTGAAACAAACCTTAATCTTTTAGGTGGCAATACAATGTACATTGATGCAGAGAGTTAAATGGTAAAACGTAATCATAACACAAGAGCACATGGCAGTGTTACACTTTCCAGGGTAATGACAACTTAACAATGGTACAACATAGGGAGAACTGCAGACATGACAGTAGACAAGAACACAGCTGTCATAATAAGTTATATAGGTACTGTAGGTCATGCAGTAATACAAGCTAAATACAGTAATGTGAGAATACAGGTGTAACCCCCCTGTTACCCGGGGTTACTAGAATCCCAGTAAGACCTAGTGGTAGGCAGGGAAGGCAGCTTGTGAAACTCCAGTTAAATGGATTTCACACTGCCTCACTCTGTTCTCAGTCTCAGCTGAGAGTGAGGGATGACATCATTATAGAACTTTCGCAACTGCATAAGCCACACTGGAATGTTGCAATTGGAGGTTAGTGTGGAACGTTAGGGATTTTGAATTCAGTCTGTGTGCAGTCTGAGTGAGAGACAAGATAGTACAGCTGATGTGTGCAGGCTCTCAGAGCTTTAAGCCATTTTAGAGCTACTTTTGGAAGGTGTTGTTTCCACCTGAAGAGGAACACATGAGCTGGCAATTGAAGTGGTGGAGACGCTTTCAGTGGTTCAGAGCCCCATCCCTGAGGGGATGGGGGGAAGGTTGTTGCCTGTTTTCCAGGGGCAACCCCCCTTGGTCCGGCTAAGGGAAAGAAGCTGCCTGTTCAGGTTGTGCTGAGGCACCAGAAGCTCTGAGAGAGAAATTCCTTGTGGAGGAAACGCCTGTGGGGCACCTGCAACCAAAGGGCGAGTTCGCTCTGAAAAAGGGCCAAGTGTTTTTCACCTGAACAGAAGGAAACTAAAGGGACTGTTACTATGGGGTCAGGAAAAGACAGCCAAGTACAGTTGGAAAGTGGGGATTGGACTGCTTAATCTGTGGGAGGTCTAGAGTAATGGACCTTGCCACTTAATTCAAGTATGTTCAAGTACAGCACAAAGAGTGAAGGATATTGGGGACTGGGCTGCTTAACTTAGTGGGGGGTCTAGAGTAATGGACAGTGCCACTTAAAAGTATGTTCAAGTCCAGCATAAATGGGAAGCAAGACAAGTAGATGGAGTGTAATACATTTAGCAAAATCTACATTGCAAGGCCTTACAGGATGAGGTGTTTACTGCTCAGAGAAATGGCCAGGTATGAATTGTGGGAGACCCTCAGCCAAATTCTCCTCTCGATTTGCTCTGAGACATATTTTACTTTCTCTCAGGTACTTGGCCAGTGCCTGAGGAATGTACCCAGACGTGAGATTAAGAGGAAGAATTCCTGATGGAGCCGAGGTGCTCTTAGGTGGTTTGGGGAGCCACCAAAAAAATGTTTCCATGAAGTATGGAAGGTGTCCAAGTGGCTGGCAAAGGGGCCGAGCCAGGGTGTAACCCAAAACAGTGTACAAGTTCAGGCTGTGTAACCCAAAGCAGCATGCAAGTCCGGGCTGTGTGCCCAGTGGGTTCAGAGCCTGAGGGCTAAAGTGTTGAGGAAGTGTTCTAGTCTCTTAATCTGCATTACCAGGAGTGTAGCCCCGTGGGGGTCCATCTATGCTTTGTTTATTCTGTTTGGATGTGAATAAAAAGCCACACTTTAGAATCCCACTTCTGGTATTGGACATTACAGTTATTGCTTCCTATGTTTGGAGTTACTTGGGTGCCCCTGTGCAGAGTAGCCAAACCTAACCTTTGTGCCGAAAGTGACCTATTCCTTCCAACCCAGCCCACCTGGTATTGCTGTCAGACACAAATGGCATACCAGCCCTGGGTTACACAGGTAGCAACTTTACAGCAGTACACAGTCTGCCCAGCCAGGTGGTCTGTCCACTCTATACTTTCTCCTGGACACCACTGCAGACTAGGCTCTGAAGTGGCCATCCATAGACCCATAGCTGCCATTACTGACTGGTGTAGGGGTCCACAGCAACTCTAAATGGATCACACCAGTCAATGCCATCAATGCAGTACCACCCAGCATGTCATTTCATCCTAAAAACAATGCTTTGGAGCATGTATGGTACAAAGCAAAACCTTAGTAAAATATATAATTTGAAAGGTTAAAAAAGATATTCCTGGTGTGCATAGATCATCCTATATAGAAAGAGGGGCAGTACAGCATCATACCTGTATACTGCTACCCCTTTGACTGATGAAAGGACACTTATGAAAAATCAGTTTTTGTTATGGCAGAGCATGTTAAATCAATATTTTGTGCCTGGTATATATAAACAGATATGTCAAAGTTTCTTACATCCCAAACCCCTGTGTTTGTTTAACTCTCTCAAAGAAATCCTAGAACTGTACCTGGCTCACTTCACAGTGTAAGAAAACTTCCAGAAGTGCAGTTCTCGTTAATCACAGGGCGGGGATGAGAGTGTCTTTCTCTGCCTGATTCTGTACACCGCCCTGCAGGTCATGGTGGGTCAGTGGTGACGTGCATTTATTTATTTATTTATTGAATTGTTTCACCAGGAAAGGCAAAGTGATGCTCGTCTCCCAGTATGACCTGGGGGGGAAGGGTACATAGGAGAGGATAACGCGCAGGTTATCATTGAGTGAAACATTAGCATTACAGTTTGTGCATTGGAGAGGAAAACGTGTAGGTCTTCCAGTAGGATACATATAACATTACATTTATACATTACATTAATGTGTGCGCATAATAGGAATTACAGCTTAGTAATGGGTTACAGGCAGGGAACAGTTAAAGGCACAAGACACGATGATCCAAACATGGTGCAGAGTACATGAACTGGAAGTGCAGTAAGACAGCAGGAGTGTAATAAGTGCAATAGTTGGTTTAATAACCCAGCTTAGTGGTGTATGATGGGTGCTGTTGGCCAAGCAGTCAGGGGTACGGGTTAAGAGGGGTGGGCACAGGAGAATAATCATATGCAGGTACAATTTAGCCATGGCGGTAGCAAGGGAGTGAGAGGAGGAGGTGTGACGAATTTGGGGAGGGAGTTTGTTCCAGAGTTTAGGGAGCCGGTGTGAGAAGGCTGCTTGTCCCACGGAGGACCTCCTCCTAGGGATTAGTAATTGACGGGAGTTGTAGGATCTAAGGGCATGGGTCAGAGAGGGGGGTGGCAATAGCAAGGAGGAGAGGTAAGACAGAAGGGACCTGAGCCAGAATTTTGAGACAGACTTGGTACAGTGCAGTTAGCAGCTATTTTCAAGAGAAAGGAATGCAAGACAATGGTAGAGATCACAGTGATGGGTGCAGGGATGCATTGAGGGTGAAGTGGCAGAAAGCATTAATGAAGGAGTCCAGTCTAGATAAAGTAGACTTGGAGCGGCATTGTAGACTATATCACGTGCATGATGAATGTTGGCTATTGTGTGCAGAGCTAGAACTGCCTGAT
Source organism: Neoceratodus forsteri (assembly GCA_016271365.2). Lineage (NCBI taxonomy): Eukaryota > Metazoa > Chordata > Ceratodontiformes > Ceratodontidae > Neoceratodus > Neoceratodus forsteri. The sequence goes on from CM057452.1 coordinate 1,622,709,931, forward strand.
TGAACATTTGCTATTATGGTATTCTCTGGTTTGGTGGGGAGGGGGTGAAGAAAGAGTAAGCAAGGGGCACATGGTAAAAAACAATGGGGGTACACACTGCATGTGATTGGACTGCAGTCTTTTTTTTTTTTTTGCTGGGACAGGAAGCAAAGTGGGAGCAGGATAAATGTGCAATAATCAGAGTATTTCTTGGCATGCGTTTTCCTGTATAACCGATCAAAATTGACCATTATTATTGTGGGCTAGTGCAACCATCTGCGGGCTAGTGCAATTTTTAATCAACTTATCCGTGGCTAGTGCAAAAAAAGTTAAGGTTGACCCCTCGGTTGATCTAAGAAATGGGAGGATTGGGGGTTGTTATAAAGGAGGAGGTGAGGTAGGAAGGGAGCTGACCCAGACAGTGGTTGGAGGTGAATTTAGCACAGTGGCAGAGTCGTCTTTGTAAGAGAGGGGGGAAGGATAAGGCATGATAAAGATCGCAGTGGTGGGTGCAAGGGGGGCATCCAGGGCAAAGTGGCAGAAGGAATTGAAGAGGGTGTCCAGTCTGCCCAGGGAGGACTTAAGGGCAGCACCATAGACCACGTCACAGTAATCACAAACGGGCAGTATCATCTTCTGAACAAGTTCATGCCTAACCATAGGAGGGATGCAACTAACAATTCCTGAACAGGGTACCAAGCTTGGGGTGCAGTTTTTTCTGGATAGCGTCAATATGTCCAGAGAAGTTTAGGTGCTGATCCAACCAAACACCTAAGTACCTGAATGAGGATGTGTCTTCAAGTAAAGTCCCATCAAAGGTGTGGAAAGTGGGTAGGGAGGGAAGCCTAGAGAGTCTCTGCCTTGTGCCAAAGGTCATGGAGACAGTCTTCTTGGCATTGAGGAAAAGTTGATGGTTAGCAAACCAGAGCTGAACCTTGTCTAAGTCTTGCTGCAAGCTGGATGTAACCTCAGCAGGACAGGAGCCAGATGCATACAGGACTGTAGAACTTTTCCATCATTTATCTGTTTTAAATACATGGCTAGACCTTTCCTGTGGAAGAAGAGATATTTACCTGCCCATATATCACACTAATGAAGTCCGTATACACACTAATAAACCAGTTATGACATCATCAGTGCACAACTTTACAATTTCCTACCTCAGCTTCAAAGCCAGACTTGTCAGAAAGGTTTCACAACATACTGGGTTAATTACTCCTCTGCACAACCTCAAACCAGAGATCACATTTATTTACTAAGAGTGCCTTTAGGCAACTCATGCCGGTTTAAAAATTACAGAAATACAAAGTAAGTATGTAGGTAAATCGTTATTGTTTGTTGCATACACTTTATAAAGATATTTAAAATTTAGAGGTATACAGACATCATAAAGTTTCTTTTAAAAGGATTCATGAATAGCTAATTCTGTCATTTCATTAGAATATTATATAATGAATATTTATGTATGTGTTTATTTATTATTTATTAAATTTTGGTGACCGGGTAGGCCCACTGAGCCTCAAAGGTCCCTTTTTCAGGGGCGACCCGGGATAACAGTACAAGTTATAAGAATGAACAAGGACATAAAGAACATTTGAGACATTGTGAGTTACATCATGAGGTGGTTACAGTAAAAATAGTGGATACAGGCATGGTAAAAGAAAAGCAGTGGATACAGGCATGGCTACAGGCATGGTAAAAGAAAAGCAGTGGATGAAGGGGATGCAGGAATGGGTAAGGGCATGGTTATTATCATCATGACATGTAAGCAATTGGTAGTACTTTGCATATAGTTTATTTAGGGGTTCGCATGACCTCTGGCAAGCAGTCTGTATAAGGCAGGTAGTAGGAAGGTTAAGCTAGGAGACGGGAGTTGGAGGAGAGAGGAGTACCTTAGAGCCTTAAGTGCCATGGCAGTGGCATGCGCTTGAGGTCAGCAGATGGGATTTAAGCCTGGTGCGGAAGTTCATGAGTGAGGAGAAGGCCTGGACCTGGGGAGGGAGCTTGTTCCATTGGGAGGCTGCTTGGGAGGAAAAGGATCTTCCGCCAGCATTTGTCCTTACCCTAGGGACTTCTAATAGTGTTCTATCTGAGGTCCTTAGGTTCCTTGGGTTGTGTTTGAGGGTAATGGTCCCGGCAGTGCGTGGTGGAGCGTGGAGTTTGAGAAGCTTGTAGACCTGGGCAAGCAAAGGGTGTTGGAGGCGAGCGACCAATGTGGGCCAACGAAGATTGGCCAAAGTGTCATAGTGGTGACATCTCGGGTGGTCTAAGGTTGCGAAACAAGCTATTTTATTGTATAGGGTTTGCATCCTGGTAATCTCTTGCTTAGCCATGCCCTGTATTATAGGGGCCTCAAAGGTCAGGTTGGGTAGAAGGACGCTGGTAGCAATGGAGAGCCAGGCTTCAGGGATGAACTGGTCCCTGAGTCGGTACAGGGTGCCAAGTTTCTGATGTAGGGTCCTGGTGACCTGGTCCACGTGTTCCTTGTATGTGATATTCTGATCCAACGTGAAGCCTAAGTATTTAAGGGAGGGAACTACGTTAATGGCTTTGCCAGAGAGTGAAGTTAAGGAGAGGACTGAGGACCTGTCAAGTCCCAGGGATCTTGGTCTGAATAGCATTGCCTTGGTCTTGTCTGCATTTAGTACCATTCTGTTCTTACATGGCCAAGTCTCTAGTGAAGTGAGATCCTTTTGGAGTAAAGGGCCTAAGGCAACCACATCACATAGGGGTCGGAAGATGACAGTATCGTCAGCATACTGCACAACCGAGCTCTCCCCGCAGTGGGTACGCAGGTAGTTGGTAAACAAGGAAAACAGGAGGGGGCCTAGAATTGAGCCCTGAGGTACACCCTGGTTTAGAGGTAGCGGGTCAGACATGGTCCCTTTCCATGAGACCCTTTGTGCCAGGCCTGATAAGTAGCTCCCAAACCACTTCAGGGCATGATTGTCTAGGCCTACATTTTGCAGCTTTTGTAGCAGTAAGTTGTGGTCGACGTATAACAACCGCCTTGGATAAGTCTATAAAGACTGCACCAGTGGGTATCCTTTGTCTAGTGCCCTGAGTACTTCATCCGTGAAGTTAATGAGGGCAGTGTCAGTACCATGGTTTGTTCTAAATCCATGTTGGGAGGGGCAAGGAGCTGATGAGCTTCCAGGTAGTCCCTGAGTTGATTGTAGATGACTCTTTCTTGCACCTTAGCAAGTGAGCAGAGGAGGGAGATGGCCTGTAGTTGTTGAGTTTTTCACTAAGCCCCTTTGTGAATAGGGACAACACTGGCGTGTTTCCACAGGTCAGGGACTGCTTCTTCCCTCAGTGATCGATTGAGAAGCATGGTTATGGGCCAGGATAAGGAGGTAGCTCCTGCCTTGAGTAGCCGAGGGTTGATGCCATCGGGTCCCCTGACCCTTTGAGGTTTCAGGTTCCTGAGGGTTAGGACTTCAGCGCGCTTAGCCAGTCTCAGGTGAAATGGGTGTCTTTCCATGTGAGGTGGTTCATTTGAGGTAGGGGGTAGAGTCAGGGGAGACAGGCATGTCTTGTAGGCCTCGAGGTCTGAGAAGTGCCTGTTAAGGGCAGCCGATATTTGAGAAGGGTCAGTTGTGAGCTGACCGTTAATCTGCATGGGACAGGATTCAGGCTTTTTGCTGCCGTTGATCAGATCATTAACATGATTCCAGAATTGCTTGGGGTTGCCCAGGCTGCTTTTCTGGAGGTGTGTTAAGTAAACTCTCTTAGCAAGTTTTATGGCTCTATAATCTATCAGTCAGGGCTTCTGTTAACTCCATTTTGGGAGTATTTGACTTCCAAAAATAAGGCAGAAACTTCCAGAATAAAGAGGAAGGAAATCACTGACTTCCAGATTGAAATCAAACATTATGACTTCCAAAATTGCAGGCATGGAAGTCAGAAATGATGAATTTTGCTGAAAGAAATTGTATTTTACCACTGATTCATTATGTTAACATCCATAAATGTGTCCGTCCTAGAATATTGACTTCCAAAAGTGGGATCCTGGAAGTATTTTGACTTCCAAAAAATTTGACTGACTTCCAGATTTCAACTTCTGGAAGTTTTAGACTTCTCTGGAAAATAAATTAACTGAACCCCTGCTATCAGTGCATCAAATAATACATTGATCTTGGCCTGCCTTCATCCATGTGTTTTGTTTTCTTATTTTGCATGCATCCTGAAAAATTATCCTGTTTTGAACAGTACTTGGTAGAAACATAGTAGCTCTCTGTGTCAGGGAAGGAATCGAGGCAGCAAAGGCTGGATCCATCAGGGAAGGGAATGAGGTAATAGAATTGCAATGGATTCAGCTCAAGGAGGCATCAGGAATGAACTTGCGCATGAGGTGGTCTACAGAGCACCAGGTCGGGATGAGTGATAGTAAGCTAAGGGGCAGAAGTGGGGAGGGGCAACAAAGGGAGGTGGTAGTGAAGGAATCTCAACCTGGCAGACATTGACTGGGACATTTCTGCAGCTAGGAGCAACAGAACACAGGCCCTGTTGAGATACATTGCAGGCGTGCATGCTGGTGCAGCTGGTCAAGGAACCCAGGGTTGGGGAACCACTGGGGTCCAGGAGCCATAACACCATAAGGTTTGATCTGGCCCTTGGTACCAGTAAGCCCTGTTCTGAGGCTGGAGTTCTGGATTTCAGAAGAATAGACTTCAGCCAGATAAGGGAATTAGTCTGGGACAGGTTAATGGGAGTGGACAGTGTCTAGGGAATGGAGGAAGATTGGGAGAAATAAAGAGCCATTCTCGGCGCTAAAGACATGCATGAGAATGGTTACCAAGAAAAACAGGTACAAGAGACCAATATGGTTCTTCAAATGTTTAGGGAGGCAGTGAGGGCCAGAAAGAAGGCCATCATCAGGTGTAAGGAGAAGCAGGAGGATGAAGAATGGTTGGAGTACCAAGTAAGAACTAGGAAGGCCCAAGAGGGAAATGAGAGATGCAAAAGCAGACAGAGAACTGCATGGTATACCGTCACCCCAGGGACTCCCCCACCACGAAGACCATCACAGCGACAAGAATTGGGCAAAACCCATACATCGCTGTGATGGTCCGTGCAGTGCCAGATTCTTGCAGGGTATGCCCCGGTCCAGCCTCAACTCGAGTTGGAATCCTAGAGACCGGGGTGGGGTTCAGACGCTCGATAGAAACACGGAGGCATCCGACACTGCAGTGCTGACAGTCGGCACTGCGGCTGTCGGGGATGTCTCCATGTTCACTGTCGTGGCGGCATGGTAAAACCGAATGGCATATTGTGTAGCGGGTCATGGGTAAGGAAAAACAATTTTCAGGTATATTTGGGAAAAAGAAAGATGGGTGGAGGAATTTTTTGGCTAACATAGGGAGGCAGGGTAATATCAGAGTACGAGCAGAAAGCAGCTGTTCTGAACATCTACTTCTTCAGTATTCATTAGAGAGGACAGTGGGCCTTTGCTGGAGAACAGCATAAATGTTTCTGAAAGTGTGTGTTTGGGGGGGGGGTGCAGAAATGAGACAGCGGGTATTTTCTAGTGAAAGAGTCAGAAAAGGGCTAGCAGCCCTGAAGATAGATAAGGCTCTGAGGATGCATGCAAGGGTGCTAAGGGAAGTCTCATCAGAATTAGTCAAACCCCTGGTAGGGCTGTTCACTAGCTCTGTTCAGATAGAGGCGGTTCCAAAAGACTGGTCAGGTAGCAGACGTAGTGCCACTACACTTGGGTGGGGACAAAAAGCAGCTGGGTAACTACAGACCTGTCAGTCTTACCTCTGTGGTGATCAGACTGGTGGAGGCACTAGTCAAAGAATACCCAGTGGACTACCTGAGGAAAAATGGGCTCCAGGTTAGTAAGTAGCATGAGTTTGTGACAAGGAGGTCTTGTCAGACCAACCTGATAGTTATCTTTGAGTAACTGAGATATTGAATGGGGTCATGCAGTGGATTTACTCTACTTTGACTTTGGCAAGGCATTTGAATAAGTGACACACAGAAGGTTGCTGTAGAAGCTATAGGATCTGGGTGCAGCAAAGGACATTGTTGGATGGGTGGGAAGAGAGACCGCAGAGGGTAATGGTAGATGGAGTCGGATCCAAGGAAAGAGATGTTATCAGTGGAGTGCCGTCACTGTCTATGTCTCTGTTTTTCCACTAATTGTTGAAGTATGTAGATGTTGTCAGTCATGGAGTAACCTGTTCAAAATCCGGCCTGAGTGTCTGAAATGATGATGTTGGGTAATCATTCTTGCATATGGGTCATTATTGTCTTGGCAAAAATGTACTTGAATCAAATAATTCAGTCAGTCTAAACATGGCAGGAACAGTTTGATCTGCTTTTTGAAATATAGAAAAAAGAAGAGCACCTTTCCATGAATCTGGGTAACAGTTGTTTTTTTATAATTTGATTAAAATAAGAAGTTAATATTGAGGCCCACCAGTCCTGGTCATTATTATAAGGATCTAATGGTGTAGACACAGAGCAGGACCTTCATTAGAATCAAAAGTTTGAATTACTAGATATACTCTATATATACATACTGTATGTCAACTGGTTTGCTAGTCAGGGGATAGTGTTCTATATAACTCATAAGTTCAGTGGAGTCAGTCAGTTTATGCTAGTAATATTCCACCCAAGCATCCTGTTCAATTTAAACATTAGTTGTACTTGTCATTGTTTTGTATCCTTGGCTATCATTTATTGCCGGCTATACTGCATGTGTACCCTCTCCTCCAGTCACAAGCCAGAGTTGCAAACAGTTTGTCTGGGTTAGTGCACCTCCAGGAACTAAAGGCACTCGACACAAGTGCCTCGTGCCTCACTATGTACATGGACATGCATTAACCACATACAACTAATGCCCTATTATGTCTTACTGCTTGAAGTATTCACTTACTCTTAGTCCTCTTGAAGTGGTAACCCTACAGTAAGAAAGGATGTGCTCTTGTTGAAAATTAATTTGGTGGTGGTAGGGGGGGTATTTTAGCCCTGTATTTCTGTTCCTCATATTGTTTCTTCATAGATGAGAGATGGCTTGGGTTCCCCTGCCATCTTTTAAGAATGCAGTATGTGAAGTTATCTAGTAGATGGCTGACTTGTGACTTATTTATTGCAAAGGCCAACATCCAATCGATCATGGCCTCTGAGAAACAAGTGAACATCCTGATGCAGCTGCTAGATGAAGCCCTGAAGGAAGTGGATGAGATTGAGCAGAAGCTGAGCAGTTACGAGGAGATGCTGCAGAGTGTGAAGGAGCAAATGGACCAGATCTCCCAAAGTAACCACCTGATACAGCTCAGCAGCACCAATAACAAGAGGCTTCTAGAGGAGATAGAATTTCTAGTTGTAAGTGTTGTACCAGCTACTGTTTTCTTTGCTTTCTGTTGTTTTATTATTTTAAATAATATTTATTGAATGAAGCACAATATACTTTATAGGACCAGTTTACATAGGAACAGAAATGGATAGCATCGTTACAGCAGTATGGTTACAGATATGTTACAGCTACAAATATATGGAAAACTTTGACATCTCTATTCCTTTAACAGTGCTTAAACACTTTTTAGACACTTCCTCAGATCCATTTTACATTGGCAAGGTGGGTTTGTTTGTTTTCCAAAGTTGATGCCTGCATATCTTGTAGTATGGATTTATTTTAAAACTTTTGACTAAAAACACTGTAAGCAAATGCTTGTTCAGAACGGGGGTGGTACCAGAGAGAAAATACATAAGCAGGTAAGCAGTGTAGTACCTGTTCAGATGCCGTATCCTGGCAGCAGACGACTAATGAAACACTTGTTCACCACAGCATTGGTTGTGCAGCAGTGTTTTCCTCACATAGTGTGGCTTTTTTCTGGCTTTTTTCCTTTAACCGTTTCGGTTAAGTGTGGATAAGGAACTGGCTGGGGGGACAGAATGCAGAGGGGAAGACAAAAGCAGAGGTACTGCAGGAATCAGTTCTGAGACTGGTGCGTTTAATCTGTGAGATAGGAGGAGGAATCCAGGATAAGGTGTGTCTCTTTGCTGGTGACATCAAGATCCGTGTAAGCATGGACACTGAGGGGGGAATTAGAGAACTGAAGAGAGACCAGAAAAAAATTGGAAAAGTGGTCCAGATTATGGAAACTAAAGCTAAGCTCAAAAAAGTTCTAAGTGATTCTCCAGAGTTCTTTGTGGAAATATCCAGGTTTCTGATTTCCATGCACACGGATAATGATATCTTCGTGGGGGGAGGGAATTTCAGTAAAGTCTGGGACCCTCTCCTAGATAAAACTTCAACAGGTTGCCACACTCACAGTGGTAGGAGAGTGGCAATAATTAGATTTGCGGAGCAATGGATTCTCATTAACCCCTGGAGGGTCCTGGACCTTGATGAGTGAGATTTCACCAACTTTTCCATTCCATATCATGTTAGTTGCCATATTGATTTCTTTCTAATAATCGAGACCTGTTTCTCTGATGTAAGAATGACTGTCATTGTTCCAAATCCTAATTTCTGGTCACGACTTCTCTGCATCTTGTTATAGATTACCAGTGTGTCTTACTAAAGATACTGGGTTACCATCAAACAAAGCCCCAAGATGGGAAACTGGACTCCAGCTGCACCTGCTACCACAGGACGACTTTCAGGCCTTCCTAAAAAACTGAAACCAAGTTCTTTTTTTAAGCTAAGGTCACTCCATGAATGCCTCAGAGGATCATCTGGGTTACCTATAAGGCCTGTCGGTGGGGACAGTCTGTAGGCTTTGACCCCCTGCAAAAAAACTTGGTCACAACTGGTCACCCTGCTAGAGTCCATGTTTCAGTGGTTGAAAGTGAACCTAACTTCAGTCCATCCCATACTCAAGACGTGATGAAGGTCCTTAAGTTAAAATATAAATGTAACGGTATTATACACAGCAAAGCAATATATGCTGTAAAAGCGTACAAACATCACTACTGAGAATCAGGAGTAGGATTTTAAATAACTGCAAAATTGATTAGCAGTTTCCCGAGTAAAACTGCTAATCAGTTGTGATAATGCATAGCATGTGTCCCAATTTAATTAACCAATGTAAACTGCTAAAAAATGCATATACATACTTCTGTGCAATGGATTAACATGAAAGTGCTAATCAATTTCTGCAGTTACTCAAAATCCTGAGGAGAGAAGGGCATCAAGCTTATTGCTGTTTGAGCTGAAAGACCAGAATTTTTGTACTGCTTTTTTAGAGGAAGGAGACCAGTTAGTGTTGAAATTCCCCAACACTAGGAGTTCACCAGAGGAGATGAGGGAAGAGATAGTTTAGATCAAGAAGGAGTCAAATTTGATGCCAGCATAGCAGTAGACACCAGCAGTGAAATGCTAAAACAAATCCCTTTCTGTTGAAGATACATTGGGATGAAACAAATTCGGTAGGAATCATTGTTGCTGATAGTAGGTCCAAAGCACCTCAACATATGGGCATGGGACTGGGAGTCAAGAAAAACTGGATACCTTGGGCACATGACCTCTGTATTGCCAATTATCAGGCTTATATGATTAAATATTAGAATATCTTGTGGAAGTCTATGTCTACATTAGTAGATAGTATGCCTGATGGCCCTCCAAGACTGCTACACATAGATGCATAAACATTGACTGCAGGAAAAGACCTAATGGCCCACCCTACCTAGCTACTTTGTACTGCCCTACAGGGCATCCCACCCCTTCATTTCAGCCCCCATTTTCTGACTACGCCCACATGCCTGTCATATCTCTGCTTAAAACTGCTTACCAATTTGGCATTTACCACTTCTTCCGGCAACTTGTTCTTTTGTTAACCATGGTTTTCATGAAAAAGTTCTCCTGGATGCCATTCTTGAATCTCCCTCCTGCTAATTTAAATGAGTTCCTCCTCATCTCTATACTTGAGCTCAAGGAGAAGAATTCCTTGGTGTCCACCTTGTTTATACAATGCAGGTAGTTATATGTTTCTGTCGTAGCACCACTTTCCCTTCTCTTCTTGAGAGTGTACATATCCAAGACCTGCAGCTTCTCCTCTTATGATTTGCCCCCTAGGCCTTGGACCATCTTGGTTATCCTACACTGTACTGCCTTCACTTTGTCACAGTCTTTCCTCAGGTGTGGACTTCGTTATCTTGCACTGTGCTCCAGATGTGGTCTCACTTGAGGATTACTTCTCACTTCTGCTGGTAAGCCCCTCCTCTACATCCCAACATCATGTCTGCCTTTCCCACAGCTCTTTACTGTGTGCTATGGACTTACAGTAAATCTCTCTGATATCATGACACCTAGATCCTTTTCCTCTGTGCTGCTATCCAGCCCCCAAAACACATTTTGTACTGCACTCTTAGGTTCATTTTCCAGTGTGCATCACCTTACATTGTTTGCAATGAAGCATAGCTGCTAGATCGTTGACCAGCTCTCCAACCTGTCCAGATCCTCCTGGAATTCCCGCCTGGAGTTCCCTTATTCTTTCCTCTGTGTCAGCACTTGTGTAGATCTTTGTGTCATCTGCAAAAAGGCAGACTTTGCCCTTAATGCCTCCTCCTGTATCACAAATGAACACATTGAAAAGGGCAGGGCCCAGCATCAGTCCCTACAGTACTCTGCTTGTAACCTTCCTTACTTCTGCGAACTCCCCATTTACTATAACACTTGACGTCCTTTCCCTCAGCCAGCTTTCCACTCAAGCCAACAATTTTTCCTTCATCCTCATTCAGGTTACAGATTTATTTTTCTTCAACAAGGGATACAACCTGAACATGTTTTACTTTTTGTCAGAGAAATGTTTTTTTTTTTCTCAATGGTCGGTGTGTGGGTGGGCTCTTAGCCCTGTCCCTATTCCCTCTCGGCCGGCACCCCACTGCAATGGTTCATCATGCCTGAAATCCCTCACAGACTCCCCACCCCCATGGCAGGGCCATGAAGGGGAGGGTCATCATCCCCCCACTCCATGACACACATCCAGATAGGGCAGACGACCAGCCCATGGTGCAAGGTGGAGGAAGGTGGACAGGGCTTCATTTAGCCACATCAACCCTTTTCCTCTTTTCTCCCTTGCCCTCAGCCACTCTTGGCACAAAGAGCGTGTGCATGGAGGCACACATCCACAGAACTGCAGCCCCTCCCTTCTTGTCGCATGGACTGCTGGCGCTGCCCCAAAGCTTCCACCTGGGGCAGCCAGCTGTGAACCACCCCACCCCAGGAGAGAAGAGCTGTCCTCCAGATGCTCAATCCTCTCCCTCCCTGGCAACCCAAGCTCGTTCCCAAACCTGGGTCGCCAGCATGGGAAAAGGTAAGGCTCAGAGCGCTCCAGTCCTCTTCACTACCAGCCCAGCTCTGAACTTGTTTTATGGAGGCAGTATAGACTAGAAGTTAGAACACCAAGCTGTGAACTTGAAGAACAACAGATTAGAGTTAGAGTCCCACAGTCTCCTCTTGCTCCCTGTGTAACCCTGAGCATGTCACTAAAACTCCCTGTGCTTAATTGTCTCCTGGGGTCATACTTGAAAATGAACTTTGACTAGGTGTTCCTTTCCTGGCCAAAAATTCTAAATAAATGAAATAAAATGTTTATCTTTATTCAAACTCATAGAACCATATGGATTTATCGAAAGGGCATGTGAAGGCTCTTCAAGAAGGAGACCTGTCTTCATCTCGAGGTATTGAAGCCTGCACTAACGCATCTGAAGCACTTCTGCAGTGTATGAACATAGCTCTTCGACCAGGTACACTGTCATACGAGAGCTGTAATTACAGTATGTTTGATTTGCTGCGGCTTAAAACTGAATTGCCTGGGTGATCTATAGTCAGTCAGGACTAACCCAAAATCATCTGTATAAATTAAAAAGCATTAGGAAGATACAAGTTTGTCAAAATAACCCTTTTCTGGTTAAAGTAATGTATTCAAATGCAAAATAGGCTCTACTTTAGAGATGTTGTAGTTTCCAGCACCAAATTCACAAGGGCAGCAGCAGAACTCGGCTATATAAAATTTAACCCAAAATTTGAATTTCATGACGTTTCATATTTCAGTACTGTAGACATTTTCATTAAAACAGGAACTTTCTCCCTTAGACTATATTTTGTTCACATTGCTTATTCCTGCTGTGAAGTTGTAATCTTTTGCTTATGACATTACAGCCTTTTGTCAAGGAAGCTATTCTGATGTCACATGCAGATGATTATGATATCAGGATAGGAAAAGCAGCAGGTACAGAAAAGTTTTAAGAGGCAGAGAGCCTGGTTGCATGCAAATGTCTTTAGTAATAAAAAATGAAATGTCCTCAAATTAAATTTTCTGTGGAATTTTATAAGATTTAAAAGGGAACTGCAGTCAAGGGGCTGGGTATTCAAACTGCGCTATTCTTAGGCACAAGCCCTTGTGCTGCGCAAAATAGTTGCGCAGGGGTGTGGCCGGGGCGATATTCAAAGGAGTTGCGCTATTGAGCAACTCCTTTGAATATCACCCCCAGCCACAGCCACTGTGCATGGCGCAGTGGAACTTGCGCACCGCAAGTTGTCAAGGGAGCATTCAACTGGCGGTGGCGTTATGCCATTGCGCCATGCGCAAAATCCCCATATTCAAAAGGTGACATGCAAATGGGGCCATAATTCATGCAAGGTGCGGGGCCATTTGCATCGATTATGGCCCCATTTGCATGCCATTAGCATGTAGGCGCGATCCCGAGGACTTGCGCCTGGCGCCCCTGCCAGGCAGCAGCCGTCGGGGACCACGCCCTGCACGGCCCGATCACGGGCAAACAGTGTAGAATCCCCACCACCACCCTCCACTGGCCCGATCGCGAACATGGTTTAATTCCACCCCCAACAGCCCGATCGCGGGCAGCAATGTAGCTCTCCCCCAACATATCCTGGTGAAAATCCCGATCGCGGGCAGTAGCTAGTAAACCCTCCCCCTCCCGAATTCAGCCCTGGTGGTCAGTGGACCGAAAAAGCCCGATCGCGGGCGGTAGCTGTGTAAACCCCCTCCCGAATTCAGCCCTGGTGGTCTAGTGGCACATCCGATCGCGGGATGTAAATGTTGATCAAATCCCCAGCGTAGCCCTGGTGGCTAGTGTCCCCCACTTCCACCCACCCACGGCCCACCACCGCCCCCACAGCGGTGGCGGCAGCATCCCCCTCCGCCTGCCCGCCCGCCGCCCCGCGGACTGACTGCCGGTAGGGCCTGCCGCCCGTGGTGCAGAAAAGAGCCAATGGGCGCTTCAGCACGCAATCAGCACAGCGAGGCGGCAGAGCGGAGGATACTGCCGCCTGTGGGGGAGGGCGGGGTGGTGGAGCCGTGGAGTCAGGTGGGGAGGGGGACACTAGCCACCAGGGCTATGTTGGGGAGATTTGTTCAACATTTACATCCCGCGATCGGGATGTGCCACCATAGACCCGCAGGCTGAATGGGAGGAGGGTTACACAGCTCACTGCCCGCGATCGGGCTTTTCGTCCACTGACCACCAGGGCTGAATTCGGATGGGGGTTTAACAGCTACTGCCCGCGATCGGGCTTTTCGGGTCCACTGGACCACCAGGGCTGAATCTCGAGGGGGTTTGCACAGCTACTGCCCGCGATCGATTTTCGGTCCATCAAATCACCAGGGATACGCTGGGGGCTATCAGCTGCCCGAGATCGGGCTGGTGGGGGGATTAAGCTATGCCCACGACCGGGCCAGTGGGGGATTCACAGTCATCTGCCCTCGATCGAGCCGCGGGGGCACAGGGACTGGGTTAGGGGGCCACAGGTGGCAGCTGCTGTGTTGCGCCCTGCAATGCAGCAGCTCACCTGTGGGTGGCCCTCGACTCAACCTTTTTTTGGGCTCAAAGTTGTGCAGGCACAGGTTGGGGTTGCGCCAGACAACTCTGCACAGCCCGGCTGAATATCGGGCTGTGCAGTTTATGCATGGTTCCTCCCCCTCCAGTTGAGCATGCATTCATTTGCATTGCGCTGTTGCTCAGCCTGTTTTCAGTGGCGCAACTGCCTCCTGCTGAATATCGCAGAATGGCGCAATTTCGGACTTGAGCATGCGCAACCCTATTGCGCATGGCGTATTTCTTTTGAATATCCGGCCCAAAATGTACAAAAAGTAAATGTTGTGTAGAGCGTTTTGATCTGGGGGTGTAGTCGTAGTGTGTCCTTTGCTTTTTTATGCTGTTAGGAGTTTTTTCTAAACTTGCCTGCTAGTATTATGGCTCCTTGGGATCTCTCGTGCTTTCATTTTTGTTACTTTTCTTTTCCTACAATTCCTCCTGTCCAGTGTGGCAGTGATGCATCCATGACCATAGATTCAGCAAGTGCTGCTTTATTATCAAGTTTACAGCAGAGCTGGGCTTTTGAGTGCCTCTCCTTATCTAGTGAGCACTAATAAAGGCTACATTCACAGTTTGGCAAACACCTGAGGGATAATTAAGTGGGCTAGACTGTAAGAAAACAGCTGGAGTCTTCACTAATTTTACCATTGATAGGCTGTAATAAATTCACAGTAAAGAGACATTTTTCATGGTGACTGCATGGTAGAAATGCATTTTTGCATGGAAAAAACATCAGTGTTTACTTTCAAATGCTTTGATTTCTAATGGAGAAAAATGAAGTTAAAACATAAAGAATTAGCATGTAAAGCAGACATAAATATAAATAAATATCAGAATCAGATGTCTAATTTTGCTGTAGCATGGAATACATTTTCAAATTATCAGGCTTGATGCTCCATCGGGTGTCTGTTAGTATGGCACCCTAGCGAGAGAATGATCTCTCTTCTCCGCCCATAGCTCATCTTTAAACAAGAGATCAGTGGTCTCAGATCACAAATGGCAGCTTTAATGACTTAACTGAATACCAGATTAGGCGAATTCAACATGCCAAGACATAGTTAGGCAAATTAAGGATGAGCCAGCACCTAGCAGCAGCCAGCGCATTAAATTATATAGGTTCATGGGATGATGCATTGTTTTGATTCAGTGCGTTTTCATAAAAAATAAAAATAAAAACTGGCAAATTCACTGACTTTTCTCCATTTTTGGAAAAATCATAGCAACATCCTCCTGTTTTCATGGCAGTCGTGAATTCCGTGTGTGAATTTATTACAGCCTTAACCTGTGATAACCTGGTGTAATGTGTGCTTTTTTTTATAGTTCTGTGTAGTTTGACAAAAGCGAAAAGCTTTCAAAGCAAAACATTTAGTCCTACTGGCTAGACCTAGACACATACTGTACCTAGTGAACAAAAAGATTGGAAAAGAAAGTTATTTAGTTGAGGCCAGAACATCAGGCCCCTAACAGAAGATTTACAGCACCCTCCTTGTCCACAAAATGGATTCCTCCACATCACAGTTTTAAAAGTATTTTTCTGTCTTTACTGAAGACAT
This sequence comes from Neoceratodus forsteri, assembly GCA_016271365.2. Taxonomy (NCBI): domain Eukaryota; kingdom Metazoa; phylum Chordata; order Ceratodontiformes; family Ceratodontidae; genus Neoceratodus; species Neoceratodus forsteri. Next base: position 1,622,725,257 of record CM057452.1, read on the forward strand.
TTTGTAAATATTATCCATCGGTTTACATACTTGATCCTCATAGTAACCTTTACAATAATTCTGTATGAGAATCCTGAATCCCTCTTCAAACATTTATACAGTTAACATTTTTAAGCAGTCCTTATCATGCTTCAATATGAGCTGAAAATTGTGTTCTAGTATAAACTAAAAATCATAAAATATGAAGAACACGTTTAATTCAAGAGCCTTATCAAAACAAATAGTGTTAAAATATTGGATGGGCAGACGAGGTGCTGGAGTGAGGAGGGCAGGAAGTCAAATCTTTACAGGCGGAACAACCATTTTGTTTAGTTTGAGCTTTGGAAGCAAGTTTTGAAAAGGTTTTGTTAAGAATGCATGTTTTTATTAAAGTTTTGAAAAGGTTTTGTTAAGAATGCAGGTTTTTTATTATTAGAAAGCAGACTTTATTGTTTGTCTTTGCTTTTCTAAACTCAGATGACACGACTCCTAACATTTCTTTCTGAAACTTAATTACTCAGTAATGCAGTATGTTATTTTTGACTTGTAGGACATGAAATGCTTCATGCAGTTAAACAGCAGCAACAGTTGTTCAAGGAGTTAAAGGAACAGTTTGCGGAGACTTGCTAGTCACCTTAACAACGTCTTTTGTTCAGCAGGTACAGTACTTTCAGTGGCACTTTTCAGTTCCTAATTACATCCTCACTTGCGATGGTATTAACCATAGTCTGGATATTGCCTAACTGCATTTGCTAATTTCAAGAAGTGTATGTAAGGTTTTACAGACTTTATCAACATAAACCTGTTTTTCTAATACATTTTCTTTCTCGTATCAAGCAGCAGTGGGCCACTGTTTAAAATGTGATTGTAACTATTTTGGATTTCTGTTATGTGATAGTCATTTGTAAGGTTTTTTTACTTACGAAAACACTGTAATGAAGCACTTGTTTCTGATAGTGATTTGAAGAATATTTCCTCACACACTGCATTCACGTGCCATATGTGACTCCTGTAGCTCTTTTCTATATTTTCAAGTCCCATAAAGATACAGTAGTGCTAAGATCCTGTAAGAACTGCTACTTATGGAAAGAGAAACATGCACTTTAATAATAAATGATTTATTATTTAGTAGTAGACTATTTTTTTCTGAAACAGAAGACAAGTAAAACCTGTAGTGTAAGGTTGATGTAGCCTCCCCACTCAAGGTCCCACTCCTCCTTTTTATTTGTTTGAAATTTCTGTTTTAGGATGATATGGTAGAGGTACACTTCACATTACAATAGTTATCAGAACATTAAGTCAGCAGTACAGGAAGTACAGCGTTCATCAGACAAAAAGCAAAATGGACAGTGGGCAAGATTATAGCAGGTGTGATGGGAAATTAATAGTTTTAAAAACAGTAACAGCAGATCTTTCTAGCAGCAGTCTCAGTATAGAGTGGCACTCTTTGGTCTTAGAGCTGGGAGCACTAGGACTCTGCAGGAAAAACAGGTTACTCACCTGCAACAGTAGTTCCAGGAGTGGTGTATGTTGTTCATCCACACTGTTTGGCTTGTCCTTTCCCTTTAAGAATCTTACCAGAAGGTCTTGCAGCTGGCTCCTCACACCCACGGGGGTGGTATAACCCTCGTCTCTGCCCCATGATGCCAGATCTTTGCCTGCTGGAAGCTCAGGTTGTGTATCCGAGCCGAGGAGGTCGGGTGGGTTCGTGTGAATGAACAACATATACCACTCCTAGAACTACTGTTACAGGTGAGTAACCTGTTTTTCTAGTATTGTGGATATGTTGTTCTATCCACACTGTTTGGCAGACTCCAAGCAATTCTTCAAGAGGAGGGAGGCAAGGCGCACACCCCCTCATACTTACTTTGGGAATAGAGATTGGAGAACTGAGGCCCCAAAACCAGCATTCCGGCGTGACTCAAGGTTGATGTGGTAGTGAGTAATGAAGGTGTTTGCTGTCTTCCAGGTGGCAGCCCGGCAGATTTCCTGGATAGGGATGTCCTTGGAAGCAGCCACTGATGCAGCAGTATGGCAGGAAGAATGAACTCTTATCCCTCTGGGAGGCTCCTTGCCCACCAGCCTATAGCAGAGATCAATGCAAGATGTAATCCATCTGTTAATCGTCCGCTTTGCTGCAGGTATGCCAGGTGCAGCTTCAGCATAGGTGACAAACAGCTGGCGAACCTCTCCCCGAACTTACACCATCCGCTCCTTATAATAAGAGAGCGCTCGTCTCAGGTCCAGCATATGAAGCCTGTACTCGGCCTCAGAGGTGTAGTTCGGTTAGGACACAGGCAGAATCAACATCCGGTTACGATGGAACTCCGACAACACCTTCGGAAGGAATTTTGGGTGTGGGCGCAGGACATCCTTGTCCCTGTGGAAGACCAGGTAAGGAGACTCCACCAAGAGTACCTGGAGCTTCCCAGTCCTTCTGACTGACGTAATAGCCACCAAGAAGGCGGTCTTCCATGACAAATGTGACATCTCACACTTGTGCATCGGTTCGAATGGCTTGCCTATGACCTTTGCCAGTCCACCAGTAGATCCCATGGAGGTGGAAGTTCATGCACCGGAGGGGATATGTGGTTGAGGCCTTTAAAGAAACGTCAGAACACCTTCTCCTGTACCATCGTCTGTTGACTGGCCCGTGCCTGGTAAGCAGAGATGGCTGCCAGGTGCACCTTAAGGGTCGTAGACTGAAGATACCCTTTGGACAGAGACCAAAGGTAGTCTAGGATGCTAGCCACTGGACAGGACAAAGGACTCCTTCCTGGATGCTTCCACTACTGTGAGCACATCCTCAGATGCAGAGCCTGGAACTCTAGCCACTCAGGAACCAGGCTGTCAGGTGGGATTGAAGGTCTGGATGGAATACCTTCCCCTGATTGACAGATAACAGGTCTGGGTACACTGGAAAATGCCACGGAGGCCTGGAGCTGAGGCCGAGGAGATCTGGATACCAGAACTGGCGCGGTCAGTCTGGGGCTACAGGATCACCTGTGTCTTGTCCCTCCTGACCTTGAGGATCACTTTGTGAACCAAGGGAAGTGGAGGGAAAGCATAGAAGAGGCCTGCGGTCAACGACCTTGAGAAGGCATCCCCCTGCAACAAGCCCTGCTGAGGGGGGTGGGCATGAAACATCCTCAGCTTGGTGTTCTCCCTGGAGGCAAACAGATCCACCATCGGTTTGCCCCAGTGGGAGAACAGGCTGTAAGCGACCTCTGGATGGAGAGACCACTTGTGGAACATCTCGCCCACACAGCTAAGAGCGTCCGCCAGTTGATTTGAGGTTCCTGCCACATGGATGGCCAGGAGATCTGCCTCCAGTCAGCTCACGAGGGTCCAGATGTGGAGCGCTTCCATGCACAGCAGCCGGGAGTGCGTGCAGCCTTCTTTGTCGAGGTGTAGTACATGGTCGTGGTATTGTCCCTCTGGACTTGCACCACTTGACCCTGAAGGAACGGAGCTAATGCTGACAGTGCCAGTCTGAGCTTCAGCAGGTTGATATGATATCAGGATTCCTCTGGGGTGCAGAACCCATGGGCTCTGTGGTTCCCCATGTGGGCTCCCCAGCCTGTGAGAGAAGCATCGGTCATAAGAATGACAGTCGGCTCAGTTCAGACAAATGGGATCCCTTCCTGCAAGTGATCCAGGACGGTCCACCATTGGAGAGCTTCCCACATCTTCTGGATCACAGTTACCAGCTGGTTGAAGTGACCATGATGCTGAGTCCAGTGGCTGGCCAGCTCCCATTGGAGAGGGCGCATATGCCACCGGGCCCATCGGACCATGGTAGTGCAGGCTGCCATGTACCCCAGAAGGTGTAGAAAGTCCCGAGCAGGGCACAGATGCCCAACCAGAAATGATTGGGCAAAGGAGGAGAGAACCTCCACCCTGTCCGTCAGGAGCCGGGCTCTGGCTCGGCAGGAGTCGAAGCTCTGCCCGATGAAGCATATCATCTGTGAAGGTACAAATTCCGACTTGGCCTCGTTGATCAGGAGACCAGGGTTGGTGCAGGTCTGAGGGCCAGGTCCCTGGACCTCTCCACCTCTTGCTTGGTTGAACCCGCCAAGAGCCAGTCGCGAGATAAGGGTAAACACTGACCCTCAAAGCCGAAGATGGGCTGCCACCACTGCAATGCATGTGGTAAAGACTCATGGGGCCAATGACAAGCCAAACGGCATGGCTCGGATCTTGACTAGGGCTCCTTCCGCTCAGAAGCGAAGGAACCTGTGGTGAGATGGATGGATTGGGACGTGAAAGAATGCATCCTGGAGATCCAGAGAGCAAAACCACATGTTTTGTTCGAGAGATGGTATGATCTGGGACAGAGTTACCATGAAGGTGCGGGACCTGAGGAACTGGTTCATGTCTTGCAGATCTAGAATGGGCCGCCAGCCTCCTGTCCGCTTCGGAACCAGGAAGTACCTGGATATATGAACCCTGGATTGAGCTTGCGTGACAGGTATGAGGGTGGCCACCCCCATCCCGTCACTGAGCAGGCTTAGAGGAAGAGGGTCCAGATTGGGGACCGCCTGAGACCCGTACTTCAGGTGTATGGGCCGCCAGAGGCCTGGACTTGGGCCGAGGGCACCAAGATTGTGCCTGCTGTTGCTGCCCCGCTTGAAAGTGACGCTGATTGGCCGCAGTAGCAGAATGCTGAAATGACTTTTTCTTGTGCTTTTTGGAGCCCTGGGATTCCTTCTGTGCAGAAGTTATGGAGTCCAAGGTGGCATTGGACTTCTCGATGCGTTGGAGATGACCGTCCCCACCTGGCCAAAGAGGTCGATACCCAGGAAAGGGACATCTGTTAGCTTGTGTTGGGTATCCATCGTGAAGGTGGTGACCCTTAACCAAGCCCTGCGGCACATGGTAACCACGGCTGCCACTGAACGGGCATGAGTGTCCAGAGCCATCTGGAATTGCTGCTTCGCAACAGCCTGACCCTGGTCCCGGACCTGCTTGAACCATGGTCTGGAGATCTGCGGGCAGGTGAGGTAGAACCTCATCAAGGGAGCCCAGAAGGGCATGAGAGAAATGTGCCATGAAGACGGCTGAGCTTGCTTGATGGAGGCCCAGCGTAGATGCGGCATAGACTTTATGGACAGAATGGTCCAGTTTTTTGGACTCCTTGTCTGGAGGACTATCTGTATCTGCCAAACTACCCAAGCATCTGAACACAGATTCGGTCACCAAACCCTCTGCAAGCACCGTGTATTTTCCGGCCATACAGGCAGAAGGTGCAAGGCAGGATGCTGCCATACCTCCAAAGCTGGACCAACAATGGCCTCGGCCACTGGAAAGGCTTCCGTCAGTGAATTCCCCTGTTTGAGGATATCCGTGACGGGATATTTGGCTCATTTCTGGACGGGTTCGAGAGGCATCTCCGTGGGTTCGGAGATAAGATGGAGGATGCCCATAAAGGAAGAGGGGCACTGAGCGTTGAGAGACTACTGACCGATTCCTCCTCCAAGGGACGGGAATGACGGTCCGAAGAGTCCGGATAAATCGGCCAGCCACCTGAGGTTCCCTCCACCCACCTAGGATGGTCTGGAGTGAGAATAACAGAGAGCCTAAGCAGGAGGCCCGGAACAGGCTGAGACTCTCTGGCAGGCACTCCCACAGGGGTCTGTTTAGGTGGTGGCTCCACCATGATCGGAGGAGAGGTTGATTCTGGCCAAAACAGAATGGTTTTGACCATCTCCATAGGAGGAGGTATGGTGCGGGCCAACTCCGGAGAAGTCGACTTCGGCCTGGGAGGCGATAGCCAAGTAATGGCCAGGGTTGAAGCTGGAATTGGCTTTTGACCGGACAAGATTAGCTCTTGCCACATTAGATCTTCATTGCGTGCATGGAGTTTCCGGACGAAGCCTCTTCTATATCCGAGAGGATGAAGAAGAATACATCGGCGCTTTCTTTTAGAGCTTTGTGCTCTTCTTCGCCCTATCGGTCAAAGGAGTCCAAGACCTCAACCGCGATCATTGGGGTGACTGACAGGGTCGATCAGAAGGTACCAGGAGACGGTGGTTCTTCTTGGTCTAGGACTGGTTCTCCGATGGGTTTCCTAGCGGGCTGGGTCTCCTCATCGGGGAGAGGTAGGACCGGGATCCTGAATAAGGAGCTGTCTGCCTCCTTGGGCAACAATGGGTCGACTGGGTTGAGAATGATCTCAGCTGGGTCATCGTCCAGTGTCTGGGCTGGCTGGCCTGATGGGAGAACCGAGAAACCAGCGGCCAAGGCCGCAACCTTGACCGAAGTTGAGACAGATGATTCCTGGGACTGAGATCTCTCACGATCCCAGGAACGTCGTTGGTGAGATGAAGATTCTATCGGTTCCTTGTCCTTTTTACGGGACCAAGAGACATGCAGGCCCTCGCCCTTGTGGGAAGGGATTGGCACATCTCCCAAAAGGATCCAGAGAAGGTGGAGCCCAAGTTGAGCGGAATGAAAAGGGCTTGGGGACCAATCCACAGCCCAAGCCACCTCTTCCTTGAAGGCCTTCATTTATTCAAGCGCTTGGACCCCGCAATCGCAGGAGAGCCCGCCATCGGGCTTCCTTAGATTTAACCGGCGGGCTGTGTTTCTCCGATCTGCCCAATTTCAGCCATGCGAGACAATCGTCCAAGATGTTCGGGTGAAATGCGTGATACGTCTCACAGGCCTGAGTGTCATGGCTGACACCCAGGCAGTACACTCACGTGGCATGTGGATCAGTACGAGACATCTTTTGCCCGCATGGGCAGCGGCGGAAACTGGGAGTGAATTTATGCTCCATAGCGGTGAAATCGCAAAGTGATTTTGTGCAACTCTCAATGAGTTTGTTTCAACAAACCGTGGATTCGAAAGCCGAGCCTACAGAATGCAAGAGCGTGTAAGGAGGAGCCTGCATCTTCAGCAGAAAGGAAGATATGCTATCAAGGGCAGAGCTGAGGGTTATACCACCCGGGTGGGTGGTAGGAGCCAGCTTCAAGACCTTCCGGCAAGATTCTTAAAGGGAAAGGACATGCCAAACAGTGTGGATAGAACAACATATCCACGATCCTAGAACCAGACATTTTGGGGCCAGTGACATTGGTGCATGGCGGTGATATATGTTACTTTGCGTGCACCAGCAGCATTTAAAGCAGCATCGGCCCTGACTGTGTCAGTTCCTTTTTTCTTTTTTTTTATGTAAGTTTTTTTTTTGAGACATAAAATGCAATGATTCCAACAATAGTACATTTCAGACAGCAGTGATAAAATCCAAACCATGCAGGAGGGAGCAGTAAATATTTCTGAAGTCATTGAGAGGTGATACTGTTAACAAACTTTTAGATGAGTGCCGCTGTTCACCAGTCCGCAGATTCTTGGTAAAGTTAATAAGTCCAAGAGGCACAAATGGGCCACCCGTAATCAGCAGGGAAGGTCTAGGGCACAAAGGTGGAGTCAACTGCCAGGAGTTATTAGGCCCACCTCTGCCACTGGGTTTGAAACTGGTTTAGGCAGCCATGGATGGAGGCAATAAGGCACTCCATAAAATACATTTCTAATACTGTGGTTCGGCAGTTGTCTACCGAGGGGGCATTGCTTTTCTTCAGAGTTGAGTGATGGCTTTTGTAGCCATTAGTACATGCAGGTGAGCTAATACTTGGCTGAATAGGCAGCAACACGGCAGAGGGATAGACAGAAGCACCATTGACACAGAGACCACTTCCTCTGGAAGAGACAACTCTCCAAACTGCTTGGCAGTGCCTCGCCAAAAAGCCTTAAGTGTATGACAGAACCAGAAAACATGAGAGTAGGTGGCCATGGCCTGCTCACAGTCTATTCCTTTTTTCTGCATTGCAGAGCACCATGTAAACTCCCCTTCCTGGTTCAGGGGATTCTGAGGATGACATTGGGCTCCCTGTGAGGGATGCACACTATAAGCATTTGTATTGAACCGGGTCCAGAGTGGAACTCGAGCATAATTACACGCACACTAACAGTGGGCACACCACTGAATACATAGTCTAGAGGCAGGATGCAGTGCATTGAATACTTCTGATGATCTTCACTGCGAGGACACGTCCGTTTCTGATGTGTGCTTTAACTTAATCCAGTTACACCTCAAAGGGCAAGGGTATTACAGTCATTAAACTGGGTACTATAATTACAGTTGGGCTGAACTGTGGGCATAGTATTTATTTATACATTGTCCTATCAAAAAATGAATTCCTGTTTTAACAGCTTGGGCAAAATCTCTCCCTTGCACTTTACTATTTACCATAGATTCAGGGTCCTAAGACCTTACTGGGTTCTGGTGCCATTTGACCGCTTACTGACAAAAACATCTAATACCTTCTTTTTACCAAATTACAGAGGAACAGCTCTGATCATCTCAGTTTGGCCCATGGACCCTTTCAGCTATTTCCATGGGATTCCCGAACTATAAGTCTTACAGTGTGGAGGCCTCCCATGAACACCTCTTAATGATTTTAACATTTGCACAGCATAGCGATTGGAGCTGCCAGTCCTTGGGAACTCCCACCTTCAGTTACATACTGGGGCTTTCTTTACATTGGCACCTTTACCTTGGGGGTGCTGCACACAGACATTTAAAGCACTGCAGAAAGTGAATCAGTCTATGGGGCTTCAACTCTGACTACTATGGCCACTTACAATATGTTATGTCATAGACACTCACCCCATGTCCTTTTCCTTTCTCTGGAACCCCTTTAGGCTATAGAAAAAAAAGTACCTCTCCTGGAGCACCCTGTCCACACGTTTATTTATTAGGATCCCCTCCTCCACGAGATTACAGTTTACCGCCACCAAGCACTAAACTCTGGAATAAATCGCTGTTTGCAAACTGCATACAAATCGCGTGCATATCTACCTCCTCTGGCCTTGCTTAACTTAACAGTGGTTCTCAACAGGTGTATTCTTTGGGATACTGGAGATTAAATCTTTGAGGGACATGTGCCACTCACATATTCAAGACTCATTGCCATCACAAGCCTGGCAAGTCCCTGAACTTCAAGTCGCAGCTGGTGATATGAACTGGGCACTCCTGCAGAATTTCAAGCTCCATTCATTCACTGATAATCTCAGTAGAGATGGGAAGTGTAGGACACACTCCCTTTACTAGAAAAGAAATCCATTTTAAGGAAGCTACATTTGTGAGTCCTGATGCCACATAGGAGACCTGGGTTTCCACAGTGAACATGACCCCTCGCTCCATGTTAGTGGAATCTAGGATGCACAGCAGAGATAGCACATGAGGATGCCCACTGAAGGAGCCACTCGTGGCATTTGGTACATGAATGACCCCACACAACCAGCCAGACTCCATCTGTCGGAGTAGTGCTGAACGTGTCCTCCACTCAGCTTGGCACACTGTATTGCAACAAGTCCTGCTAGCCATTCCTAATTTGCCGTGTGTCATCCTCAATATGATTTTGAAGGTGTTTGACTATACAGATGTTGTATACAGTGCTGCCCTCAAATCTCACCTTCCCAAACCAGACCCCCTTTACCATTCCTTCTGCCTTTCTCCCACGTCACCCCCACACACACACACACACACTCACTCACTGCTCCTTCCTTTAGAATGTAGCAGCTCTTGCACTGTTCCTCTTTTCTGGCTAAATTATGGCTCTCCCCCTCCTCTCATACCTCTCTGCTGTCCTCACCATCTCGGTCCCATCTTCTTACTCCTGGCACCCCTCTGATGCTCTTTCATTCTTCATGCCCTACTTCAGGACCTCTTCTGGTCTTTCTGCCCCTCTGTACACCGTCCAAGCCTCTGGAGCAATCTCCCCTTCCCTGTCTGACTCTCCTTTCTGAAACCATTGTTGAAAGCTACTTTTTCCCCGTCTTGTTCTTGCAACTAGCCTCTGTCCTCCCCCACTCAGCCCCTCATTTTTGTTTTGGTTGTTTAGTGCCTTCTGGACTCCTTTTGCCCTTTTGAAGTTAGGCACTTTTTTAGCTGCCTTGTACATTTTAATTCTTTATCGTGATGGACTCCTGCATTTATTTCATTTCTGCTATCTACCTGTGTATCTTGTACACAGTTTATATTGTATGTGCAAAATATCTGTGCCTTCCATTTGTAACTGTCCCCTGGCAGCATCTGAATGAGCTTCGGCTCGGTGTGTCTCGCTCAGTTACTAGTATTAAAAAGAAATATATCAGCTGGGAGGTGGGGGCAACTTGAAGAAAAATTGGTCAGGCTGTGTAGATGAATAGTGTGGCCACCTCCCACCATCAAAACTGCTCCCACCTTATGGTCTGGAGGAACTTGCTTCAGCATTCCCAGGTGAGGAGGTCACACAGCACTTCATTTTGGGTGCAGGAGTACGTTCCCTAGGGTTTCTTTCTCTGGTGCCTGCCCAGCAAAAGGCTGGGAGGGGTAGTGTAGGTGGAAGGCAGGCTGGGTTTTTGGTGTAAGAGAGAGAGAGGAAGTTTGTCTGTCTCTAACATTGGTGAGCAAGGCACCCAGACAGGTGCGATTTCCTCAGGCTTCCAGTTCATTGAAGGAGGACCTGGATGCAGCTATGGGGAAAAATTGTGGATCAGAAAAAGAAAATACAGTAAACATTTAAAATTGACTAATGAAATTAAACCCTCAGATCAAGAAATCCAGCATTACCGGCCCAGTGGCGCTGAGGGTTGAGGCGCTGGATGCCACACCTCGCGCCACGCCTGCGACCCAGGTTCGGGAGCGAGCTTGGGTCGTCAGGGGTCGGTGGGGAAGAAGAGGATTGAGTGTCCAGAGGGCAGCTCTCCTCTCCTGGAGTGAGTGGGTGGACGATTCCCCAACGTGAGCGGATCCTGGCAGAGGCTGGGAGTGCCGCAGTCCGGGGATTGCACAAGACGCAAGGGGAAGGTGCCTTTCCAGCTGTTCACGGGCTGGGTGCGGGAGCACGCCCAGCAGCACTAAGTGGCATTGCATGTCTGAGTGCCATGGGGGAGCTCCAGAACAAGGGAAACCACCCATCGGCTGGGGGGTAGACGACGCCTGCCCCCACCTCCACTGCTGGATCCTGCCCACTGCAACCTGGTCCTGACATCACCTCCACCCATTCAGCGCTGGAAGAAAGCGCTGAGGAGCAGAAGGCAGCCCCACCCCAGGGGGTGTATTCTGGGAGGAATGGCTCCATCGGTGTGTCGCGGGCTGAGTCAAGTTACACAGGCGCAGATGGGAGGATCTCAGGCTGGAGGGGATAAGGCAGATCGACTGAAGAAGCCCCAGTCGGTGGTTACCGGAGGGAAAAAAAAAAAAAGAAATCCAGCAGTAGGGGCACTCCTTGCAAGCATGTTGAAATAAACCAGAAATATGTATATTTTTTTAGCCTCACATTTGTCTGAAGAATGGTCAGCATAACTTCTTTGTGGCTGCCATAGTCTGTACCACCCTGACCAGTAGTTTCAGGATCAACTTAGTTGTGAAAGAAAAACATGTCACGGATATTTTCTTACTGGAATTTTGCTCACCAAGTAAAAACAGCAGCCCAGTATGAAAATAACACTAGTAGACACTCAGATTTAAGACAGGAACTCTGGTTTATATTTAAGCATAAATGGTATGTCAAGAAGTAATCTGATTCACTTGGGGCACAGAATCTATTCAGAGAGAAGTGCATGTTGCCAGCTAGACAGCTCAGTGGTTATAGATGTCACTTGCTATTTTTGCAGCCTGGATTTACACTCCTATGTAGTGATATTGCAGTAGTCCTCCAGGAGGAGGAGGAAGAGGATTCATTGTCTGAGGATGCTTTCTGGAGTCTGAGGGCAGCCACTCTTGCTGTACTGCTGGCACCTGAGTGACTGCAGGTAGTGGTGCACCAAGGGAGCACTTGTAGGATGGGAGGGGATGCACTGTGGTGTATTTCTTGATGTTATCATCAGCATCCTAAGGGACAGGATTGGAACACTAGAAGAAAAAGTGGGAGGCTCACAGACAGATGATGCCCTCATGACCTTCAGCTCTCTTGATATTGCACCACTCTCTCTCACTGAGAGATTGTTTCATGTCCTCCCTCATTATGGTATGTTACTTCATTTCTTGATTTCAGAGCCATTGCTCTGGGTACACCAGGCCCTATCTTGGAGGAGCAAGCCGATGGAAAAAGTGGAGGTGAGGAGAAGAGATGTGTTACCCTGGATGACTTCTGAGTGGCTGAATGAGATCTCAGTAATTTCTCAAAAATAAAGGAGAAGAAAAGTGGAAAAAAAAAAAAAGCCGTATGCATGGTTAATGCCTGACAAGTGCTGTACTCGTTTATGCAGGAACTGTACATCTTCATTGAAGACATCTCCTCCATTGGGCCATACCTTTGGAACTGTAAGCAGTTGGCGTCGGGACCGCTTTGAAACTTTTGCTAGTCGGGGACTGCCCAAAAGGAAGTGCAGTGTCAGCCCCAATATAACCGTGGGTGGCCCCATTGCTCCTCAGTTTTTTCTCCCACCGTTGAACAGTCGTCGGACTTGCAGAAGAAATAACAGTTTTTTGTAGCTGTATTATAAAAAAATTCTTGTAAGTTGTCAGTTATGTGTTTAATCTTATTTATTTATTTATTAGCTTTTAGTGACCAGGTAAGTATTAGACAGTATCCCTGCCTATTTTCAAGCACAACCTGGGAGAGTACAGGATACAATGAAACAAAACAAAACTCGGTAGAATACATACAGTCCTTGAATACAGTAAACATCCACACAGGGATGGTCAGGTAAATAAACATGCAGCAGTAAACCATCCCTCATAGGGAATGAAAGGACGGACAAAGACAGGCCAAGCAGTACACACAGAGTTCTGAGAACAATGTTTCCAGGCAGGAAAGAGCAGGAATGGAGGGTCAAACGAGGTTAGGTACAGTCACAGGTATCAAGTGCATAAAGGTAGGAGAAAAGTGCAGTCTTGAAGGAGGAGTGAGACAAGGAGCACTTCAGACTGGGAGGAAGGGAGTTTCAGAATTTAGGGGCGAAGTGAGAGAAAGCTTGCTCCCCCATTTTTGTTGAGCAGTGTGGGACTAATAACAGTGGAGAGTTGGAAGATCTCAGAGGGCGCAAGTTGACCACAGGGGTAAGCATGGCCCCAAGACAGGCAGGGCGGGGGGTTTCTAGTCATGGAATCGATAAAACAGCCCAGGGAGTAGGAGCAAAGGGACTTGGGAGGCAGCCAGTGTAGAGTGGAGTAGAGGAGGCAATGGTGAGTAAGGCAAGGGGCCGAAAGGGAAGATCTGCAGATGTTGTTGTATGTGATGTCCCATTTACAAAGAATACCAGCATTAACATGGGAAAGGACAGGGAGGGCATACTGTAGCCTAGGGAGTAAGACACCTTTAGCCACAGAGATCCCGGCAGTGCAGGTTAGGGAGCGACTCACATGGCAGGTGGCACCAATCTTCGTGTTAACGGATCTGCATACCTTGTTTATGTGGGAGAAGTCCAGTACAGGATCAAGCGTCACTCCAAGATCTTTGAAGGAGTCTGTGGACAAAACTGCTGCCCCATCACAGCAAAGTGCACGGAGCTTGGTGGATTCGGCCTGAACCTTTCTAGAGGACCCGAAGAGCATGGCCTGAGTCTTTGGTAGGTTGAGGATTAGGAAGTTTGAGGAGAGCCACGATTGAATCAGCTGGAATGCAGATGATAGATGAAGATTAAGGTCAGGGATGGACTGGGAGGCAAGAGTAGAGCACTAAGTCGTCTGCATACATGATGGAGCGATGGTGGGGAGAGCAAGTAGGAATATCGTTAACAAAGATGGAGAAGAGCAGCGGTCCTGCCTTCTGTGCACCCAGAGGTTTTCTACTCTGCAGCTTCATTGTCTCATCCACACATGGCTAATGTCCACATTATGGTTCCAAACCGGCTTGAGGAAACTTGTGCCATAAACTGGCCTCTTCAGGCAATTCCACAGGGCCCGAACCCCAAAATATTTCAGGCACGGACCCTGGATGACTCCAAGGACTAAGGGAGATGCTTTTCAGCCCTTTTGGCCTTTGATGCTACAAGACATGATTTCAGCCTTTAGCACACAAGTTTTAATACTTAGGGTCCTCATGTCGGTACCCATCCTTTCAGAGAAGTTTTGTTTACCTGGCCTTCTTTTTGCACTACTCCACTGTTGCTCTGCATTGCAGGTGGTGGACAGGATATCCTTCCACTTAAATGGAAGGAATTTAGGTGGTGGGGAAATTAATGGAGTCACTGCTAAAGGAAAAGATTGTGTTGTTTCTTGAATTCAGTGGAGCACAGGATCCGAAGCAGCGTGGATTCACAGCAGGAAGTTCTTGTCAAGCAAATCTGATAGACTTGACTGGGTGTCCAGGTAGGTAGATACGGGGGGGGGGCTTGGATGTGGCCTACCTATATTTCAGCAAGGCCTTCGACAATTGGCCTCGTATAGAAGGTTGGTATGTTGGCAACCTGGGAGTTGGTCCTACAGTGATACTGGTTGAATGACAGGACACAGAGGGTTGTGATAAATGGCATTCAATCCAAAGAGGGGGTGAAAAGGAGGGTGCCACAGGGATCTGTGCTGGGGCCAGTCCTCTTTAATGTCTTCAGAAGTGACATTGCAGAGGGGCTGGAGAGGAAGGTATGCCTCTTTGCAGATGACACCAAGATCTGTAACAGGGTCGACACTCCAGAGGGGTGGAAAAATGAGAAAGGACATAAACAAGCTTGAGGAGTGATCGAGAATGTGGCAGCTAAGATTCAGTGCAAAGAAGTGCAAATTCATGCATTTGGGGCACAGAAATCAGGAGTACAAGATGGGGGAGAAGTACTGGCGGCACCAATCAAGAACGGAACCTGGGGTAATCATATCTGATGACCTACAGGTAGGGAAACAATGTGAGAAGGCGGTGGAAAGAGCCAGTTGGATGCTTGGGGTGCATAGGAGAGGTATCACCAGCAAAAGAGGTGGTTATGCCACTGTACAGATCACTAGTGAGACTGCAAAGATGCCCTCAAGAAGATAGTACAGTTTTGTACTTGCTGTAATGGTAGATCTTCTAGAGGATCTCTTGCAGCAGGTAATGCTCCTCCTCCTTCCACCTCCTTCTCAGAGAGAGCAATCTTCTGCAACATTAAAAGAATAGAAAGAAAGGGTACCTGTAGCATTCTCTCCTCGAGTCCTGCTTCATGAGCTGGTCACTGGCGGGAACTGAGGCCACTAGGGGCTGCCCACGTATTTATAGAGATAAACGCCATGACAGTATTGTGGGTGGCCCTCAGTCAACACTGCTAGTGAAAGCTACCGTCGATGAGCGCGCCCTCTGGTGGATACCCAAGAGTATTGCCTGCTGCAAGACATCCTCTCTAAGATCTACTGCTGTGGTAAGCACGAAACTGTACTTTATTATGGTAGTAAATAGCAGTCTATGATGCAGACTTTTATATTTGGAGTAGTGGATGATGGTCCAATACACCTTGCTACTGTGCGGGAAAATAATCGCTCATGGTGTTTGACAGTGGTGTTTCATGACTTGTTGAGACCCAGGACGGGCATCTGATTGAATGCCGCCTGTGTCTCAAGATCCACCTCCTCTTCTGCACACTGGGGTGTGTGCTACAGACATGTGCCCTGTGGGCACAGATGGTAGTGAATACCACGCACACTGCACCTGTCCATGGCTGTGTAGCTATGCGGGCTGGGTACATGTAATTCGCACACACCTGACTTACATCTGTGCATAGGCCCAAATATGAAGGTAAGGAGCAGCTGGAAAGAAACTTGCCCTCTAACTCCACCCTCCTGTCCTGTAGTGAGGACATGGCGGTATATACTCTGAGGTCTTTTCCTGAGGACCCCTCTTTTCAAGCCATGATGCAGCAAATGCAGGCTGTCATGGGCTCATGTGGAACAGGAAGATATCATTAAGAGGAATTTAAAGGAGCCTTGCACTCCCTCCATTATTATTCCACCTGTATATCCTGCTCTAGAGGATGCTATGTTTGCTGAATGGCATAGACATAGCTCATTGCCTAAAGGCCCTAGAAAGGCTGATGAACAGCATCCTGCACCATCTGCTAAGCCTTGTTATGCTAACCAGCCTGAAACTGTCTGTACTCATCATGGCTGCTCATGATAGGTCTAGGCTCCTTGAAATACGAGTACTTTATCTCCTGATAAGGAATCTAGGAGGCTGGATGTTAAGAGCAAGGGTACGTGTTTCTGCTTTATTGGGCCTTTGGTTTGCAAACTATCAGGCCCATTTGATCAAGTATCACAACAGCCTGTGGAAAGCTGTTCATATTGCTGCTTAGGCTTTGCCTGATGGTTCTGCCAAGACTGACTTACTTGAAGGAGTAGTACACCCAGAAAGTGCAAAACACATATGTTATGTAGTTTGTTTTAAAATGAATGTTAAATCCTAGTGTGTTCTTCTCTCTGCTACTGCTATTTGAGTTTTCTAAATTGCCTGCTAGCTGTATGGTAGTTTTCGACCCTGGGGATCTCCATAACAAATAGTTTTATTGGCTTTTCTCCTATGATGCCCCTGTCTCATGTGACAATGATGTATGCCCTTAGATTTAGCATGTGTACTGCTTTACAAAATTGTTTAGCAACAGCACAGCCTTGTAACTTCTTATCCAGGAGCACAAATGGCAACAGTTAGTTTAGTAGATAAAGCGAGAGCAAGCTAACTGGGGTTTCTGTAAGACAACAGCTACTAAATAGCTCTAATTCACTATTTGTGTTTTTGATGTTACAACACTCCTGCTAGCTAGACCTGATTAACAGAGGAAAAAAAAAATAGTGAATTAGAGCTATTTAGTAACTGTTGTCTTACAGAAACCCCCGTTAGCTGGCTCTCGTTTATCTGCTAAACTAACTGTTGCCATTTGTACTCCCTGGATAAGAAGTTACAAGGCTCTGCTGTTGCTAAACTAATTTTAAAGCAATACACATACTAAATCCAAAGGGCATGGTTATATCACTATCACGTGAGACAGGGGCATCCTGGAGAAAGAAAAGCCAATAAAACTATTTGTTATGGAGATCCCCAGGGTCGGAAACTACCATACAGCTAGCAGACAATTTAGGAAAACTCCAAATAGCAGACAGTGGGAAGGACACACTAGGATTTAACATACATATCAAAACACTCTACATATGTTTTTAAATTCTGGGTGGACTACTCCTTCAAAATATTGTCTGCTGGTGTTGAGGTTGGCAAACATTTGCTGCACTCAATTTATGTTTCTGAGGCTTCTGACAGGGCTGCAGCTTCTAGGTTTTGCATGAGAAGATATTCTTGGCCCAGTGTTGCTGGCTTTGCCACTGATGTGCAAAAAGGTTTACATGCCCCCTTTCAAGGGTCCAAACTGTTTGGCTATGAAGTCGAAGAAGCCTTGCTTGAGCCTTCAGACTTCCAAAATGACTCTGAGGTCTGTTAAGTCCCTGTACCCCACTCCTGCTAGCAGTCATGGTAGGGGCCCCTTTGCAGGCCTGCTGCCCTGGGTAATAGTGCCTACCATCAGCAAGGCCATGTAGAGGTGGTGGCACCCTCCTGGGTCCCCTCCCTCACCTGATGACCATGCAAAAGCATGCAGAGGAATCTGTTCTGGTGGCTCTAGGACCCCGGTTCAACCTAACTCTCTTCCATCTGTCCCCTGTCCTCAGCTGTCACCCAGGGTCAGTATTTTTTTTGGGAAGGGGCAGGATCTCCTGCATCTGAAATAATGTCAGAAGATCACCACGGATGAATGGGTTCTGGAGATAATTGTAGGGAACATGCTCTGCATCTATTAAAATCCATGTAGATCATCATCCTCATCCTCCTCCTCCTTCATTTTATCCTCCAGGCCACTTGTCCCTACTTAAGGAGAAGATTGAGACCCTTTCCAAAGCGTGCCATAGAACCGTCCCCCACAAGAACAGAACAAAGGGTTTTCTTCCATATATTTTCTAGTCCCAGAAATGACAGGAGATCTAAGGCCTGTACTAGACCTAAGAGACTTCAGCCTATACGTTAAATACAAAAAGTCTCGAATGGTGTACCTGCCAACACTGAATCTCCTATATACAAACAGTGGACTGGCTTTGTCACAGGGCATGAAGGATGCATACCTTCATATAAAGATCAGGAAGCCTCACAGATATTACCTCCGCTTTACGCTGGAGGCAGACATACTGTACAAATGCTTGGCAGTAGTTGCAGCTGCCCTTCGCAGTGAAGGCCTGTATGCTTTCCCTTATCTGGACGACTGGCGACTGAAGGTCAGCTCCAGGGAAACCATTCTACATACCTTGTCTCTGCCACATAAGTTGTTTGACTGGGGGGGCGTCACAGTAAATGTGCCAAAATCTGTGTTGACTCCATGCCAGAGACTGCAGTACATAGGGACAGTCTTGGACACAGGAAAGTGACGTGCCTTCCTGCCCCAGGACAGGGCAGACACTCTGATTGCTCAGGCATACTTTGTGCACAGGAGCCACGATGTCTCTGCACAAACAGTGTTGTGTCTCCTGGGCCTTATGGTTGCAGCCATAATGACTGTGCCAGTAGCCGGACATAATGTGCAGGTACCTCACTGGACACTCGTAGTCCAGTGGGATCAGTTGACAGATGAGTTGGAACAAATGGTTCTTGTCATGTCTCCACTATACAGAGCATTACTATGGTGGATGGATTGCAGCAGTCTACTGAAAGGCATTCCATTTCTTGTACCAGCTTCTGTACAGATCCTCACCATGGATCCCTCAGGCTTTGGATGGAGTGCTCATCTTGGCCTTGCCAGACACAACAGTCCTAGGCCAAGCTGCACATAAATGTTTTGGTATCCTATACAGCCTCCAGGCATTTCAGAATAATTTCTGCCCTGGTCCTCTATTGATCCAAATGGACAATGTCAGTGTGATGCATTACATCAAAAACAAAAGGGCACTCGCTTCTATCACCTGTGCAGGGAAGCCATACCACACGTCCCTTTAATACTAATAAGGGCATAAGGCAAGGTTGTATCCTTGCCCCTATGTTATTTAATTTATATATCGGCATAGTATTAAAACAACTGGATAAAGACCAAGACGATTCCCCGAAGGTCTTGGACACTAAGGTTTCGTCGATGGCATATGCAGACGATCTAATAATTCTGTCACTGACAAAAGCAGGTTTACAAAGGAAACTTGATAGTTTGGATAAAGGCACTAAGAATGTCCAATTGAAAGTAAATTGTCAAAACTAAGTGTATGGCATTTGGAGCAGCTAATGAAAAGATTAAATGGAGATTGGGAAGTCAATACTTGGATTATGTCAATTCTTACACATATTTAGGGATAGTTTTCACAAGTACAGGATCATGGACAAAGTATATTAAGCAGGTCCTTGATAGAGGGAAGAAAACAGCATACAGGATTTATAAATTTAGCCATATGTATGCCAATTTTTCAGTTAAACTGTTAAGAGTTATAAAAGCTAAGTATGAGTCTCAAATCCTTTATGGATGTGAAATCTGGGAGATAAAAAGGAAAGAAAACCTGATGGGACCTATTTCAAGATTATTTTTTATGTAGTGTATGTGGAGTTCCACCTTCATGCCCTCTTATTTACCTACGTGCTGAATTGGATATAACAAATATTAATGCAAATTTAGATATAAGAAGAATAAATCATTGGATTTCATTAACAAAGATGGACTTGATTAGACTTCCAAGAAATGTCTTATAGAGAAGCAAAAATGGATTAATGAGGAACTCTTGGAGAATAATTGGTTAAAATGCATAAATAACCTGTTACGTAAACATGGGCTGAATATTTTAGATAAATACCATCAAAGAATTGTAACCATTAGCTCTCAATATAAAAAAATACATTAAAAAGAGGGTGAGCTCAAATTGGAATATTTTGGATTTGGAAAAAATCAAGCAGACTAAATATTCAGAATGCTTTGTAAATAATGTGACCCAATTCAAGTACAAGAACTACTGAGATGTGCTAGATGACCCACCCCTCTTTACATAGGATATATATGAGAGCTAAATTGGAACTATTAGACAGTAACATACTGAGAGCAAGATACAGTAATAATGTAATATAACCAAATTGCTCATGTCAACGAGCAGGATTGAAGATTTGTTTCATATTCTGTGGGACTGTCCTTGGTATATTAGTCAGAGAAATTATTGGTTAAAATATTTTCTAGATAAAAATAACCAATGTGATAAAAAAATAATTAACACTAATTCTGACCACTGAAGATGAGTGGACCATTAGAAGAATGGCCATGTACTTCTTAGTAATAATAAAAGTTAGAAAAAAAGAATTACACAGCCTTCCTCTCAGGAGTAATAAAATCTCTATGCCTCAGTTTATTACTGGGCGTATGTCCTAATTTTTAAACATGCCTCGTAAAATCTCTCTCTAACTCTGTCTCCATAGTACGAATCTGGATAGGTACAGTATATGTCTGTATACTAGATTTTATGAATCTTAATGCACTGAGGCTATTCATATAAATGTTATATAGTGCTAGATGATATTTGTAAAAACTTTTAGAACTTTATTCCACTTTCCTTGTCATGTATATGTATTATTGTGTAATGTGGTTTATATAATTTGTAATGGCTTGTATAGCTCAACAAATAAAGGTTTCTGATCACAACCTTCAGCTGCTGGCCATGTTTTTCCCATGACTTCAGAATGTCTTGGCAGACAGGATAAGCAGGTATGGTACCAGTCAGTGGTTCACGAATGGGAACTGCTGACCTCCATGGTAAACGATCTCTTCGCAAGATGGGGTTATCCAAAGTTGGAGCTTTTGCATCCCGACACAGCACAAAACTGCCATGCTTTCTTTTGCTCCTTCCAGAGCCTGGAGTTTTTGCAAGATGTGTTGTCAGTCTCTTGGAAAGGGAAATTACTATATGTATTTCCCCCATCCATCTAATACAGAAGGTTCTGCCCAAGATGCGGGTAGAGAGTGCCACTGTCATCATTGCTCTGTTCTGGCCTCACCAGATTTGGTTTTCGCTCCTTCAACATCTGGCAGTGGAGCATAATGTCCCTCTACCTCTGTGTTGGGGTCTGTTGTCTCAGGGCAGGGGGTCCCTAGTCCATCCAGACCTGAAGTCCCTGCACCTGCATACATGGCTTCTGAAACACATTGCCATTGCACATTTTGGGGTATCCTCTAAGGTTGCTGATGCCCTACTTGTGTTAGGAAGCCTTCACCAGACATACTTACTTTCTGAAATGGAAGCTCTTCACTCTGTGGTCTGCTTCCTCGAATATAAGACGAAGAACCTCAGTGCAAAAGCACTCGGGTAAGGGTTATCCCAAAGGGCATTGGCCATAAAGCCAAGCATTCCTGCTTAAAGCTGAACCAGCCTAAAGGTGCATGGTGATTTGCATATGCAGCCCACAGGGACAGCAATCTGCATTTGGCGGACGGCATGGCTTCATCTATCAAGGTTGTCACCCCTGGCCCAGCGTAGGGTGATTTGCTCTGCCTTCCGAAGGACCCGTCTGTTTTCCACCAGAGCTAGGAGGCTTCTGCAGGAACTTCCTCCGTCTCCTCGTCTCCAAGGGACACCTCCTAGCTCTCCTCAGCCTTAGGCCCTTTCGTTTGATTAGCCCAGGGTCTCTTCCTTCTGTTTTCCCCAGTAGGAGGCTGTGGGTCTTGTTCCTCAGGGTTTCTCTTGTCCCCTCTAAGGGGTGGGGGGGCTTGGAATTACTTTCACAGTAATGAATGGTGAAAGATTAACAAGGGAAGATATGAAAATTATGCATCTACCGTAATTTTGATCTTCTTGTATCTTTACCATTCATTACTAATACCTGCCCACCTTCCCTCTAGGGCCTCCTACTGTGTCTCCCTCCCTGCTCGTCTCCTTCCTTCTTTTCATTGGCCTTAAGCCAAAAAAAAACAACTCTGCTTCTGTTCGCCTGAACAGATGCTGTTTCTGAGGGAGAAGGGGACAAGGGATTTATTCTATCCTGAGAACACTCTTCTGATTACCCTAGGGTGACCTGTCGGTCTTCTCTTGGCCATGCTGTTTAATTCACAGTTTAGGAGACCAGCCATTATCTGGCTCTGTCTCCTTTCTATTTTTTTTTTAAACCTTATTTTATTTTCATTTTGGATTATTTCAACATTAGAAATTGTTACATTTCATTATGCCAACAACCAAATGTTGAACTTAGACATGACAGGTTATTACAGTCTTAAGATTTTTCTCATTTTATTACATAAAAAACTTTATCTTGATACTAAAATACTATTAAAATTAAAGAAGTTTAAGAATTTGTAATATAAACTGTAAATTAAAAAGAATATAGCCGCCCTTCTTTGCCCTACCTCTAGGTTTTACCATTACTTTCCTGATGCAGAATTCTATGTCCAACTCTCTGCCTTACTTTAAGTTCTTCATTCATTTAACTTTCTAAGTTATTAATTTATTTCTGAGTCTCCCTTAGGTACTTTTAGTTAATTCCTTGGCCTGGAGAGGAAGGATCTGTAGTTTTCATCTTACTTCTATGTTATTAACATAAAGATCTTACTTAGAGATACAGCTCTTGCAGCAGGTTACACCATTAGGACTGAAGCCAGGCGCCAGGACCCATGGAAATTTTCTAGCTAGCTATCTTCAGTGGGGACCGCCCCCGACGTCGGTCCCGCCTCCGACGTCAGGCGTGGTACATAAGGGGGCGGTCCCGCCAGAATCCCCAGTTCTTTCCCGCCGTCGAACTTGCATGCCTCGACCCTTCGGTCTCTGTCTAGCGCGCGACGCGTGGTTTCTGAACTTCCTTCGGGAAATTGTTAATTTTCGAAAAATCGTCTTCGCTGATGTCCTCTCCGACCTCCGGACATTCATCCAAGTGCGCTTGTGGAAAACAGATCCCCTTCAAGGACCCGCATACTGCGTGCGTTCGGTGCCTGGGCCCAGACCACGACACCCAGGCCTGCTCCCTTTGCCAAGGGTTCAACAGTCGCACCAGAATCCGTCGACAGAAGGCCCTTCAAGCGTTCCTTTTGGAAGAAAGACTGCGGGCCATGTCTTCGAAAGGGGAATCTTCCCACAAGCACGCGGAGAAGAGGAGAGAGAGAAGGACCTTTCTAGGTCGCCGGCTCGGGCCTCCGAGTCCCGCAGCTCTGGTTCAAAATCGGACCGGTCCCCGTCCAGGGCTTCTTCCCTTCCCCCGGCTGCGGTTCCAGTTTCCAGGTCGTCTCAGGCTCCTACCGCCAGGCCGTCGTCTTCATCCACCCAGAAGGCAGTGGCGAAGTCCGGGGAACGCCACCACCATCGCCACAAGTCGGGCTCCCGCTCCTCGGCCCCCGACGCCCGGTCCTCCTCGGTGCCCCCCAGGAAGGCTCTCGAACTTACTCCTTTGAAGTGGACCCGACGTTGGCTAGACCGCCGTCAGCCGTTCGTCACCGTTCCTCGGAGCCGTCGTCGTCAGCCTTGTCTTCACATCGGACGTCAGTGGGCGGCCCGACATCCTCCTTGCCTGAGAAGAGGGCTCCTGTGCCTCCCGCCGTCGTCGGGCAGGAGTCCCTCACGGAGGAGGAATCGACGCAGCCCGAAGACCAGACGGGCGATCCTGGCCTCGCACAGTCTCCCAGGGCTTCCTCGCCGCCGCCCGAGGCCCCTGTGGAGCCGTTGCCGGGACCCGACGTCCGGCCCTCGGTGTCGGAGCCGACGTCAGGACTGTCGCTTTCGGAGGTGAAGGATCTCTTTACTTACTGGTGGGACACCATTAGGAAGGACGTGGCACCCACAGTCCTCCCTCCTCCTCCTCCTCCTCCTACTCCTGTTTTGGCCCCGTCCCCACCTTCACCTGTGAGGTCGGTCGCCCGCTCCGTCCCTAGGGGCCTGAATCCCCTCCCAGGGCTCGGCATTCTAAGAGGAGACCTCCGTCGAGATCTTCTTCTTCTGGATCACCCAGCCCCAAGAGATCCAGAAGACGCCGTCGTTCGCCATCGGTGGAGGACACGGGATCAGTTTATTCGACTTTGAGATCCCCGTCTCCAGTCTCAGTTCCTTCACCGGACCCACGTGAGACTCCACGGTCTCCTCCGGATGACCCCTCGTTCATGGACATCTTCGACACATCCAGGAGAACATGGGGTTGGGAAGCTGAGGATGGACCCCGAGAGATTACGCCTGGCCAAATATCTTCGGCAGAAGGGACCCCAAGCCTGTGGTGGTGCCGCCTTGGTGGACACCTTTGTGGACGTCACTCAAGGCTCGTGGGAAGCCCACACTCAGTATCGGCAGTGCCAAGAAAGCTGACCGGCCTGTACAGGGCTCCTAGGGAGGACCAGTACCTGACGCAACAACCTCTGGCCGATTCTCTGGTCATAACAGCCTCACATGACCGGTCTCAAAGGCCGCAACATCTGAGCACCCTGCCACCGGACCCAGAGTCCAAGCAGTTGGATTCCTTGGGTAGGTGCACGTACGCATCCGCTACTTCTGTCATCAGATCCCTGAATTATCTGACCCACATGGCGCAGTTTCAGAATGCCCTGTGGGAGCAGGGTCTGGAGGTGGCTGAAAAGCTACCTGAAGGTGAGCAAAAGGAGGAGATGCTCCAGCTTCTCCGCACGGGTTCAGACGTGGGGACCCAGGTTCTTAGAGCCGCACACGACTCTGCGGACTCCTCGGCCAGAGCGGCAGCTTCAGGCGTTTGTCTCCGGAGGCACTCATGGCTCCGTGTCTCGGCTTCACCCCGGACGTCCAGAAAAACATTATGGACGCCCCCTTTCAGGGAGAAGTTTTGTTTGGTAGCCCATCCGAAAGGATTATTACCAAGCTCCAAGAGGCTGGAAAGCGGTTAGGGTCGGTCCAGGCAATGTACAAGCCCTAGGCTTGGTTCCTTCGTGAGGCACCAAGGCCCATTTCCATGGGCGGACACAGGAGCAACAACCCGTTCCCGCGCACAACAGGGCTCTGGTTCCGAAGAACCCGGGTGAAACAGCCCGCCAGCAGGGGTCAAGCGCCTCCGAAGGCTTCCAGCCAGCGGGCCCTTCCGCTTCGCCCTGGCGCAGCTCCTTTCGGCCCCGCCCCTCAGGATCAGCGGGATGTAATGGTCGGAAGTCGCATTGCGACCTGTCGGGATGGCGAGCATTTACCACCGACAGGTGGTACTTCAGTTAGTCGCTCGGCCACTTTTAGAGGATTCATGGAACAGCCACCCTGAGGCCTCCTCTACTCTCCCGGTATTCGGGTCAGCACGGGGCGTGCCAGTTTGGCCGGTGATGGCACTCCCTAAGCAGGGGCGTGCAATATCCCGGGGAAACCAGGGAGGACTAGGGTACTATTCTCACATCTTCCTGGTTCCCAAGAAAACAGGGGACCTCCATCCTATTCTGGACCTGAAGCGACCTCAACATATCGATAAACACAAAGATTCCGCATGGTGACCCTTCCGGGTCATGTCCCCATGTTAAAACAAAGGCGCTCTATTGGCGTCCTTAGACATGCAGGATGCCTACCTATATCCCCATAGCTCAGGCGCATCAGAGGTTCCTGCGCCGGGTTCCTAGAGCCACCACTTTCAGTTCCAGGCTCTCCCTTTCAGACTGTCATCCGCTCAAGGGTCTTTACCAAGTGCATGGCAGTCGTGGCAGCTGCTCTGAGGAAAGGGCCACTATGTGTTCCCGTACCTCGGCGATTGGCTTCTCATGGCCGTCTCCAGCGGGCGCTTTGCGGGCTATCCAGGACACTCAGGATCTGTTCGGATCGCTAGGAATTCTCATAAACCAGGAGAAGTCTGTCTTGGTACCCGTCTAAAACTTGCAATTTATAAGGAGCAGTACTGGACACAGTCAGGGAAGGGCTTTTCTTCCAGCCGACAGGCAGGAGCGCATCAGGTCTCATGGGAGACTTATCGCGAACCAGGCCGCTCCGGCCAGGTCGGTCCAGCCCGTCTGCTGTTACATATGGCTGCGGCCATTCCTCACAGTTCTTCTCATCGCGACTCCACATGCGAATAAGCATGATGGATGCTCAAAGCGCCAATGGGACCAGAGGCAAAGACCATTTGCAGCATCCAGTCAGGATCCACGAGGTGTGTGATTCGGGACTGGCAATGGTGGTTAGCCCCCGGGTCGCTCTCCAAGGGCGTCCCGTTTGCAGCGCCATCCCCAGAGATAACCCTCACCACGGACGCTTCAGGTCTCTGGTGGGGAGCACACCTGGATGGGGTGAAGTCTCAGGGTGTATGGAGCCCGCTGGGCTCATCTCCACATCAATGTCCTAGAGATGAGAGCGGTCCTCTACGCACTCCAGGCTTTTCAGTCCATGATTCCGCCGTGCACTATCCTGCTTCAAACGGACAACACGGCGGTGATGTATTACCTCAACAAACAAGGAGGCGCTCACTCTTACCCCCTTTGCAGGGAGGCCATGAGAGTGTGGGATTGGGTAATCGGACATGGCGCAAACTTAGTCGCTGTACACGTCCCTGGGGTGGACAACACGATCGCAGACGGCCTGAGTCGCTCCCAGGCCAGAGTCCACGAGTGGGAACTTCTTCAGGAGGTGGCAGAGGATCTGTTCCTGCGATGGGGTACTCCAGAGCTGGATTTGTTCGCGTCCCCATCCAACGCAAAACTGCCCAATTTTTGCTCGCTAGATCCAGGGCCTGGTGTTTTCTGGCGAGACGCGTTGTCCCTCTCCTGGGTGAACAGATTCCTTTACGCCTTCCCTCCCTTCCCGTTGATCCAGAGTTCTTCTCAAACTGCGCGAGGAGCATGCACAAATGATTCTAGTGCTCCTTTTTGCCCAGACAGATATGGTTCCCATTGCTGGCTCAGCTATCTAGGGAACCACGGCTCCCGGTGCCGCTCAGCTCCCACCTACTGTCTCAGGAGAAAGGTTCATTGCTGCATCCGGATCTCCGTTCTTTGAACCTGCATGCATGGCTCCTAGAGACATAGCCATTTTGCGACACGGGGTCTCGCAAGAGGTTGCTGAGGTTCTCTCTGCAGCCAGAAAGCTGGCAACGCATGCTACATATGCCATGAAGTGGCGTTGTTTTTGTTTATGGTCACGGGCTTGTGACTTTTCCCCTTTAGGTTGTCCCGTGGGGGTGGTTTTGGACTACCTCCTTTCCCTTTTTCATTCAGGGCTAGCCTACTCCTCTATTAAAGTGCACTTGTGCGCTATTTCGGCCTACCACCTACCAGTGGGGCAACGCACTATTGCTCAACTTGACGCTTCTCGGGAGTTTCTGAGAGGGGTGTTGTGCCTTAGGCCTCCTATCAAGGACCCGGTTCCTCCATGGGATCTCCTTTTTGTCCTGGAACAGCTCACTGCCTCCTTTGAACCTGCCGCAGATTGCGAGCTACGTTTTCTGTCATGGAAGACGTTTTTTTAGTTGCCGTTACTTCAGCCAGAAGGATTTCTGAGCTTCATGCTCTCATGTGTAAAGAGCCTTATTTGGTTTTTCACCAGGACAGAGTATCTCTGAGGACGAACCCGAAGTTTTTGCCTAAGGTGGTCTCGGCACTCACTTTAAATCAAGACATCGACCTTCCGGTCTACTTCGAGTTATTCTAATAGAGGGGAGGCTTTACTCCACACTCTGGACGTTCACCGCAGCCTGAGGTATTACCTCAACAGAACTAAGCCCTTTCGGGCTTCTGACCAGCTCTTCGTCTCATTTCACACAGAATGAAAGGCCGGCTGGTCTGTAAGCAATCTTTGTCCCACTGGCTTGTGCAGTGTATTTCACACTGTTATCAGACTAGGAAAAGCCCTCCGGGTTCTATCTGGGGTCATTCTACCAGGGGTGTGGCCACTTCCTTTGCAGCACTCAAGAATGTCTCGATTTCTTCCATTTGCGCTGCAGCTACTTGGAGCTCTGTGCATACCTTTATCAGGCATTACAGTCTGGACATAGCCTCTAGGCGAGGGCGGGTTTCGACCCTAGAATGTTGCAAAGGTCTCCTGTCCTGAGTCAGGATTTGGATTGGTTTTCTCTCCTTTTCCTCTTCCTCCTCCTGGAGCTTTTGGCAAGTGTTACTGCTTGGGAATCCGTCCTAATGGTGTAACCTGCTGCAAGCTGTATCTCGAAGTAAGATAGTACAGTTACGTAAGAACTTACCGTAACAGTAGATCTTCGAGAACAGCTCTTGCAGCAGGTACCTTCCCGCCCACCTTATCCCCCTTGGAGGAGACATGGCTCTGTCTTTAATTATTTGGGAGGGAGAAAAAACGAAGGAGTCCAGTACAAGGATCTAATTTGGGAAATGAGCGAAGATATATTGCTCCAGTCGGGAATTTTTCCCTTATTGCCTTCTGACGGCGGATCCTCGGTCTCCTCTTCTGATGTCATCATGCGGCCGGGAGTCTCCGGTGGGAGAACTGGGGATTCTGGCAGGACCGCCCCCTTATGTACCACGCCTGACGTCGGAGGCGGTCCCCGCTGAAGATAGCTAGCTAGAAAATCTCCGTGGGGTCCTGGTGCCTGGCGGCTTCAGTCCTAATGGTGTAACCTGCTGCAAGAGCTGTTCTCGAAGATCTACTGTTACGGTAAATTCTTATGTAACTGTACTTTCCCATCTGGTCCACCTATTAACAAATTGATCCTGCCTGTGTTGAATTGCAAAGGTCAGTCTCTCCATCTCCTGCATTGTTATGATTATTTTACCCAGTCTTTTACTGTAGGGCTGTCTTTCTGTAGCCAGCACTTTGTGAGTGCCTTTAAAGCTGCTGCTCGAAGGATGCGCCCGATATATTTACCCTCCTTAACATTTAAATGAAGCGGACCAACACCCAGTATCATATGTATAGGGCTCAACCCTTCTTCACCACCAGAAATGGTCCTCAGGTGCTCTTGAATCTCATCCCAGTAAGCCCTTATTTTAGGGCACTGCCATAACATGTGGACGTCTCCTGCCATGGTCTCCCCTCATCCCCTCCAACAACTTGAGTCACCCCCCTCCTTGAACTTAGCCTGGGTTCCAGGGACCAGGAAGTACCAACGCCTAGCCTTCCAGACAAATTCCCTCCACGAATGGGAGGAAGTAGTGTTCCATATTAGCCTGCAACTCTTCTCCCAGGTGTCTTCCTCTATTGTTTCTCCAATCTCTTCCTCCCACTTTGCTTTAATACTAAGGCTCTGACTCCTTTCAAGGTCCCCTCTGGCAAGCCTTGACTCCTATGTCAGTCTCTGCTACTTTCGCTGTCCTGACACTACTCTTCTGGAGTAAGTGATCTTTGCCTTGCCTTCAGGGAGCCTGATTGAGTTCCCATTCTATTCTTTATCTAAAGGGGTGCCCTCTTAGGGCTTTAACGCCTCCCCCCCACAAACACATTGGTGTTAACACTTAACAAAGTACTAGATAAGCTCTTTCCCTTGCTAGTTGGGCATTCTCCTTTCAGAACAGATTTTTCGCTTTTGCAGTCTGTGAGCTCTAAGCTAGAGTTTAAAGGGTTGGGGGTGGCAGGAGGTGTAGAGAATCTGCCTTTCGTATCCAAACTGTTCAAACCACTCAGTTGAACCTTCTCTCAAATTTTATCCAGTGGGATCCTTGCTCCCTTGTTTTTGGTTCCGAGCTTATAAGCCTCAATCCAGTCTCTGATTTGGCAGAGTTCTTCCCTCCCAACCTCCCTCTTTCTTCTTTTTCCTTTCTTCTTCTTTTTCCCTCTCCTTTCCCTCCTTTATCTGTTCCTCACTTGGAACCGCCCCAGCGGTGAGGCCCTGAGGCCCCTTTAGGTAGGCCCCCCTTTTTTCTTTCCTCTACCGGCTTATGCCTTTTTCAGTTTATATCCTTTCCTTTTTTCTATCCCTCGGCTCTCTTGCTTCGCTCTTTTTATTCTTGCCTTTATTTTGTCTCTCTGGCTAACAGAACTGGGATGTAGGAGGAGGAGTCTGCAGCGCCTAACGGCTGCCCCTCGTGCACCACATAGTACGTCGTTCTCGGGGGCAGCGCCGTTAGCGACAGCGACTCTAAGGAAAAAAAACAACTCCGTGGTGGGTGCGCGCCTCCGGCTACATCCAAGCAGTAATGAATGGTGAAGATACAAGAGAAGATCAAGAATTACGGTAGGTACGTAATTTTCATATTTTGTATTTCCCAGAATATAGACCCTTTTGTATGTGCTGTGAATTCTGTGCTGAAATACTTGCTTCACCTCTCTGACTCAGTCCTGCAGTATTCTTCTGTTATGGTGCATTTGGTCACTATATCAGCTTTTCATGATCTATCAGTGGTTGTACAGTTACCCAGTTAGAGGAGTTCTATACGTTTCTGAGAGGTGTTCTTCGCATAAAACCTCCCATCTGTAATCCAGTCCCTGCTTGGGACTCTGAAATTCATACTTGAGAAGTTGACGTTGGTTCCTTTTGAGCCTGCCATGAGTTGTGGCTTACACTTCCTGTCATGGAAGATGTTATTTTTAGTTACTGTGACTTCTACTTGCAAGATTTCAGAGCTTCAGACTCAGAAGTTTGGTCCTCTTTATTTGATTTTTCACAGAGACAGAGTCTGTTTGTGTACTAATCCCACGTTTCTACAGAAGGTGGTATCAGAATATATGCTGAACCAGACAATACACTTTTCTGATTATAATCCTGAGCATGCCAACTAAGGTGAGGTGCTGCTCCATACTCTAGATGTATCCAGAACGCTGAGATACCATATTAATCACGACAAGGACTGCAGGAAGTCCTTTCAGCTTTCTGTTTTTATTCATCCCCTGGGAAAAGAGGGCACTTCTGTCTCTAAACAATGTCTATCCAAATGGTTGGCACATTGTATTATGTTGTTATAGGAAGTACAGTAAGGAACTTCCTGGTTCTACGGTCCCATTTAGGTAGGTTCAGGTGTTTGCTTTTTAAAATTACACAATTTGTATGTGTTTTCCATGGTAGTTTTAGTTTCGGGGGGGGGGGAGGAGGCAAGATGGTGGCCATCACTGGTGAGAAAACAAAAATGGTCTGCAACATGAAATTTTTCATTTTGTATCAGACCATTATCCAAAAAACCCTACTGAGCATGTGCAGAATGGCAAAAATACCAAACTTCAAATCCTTATAATTCTGGAATGGTGTAATATTTTTTTCATGAAACCTTCCAAAGGGACTCCCTTGGCACAGCACGCTTCTACCCTGAAAGTTTTGGGAAAAAATTCCATTCTGTGTAGGCTGTACCTGACAGCAAACCCAAAAACCTATGTTGAGTATAGGAATAGAATTGGACATCTACAAGAAAAAAGACATATGTGGCTCTCAGAAGCTGCACAAGCTGCCATCAAAAAAACTTCCTGCATATTTAGACCTTACCTACTAGACATGCAAAATTTGAGCTAATTTCGTCAACCATTGCCAAAGCTATAAAGGTGCAAAGTTAAGGGTTTAGCATGGAACCTGTCGCTCAACCCTGATTATACTGGCACTACCACGCCAGGATATGTGTGTGTATATGTATATTTTGTATCCCAAGGGTGTGCACTTAAGCAGGCTCCACTATATATATTTATATTCATGGCAAAAAACTCAGTTTAATGCATCACTTAGAGTTGTTCCACAGCGACAAAAGCAAGGAAATTTGGTGTTAAGGTTGCCACCACTTGCACCATACACCCACCCTGCCCCCACCAACAGGCATCAGGGTGTGCATTGGGGTCGTTAGGACCGACAACCCCAACAAAAACGGTTACGCAAATGCTAACGGCAACAGAAATGCAAACAGTAATGGAAACACTAACGGAAACTCAAACAGAAATGAAACGGTAATGGCAAACTCAGAAGGAAACCGTAATGCACTCGACAATGGAAACACTACCGAAAATGCAAATGCTAAGGCCAACAGAAACACAAACAGTAATGAACACGTAAACGGTAATGGTAACACAATTGGAAACGTAAATGCTCACATTAACACCAGCGATGATGCCAAAGGAAACGAAAACGCAAGTGCGTATGCAAATGGTAATGCACACGGTGACGCAAAAGTAAACACAAACCAAAACAGTAATGGAAATGCAAAGGGTAACCGTAACGCAAATTCAAGTGCAACTGCAAAGGGCAACGCACACGGTGACGGAAATGGAAACGTTAATGCAAACGGTTATGGAAATGCAAGCGGAAACGCTAACGGTACCAGTAACGCAAATGCACACCCTTTTGTTTCCCAATAAGGTGCATTCAGAAACACAGTGAATACAAATAATGTATGCATAATAATGGCCCTCCGAGCAGAAAGTGAGCACTTGTAATACTAAATTCCTTATATCTCAGTAACCGTATGACGTAGAAAAAAATGTAAAATCTCATATTATTTATGACTTTCCAGGCTAGTTTTGCACTTAGCCCCCTAGCGGGGGACTAAGCATTCTTCTGACGAAAAGTCAGTATCTCGAAGCTTTTTCGAGATACGGGCCCCAAAAGGCGCAGCAGACGCCGTAATGTTAGTCTATGGGAAAATTGTCAATTTCAGAGTGCTGTATCTTTGCATCCCTCTAATATTTTGTTACCAAACCACCAAAATGCACATTTGTGGGATCTTGGCTTTCTTCCCTCCAGATTTCAGCCCAAAAGACCAAACCGTTCTTTCGCAGCAGAGTGGCAAAGATTCCCTATTGTTTTGGCCATAGTGTTGCAAAGTACTTTCTCAAATCACGACACTTTCACAAATGAAATCACGAAAGTGTCGCATCTGCGAAAGTACTTTGCAACACTACTTTTTACAAAAATTTAAAAAACATATTTCTGGGGTGTTTTACCCCCCAAAAAAGACATGGCTAGCATCCTCAGGGCTCGACTAGGTGAACACAACAAGAATTGTCACTAGAGGGTCCCAAATTTAAATGCCAAGCATTTCTGTGACCACCAACTGAAAACAAGATGGCTGATTTGCGACACTACAAGGGTCATTTGCGAAAGTAAAAAGTGCATTTGCAACACTTTCACATATTTTGTCAACTTTTCCCATTGACTGTAACGGGAAACTTGTTTTTTGAATAGCTTTTGAACCGTTTAATATTTTTTTACGAAATTTTCTAAAGGCACATCGGGGACCCTGGCTGCATGTTCCCTGAAAGTTTCAGACCGGTCTCGCAAACCTTGCGACCTGTAGGCACGAGCAAAGAATGTGCAAAAATGCGTAATTTGTACATTTTTCAGTGCTCTGTAGCTCTGTAACTGTACATCCGATCGTAACGAAACTTGGCAGGTCCAGAGATCCATGGTACCAGACCGTGTATGCTAAATTTCAGGCAAATCCAGTGTACGGTGGCAGTTATTAAGCTGCCAAATTTCAGATTTAACCTTAAATGGGGCTCAACCTGACTATAGTGAGACTAGTGTGCCACTGCAAATATATGTGTGTGTATATATATGTATGTATATATGTATATATATATATGTATATATATATATATATATATATATATATGTATGTATATATATAGTGGGCCTCACTTAAGTGCACAACCTCGGGATAAAAGTTTTTTGTGCACTTAAGCGGCCTATGCATTTAACCAGAAAATCACTTCCAGGCACATTTCACTGTTTCTGTAATGTGCTTTATTAAATAGCAGACGCTCAAGTTAAAATGACATTACTGCACTGTCCTACAAGACAGTACTACTTAAAAAAATCAGTAATCTTGTTTTGCTTGTGTGTTTCAGTGTAGGATTCAAAATTAAACAGAAGGCTAAAGTCAGTCTTTTCTTTGGACAAAATAAATGTTCTAATTTACAGCACCATGGCTGCAGTTAAGATGTTAAGGTGGACTATTTAAGGTGGTACTGTACAAAATGTGCACTTAAAAGCTGGGTTGGACTGAAAATCAATATGAAAAGTAAAAAAAAAAAAAATGTGCATTTAACCGGATTGTGCACTTACATGTGGTGCACTTAAGAGGTAGATTTAACATTGGATGAATAGGAAAAAAATCGGGATATGGAACAAATGTGCATTTAAGTGGGATGTGCACTTAAGTGGGCTTATATAGCAAAAAACATTGTTAATGCATCAGTTAGGGTCAAAGCGACAAAAGTACAGAAATGTGGCATTAGAGTTTCCAACCCTAACATCCCATTCCCCACCTTGCACAGACCCACTGGTGGGGGTGGGGTCTGTCTTGGAGCCCATGAACCCTAACGCACACCCCATTCCAGTACAAAATTAGGTGACATGGGTGTAGCACAGCTGAGTGGGGTGTGCGTTAGGGTTCACGGCCCAAGATAGACCCTCCCACCTGCCAGTGGGTCTGAGCAGGGTGGGCAATGGGGTGTTAGAGCCAGAAATCTTAATGCCAAATTTCCCTACTTTTGTCGCTTTGGCCCAAACTGATGCATTAACAAAGCTTTTTGCAATTTATTTCCTTACTTTTTGAGATATTATAATAGTATCCTTATTTAATGGCGGGAGCGCAGGGTCCTTTGGACCCTGCACTCCCAACCCTCCATTGACATAGTATAGCAGTATCCGCATGTTACAATGGGAGTGCAGGGTCCAATTCCTCCATCGACATAGTACAACAGTATCCATATTTTATGGTGGGAACACATGGTCCTTTGGATGCTGCGCTTCCATCCCTCTATCAACATAGTACAGCAGTATCCACATGTTACAGTGGTACCCTACGCTTCCATCCCTCCATTGAGATAGTATAACACTATCATTATTTGAACCCTAATTTTCAACATAGCCTTTGTATGACCTCACCACATGTACCCAGCACAGAAAATTTTCAAAACCCTGCCAAAATATAATTCTGCACAATCGTAATGCCAGTCTACGTCACAGGTGCAAAATCACATTTTGGACAGGATTTGACAAGTGACAACTGTGACACACGTGTGAGGTGGGGTCATAAGAACAGTATGCTGAAAATATGGGGTGAACATATTAAAAATCTTCTGAGTTACAAGGGTGCATAGCGAGATTGCGCCAAATGCGCATAACCAGGCTCCAGGTAAGAAATTTTGACATGAGTATTTTACTCTTCATTTTTAAAATGAGGCGAGTAAAACCAGTTGCAGATGTATACAAATGACTCTATGCATTTGTGAAGAGTACATTTTTGGGAAATGAGCATATTTGTGATATATTATTAAAAAAACACAGAAAATAATATTGCATGTAGGTGTTTATGTTAATCTTTTATTAACATAATATACATGATGTAGAGAACACTGCCATCTCTACATCATGCATATTATGTTAATAAAAGATTAACATAACAAGGTTCACAACACAATGTCTAATTTTGTTTCCCTGTTTCTGCCACATCATCTAAAATTCATGTAGGACAGAGGCAGTGCACTCTCATCTCAGGGGATAACAATTTCACAGCACTCACAGGCCCGCTAGCCACATGCTGGTGGCGGTACCTTGTGTATCTGGCCAGTAAAATGGACAAAACTAAATACACAAGACTTGACACAGTTTTGTAGCCACCAGACAGCAGGGCTATTTTCATAGATTCATAGACATGTGGCAGTAGAAAAGGGCCTTCCTGGCCCATTGAATCTGCCCATTCTCTTCTCTGTTTACTAGACTCCGAGTGCTATATAGTCCAACAGTGAATTTTCCCAGACTAGTAAATAGCTCCATTATTTTATAGCATGAGTTAACACATGAGCAGCTCCATTGTCCAGACCTGGTTCGTTTTGTATCAGCAGGTAGTAGTAATAAAAGTCTGTAGGGCTAGTAGATGTTCCCGGTCAGTAGCCCAGCTGGCTAGTGGCTGCAAAATTTAATTTTACCCCTGAGCTTTGCTGACATTATTTCCCGTTCTTAGAGCTGCAGACAGACTACTCAGGGGGAGGTAAGGTACACACACACACACACACACACACACACACACACCCCACCACCATGGGGACATGGGACAGTAAATACACAAAGAAAAAACACACACTAAAATCCTTTATTTTGCAGTTTAAGAATGTACTGTGGAGCTGGAGCTATGTACTGCTCTCGTTTATAACCAGTCTTGCAATGCGGAGCAAAAACGTCACTCAGCCACACACAGCAGGCAGTCATTTTCTACTCACAACAAGATCAAATGCCATGTGGTGGAGTCTGAGAAAGATACTGCCAAGTTGGGTACTCGCAACACAGATCATCAATGGACCACCGCATGCCATCGAGGATGCCACAAACACATTTTTTTTTTTTTACTGTGGAACTGACAACACCAACAACTCCTAGCTCCACTACAAGCTGACAATTCATACCTGCTGGGCTGCTGCTGCTAAACTACTTTAACACAAGCGCCCCAATAAAAAAACCTTAAATACAGACTGTATGCTGCGATAACTACAGATGCCATGAAGGGGAAGGAGAAACAGCAGCATACATCGGTTATAACTATCAAATACTGAGCAGATCACACTGAAATTTTCTACAGTTCATAAATCGGATAAAAACTTAGGGCCGCACTTCCGCTCCACCACAAAGCATTTATACCCTGTATGCCCTACAAAGCCCAGATGTGAACGTAATAGGCAGGCAATCATCTTATAATAAAAAAGTACAATTATTTGTGTCAGAACGTAAATGTTATTTTCCGGTGAGATAATTACCGTGTTCACATTGCATTTCAAAAAGGCATCCTGATCCTTCACACTGACTTGAATCATCCGCTGCCTGCAATTGTTCCTGCCAGCCTGCCCACCATCTGTCTGCTGTGATATGTGTGGAGTTCCCGGCCAATCTTGAAAGTGCACAGCTCTGTGTAAGTCACAGCAGCCAATCACGTTACAGCATCTGGGAGGTCACTGAGCAGGCTGCAAATCCACGCGTGCCACTATTTTACATTAACACTGACACGGGGGAAGGGGATGCGGAGAACAATTTTTTTTTTCAAAGGCGGAACGGGAACGCAACTTCAGAATGAGATTAACAAAAGGGCACACACACTAGCGGGTCTGTAGGAGTGTATTTGATATGCAATGCAAGTTAAAATAGGAGCGTATATGCAGTTTTTCCATGCGTTAATGTACCCTGTACACAGCTTATCTGGAGCCCTGCCCATAACGCACCATTTTTCAAAACTGTGACCCCAGATTTTCAGTGTAGCCTTCTTATGACCTCACCAAATGTACATAGCACAGAAAATTTTGAAATCCCTGCCAAAACGTAATTCTGCATAACTGCAACGCCAGTGTACGCCAGAGGTGTAAAATCACGTTTTGGACAGGATTTGACAAATGACAGCTGTGACACACATGAGGTGGGGTAATAAGAAGAGTATGTTGAAAATATGGGGTGAAAGTATTGAAAATCTACTAAATTACAAGTGTGCATAGCAAGATTGTGCCAAATGCCCATAATGCAGTCATTTTTCAGAATTGTTACCCCAAATTTTCAACA